>JAKCOX010000026.1:8140007-8740007 GCA_022605575.1 Laterallus jamaicensis coturniculus
GATAATTAGAGGGAAGTAAAAATGGTGAATAGCATTATTTTTAATTAGTAGTTATCTCAGTATCTGAAAGGAGAGAATTTCTGAATGCAGAGTCTGTCAGGTAAACAATTAGCTGAAAGCTATTTGATCCTCTTCTGGGTGATGCAGAAGCAGGGTCTGATTCAGATGCCTTTTGCCCACTGTCAGCACATGTTGAATGTTACCTGCTGGCAGTAATGTGGATAATACACTGGTAAAGCTGGGGAATAACAGGATTAGGAGCACTCTTATTCTGCAGGATATTTTCTCCCAGCATCACTGGCCCTGTCAGTGGTCCCACTTCACCCTGAATGTACATGTGTTCTTTTTGAGGTGAAGGACCTAATTAAAACTGGCTCTTGTGGTGCAGAAAAGCAGTGCCAGCCTCTGCAGTGTGCCATCCTGCTGGCACTGGAAATGCTGGCAGTGGCTTGTGCCAGTGCAGCGTGGTGTCTTTGCACCCACCAAGCGTGAGCGGCACATCCCACACAGAGGGTCCTGCTGCTGGAAACCCTCTCTCTGCAGTGGGAGCACTGGGGTACTCTCTGCTGAGACAGCTCTTCCCCAGCCTCACCGCTCATGGCACGGGCTGGGGTGGGAGAATGTCACTGGAGGAGGGTGCAGGGACAGATGCAGCTTGATCCCTGTTGCCCAAGGGAAGCCCAGCTCCATCCCCAGTCTCTGCAGTGTGTCCCTAACTCTGCTGGGCTGGGGTCTGGCGTGTGGAAGATGGGGAGCATCTCCCAGTGCCACTCGTTTCTACCTTTGACTCTCTTCCTTTCTGCCAAGGCTGTAGCACAGCCCTGCCCTTGGCTTGTCAGGTCAGACTTGACCAGCACCGTGCTGCCAGCAGGCCATGGCTCTGCAGAGGGGTGTAAGAAGGGAGCCTGAGCAAGATGACCCCCTGCAGAGATACAGAGGGGTCCTGCTCTGTGTTACCCCATGAAGTCCTGCCCCTTGACTCATGTCACCTCCTGGGGAGGGGGATTTTCACATTTCAACCAGTAAAGATGATCTTTAAATTGCTGTACAAACAGCAGTTAGACACCAAAAGTCCAGGACACTCCAACCCATCCTGTCCCTGTACTGTGAGATACAAACCAGAGTTTGTTCTTCTTGGGCACGTAGAGACCAGAATTTCTGAGTGCAAATCATGCTGGAGTGCTTTGGATAGCTGCTGCTTCTGGGAGTTAATGATACCAAGCCACTAAATTCTTTCAAATAACTATTCAGCATGACATCAGTGCTGGCACTAGGATGTCTGTGTGTTGTTTCTCCCACCACTGTCTGCTTTTTCACTCAGCTTTTAGCAGTCCAAAAGCCACTACTGTTGCTGGTGATTAGAATAAAACAAAATGCAGAGTCCCACTAGGGACTTAGGATCATTTTAGGGGAGGGGGAGGTGAGGGAGAGGAAGAGGAAGAAGAACAACCTGCAATAAATTTCACTGCTTGTGGGAGTTGAGACCAAGAGTCCTCTCAGAGAGGCAGTGTGTGAGGCACTGGTTTCTCCCAGTCTCATGCTGGGCCAAGTGCTCCACAGGGATTTCAGTCCTTGTTCTCCCTTGGATGGAGAGAGAAATTAAAGTGTGGTGACTCCCTAAGGTGGGAAAGTGTCCCTTGTGAGAAAGTTTAAACTACCAAGCTCTTCCCAAAAGGCCCACAGTGAATGCCAAGGTAATGAATGTTTCCTTAAACGTGACATTCCAGGATTACTCCTAGCTAAAAAAATCAGTGATAACATCCATTTCTCTGGGTAAAGATTCAGATTCCTTTCTTGCCTGATGTATATGGTCTTGGTTTCTAGACATCTGTTTACTTAATCTGTTCTCATGGCTGTAGTAGCACCAACAGCCAAAGCATTTGGTATTTGTCTCTTGACACCATGCCCTGAAGTGGTAATTTGTTCCTCAGGCCTCAGCAAAGGCCAGACCTGGATGCTTTCCTCATCCTCACATCCTGGGGCCAGCCTGTCCTGCTGGCAGGAGCAAGGACTTTATCCCCCATACTGCTAACCCAGCGCTGCTGGTGGATACCTGAGCCTGACACAGCCACCCCCTTCTCCCCAAAGGGTGTTCTCAAAGTGTCTGCAGGGGTTTGACTGAGGGGTGAGTTTTGAAGGTTACTCTTTAGGTAAACGTGTCTACCCAAGGAAATAGAATTCTAACAACCCCTTTCCTTTGTTCTGGGGCCATGCTGAAAAAGCTCTGAGCTATTTTATAGGTTGAAAAACTTGGGGTTGGTCTGCAGCAGTGTTTGAATTGCTGCAATATGCTTCTACAACTCTCTGGATGAGCTTCCACAGCTTAAGCCTGTGGTAAATCATTTTGGCAGCCTCTTGAGCCATTCTTGTGCAGTTAAATACTTGGATTTGATGAGAAGAGTGAGGGGCTGGGAATTAGGGAGACAAGTGAACGTGTGGGAGGTTGAAGAGAAAAAGAAAAAAGCAGCATGCTTTTCATAGAATCATAGAATGGCAAGGGTTGGAAGGGACCCCAAGGATCATAAAGCTCCAACCCCCCTGCCACAGGCAGGGACACCAACCTCAGGCCTGGAGCTACACAAGGTTGCCCAGGGCCCCATCCAACCTGGCCTTGAACACCCCCAGGGACGGGGCACCCACCCCCTCTCTGGGCAGCCTGTTCCAAGCCCCTCACCACTCTCTCTGGAAAGAACTTCCCCCTAATATCCAATCTAAACCTTCCCTCCTTTAGCTTTAATCCATCCCCCTTGTCCTGGCATGGTCTTTCCTTTTATAAAGTTGATTCCCCTCCTGCTTATAATCTCCCTTCAGGGACTGGCAGGCTGCAATGAGGTCCCCCCACAGCCTTCTCTTCTCCAGGCTGACCCAGCCCAGCTCCCTCAGCCTCTCTCCATAGGGGAGCTGCTCCAGCACTCTGAGCATCTCCGTGGCTCCTCTGACCCCTCTCCAGCAGCCCCACATCTTTCTTGTGTTGGGCCCCAGCTCTGGACACAGGATCCAGCTGAGGCCTCCCCAGGGCAGAGCAGAGAGGGACAATCCCCTCCCTGTCCCTGCTGCCACCCCTCTGCTGATGGAGCCCAGGATCCCATTGGCCTTGCGAGCTGCCAGAGCCACTGCTGGCTCATGGGGAGTTTCTCATCTTTTGAGGATGGACCCAGCAGTTTTGCTCTAACTGCAGTGCTGAGGAAGAGGGGGAACAAGGGAAGAGCTGGATGCACAATCAGACAGACAGCTCTCAGTGTTTTCAGAGTGCTTTTCAAATCTTCAGAGAAATGATTGTTGCACCCAGCATGCCTGGGAGATAAACCACGTCCTTCGGTTGCGCCTCTGTGAGCAGCACAGGCACAGTCAGTCCCGCCAGCTGTTAACGTGCCATTATCTAAGGGGCTTCAGATACAACATTGTTATCTAATATATATTTTAAAGTGTTTATTTTAAAGCTTTCCCAGCCATACACACCTGCTGTTCCTCTATAGTACCTTCTTTAATTTCTGAGGTAGTGAATGCCATGGGGATGTCACAGAAAGCACTAGTAATCAGGGGGAGGGGGAAATTATCCCCCCCCATGTGCTGTTTCCTGCTTTCCCTGCCTGTCTCTCTACCAAAATGAACCATAGAATGGCAAGGGTTGGAAGGGACCCCAAGGATCACAGAGCTCCAACCCCCTGCCACAGGCAGGGACACCAACCTCAGGCCTGGAGCTACACAAGGTTGCCCAGGGCCCCATCCAACCTGGCCTTGAACACCCCCAGGGATGGGGCACCCACCCCCTCTCTGGGCAGCCTGTTCCAGCCTGATCCTCACTACTCTCTCTGAGTGTGGTGAGCATCCATTTGGCAGCATTCATTTCACACCCAAGTGAGCTGGGGTTCAGAGATGTACCCATGTGCTATGAATGATGGGCAAGGACTAGAGACAGCAGGAAAGCCTGTTCCTATGTGGGCTGATCCAAAGCCTACAAAGGTCAGCAGGATGCTCTTCACCCTTTGCAGTGGCCTTTCAATTGGCCCCATATTCATTGTGCTTCAAATAATAGTGATTTCCTGCAGGGCCCCGGTTCATTGAGCTGCAGAGTTCTATCAAACTCTGTTATTGTGGCTTGGTCCAGCAAGGTACAATTTCCTGTAGGATAACCACATACTGTACGATGGCAATTAGACTGATTGGCTGTTGCTGTCAGGTGCTGACTGATAGTATTCAGGCTCTGCTCATTATAGAGGCTGCATGCTGTTCCTGAGACATTGGTCTTCAGAACCAGCCACGTTTCTGTAACTCCTGTGCTATCCACACAATTATGAATCAAATCAAAAGATCAGGCCTGTTGATGCTCTGACTCCTGTGTGATGCAGATCTATCCCAGAGCTATGCAAGGACACCCCTCATTAAGTCTAGCCCCTACTGAGATCTGAGTCCCTCTTGGGATGGAGAAGAGGCGTGTGGTGTGCTTACAGGAGGACACAGACATCTAGGTGGCTGGGATGGAGTCTCACCCCCAATGCTTCTGCCTGTTAACAGACTGAGTTTCTGGGCCAGGTTGGATCTGGGCAGTCTTTACATCCATTTGTATGTTCCTGTAATTATAGGTGTAGCAAAGTGCTTGCAAGTGATGCTTGCCCTGTGCAGGCAGAGCCAGGCCATCGTTCCCTGCTTGTTCTGTACCATGCACCTAGCTGGGTCTGCCAGCTGTAATGGTGCTTCTGACACACTGCTGCTGCTGAGGTGTTTGCAGGGTAATGGAAGCAGAAAACACAGAAACTCTCTGTGTTCCAGTATAGCTTTCTGTTTCAGGAATGAGGAAGGACAAATTGTTCCTCCCTCTGAGGGTTTTAGGTGCTGTTATTACAAGGCTCCTGTATTCCCCAGCTTTGCTAAGTGGGTTTGGCACCTGGCAGCCAGAGATGCTTAGAGGCTGTGGGGGTGATGCTAAGTAGATGTGATACAGATCTCTGGGAAAGTCTTGGAAAATTCCTTGGATGGAAATCAGAGCGGATGGTTCTTGACTGTCTCTGGGTGACCTTTTCCCCAAAGCATACACTTGCTTCTTCCAGGGCTGAAAGACTGTTATCTTTGCTGCTGACCCACCAGGAATGTTAACAGAGCTGCCTTGGGGTTAGGAGGAATGTGGTGCTTTCCCTTGTGTGTGTGTGTGCACAGAATGCTGCATCCTCCTGCCTCTGTCATGCACAGAAGGACTGTGCAGGTACTCTTCCAAACACTTCCACGCTGACATGACCACATGTGTGTGCCCACAGGTACACATCCACTCTCCTACAAGGTTATTTTGCTGTCCACAGACAATTTTAGGTTCCCTCACTAGTAGGTATCATGAGTCCCTTCCACCCTCTGCCACACAGGCTCTGCACAGCCCAAAGGAGAGCTACACGCTCACAAGAAGGGTGTAAATAAATAAAATGGGGACAGAGAGCCCTCCACACGAGTGCCACCCCTGCTGGGGCCAGAGCAATCCTCTTCTGCATCCCCTTCCCAACTTCACTCTAAAGGAACATCTGCCATTTAGCTCAGCTTGGGTGTATTTTTGTTTCATTTAAAAGAGCACCTTTGTAAACATCACTGCAGCTTGGGGAAGATGTGCCAGGGATAACTGCTCCCTGTCCTGCCTCTGTGTGAGCAGCAGTGTGCTGAGCACTGTTGGCATTTCAGCTCCCCTCCTGGGAGGGTGGGCTTTTCCTTAAGCTCTCCCAGGTCCTGCACCCAGGAGATGCTAAATGTTTGGGACAAAAACTGCCTTGTGCCGCGTTAGGTAGACAGCTTCTGCTCAAGGTAGGCTTGGGCAGAGTCTCAGGTCTTTCCTGCCTTGTTCCCCATTTCCCACCCAGCCTGGCAGATCCTTGTTCAGCCTGGAGAAGAGAAGGCTGTGGGGGGAGCTCATTGCAGCTTGCCAGTGCCTGAAGGGAGCAGAGGAACAGGAGGGGATTCAACTTTTTAAAAGGACAGACAATGGCAGGACAAGGGGGATGGATTAAAGCTAAAGGAAGGAAGGGTTAGATTGGATATTAGGGGGAAGTTTTTTCCAGAGAGAGTGGTGAGGGGCTGGAACAGGCTGCCCAGAGAGGGGGTGGGTGCCCCGTGTCTGGGGGTGTCCAAGGCCAGGTTGGATGGGGCCCTGGGCAACCTTGTGTAGCTCCAGGCCTGAGGTTGGTGTCCCTGCCTGTGGCAGGGGGTTGGAGCTCTCTGACCCTTGGGGTCCCTTCCAACCCAGAGCAGTCTGTGATTCTATGATGCTCTCTTCTTGAAAATTCTTTTGCTCAGAAATAGAGGAAACATAGAGCTGTGTGTTAGTGTATGGGAAAGAGGAGACCCAAGAAGTATCCATAGTGCTGTTGTATGCATTGATGTCAAAGGACTTCAGTAAGGAAAGCAGATGCTGTGAGCTTTTCCTTACTCACAGAGGTGTGGTGGTGCTTGTTCAAGGTTCAGACCCAGGATGGGAGCTCCCCTTTCTGCACACATGGTTCCTGCTGCCAGAGCTGAGCCCTTTGAGACCCCTCCTTTTCTGGAGGGGTGTGCTAACCCTCGGGAGACACAGCCCTTCCTCATCCCTGCCTGGCAGGCTGTCACCCAAAGCTGCAGAGCCCCTTTCCTCTGTGCACACTGTCTCCTCTCGCTGTGCAGGGAGGTTTGCTCTGCTGTTCTCAGCTCCTCCCTCAGAGGAACACACCTGCAGCTTGCTGAGCTGCAGTGGGGAGTGACACATACAGATGCTTGTGTGGAGAAGCCCTGTGAAAAGCAGTTTTTAAACCCTTCAAAGCCAGTTTTCAGGAGTAGCTTGCAGACTCAGCTTGGCTACAGGCAGCTGCCATGGGTGTTAGCACAGAGCTGGGCAGTGCTGTGGATACTTTGTTCTCCCAGAGCTGCAAATCCAGCTTGCCTCTGGACAGAGATACAACCACATTTAAGTAATACTCAGGTCATCTGACATCAGCCTGCCTTCCTTAGCCAAGACATGGATAGCTAATCCATCAGGGCAGCATTTTTACATGTCAGTGATGGATTTACCTGACTGGTTGGAGAAGCTCCAGATAAGCTAATGCAGCTCTTCAATGAGCTTGTATCCAGAGATACCCATCCTTGTTGCAGAAGGGAAGAAAGGTTTCTTTCTTATTCACTGGGGAGAAGGGTATTTATTTCAATGATTCCAGAGGCAGCTGTATAACCTGGCTGGGGCAGGGAAGAGCCATCCCACAATGCTTCTAGCAAGTGGCATGCACAGAGACATCTGCTTCCTTGCTCAGGAGCACAGGTGATGGGTGCTGTCTATGTGTGGATGTCTGATACCAGCTTTGTGCAGGATTAAAGCCCCTCCTCTAGTAAATACCTTTGCTTTTAACATTAGTGCCTGAAATGTGTTGTTTGTATTGCTGCTGCTTTAGAAGTCATCGGTCACCTTTGTGGCCCTGATGTACTGAACGTGTACACAGGCTTTGCAAGAGGTAATTAGTGTCCTGGGGAATTTATATTCTAGATAGGCAAGAGAGGGACAAAGACTGGGGGTAAGAAAGGGCAAGCTATTGATGAGGATCTTAAACACAGAAAAATTCATCAGCTGGCCTGGGTGCTCATGAAAGCCTGTGCTGGAGCCAGTTTAACTGAAATAGCTTCAATTTCAGCCAAGTGTTTTCACATCCTCTTTGCTCCTCTCTGCTATGTGGGGACAGGCTGCTTTCCTGGTCTGGGGAGGGCTCAGGTTCCCTCCTGTCCCTGGGAATCGTATTTGGTTGTTCATGTGGGGGATACAGGCTGGGCTCTTGCTTTTCACCACCAAGGCTTTAAGGAGGGGTGTTTTTTTTTTATCTCTGAGAAAATTGTCTGGAGTAGATATTTGTGATTCTTAAAACATCCAAGATAATCCTCCAGCACTCCAAACCCAGGTATCAAAGCCTATGGGCTTCTCTTTTCAGACAAGGATGTTAATAGTCTAGTGCTCAGCAGAATGGGAGAAAGATAACTTTTTATCTTTGGTGGCTGAGCACTGTCCTTCATGCATTACAGTTCAACTTCCTCCTTTAATCTGAACAGAGAGCCTTATCTTGGGTGGTGGCCCTATGGATGGGATGGGGCCCATTCTGACATGGGCATGCCCCTTGCCTCCCAGCCCAACCTCTGAGAGCAAGGGCAACTGTGAAGAGCAACTACAATGGGGTCTGCATGAACACTGAGTGTCCAAACCCCACGGTGGGTCCTGCTGAGTGGTGCTTCAGTGCTGGATGTTTTCTCTTAGAGGTTATTTAGCTCCAGACATTGATCAGGGACAGGATAGATGAAAGCTCCTCTCTTGCTGTGATGCAGAAATGTGGCAGCATTAGGTGTTTGCTTCAGGATGTGTTCTGTTGCAGGTTGGCCCAAAAGCAGATCTTTTCAGATCCATGTTTCAAATCAAGGAAGAATTTTCAGGCAGCCACAGCAGCGTCCAAAGATATTTTCTTCTTTAATTAGCTAAACGAAATTGTAATCAACCCACCAGCTAGCACTGATTAATGAGGGATTGCTGAATGGAAACTGCTTTTACTATTTTTGGTCCATCAAAAAATGCTGGGGACACAATGGTGTTTTAATGAAGCCAGATGGCCAAAGCTGCTCTACTGAAATCCAGCCATGAAGGAGAAGGCTGGGATGGCACAGGAAGGTTCAGCACAAGCTGCCCTCAAAGAGAGGAAATGGAGCATCTGCTGATGATCCAGGGATTGGAAAGCTTTGAAAATTCCACCTTATGCTGTATTTTTTTTTTACACTGTTTCTAGTGTGACTTGGAGTGGACCCCACATTTGAATACTGCAAGTCCTAGTAAATGCAGAACTTTCTCACTCATGGCATCACTTGCTGTCTTGACTATTATTAATGTGAAAAACTCTTTATTTCATTTTTAGTGGAGTCAAAGGGTCAAAAAAGGTTTTGGATAGGGTTTTTTTTCGAGGGGGGGTGTGTTTTTCAGCCTAAAGTGGTACAATTGCACTGACTCCAGTGACGATCAACCTGTTTGTATTGGTTAGAAACTTGGCCCCATATGATTTCCTTGGTAAGCACAATTTGCATGAAGTAAGGGGTTTATAGCCTCAGTTGAAAGCTGAGGGTAGGCAGACTTTGTACAAACTCAAATGTGCCTGTACTATAATCTGTATCTGAGTCAGCCCTGGGCTCCCTGTGTGGTTTGGCCCATAATCTTCACAGTCAGAGTTTCATTTCCATGGGCTACCTGCACATTGTAGCCAACACCAGGTGGGACCCACCTGCTGCTCCTCTCCATGTTATGCTCTGTGTTGCCAAAACTATCTGAATATTTTGGCAACACACAAGGCAAGGATGCAATCCACAATGTTCCTTTCCTCCCTTGACTTCAGCAGAGTTGCATCTCTCCTCTGAAGTCAGGCCCAGCATCTCCAAAGTGGATTTACTGGAGTGCTCCCCTGGTGCACCTCTGATTCCCCTGAGAAGCTGTTGTGTGAGGGCAGCTGGGTCAGGGGCTGCTGGGGCTGCTGGAGCTCATGGCATGCTGTGCCTTGGTGTCTCAGCCTGGTTGTCCTCAGCACTGAGCTCTTTCCAGTCCTTGTTCTGGACTTAGAACAGAAATTTGCCTCCAAAGGTACTACTGAGTACTGGTGACTCACCAACTCAGATGCTTTGGATGCAACAATCCTGTTTGTAAATTGCTTGCAGTTAATGAATTAATTATGTTCCACTCCCCCTCAAGCACTAAACCATAAACCAAACAAGTAATCAGCAGGAGCCTGGCTGGGTGCATTCCCCTCAGTGCTTTGAGCAAACATAAGTGCAGGGAAAGCTGGAGTGCCCCATTGCTGCCCACGTGTGCTCACATCTGGCACCAGGGTCAATATTTCAAAGCACTCAAGTTTTCCTAGAAAAGAAAAACCTTGGAAGGAGTGTTGCTACTTCGGTTCCTAAAGCATGCAGGTACCTTTTGCCACCATGCTATCATAGAATGGCATGGGTTGGAAGGGACCCCAAGGGTCACAGAGCTCCAACCCCCCTGCCACAGGCAGGGACACCAACCTCAGGCCTGGAGCTACACAAGGTTGCCCAGGGCCCCATCCAACCTGGCCTTGAACACCCCCAGGGACGGGGCACCCAACCCCTCTCTGGGCAGCCTGTTCCAGCCCCTCACCACTCTCTCTGCAAAGAACTTCCCCCTAATATCCAATCTAACCCTTCCCTCCTCCAGCTTCACTCCATCCCCCTTGTCCTGCCAGTCTCTGCCCTTGAACAAGCTGATTCCCCTCCTGTTCCTCTGCTCCCTTCAGGGACTGGCAGGCTGCAATGAGGTCCCCCCACAGCCTTCTCTTCTCCAGGCTGACCCAGCCCAGCTCCCTCAGCCTCTCTTTGTAGGGCAGCTGCTCCAGCCCTCTAATGGAGGTAACCTTCCACTTTTTCTTTCTTTTTGGGGCATAGTGATTAAGATTTCTAAATCTTGGTAATAATATTTGATCCTCATGGCCATACCACTCAAAAAAAAATCTGCCTTGCTGATGCTCATGCTTCATGACTCGTGTTTGCCTGCCTTTCCCACTAGGTTTAATTTATAGTGAGGATCTTGTGCTGCCTTTGGCATGTGTGAAAACACAGGTCTTGGATGTTTTGTGGCTGGAAGTGCAGTCTGTGCCAATGAATTACCTTTGACATGGGAGCTACAGGGTATCTGTGTGGAACAGTGATGCTGGAGTCAGGTAGGACAGTAGCTACAGTCAGAGCTGCTGTGACAAATCCTGTCTCATCTGGTCCTGTGCCAGTGGAGGTTTTACTCTGCCATTGAGGCAGGTTCTTTCACTGATTTGGTTTTTATTTTACTGATTTTTGCTATTAATGTGTTATTTTATCATCTTCCTAGACAGCATTATCACTAGTAACAGCAGATACTTGACAAGTAATTAAATCTAATGACAGTTAAAATGATGCATGCTTGAGTGTTTTGGTCTTTGAAACAAAACTGATGATATTCACACTTTCTCTTGTGGCAAAATCCTGAGCTCTTCTCACAGACACATGACTTTTGAGGTGATAAACATTTGGGAAGACAGGCTTTAGCAGCAAGCATTCAGTGTGCATATAAAACACTGACTTTTTTGACTGGGGGACTCCTTGATCTCAAACTACCTGCGGGTTGATTTATTGCCCTCATCTTCTGGGAGCATGTGGCAAGGTTTTCTGTCTGGTTAGAGGTAGGCTGAGGAGTTGCTGGCTTGGTTATGTTCACAGGATCAAGGTGGGATACCCGCACAGGTTAAAAGGGGGGCCCAGAGCAGCCTCATCCTCTGCCCTTGCCATTACCAGGTTGAAGGAACAAGGAGGTGACTCAGACTGGCTGTGGGTTGTTGATCAGTTTAAATCAGTGGGAAAGAGGAAGGTTTGTGCCTACGACTGCTGTGACTCTACCAGTGGGAACTGGGCAGAAGGTGGGTGCTGCATGACTCTCCACTGTGAGTGCCCACCACATCCAGGCAGGTTTTGGACAGAGGGATGCACAGCCTGGTGAGCAGCTGCTCTCTGCTTTGCTGCTTGAACTGTGGGACTTTTTGTGAGAGTCCTGTGGTTTGAACACAATGGACAGAGGGTGTTTCCAATTAGGTGTAAGGAAACTGATAAATAAAACCTCATCTTGAAGGGAGAAATTGTGTTGGTTTGCCTCCTAAAGGCTGAAACGAGGCAATTCAGTATTTGGAAAAAGAAAGTGGAAGGGAAAAGAATTCCAGAAGGATTCTTAAATTTCTGGGTGGATTTGCAGATAGTTTGGATAAACACAAACGTCATCCTTTTCTGGCACAGACACTCTCCAACTGCAAACACTGGCTGGCCCCAGCTGCAGGTCGCTGCCTGTTTCAACCAGCAGAGTGGGCACCTGGCCTTTCCAAAAGGGCCTGCATCACTGTCCTGGCCCTTTTTGGATACCCTGCCATGGTATAGTCACTGCTGTACTTCCATGAGTCTTGAGGAACAGCTCCCTGCATTAAATTAGAAAAAAAGATGGAGTTTTGAGTTCTACCTGGAGTTCAACTAGTGAAATCCAGTTGGCAGGACACAGGATGCTGGGAGATGGGGGGATTTAAGACCTCAGGATGATGAAGGAGCTTCTGGTCTTATGCAGCAGAGAAGAAACAAGGGGGATGGATTAAAGCTGCAGGAAGGAAGGTTTAAATTAGACATTAGGGGGAAGTTTTTTACAGAGAGAGTGGTGAGGGACTGGAACAGGCTGCCCAGAGAGGGGGTGGGTGCCCCATCCCTGGGGGTGTTCAAGGCCAGGTTGGATGGGGCCCTGGGCAACCTTGTGTAGCTCCAGGCCTGAGGTTGGTGTCCCTGCCTGTGGCAGGGGGGTTGGAGCACTGTGACCCTTGGGGTCCCTTTCAACCCATGCCATTCTATGATTCTATATCACTCAGGGATGCTGGAAGCAGAGCTTTCACTGTCCCTATGAGCAGTGACCACTTAAATGCCTTGAAGGGGAATAGGTGGTTAAAGCCTAAAGCCAGTTTCTGTACGAGCAAATGGAGTTTGCTGCCAAATGGCATATCTCAGTGCAGTTCCAAATTTACCCCATAGCATTAATTAGCTTCTATTTCTGTATCTTGGTTAGAGTTGTGTTGGCATTGCATCCTTGTATCCCTGCTAATGAGGTAACAGTGCTAATGTGAGCAGAGGAGTCCTGCACGGATGTTGGCAGCATCCCAGACAAGGGACTTTTAGACCCATTGGAGAAATGCCAAACACCATGGAAGATATATTTTTACTAACAATGCTTTATCATTAGTGAGAGCCAGAGCAGCAAAGTGTTCTTGGTGTAGGCAGGACTAATTCACTTTTTGTAGCAGTGAAGCAAAACCATTGGTGAACAGAACAATTGATCTCACTAATAGGGAACTTTTGCTTTTATAATTGAGAATATTAGTGGCTTCAGCATAGCTTTGCCCATTGGAGATCTCATCTCCTTCCCCACTCCCTGCCCCATCCTTTCTTCCTGCACTTGGTGATGTAGGGCTGGGCTGTCAGGCTGGATGTTGCAGTTTATTGATGGATGCCCTGAGAATAACATCAGATTTTACCAGTTCCTTGGAGGAGGAGGGAAGAGGGCAGATATGCTTGTCCAGGACAGATGATGTTCCCTCATATGTGTGTTCATGTGTTTGGGGTAAACGCATTGGGGATGCCCAGAGTTCCCTGACAGTGGCACTGTGTTGCTAACATGAACTGTGGTGTAAATCCCCTACAGACACCTGTGTGAATGAAGAATCAAGACCAGTGTATAGACATGAGTGTAGAATACATCTTAACATGCCCAAAACGCCCCTGGATATGCCTCATCCACGTTGTCTAGTCCTACTCCAAATTCAAACTGGATTGCATGTCACAAACATCAGCTGCTTTGTCTTTATTTCATTGTTTTCAGTCCCCATACAACTACAAATTTAGCATTACTGCTAAAGAAAAAGAGCAAACTACAGCCATTCACAGGATAATGTAATTTTAAACTCTGTGAGACAGCTGATACCGTTAAAAAACACGGCCCTATTACAGGCTTTTGTTATTGATGGCTACTTGAGGAGATGTACACTATAAAATATAAAGATAAAAAGCAAAAGGCTACTTAGGAAGATGTTCAGCTGAATGTTGCTAGCATCAAATCAGTGGCAATGAGGAAAATGAGAGCAGACATACAGCACAGCCTCCAGACTAAATGTGTGCACATTATGGATCCTCTAAGGCTTTGCCTTTACAATGTACACTTGAAATCAAATCAACACCAAAGTCAATATTGATTGTTCTTGGAGATAAATTTTACCTTCAGGCACTGCTGTTTCCCAGAGGAGCGTGAGCAAGTACGTATGTCTCTGTGCAGTGCTGACTGCTCGTGGACAGGGATCTCCCTGAAATCCTCTGAAACCGATTCCTCCTTTGGAAGTACCCACTGCTGCTGCTAAGGGACCTCTGTCTGTTCTTCAGGTACTCCCTGTAGTTTTTGGTGAGCAGGGTGTAGAGGAAAGGGTTGATACAGCTGTTGCTATAGGTCAGACAGGTTGTCAGATAGTTAATGTTCTTCATCACCTTGGGAGATAAAGAGAAGGATTCATAATACTGGAAGAGGAGTTGCCATATCCAGAAGGGCAAGAAGCAAGCCCAGAACACCAGCACAATTGTGAAGATCAAATAGAGCACCTTCTGGTTTGGCAGCCGCTTGGTCTGCTTGAAGGATGCTGTTTGTGACACCCAGTAGATCTTGGCTAATCGGATGTAAAGGTAGCCTATGATTACCCCTGGGCCCACGATGCTGGTACCAAAAAGGATGGTGAGATAGACTTTGTAGGACATCTTGCTCCAAGTGGGCAGGCAGATGCTTTTGTTGTCCCTTTGCACCAGCTGGATCATGATGAGCATTGGGAGAGTGAGCAGCAGTGATACCAGCCAGATGACGACAGCGATGGCCTTTCGGTAGCTCTTGGACCTCTTCACTGTGTCCAGGGGCTTCAGCACAGCAAAGTAGCGCTCCGTGCTCATGACTGTGAGGGTGAAGATGCTGGCATGCATAGTGAGGAAGTCCAAACTGAACAGGATGCGACAGCCAATGTCCCCAAAGTACCATTTCTGAATGAAGTAGGTCCCAACGATGAAGGGGATGGTGAGAAGGTAGAGCAGGTCTGCCAGAGCCAGGTTGATGATGTAAATATACATAGAGGCAGAGGATCTCAAGTAATGGCACATCACCAGCAAGGTGTAGACATTGCCTGTCACCCCAATCACACACATGAGGGAGAGTATTGTTCCAATGGTGCAGATGGCAATCATGTCCTCCATGGAACCAGCAGCTGGCACACCGTCCCCAGTGGCATTGGCAGAGGCATTGGGTCTGATTCTGAACAGGCTGCCCTCGCTTGTGTCTGTCACCATGTAGGGGGTTGGAGAAAAGTGGCTCTCCAGCTCCTCAGTTAGGGACATCCTCCTGGGCTTTCAGTGCCAGAGGCTTTGCTCATACCACAGCGGTCCGAAGATCTTTCTGCTCTGAGAATGTGACTGCTGGGAGATGGGGAACCATTTATTTAGCGGCGTCTCATCCAAGGAAGATCTGCTTTCTCCACTGGAGGAAAGACATCAGAAACCAACATATTAGAAACCTGCCAGAGCAATGCAAATTATCATTTAGGAGTTACCTGGTCCTGAGTAGGTATCTGCCCTGTCTGCATGTACCAAAGGCCTTCTGCACTGAGGCTCCTCATGTGTAAGCTTCATGCTATCATTACAAGACCAGAGCTTTGAGGAATGACATGTGTTTGCACATCCACAGAAAAGAGACAGAAGAGATTGTATGCATCATTGGAACTGCTTGCCGCAATCCTTGAGGTTAGTTTGGGGACCAGGGAAGAAAGCATCCTTCCTAAATTCATAATGGCAACTTACAGACCTGGCAGGATGATTGCTTAAACCTCTCTGCTAAACTCTTAACTCTGAAGGAGTAAAAGACCCAAAAAAGGAAAACTAAACTTTAATTTTACCATTTGCATCCAAAGTGACTGTTTTATATGACACACTCAAAGTCCTGTGCAGCATCCCTGCAGCATTTTCACAGAGCACCTGCCCTTGCATGAGAAGTCCCTGCTATGCCCTGACCAGCAGTTCCAAATTGTATTTGAGTGATAGAGGGAAAAAAAAAAGGCATTTTATACCTGTGGCACAAGATGTAGTATTCTCTGTGGGTTTTATATGTCTGTAAATGCAGGGTTTTTCATGCCCTCTGTCAAGTGTGATCCCACAGATTTCCATGTGTCCGTGCATAGATATATTTCAGACAGACAGCCTGTGAAGCTGCCTAAATAGCCACATGCAGTGAGGTGTGAGATTGCTCTGCAGTGTGTTAGGCAGGTAGTTGCTCTGTACTCAGGACCTTCTGGTTAGCTCAAGCTCAATGCTGCACTAATCTTGACTGTGCTGCTTTGAATGTATACTGGCTCTGGGTGTCGGAAAAAAGGAGATCAAAGCTACCTGAGAGAAACGCTGAAGAAAAAGCTAAAACACCCAAATTTTGAGCCATACCAAAAGGCTGTGCCTACCTAAAGATCACTGCACACACAAGTGACTTTGCATGATGGCCTCTTTGCTTGGAAAACGCTGTGAGAAGGGGTGCTGGACCACCTTCTCCTTGCAGGGATCAGCAAGCAAAGATTTCCCTCTGCCTCATTCTACTGGGCAGGTTGGGTTTGCTTTATCCTGGGAATTTGCTACGCTTTGTAGCTTTTCCTTGTGAGTTTGGTGTCCCTTTGCACCTACACCAGCTCCTTTGCCTTTTTTCCCCTCTTAGCTCCTTGGCAGTAGCATTACAGCACCAGGCCCTCCTTCAGCTGCCCTTGTGTCAAAGTCCCTGACTCTGACCTCCACAGCACTTGAGGGTGAAGAAGTTCATCCTTTCCATGACTTGCCTTCCTCTTCTTCCCATTACCACCTGCTGTGGGTGCTGTCATGCAAAAATTCTGTATCAAAGAGGGCAATCCAGTACAGAGGGATTAACAATTGGGTTAGAGATGCAAGAAAAGAAGAGAAAGACCACAATGCACAGAGCCCATCTCCCACCCAAGTCCTTTGGGTACAGACATCTGAGGGGAAGAGGTGATGAAGCGGGTTCTGCAGACATCAGTGCTCCTTCAGGACATTGCTCCTCTGAGCTGGACTCCAGCAGCTTCCCCAGCAACTCAGCTTTCTTGGACACTGCAAACCCAAATCTGCATCCTCAGTCCCCTGCTGCATGTCTTTGGGCACGTGTAGCCAGCCAGGCACCGACCTGCTCCTTCATCGTCCGCTTTATCAATGTTCATGTAGAAGCTGTGCTGGCAGCGAAAGCATCATGCACATGGGTGATCAGGGAGCTCTGCCTGCTCCTCTGCCCCAAAACCTTCAGCACACTTGATAGGAAATGAATGGCTCTGCATGGGATGCTCCAGCTCAGCCTGAAGCTGCTCACACACGCAGCTGTCAAGCTCAGTTGGATCCATGATAGCTCATTTTCAGGAGCGTGTTTCCATGGCCCAAGTGCCGTCTTCTTGCAGCACTTTGTGTTCCAGGCACTTGTAGCAGACCTGTGCCGTGCCTGTGCCTGTCTGTGTGTGGTTGCCTGTTGTGACAGCTCCTGCCACAGAGACCAGCACACCGCGTCTCCCCGCTCTGCTCCTCTCCCGCCGAACCCGCGTTTCGCTTCATTCATAAAATTCCCACAGTGCTAATTCAACCCGGACCCTTTGCCTGTCTCCAGACACAGCCCACAGCTAGGCAAACCCTCACTCCCAGAAAATTAAGCAAACCAGGGAAACCTTACATCATTTTAAAGTTACTGTCACTGCTGCACTTGTACATAACCACACTCACACACATGCACACACACAATAGAGAGCTTGCTCCTTCAAGCAGCCATTCAAGCATCTAAGCAATTTTTCTCAGCCAATCCTGCCTTTCCCTCTACATTATCATCACACAGGAGTACCATGCACATTCCAGTAGCTATAAACATACATGAATTCCTCCTGCTCAAACCTTGCTTTTAAATCCAGCAGATGAAGTTTCCTACAGGAAATAAAATGAAAAGGATTCTAATAGTATTAAAGCTGAAAGTTTAAAAAAAAAAAAAAAAGTATGAAGAAAAAGAAATGATGTGAAAAAGCAGAGAATCCTTCTTCCTGGGCAGGCAGCAAGAGATCCCCGTGCTCCGTCGCATCTGGAAAGGCAGCAGCAGGAAGGGAGCGTGCTACCTAGCCAAGTATGTTTGAAATCTGTGCGCTCTTAATACTCTCATTCTCCTCCCTTCACTCTTGCCTGCTATTTCTGTTCCTCAGTGACGTTAGGCATAGCGTGGTTTTGACTGCAGCCAGCGAAGAGCCTTTTTAAAGCAGCAGCATTTTGATAGCTGTGCCTTGTTTAGCCGGCTCACCCCGCCTGGCTGTGAGCCAGCTGGGGATGCAAGATGTCAAGGCTGTTTGCATCCCAGGACCAGTGATAACTAAAAGCCCTCCTGCCTCTCCTTACATCGCACCCAAGAGCTCTAACACCTAATGTTTAACACAAACCCATTGTGTCAGAGGGAAGCTGTTGGGCTGGAGAGGGTTAAATTCCTACGGGAGGGTGGGCTGCCCAGGGAAACAGCAGGAGCTCCTTGATTTGGAGATCAATTCCAAAGTGAAGCCAAAGTTTATTTGGGTTGGATGGCATATTAACAGATGAATTTGTGTATGTGGTGGTGGTGGTATCACGCCCCACAGCATCTGAGATATTTCGGACTGGTGGTAGCAAACTGTTACCCAGGTCGTTTGGGGCTCAGCTAGTTGCCTTTCCCCAGTAAGGAGGGTAAAGACCAAACGTTATCAACCAGGGGCCTAGGACATATGTGTGTGAGGAAGGGGTGAGAAATGCTGAAGCTGAGCTCAGGATTATTTTTTTAGCAGCTGAATATTGTGCTAGCTTCTTGCATGTGATGGGCAAGAGTTTCTTGCACTCTTCCTCCCAGTTCCCTGCTGTAACTCTGTGGGCCGCAGTGAATTGTCTCTGGTTCACAACAGTGGGAAGCAGGGAGCACCCATATCTCCTGGGGTGTCTGTTGCTGGATGTGGCTGTGTGGGAAGTGCCTGACAAACCCATTGCACTGGTTGCCCAAAAGCAGCTAAGTGATGTTTCCTAACATGGGGCTCCTGAGAGGCGACCCTAGTCAGCCCCAGCTCATCCATCCTGCTTCCTCCTCTAAGCCCTTCCCTGGATACTTTTGTCCTTTCTTCTTGTTCCCAACCTTTAATGCTCTACTATCCCTGTGCTTTCAGATGCATCTTGTGTCTTGCCTTCCTGTAGTGGGGACCCAACTGTGCTCAGACTGCACAGGTGGAGACTATGGTAGCACCTGGAAAGCTTGGTGAGTGCTGGCTGTCCCTGCAATGGGGCAGCTGGTGTGCAAAGCAGGGCCCCTCTGATGTATAGGCTTTGGAGTATGGTGAGGACTCACATGGCAGATCTTCATGTGGAGGCTTGATTTTTGCAATGAAAATAGGTTTTGTGTTAGCAGCTTGAACAAGGGCTGGCTGAGCAATAAAACCTCAGCCCAAACACCCTCAAGTGAACGGCTGTTTTGTTCTAAAGCTTTGCTCTAACTCTGTGTTTCGGGGCTGTCCCCTAGAAGCCTTCAGGAAGGTGTGGGCTGGGAGCTGCTTCTCATGCTGCCATCCACTGCTTGGCTCCAGGGAGCAGGTCCCTTGATGAGCACCGATGGCAAAGCCATTGGCCAAGTGTTTTGTTTCTGGGGCTCACTGGGGTCCAGAAGGTTGTTCACGTCTCCTTTTCACACACAGAGCAGGGACAACCCTCTGTGTTGGTGAATCCCCCCACTGCTGTCTGTGTGCTCCTCCAAGGGCATGTTGGCACAAGCCTTGTGTGGCTGCAGTGATGCTGACTGAGGAGGTGGATGTCTCTGCTGGGCATGGCTTGGCCATGCTGCTTCCATCCCCAGCATGCTGTAGGTGTGGGCAGGTGTCTCCAGGCTCCTATGCTGGAACTGGCACATTCCTGTCACCCCTCTGTCACTGAGGTGCCAGTTGGGTTGGTATTGATGCATGCCAGGGAAAGCAGGGGGGAATGGGGTGGGGGAGGCTTCTGACCAACTCATGGGTTTCCTGGTCCTGTTTGTCCCTACCTGATAGTTCCTTTTTTGAGTGCTTGATCGTTTTAGCACAAACACAGGTCACAGCAGTGTGTGTGTTTATCAGGAAATCGCAGTGCCCACGGGGCTTCTGTTAGGGGAAGCTGGACTCTTATGGTCCATGTCCTGCTGGAGTCATCAGAGGAGGTGTCTGAGAGGCATCTGAGAGCAGTGTGGACAGTGTTGGGTTCACAGCCCTAGCTCAGAGGGTTATTTGTGGTGTAGTTTTGCTGCTTCTGTTCCCCTTATTTTCCTCAGCAGTGAAACAGAGATCATTGAGCTCACTCATCTCCCAGTGCCCTGAGTTTCGGGGTTTTCACATTTGTCAGATGCTATTAGAGCTAAAGGCAGGAGTGCCAGTGATTTGTAACAGAACTAGGAACCACACAGTCGATAACAGATGAAGGTAGGAGCCCTCTGAGATATGAAACAGGTCTGTTTAATCATTCAAACAACATCCACTGCTACAGGGCTTGAGTTCTGTGAAGGGGCCTTCTGAAGTAAAGGTACTAACTGTTATTGTTCTATCAGTCACAGGGCAAAAGAGAGGACTTCTCCCCACTGATATAAGGCTTTATGCTAGTGCTTTGTGAAGTTGGTTGTGTTTGGTTACTGATTCACACCCTGGGCTGTGCACCCCACCAGCTGTCTGCTGCCTTCCCCAGTCTGTGCAGGGCCCCTTCAGCATGTTCCACTCTTTCTGGGGCAGTTCTGAAACCAGCTTTGCCAGCAGCTCTGGGCTCTCTTCTGCTCCAAGCTGGAAGTATAGATTTGTTTAGAAATATAATAAAGCACTGCTCCCTGCATGTAGGGCAGAGTGTGAACAAGTGCAGTCAAAATCAATATGAGAATCTCATGAATATGTCTGCATTCTTGGTCTGGGTCAGGTCTAGAAACCCAGGTAAACCCAGGATAAGGTGTGATTCCCCATTGCCTGACGTGGTTTACTCATCTCTCTGTATGACCCCCTTTGATGTCATGATGTAGGGCACACCTTGTATCCACTGCAAACATTATGGACACACAGAAATTCCAAGTAACTTATGAGAAGCTGCCCTAATTTTGGGGTCAGCCCAAAGGAGATGGAGTATTTGCAGCATCATGCCAAGCCTGGGTCCTCCCAAAGCCACACTGATGGCTGGGAGCACACAGGTGGCAGCAGCTCCTGAGAAAGAGCGTGGGTGAGGTGATTGTGACTCGCTGTGCAGTCCCCTGGTCACCTCTTGTGCCTAGGAAAGTTGCTTTTAAATCCCTCTGTTCCAGCACTCATGGTCTTGGATACATGCAAATACGATACTCAAATCCCCAGCTGGTCCCCAACTGCTTTTTGCAGTCTTCCTGCTGTCTGTCCCCACCACTGAAAGAGGCACCCAAACTCAGCCAACGCATTTGGACACTTCACTGAGCTTTTATGGCTTTTTTGGCTCTTTCCTTCCTGTTTTTTTGCAATATGAAACTTCAGTTGTCCTTCCTGAGCCAGTATGGCTTTGCTCTTGGCTGCTTGATGTGAAAGTGAGACTCCGGGGGCTGAAATCACTGGCTTGTTTTCCCTCATCCAGGCAGGATCCCTTACACAGATACCAGTTTATAGCTGCTCTGCTCATGCAGGACATTCATCCCTCACTGGGCTCTCTACCAACCCAGGAGACTTTGTGTGTTGCCATCAGTTTTTCCCATGCACAGGGGAAATTGCATGGACAGTTTGAGGAGTGGTGCTGACTGAGGTGCACTCCTAGGTTGTTAGCTACCCCCTCTGTGGTGTTTCTCACCCAAGTAGTGTCACTATTCAGGGCAGGAGAAGGAACCTAGATGTTCCCTGCTCCTGCCCTGGAGTTTAGGTAAGAAAGGGCAGAGGATTCAAGCTCTGACTCGCTGGGATTTGCAGTTGAAACTGCTGCTAGTTCCAGTGCTGGAGCATGGTGAAGGCTGGTGCTGCAGGGGGGAAAGGAGCAGAAGGGCTGGAGCTTCTCCCATCTTTCCTCCTGGGACTGCTCTCATGTCTCTCATGAGCTGTTGCTCCTCTCTCCTGAATCCACGTGCTATTACAGGGATCCCTTTGAGATGACACAGATCATCTCTGTTCTGACACAGGTTACAATCTGTTGACTCCTACGATGTCCAAAGCTTGCCCTGTGGTGTAGAGGTGCATAAGGGAGTGTGGTGGGGAACAGTGGACTAAACTGCTCTTCCAGGCTGATGTAGTCAGGGGCTGGTTTGCACAACACAGGGTTTTCCTTTGACACTCAGGTCCCTGTGCTCCCAGAAAGGTGTGTGTGTTGGTTGACTCATTTCATGCCTGTCAGGGATGAGGTGAATTGGAGTGAACGGGGTCATTTTTGGAGCACGGGTGCAGAGTGCAGCAAGGCTGAGCTGCTTCAGTGGTCTAGAAAGCCCCCCTGGCTGGGAGGATGGGGGTCTGTGACTCTGCTACCCTCGCACAGGGAGTGTTTCCCAGGTTGTTCTCTGCCCTGATTTTACCAGCCCACTAGAAGATTCTGGGCTCCTCTGAGGTTGGATATACTTCACAGACAAACCATATTAGAAGGAGATGTTATTCCATCTCTGCAGCTGGTCTGACTCCAGCCCTGCACTCTGGACAGCAGACAGGATGGTGTTCCTTTTCCTGTGTGACCTGCATGAGTGGGATCTTTTGGCCCCTGTTCCAGCAGCCCTCAACATTCACAGACCAGTCTGAGACTCCATGTCCTGGTGCCTGCCCTGGTGGGAGTGCTCCCATGGCCATGCCACAGCCCCAAGGCACTGGACACTCAGATTTAACATCTGCTGTTTGAAGGATCCATCTGTTTGGGGCTAGCAGAGGCTGGTTCGTCTTGGGGGACAGGGCTGGGACTCCTCGATGGCACTCGGGACCAGGGGACCCTCCAAGGGAGTATCATCTCCTGCATGGATCCTCCTCTCTGAGCCCTCTTCCTATGCACCAAGGGGCAGGCTGTTCGCCAGGAGGAGGCCTGATGCATGCACTACCTGCAGAGCATCCCAATCCTGCCTCCTGTCCCAGTCCTCTGGTAGGATGGCAATATACTGCTGGCTGAGCACCCCGTGCACCCCCTGGGCAGTCAGAATTGTCCCCTTGCCTAACCTGCAGGGCACACTGCAGAGCTGTTAAACAGAGATGACAGTGACTGTGTGTCACAACCAGGTCCCACCATGCCCTGCAAAGGTGGGAGGGGAGCCTCCACTACCAGGTATGACCCAGGCCACCTTGATGGTGGGTGATGACGGGGAGTTACAGCCTCCTTAATTCCTTCTTTTCCTGCCCTGCTGGAAATCCACATCTGCATCCTAAACAACTTTGGAATTGAAAAACATTCTGCTGTGTGCTTGGCCTAGTGGGATGTGAGGAGTTGGCCATCTCATGTAGACTCACCCTACCTCCTTCTCCAGGGTCGCTGGCATCAAATGACCAAATCCTTTATTAAACTTTCTTGAGCATTTGCAGTGGTCTAGGCTGAGGCTGGGTTTGTCACAGCCTGTCTGTGCTCATTCTAGCTTTGACTTTCTTTGCCAACAGCTTTAGATTGCCTTCAGAGTATGGACAGGAAAGCTCAGGCTGGATGACTTTATTACCAGAGCTGTGTTTGTGCAGGAGCCTTGCCTGTGAGCTCCTGCTGCTGGCAGGGAGAGGCTGGTAATCTTGCTATACCCAGAACACGATGGCCTTGTGTGTCCATCAGAGTGAATGAGGTGGTTGGTTGCATGTAAAACAGGTTTCTAATGTGCTTCTTTATGAGCAGTATCTAATGCCAAAGGGCCTTGGTACAAATGCAAACAAGAACTTCATTCAATACATTGATTTACAATATATTCAGGCTTTATGAATCTGCTTTGCCAAAGCCATTTACTCCTTGGTGTATTTATGGGTGCAAATGGCAGTAGTAATTAGACCCAATCCACATGCTGTGATTTCCATCAGAGTACTGGTGATGTCTCACTGGAATGTGGGTATTCAGAGGCTTTCCCCTAACCGATCACATTTGTAACTCCTTTGTTCTGCTTTTTTTTCCCCCTACCCAAGCTCTTGGGTCTTCTGCCACCGTTAGAAATTGTCATTTAACCACTTCTGTCCTGGACCTGAGATGTCTAGAGAAGCCAAAGCATCCAGGACCTGCTAAGGAGACGTTTTCCTCGCTTCCTTTCTACTGCTGCATCAAGAGCTGCTCTTTGGGGTCCAGAGACCGTGGTGGGTAGAGATAAGGAAGCTGGAAATCTTTGCTAATGAACATATATTTTATACAAGCACAGAAAATCATGATTAGCTGGGAGTGGTTTTAGATCTCACATCAGTGGTTAATATATCTGCTGATGGGTTTGTCTCAGCCCAACATGTTCCCAGCCAGCTGGGGAAGATGGGTCTTGCCCGTGGCAGCCAATGCTAAGTCACAGACTTGTCTTAGCCTCAGTTGTCCTTTGGAAAAGTTTTAGCAGTGCTGCAGTGCTTGGAGCTGGGTGCTGCTAAGCCAAGTAAGCTGGTGACTTTGCTGGCAGCCTCCTGCACTCTGTAGTGCAGCCAGCGTGTCACTTGCCCTGCTGACTGATGACAACATTGAAATGAAGCCATCCTGCCTCATCCTCCATGGCCCTGCTCTGTGCAGCCCCATTTCCATTTTTATTAGCAAGGTCTGAGATGTGCTATCGAGCTGCTTTATCCTTTGACCTCTCCAACTCCTTTTCAGTTCCTGGAAGAGCTGCAGCAAGTCTGATTATCTGGGGGAAGGCAGGCAGGCTGTCTCCAAATACTGAGAAGAACTTCTCTCTTACAAATACCTCTTGGGAGAACCTCTTCATCATGGAAGAGGATTTGGCTTGGGTAATATTTTCCTCTGTGTCAATTCATAATCTGATTATCTTTTTGACAGTGTCTTGAGGGTGACTTGGGGTAGGGGAGACACAGTCAAATGTTACTGAATTCTCTTTATTGCAGAGCTTTGCAATATTATTGAGATTAACAAACACAAAAACTGCAGCAGAGTTGAAAATCCTCCAAATCCTCATCAGAAAAGCTGTGGGGAATACACCCAAACTGAGAGAGGCACCTTCCATGGGCCAAAACCTGGTGCTAGGCTGTCGGGGGAGACAGCAGGCCTGCTAGCGGCCTAGCTCTCTTCTCCCAAGACACAGGCTCTGACAATATTCTTCTGTCCCATGAGACAGGAAAAGTTCCTCATGCTGAGAGGATCCTAATAATCACATTCTCAAAACACAGCAGCCTTGTTGACAGGGGTACAGGCTGCCCTAAACCAAGAAGCAGCTATGGGAAGGTATTTGGGAGTAACGGAACATGTCAGGAACCAACCATAACAAGAGGGTCACAAACAGCAGGTGTGGGGATGCTTTTAGGTATTAAAGGTAAACAAAGGATGTTTAGCTATAAGATAGGTTTATCAGAACTCATTATCATTACTAACCAATCAATATGGTGTGAACAGAGTGTGTAACCAATTAGCAGTTGTTTAGCTTGCCATGTTTGCAGTAAGAAAGGTCTAGAATCTGGGTGATTGCACCTCATAAAATGGCTTCACCTAAAACTCATATATTGAATTGTATGTTGCTCTACTGGATGCCACACTAGGCTAGAGACAAAAGCCTCCTTGCCATCATTTGGTAGAATACTGCTAATACTTATCTCCTGTGCAGCATCTCCACACTCTGGTCTACGTGGCTGTGCTGACCACACCACTGCTTTGCAGCCTGGTTCAGTGACCCCAGCCCTCTCCTCCTCTCCAGCTGCCCTGTTCCCTCCTGGAAGGCTATTCTGTATTTCATAGCTTGGTTCCTCATAGCCAGCTATTACAGGGTTTAGGAGAGTCCAGAAGACTTGTAGGGGAAAAAACAAACCAGACTCGCCCCATTTCCAGCTGAAGATCCCAGGATTTTCTTGGCATGGAGGGCAGCACGTACCCACAGCTCTTGATGCCTCTGCCTGGCAGCAAGATTTCTGCTGGAGCTTTCAAAAGCCTCTTGTAAGATGCACAAGAAGCAGCGTGAAAGGTTGTCTGGCAGCATGTAAAGAGCAGCAAATGTCACTGCAGAGAGTTTGTGCCACTGAGGACTCTGTGGTGGCATTTGCCATCCTGCACACATGGGGGTAGAGCTGTGAGGACCTGGGGATGGTGACAGTCACTGGCAGCTGGTGCTGGTAGGGGTCACCTCTCTGAAGCAGCAGATGCTAATTCGAATTCTCCTCTAAAAAGCTGATTTTCTATAATAAATTATACTCCCACATAATACATTTTCTTGCTTACTGTGATGAGCAGTTTGTATTCTCACTGGTGATAGCTCAGTGCTGACTTCTAGTGCCTGTCTTCACAGTACTCTGAAGACAGTAAAGTCCTTTTTTCCCCCATATGACAGTGTCACCAAACTGAGCCAGAGTCCTTGTGATCCTGTTTCAGCCCTACCTGGGGCTGCTGCCCTCCTCCTGCTATGCACCGTGCTCCCTTGAGTCCTTTCAGGGCATCTCTTGATGGGAAGCTTCCAACATTGGAGCAGCAGAGCAGAAGTTTGGGGGTCATCAAGCAGGGCCAGAGGCTCCACAGCCCTCTGTAAGCCATCCCCAGCCACAGCACAGGCAGGGATGCTCTGGGGCAGGAGCAGCATCAGTTGAAATGTTTGTCTGGCACAAGAGGTTTGGCCCCATGGTGTATTCTGCAGTGGGCACCAGCATCCAGTGCTGGGGGTGGTGTTGGCACTGGGTACTGATCTGTGGTTAGAGAGGGCTGCAGGACAGGCTGGGCCACCCACTGACTGGGTGATTTAAGTGAGATGAAGGCTTGCTGCCTCTCAGAGCCCAGCAGTGCTGTCCTCAGGTATGATGAGCTTTGTGGATTTACCTCCTCTTGCTTGTGCACTGCTGTGAGGTCCCTGCTGAGGTGGGTGGGAATGACTGTGCACAGGGTACTTGAAAGAAAAGGACTTTGAGCTAAAAGCACTGCCAGAAATGACAGGTGGTAGTTAAAAGACTCAAAAGCCTGTGCCAGTGTTTCAATAAAGCACTTTGCCCTCCACAGGTTGCTTCCTGTGATGAGGAGCAGGTAGCAGATGTGTCACCTGCACTGGTGAGAGAGCCCCTCTCTGTGGGGACCTCTGTGTGAGCAGGACAAGGTTTGGGCAGTGGTGATGACCTGGCAGACCACAGGGGTGATGGCTGTGTGGTGTTCACCCCTCTATTGGCTTTTTGAGGTAGGAACTGGCTGAAGGATGTCAAGCCAAGTGGTCCTTGAACATGACACTTAACCCTGAGCCAGGGACACGTTCCCCTCAGGCAGTGGTTGTTTTTCTTCTTTCATTTCCCTTCTCCAAGGGTGCAGTGCTCCTTTGGCCTTTCCCACCATCATTTGCTTTTGCATTTTATAAACCCTGGCTGAGAAGAATGCAACCACTGGCATCTTGTGTCAGTTCTGGAAACGTGACTGATGGGAAAAAAGGGCTGAATCCCCCAGTTGCAAGCAGTGAGAAGACTGAGCAGGGGCCTGGTTTCACAGTTGGAGAGCACCTTTTATTGTCTTAAAATACTTTTCTCTGGTTTTATGTGGTCCAAAGTAACACTTTGCTGAATGGAGCCTTTCTAGAAGCTGAGTGCTGCACCACACAATGGAAAGGGATGGTAGGCAGCAGAGAGTGGGGACTGAGGATGGGGTTGGGATTGCTGAGGGCTGCCCCCAGCACTGATCCTGAGTGAGAGGAGCTGGTCTGTGAGGGGGTGTGCAGAAAAGCCCACACTGGGAGGATAAACTGCCCATTTGCAGCCCAAGCGAAGCCTTCCTTCCCCTGCCAGACTGACCAGTCTGGTGTAACGTGGTTTATCATGTTTGCATCACTGTGGTGGCTGATGCTGTTGGCCAAGGGAAAAGCTACATGCACAGGGACTCATCCTGCCCCAGCTATCCTCCTTCCCCTCCTGCCTCCCTGTCTGCACTCAACTGCCCTGAGCTGCTCTGACAGTGCCCTCCAGCACTACTGGATCCTCATATAGGATCCTCATACCAGGACTACCTGGTATACTTCAAAACTCTCACCTCACCTAAACTCCACCTGTGGACACAGCACCTTTCCCACATTGGCCTCACTGCAAAGACTTTCTTTCACCTCTGCTGCTTTCCCAGCAGTAGCTGAGCCCAGCTGTGCCATGTCACAGAGATGCTTATGGCAGCAGCCATGAAATAGTCACCACAAAGCAGCCACATAAAAGTCACAGCAAAGCTGCAGCATAAAATGCTCTAGTGGCTCCAGAACATTTTTATTGTACCATTGCTGCACATTTGGAGGTCTTGTAAAATCTTTATGCTTGAAACAGACTGTTCCCAGTGGGCAGGGGAACTGCCTTTGAAGTGAGCCATGGCCTTTTGATGCTGGGTGAGGCTGAAGAGTAGGTGTTTTGGGGTTTGGAAGTGGTGTCAAAGCCAGAGCTGTTTTATTGGAGAGTCAAAGGGAGCAGCATCCCTTGTGCATCCCTTGATTTTCAGGCTGTAAATGCCACAACATATGAACACCTGCATCAGTGAAAAAAACCCAAACAAACCCTAAAAAAACCCACAGAGTGAAAAAACCAGCAGTAGGTTGAAATGCTCTGTTTCTGCCCTCCAGACCCCAAGCACATCACCTCTTGATTCCCATCAGGCTGATGTGGGGTGCAGATGTTGGCTATGTGGCTGAGCTGCCATCACTGGGGGTGGCTGTTGCACCCACCTTGGCTCTGCCTCCTGTTTCATCCTCCAGATTTGGATCCTGCCTCTCTCTGTAGCATCCCAGGGTTGTACAAATGAAGGGATTTGCAGGGAAACATAGTGCTTCTTTTCACATGCTTATTATGCACTGTAGCTGTGTTCAAAGGCACTCTGATTTCAGTGTGAAGGCTGCTCTGGGTGTGGAGGGGGAGAGAAGATTGCCTCAGATGTGTGTGCTGGGAGCTGCAGACAGATGGGTTTCCCACACACCTTCTGGGCTCTGTGTGCTGCAGGCTGGTCCCTGGTGCCAGCCTGGTACCCAGCAGAGAGGAGCAGATCAGCATCTTTCCCATCCCTGTTAACCAAACCCCAGTTTCTTGTTAACCCACAGGCTGGCCCTGCCCAGCCACCAGCACTGTTTGCATGTCCTTTGCAGGCTGTTTGGAATGAAGTGGCTCTCTAGGATAGCACGTTGAAGGTCAGGAATACAGACTGGGGCTGGCAGGTGCTTTTAAGCATTTACCACTTTGGAAGTTGTCCCCAACACAGAGGAGAGAGATCAGGCACCTGCTACATGGGATGGGTAGTTGTTGCCCATGGTTGTTATGAGCCTTTAAACATCTTGGGTGTTAACCACAAGAAAAACATTCTTAAACCTGATTTTTCCAGCCTGCAGCAGGAGTGCATGACTCACTGCAATTAGGTATCCCACAACTTCTTGTAAAGATACTCTCAGTGACCTGTTCTGACCCTGTCTGAGTCCCAGTCCCTGTGAGACATTGACCAAGCATCGATCCAGGACTCTGTGCCACTGCAGCATCTGGCCATGCCTTCTCCTCACAGCACAGCAGAGCTCCAGATTCCTCAGTTTGGCACAGAAAGCCATGAGAGGTGACAGCATTTCACTTGGTCAGATGGAGGCATGTCTTTTTGCCTTTGCTACCTGTGCTGGGTGGCACCTCTTGTCATGTGGCATTAAGCATTTCCCTTTCAAACTCATTCACCCCTCACTGCCAGCCCTTCTCAGGAGCTGCTCCTTGCAGCTGGCCCAGCCCTGCCTGCACCCCACAGTCGTGCCCAGGGCACAAGGAGCAGCAGCTCTTTGACTGCTGGAATTGCCTCAAATTAATTATATTGCAGAGGACCATCATGGTCTTTGTAGAGGAGCATTTTCAGCCTGGAGAAGAGAAGGCTGTGGGGGGACCTCATTGCAGCCTGCCAGTCCCTGAAGGGAGCAGAGACACAGGAGGGGAATCGGCTTGTTCAAGGGCAGAGACTGGCAGGACAAGGGGGATGGAGTGAAGCTGGAGGAGGGAAGGGGGAGAGGAGAGATTAGGGGGAAGTTTTTTACAGAGAGAGTGGTGAGGGGCTGGAACAGGCTGCCCAGAGAGGGGGTGGGTGCCCCGTGTCTGGGGGTGTTCAAGGCCAGGTTGGATGGGGCCCTGGGCAACCTTGTGTAGCTCCAACCCTGAGGTTGGTGGCCCTGCCTGTGGCAGGGTGGTTGGAGCTCTGTGACCCTTGGGGTCCCTTCCAACCCAGGCCATTCTATGAGTCTATGATTCCTGGGGTTGTAGCTTTGGCTTGTGTGCTGTTGCCCAGGATGGACTTGAGAGGTCAGTAGTGCTGGCACTAGAACTGAAACTCGGTCTATGATTCTATGATTTGCTGCTGCAGCCCTGTTATGGATGTGGACCGAGCTGTGAGTATGTTATTGGTATCAGGAAGGAAACAAATTCAGTGTTTCAGTTGTATTTCATATTTACTCTCCAGAATCACTTTGTGTCATCAGCAAACTTTATCCTCTTTGCTCCTTTGCTCCAGGTAGTTTATGAAGACACTCTGTGGCTGGTCACCAACAGCTGACTGCCCACTCTGCTGATCGACCATTTACTCCCACACTATGTTTCTTGTCTTTTAGTTAGTTATTTGTAAGACAACTTTTGCTCTTGTCTTCTGGAAGCTTAGTTGCTGAAGCTGCTTTTAATGCTTTCTGATTATCCAAGCAAACTGCAGTAATTTTATTTCCCTTTTCTACACTCTCATGGGCTCCCTTTGGAAACCTCCAATGAGCCCTTGAGGTAGAGCTTCTCTTCTGAAAACTGGGCTGCCTCTTCCCTAATATTTTCTTTATTCCAAGCCTCCTAATCCACCATACCTTCTGCTCCATAGCCCCCCACATCATCACTAAAAGCTTTTTGGAAAAGTGTCATCACATTAACCACTGTCTACAGCTTTAAGCAAGAAGCAACATGCCACAGTTAATGCTGAAGCTATTTCATCCCCTGGGCTCTTCAACAGCTTGGGGATGAACGCAGTTCTAGTTTGGTGTCCTTGAAGTAAGCTCCTACAGGAGGGGAGATCATAGTCTGGTGTATTTATTTTACTTCATTGATTGTCTGGCCTTCTATAAAAAGAAATCTATGGTTTAGGACATGTGGTGTGTTACACTGACTTAAGGATACTTGGGCTGGGGATGTGGCTTTTAGAAATTCAATTGAAAGTACAAAGTCTGGACTGCTGACCCTGGGTCCTTTCAGAAGGGATAAGGGAGCTGTTAAATGTACCAGAGAGCATTCTTTGACATCTGCAGTACTTCATATATTACCTCCTCTGTTATCTGGGTGGGGGGGTCAGAAAGAAAAAGGAACAATGAACTGGAAGAAGAAGAAAAAAACCCATCTTCCTAGTGTACAGAACATCCTTTCCCACCAGGACTGGTTGTGCCAGGCTGCCTGCTTTGCAGCTCTTTGCTGTCAGTGATCATCAATCTTGTCTCAGATCTGAGGGTTTCTGTGTCTTCACACATTTGAAGCATCTTCTGTAGGTTTTGCACGCATAAGCCTGGGACATAAATCCCTGCTGGGGCTGTTAATGTGAACTGGCTGTGTCTGAGCTGACTGAGTGCCTGTCAGCTGCGAGGAGGGGTGGGCTGTGTGCATCTGCTGCAGCTGGGACTGGGGCTTCAACAGTGTCAGTGCTGGCTGTGGCTTGGGGAGCTGCTGAACCCTTGTAGGTCCAGGTGGGTTGTGAGCAGGAGGAGGTATAGATGAAGAGCATATGGAAGCTGTAAGTTTTGTTATTCCCAGAGGAAAGTCTTGCTGTGGTTTGTGTTTGTGCCCAGTTGGTTGGGCAAGGGGGTAACACAAGGAATGGAAGAGAGTCACCCTTACCACAAACTGAACTGGGATTGATGCTTGAACTACTGGTGGGGCAGTAATGCTGTTAAAATCTGATCTCCTACTTCACCTCTTACATCTCATGGAAGAGTGTGTAACCCTCCATCCCCTGCTGTCCTGGCTCAGACTGTAATCCAAGCAGATGAAAATGCAGGTGACTGGTTTGGTATGGGAGAATTGGGACTTAAAAGCTGACATACTGTTCCTGCACTCCAGTGGCAAACCTGCTGAGATACTGACTTGGCTCCTTCCATGCCTGAGAGATGCCAAGATGGGGAAAGGGGGAAAACTCTGGTGACTTATTCTGAGGATGGCTGTACTGTTTTCCTCATTACAGAGTGGTTAAATTACTGGTGCTCCCTCTTCTTTGCTGTAGGTCCATGATACTGAACACTAGTGCTCACTCAGCTGCAGTTCATTGCCAAGCAGGGCGGGGGTGAAAGAGCTTGGTGAAAAACCATGCCCTGCTGAACTAGAGGCAGTCTTCTCCCCTCCCTCCCAGCCAGCTGAGGCTGGAACAAGAGACGTGCACAGATTTGTGTCTCTTTCCCTCAAGAGCATCCTCTGTTTTGCCAAAGGAACAAGTAAACTTGCAGAAGCCCAGCTGCTGGAATGTTTCCCAAGAGCTGCACTGGCTGCTCCCTGGAGCTGTAACTCACAGCTGAACAACACAGAGCTTTTCCATCAGGGTGATTTATCAAGGCTTTAGACTATATGAGGGGGAGAGGGAAAGGAAAGGGGTTTTCTTCCACTCTGACCAGAGCTCCTAGCTTGCTTTCTCAAAATCAGTAGCATGTTGATAGAAAATATGCCAGCTCTCAAATGGTCCAGCATTCCTTGACAAAGCTTCTTGTCAGGACATCTGATGAGTTTCACTGTGATTGCTGCTGCTGTGTGCCAGCACCTGGGAGACAGCATGTCTCAGACACTTCCATCTGCATCTCCCATGTGCCAGATCCCACCTCACCTGTTTATCCCTCATCTTGCACAACCCATGTGTTTTGCCAGACTTCTTCATCTCTGTCACTGCTCCATTTCTTCTTGCATCACTCCCTATGCTGCAGGTGAGCAACCCCCAAATGTACTGGTATGGGTGGGCAGCCACTTACTGGGCAGCACAGAGAGTGTCTGAGCCTCCAAGGCTTCTCCTTTCTCTGCATCTTTGGGGAGTTTTCTTAACATTTTGTGGGCTGATCTGAGATTTGACCTTGCAAAGAATCCCTGACCCTGTGCTGATCTAAGAGTCCCTCTGTCTGTGATACCTTCAGTAGCAGTAAAACCTTTGGTGCCTTGGCAGATGGCAAATAGGACCTGGCAGCTTGTAGGAGAGCGTGGTAAAAGATGAGAGCACAGAGGAATGATGAAGTTAAACAGAGGGGCAGGAGGAGATCCTGTAGGTTCTTCTTTGACTTGCTCCAGTTCAGAAAGTTGCTCAAATGTCTGCTGGCTTCTCTAAAAGCTACTAAAGCTCACCCAGACCTGGTGAAATCTTGAAATGGTGCTTCTCACACATAAATAGAAACTGGGGAGACACATTTAGCATGTGGGGACCTTGGAGCCTGGTGTTAGGGTTATGTATGTGCATGGGCCCACATTGTAGTTTGAGGGTCAAGGGGAGGAGAAAAGACACCCAAACCAGTTAGACCAGAGAGTGTGTCCGTCCTGGGCTGATCCTGATGATGGGTGGAAGGGAAACGTCACGTTGTTACCTGCAGAAGCATCTGTTGGATGAATCCCTGCCTGTGGTGGGGCACTGTTTTGTGGTGAGCAGGAGGAGGGAGCTCTGAGCAAATCAGTGTGTTTGGCTCCATGCTGAGCTCCAGCTCCCAAAGCAGGACAAGCACATCAGTGTTGTGTGGAGCCAATTAGCTCTGCGGCTCATTACAAGTAGTTAATTTGGGTGCAGGTCTGCACTGATGTGATTATGCTGCTTCTGGTCCCTGAGCAGGCTGGTGTGCTCTGAGTGGCACTGCAGTGATTTTGTGGGGCCACAGAGCATTGAGCAGGGGGGTCTGGGGGGTTACTTAGAGCAGTGAGAAGGAAGCTATGGGAGGGAGGAGGCTGAAAGGAAAGGAGGCCCTGGGAGCAGTCACCCAGGGTGAGAAGCCCTTGGATTTGATGTTATGTGTGTGGTTTGCATGGAGTGATAAAATAGCTTTGAAGCAGACTGAAGCAGAGCAGACTTCTCTCTGAACTGACCCAGGGCTGCTCAGCAGCCTTCACTGTGCTTTTACAATGGGCAGGCTTCCCACAGAGGGAGGGAAAAATCCAACAAAACCCCAAGCTGAACAATGTGATACTTTGGCAATAACAGCCTGTGCATCATAAATTAGGAGATGCCTGCCCCCCTGACCTGCAGTGCAGTCGGTCTCTGCTCCGCTGCTCGCTCTTATCAGCACAGGCTCCCAGCTGTGGGAAGGATAATCTGCCCAAATCCTCCTGCCACCTCTCCTTTGGCTGTGGCATGGCAGTGTCTGGGCTGTGCAGGCATCTCGTGTAACCTTCTCATGTTGCTCAGGTTAATGATCCCAGGTCTCAGCTGTGTGTGCACCAAACAACAGGATAACCACGGGCTAATTCTGTGCAGACAGCTCTGCTGCATTATTTATAGCTGTGCAGTAATATTCTGCCCATGAGGGGAACGTGTGGGCTCTTGGCTGTCAGTGTGTGGTACTTCTCCTAGGTTTGCCTAGCAGCAGCCTGGATGCAGGTATCTCTTTGTTTTCCTCTCTTCAGTGAAGTTGGCTAAGAGACAGCAAAAGATAAGCCACAACTGTAGCTAGAAAGACTCTGACTTCAGCAAGAGAAGCTTCTGTCCCACCTTCCAACTCACAGCTACCAACCATGCTCTGGATGTTCTCCCTCAGCCTGCAATCCTTCCTGCAGACACACTTAATCCCCTTGAACAGAGCAGTCCCCACGTCTCTTATACTTGTCCTCCTGCCATACTCCCTACCTACAGATGATGTAAAGATGACACAGTTGCCTTGATCAAATGCTGCTTTCCAGCTGTGCGGCTTGCAGCTCACAGCCCTCCTGCCAAGTTAACCATCAATTCACATCCTTCCTCCAAAATCAAAACCTTTCCCCAACCCCCCTTAATAAAACAGATGAGAAATGTCAGTAAAGAGGCTTTTTTGATGGAAAGATGTGGTTCCACTGATATTTTTTCCATGGTAAAGATTCATTGAGATAATATTTTTTTTTAAAGCTTTTCTTCCTATTGCTTCATCTGAAGCAAAAGGGTGTTTGGATTTAGCAAACGTTGTGTTTCTATTGAAATGAAGCTCTTAGTTTCAAGCTTTCTCATCCAGGACTCTTTAATGTCTCATTTTCCAGTTCATAAGAGATCTCAGCAGTCTAGCTTTCCATTCTAGTCTGGGTAGAAAGTAATTTCAGTGTCTTAACTTATATAAGGAAAATTACCACTTAGGCCCAAAGAGGTTTAATGAAGATGTTTTCTTCCTGGCTTTATCTACTCTCTTCTGCTCAATTTTAACTGCTGGGTGTGTGTGAGCATTTCCCTAATCTAAAGAAAATCAGTATCTACAAGAAAATGAACGTTCTTTGCTTTAACCTGTGCAGTGTGGGGAGGCTGTAAATTCACTCAGCACTAGCTTCTGCCTCATGCTTCCCTGCAGGAGTGGTGTCAGTGAGTCTAGTGGTTTCCTGAGTGTCAGCTCTAAGCAGGACAACACTCCCCTACAGATAAAATCATTTATTTAATAGCTGGAATTGTAGTTTTATATGTATTAGAGCCAAATACAAGTCACAGAATCACAGAGTTGTAGGGGTTGGAAGGGACCTCAAGAGATCATCGGGTCCAACCCCCTGCCAAAGCAGCTCCCCAGCTCATAAATGCTCTCATATATTGCTTTTCTCTTTTCCCTGTGCCTGGAGCCTGACTGACTGATTGTACTTGAAATGCAGGAGCTACGAGCTGCCTGTTTGGATGCTGGGAGGGGAAATGTCTGGGATGGCACAGGTAGGGAGCAGATCAAGGTATGGGGCAGCTTTTCCATCTGGAGCCTGAGCAGAAGGTGCTGTGGAGACACCACTGCTCAGCCCCCCATGGTGATGTCTGTGTTGTGCTTGACAGAAACTGTTTAAATGGATGTGGAGGTTGTAGCTGCAGATATCACCTCTTGATGGAGAGAGGGAATGGAGCAGTGACCTCTGGAACTGGAGGGATGCAGGTGGGATGCCTGTCCCATGCCTTCCCCCATCCTCATGCCTGGCAGCATTGTGGGCAGCAGGACTGCAGTCAGATCCTGGCTCAGACCTTCTGAGGAGGAAATTACTGTCTAGGACTGCTCTGGAGCCACCTCAGTGCAAGGAGCACAACTTTCCTGCCACACAGCGCCCCCAAACACCAGAGCTCTGCCTGCTCTCTGGCAGCAGCCTGGCAGGGTGGGATGGGGAGGGAGGCAGCTCACACATTTGAGGCTGTCCCAGCTGGCTTTGCTGGAGGACAGTGAGATGGGATTAAAATAGCTGTAGCCTGTGGTCAGAGCCTTTCTACAGCAGCAGCAATCCAGTCCCTGGTCTCAAATTCAGATCCACAGTGCTCCCTTTCCCGTTAGGAATTCTCTCTCTCCATTCCCACAGCCAGTTCTCTGTGTGTATGTTATTTGCTTCCCCAAGGCATCATGTGTCAGAAATCTCTGAGGGCCTTGCTTCTGGGAACAGTTCCCTGAATCCATGCTCCTGCCCAAGTACAAGTCTATGGTCTGCTCCTTGTACCTGTTGGGATGATTTTTGTGATGCCAATTGAGTAGGTGCTCTGCCTGCTCCTCTGTGTTGAGCTGTGACACGTCCAGCTGCTTTTTTCTTTGAAGTTCAAGGCCAGGTTGGATGGGGCCCTGGGCAACCTTGTGTAGCTCCAGGCCTGAGGTTGGTGTCCCTGCCTGTGGCAGGGGGTTGGACCTCTGTGGTCCTTGGGGTCCCTTCCAACCCAGACCAGCCTGGGATTCTATGAAGTATGGATGAGGCTGGGATCGAGTGAAGCTCTGTATGGAGCTCTGTATGGCTAAGAGAGCCAATGGGATCCTGGGGGCATCAGGAGGAGTGTGGGCAGCAGGTCACAGGAGGGGATCCTCCCCCTCTGCTCTGCCCTGCTCAGGCCCCACCTGGAGTGTTGTGTCCAGTGCTGGGCTCCCTGGGATCAAACAGACAGGGATCTCCTGGAGAAAGTCCAGAGAAGGGCTACAAAGATGATGAAGGGCCTGGAGCATCTATCCTATGAGGAAAGGCTGAGAGAGCTGGGGCTGTTCAGCCTGGAGAGAAGACGACTGAGGGGGGACCTAATCAGTGTTTATAACTATCTTAAGTATGGGATGCAGGGGGAATTGGCCAGCCCCTTTTCAGTGTCTGTGGGGACAGGACAAGGGGCAATGGCTGCAAGTTGGAGCACAGGGAGTTCCACACCAACCTGGGGAAGAACTTTTCCCCAGTGAGGGTGAGGGAGCCCTGGGACAGGCTGCCCAGGGGGTGTGGAGTCTCCTTCTCTGGAGAGATTCCAGCCCCGTCTGGACACCGACCTGTGCAGTATGAGCTGGGGAGCTGCTTTGGCAGGGGGTTGGACTCCAGGAGCTCTGGAGGTCCCTTCCAACCCCAACAACTCTGTGATTCTGTGAAGGCATCTCAGCAGTGACCCAGGTCCAGGGGAACACTCACAGCTTACAAGAGTTTGTCTGCAGGCTCCTACCAGCTGAGAAAGAGGAAGAAAATGTTAACAAATTCCCCCCTCTATTCCTAGTTCTAGGCCACTGATGGCTGCAGGGCCTTGCTGTTGCTCAGAACAGCAATTTATGGAGAACTGTTGTCTTGATGGAAGTTTCTAAGCATTATGGCTTGCCCAGCTCACCTGAATGTTTATCCTGCCTCTGTTTCTGTTGCATGTTCATGTTTTGAAAACTGGGGCTGCACTGAGCAGCAGACATCTCTGTCTCCTTCTGGAGCCAGCTCCAGGCCTGTGCTCATGCTCTGAGGTTGAACCAGTTTGTCTGTTCCTTCTGAAGGTGTTGGTACTGTTTTTCCCAGGGGGTGGGGAAGGTGGGAGGTTTGAGGGGCTGTGACCATGCAGGCCAGGCTGACAGCTCCCTCAATGCCAGCCCTGGGATCTTCTCAAAGGCTCTTCTTGGCTGGCAGTGTGGATGACTGTGTCAGAGGACAGTCTGCTACGTGGCACTAAATGATGTGTGTCATCTTGCCTTGCAGCAGGCAGTTCAGAAACCAAATTCCATGATGTCTCTTAATAGTCTTTCAAACTGGAAGTCAGTGTTTGTTTACATCAGCCCTGACACCAGCACCTCGTGGAGCTGCTCACATGGTGCATCTGTGACCTCTCCAAAAAGGCTCTTTTACATTGCAAGGGCACTGGTCTCTCCTTGTGTGTTCCTTACAGGTGCACTGGCTTTCTTGCTGGCTGTTGGGATTTGAGTTTGTTGCTCTAAAGGGGATGCTCAGGGAAGGGGAAGAGGAGGATGGGCTTTGCCTTGATTTAGGCTTTGGCTGTCTTCTGTTGTTGGGGTATTTTTCTTCCTCTCCTGGGTTCCTCTTGCTGCTGGGGCTGGCAGAGTGAGCAGTGTCCAGGGCAGCTGTTCCTGGTGCAGGGTGCAAGGCTGGCTCAGGAGCCAAGCACAGGTGAGGATGCTTGGGCTCCCTGCTTTCCACTTTCATAGTTCATTTGGATGCAGAGCCAGGAGAGGAGGATTACTGCAAAGCCAGCCTTTGGCTCTCCTGTCTGCAGAATCAGGATGGGAAATGGAAATCTATAAACCTTGAACCACCTCCTCTGAAACTGTCTATAGGTGGAGGACCCTGAGGTATTCCCTGTTCTGCCTCTTTTGGGGTAAGCTCTTTGAGAGGGGACGTCTCTCTTTGAGAAGATAAGGATTTTTCCATAATATGCTGATTTAGCTGCAGGCTGCAGCTGGGGCTTAAATGTTTTTGGGAATAAGTGTTGACTTTAGGGCAAGAACCTGGAAAGTGAGCAGGTGCAGGAGTGGTGAAGCATGGCCAACTCCCCAGAGCAGGCTGGGGAAGCTTTGCTGGGCTTGGTCTGCCCAGCCCAGCAGAGACTGAGGGGAGGGCTGGGAGCTGCCTGTGCACGTGGCAGGGCAGTGGAGGTAAGGGAAAGGCTGCTTAAACAGAAAGACTCTGTTAGGCCATAAATTAGTGACTAGATGAGCGAGACATGGTCTTGACCTCCCCTGAGTGCTTGTGCTTTGTCTTGGCACGACGCTGTGCAGCATCCCCTGGCTCTGCCAGGTCCTTGTGGAGTGCTGCTTCCTGGCTGCTCAGCACCCTGCCAGGGTCAGCACTGGGCTTAATCCCAGCAGCAGTTTGCTCAGGGCTGGGACATCCTTATCTCTGCAGATAGCAGCTGTGCTGTAATGCTTCAGTCTGTGAGAAACTTTCAGAGGGGATATTGCCTCTTCCTATTGCAGATCAGGTACGTGTTTCGGATCAGCAACTGATTCTTGCTGTGAGGAGCCACGTGGCTACAAAAGCAAGCAGCTCCCTGGGTGCTGTGTGGTTTGTAGCCCCTGTCCTGTATCACACCATGCATCACTCCCCAGCCCTGTATTTACCATGCCAAGGCAGGTGGCAGTACCAAGAGCTGTCCCAGCACTGGGTGTAACTTCTGTGGAGGAAGGATCAGTCACAGCTGTTCCTGTATCTCCAAAACACACCGTGCTTGGAAAGCTGTCCCTGTCTGGAGCTGCTGTCTGGCTCTCTGAGTCGGCACAGTGGTGTAATTCCCCTCCTAGGCTGGGAAACCTTAATCCTGGGGGGCAGAGGAGTGTGGTAGAGGGTGGAGTATGTTGTGTTGTGGTTCCCCTTCCCCTTCCCCTTCCCTTTCCCCTTCCTCTTCCCCTTCCCATCCCCCCAGCAGTGGTGTTTGCTGGGCAGCTGTAATTTTCTCATTGCTTCCAATGTAAACCTGCCTGGCATCTCAATGCTTCCATTAGCTGTTTCCTCTGCAGGAAGAGAGGCAGCAGCTGTGAGGCAGCCCATGGTTTTGGGGAAGATGGGGAGCTGTGAGGTGCCTCACCTGATGGTTTCTGGGATGATTTCAGATTTCTGCTCTTTCCCTGCTCTGCCTGGTGAATAGAGCAGCTAAAGGAGGGAAGATATTAGATGAGATGTTAGGGGGAAGTTCTTTACAGAGAGAGTGGTGAGGTCCTGGAACAGGCTGCCCAGAGAGGGGGTGGGTGCCCCGTCCCTGGGGGTGTTCAAGGCCAGGTTGGATGGGGCCATGGGCAACCTTGTGTAGCTCCAGGCCTGAGGTTGGTGTCCCTGCCTGTGGCAGGGGGTTGGAGCTCTGTGACCCTTGGGGTCCCTCCCAACCCAGACCAGGCTGGGATTCTATGATTCTATACCTGTCTCCTGGTCGATGTGCAGTGCTTGCAGATAGAGGATTTGTGTGTCATGGGTTATTGGATCTTATCTACCTGCTCAGAGCAGCTGGCATCTGAGGCTGACACACTCACCCTCTCAAAATCTCTGTGTGAATACAGATTGAATCACAGGTAAGCAACTCTTTCTCATGAGTAACTAGAGGTTACCTCAACAGCAACTCTGGATGCTATAACAACGTTAGTCCTGGTCTGCAGTGCATTCTGAGAGATCCCTCAATAGGCAGAGATGAAGATGACTGATTCAATTAATGCCTCTGCCAATTTTGGTGTAGTCCAGCTGGCAGCTCTGCCTTGCCTGACCTCGATTTCAGTGCTTCTGCTGTGAATGGCACTCTGTCACTCCAACCCTGCCTCTCTTGCAGGATCTTCTGTTAAATAATCCAGCACCAGAGGGGGGAGAAAATGTTTTCAAACTTATTTTTTATATAGGAAGCAATTGTTCACAAGAGTGTTTTTTTCTCTCTTGCAACAGAGGGCAGCTTGTGTGGCCCTGTGCAGTAGTGAGAGGGACATAAAGCCTCAAGTTGAGTGTTTTCCATGCAACATTGCCAATGTTTCTATTGGCTAAAATAGGTTTGACTTGACTGATGAAAACTCCATAACTGTCATTGAAGACAGAGCTGACAATGGCAAGGGAGTAATCTGTAATCAGATCCTCAGGGGTTAGTTTCACATTCAGGGGGTGTGCACTCTTATTACTATTATTACTTCTTTATTTTTGTGAAGACTTTTCTTACTGTGTCTGCAGAGAGAGTTGAGACTGATGTTGTGGATGAGGCACCGAGTTGAGACTCAGGAGGTGTATGTTCAGCTCCCAGCTCTAGTAATCCTCGTGTGCATGGCTCAGCACAAACAGTATTAGAAGGGGTTCAGCTCCTTTAAATTACTTATGTGAAAGCTACAGGTCTCTCTGTAGCCAGTCCTTCAGGCTCCTCTGTGAGAGAGGAAAGCTTCAACCCCTAACTGCTGAACCCACAAGCAGTATGTTTCAAAGACCTCAAGTCAGCCACATGTGATGTGGATGCTGCCAAGCACGTGGTGGACAATGATGGTACCTGCATCTTCCTGGGAAGAGGCTCACCCTGGCTCTGGGGTGATTCATATCTGAACTCTGAAGGGGCTGTCTGAATATCTACAGCTCCCCAGGATCTCTGTCCTTGGCTCTCTGACATGACTTCTGGAGGGGGGTGGGGGCATTGCTTGAGGGATGGCTGCCTTGTCTGACAGGTACATTGGGGCAGAGTCACTTGGGAACAGAGTGGGTGCTATAAAGAGGTTTGTGAGATTCAGTATGAAAGTTGTAGCAATAAATAAAAGCCAGTGAAAAATGAAGAGGTGGTCTTGCTGGCAAGAAGAAATCCAGTCTGCTCAGCAAATAGTCTTTGCAGGTTTACATCTCCCTTTCCCAGGAAGAGGTGAGGGCTGCTTAGATTACTCCTCCTCCTCCCTTACATAAGTCCTTGTCTGTGGATTGGGAGTATACAGGAGCCTTTTGGGTAAAAAAGACCTGAGGTCTTCCTCCAGCTGAGCTGAACTCCTCCCAGCAATACTGCTCATCCTAATTGGGAAAAAGACTGGCCTGTCCTCCCTGTGACAAAAGGAGAAGACCTTTCAGCCAAAGGCTGCAGCAAGCCAAATGGGGCAGGAATATTCCCAAGAGCTGCCAAAGAAAAAGGAAAAAGGTCCTCTGAGGCTGTCTGAGGCTCTTCCTGTATCTGCTGGATCCTGGAGAAATGAACTGGGTGTCTGCCAGGGTTTGTGTCATCACAGAATCACAGAGTTGTAGGGGTTGGAAGGGACCCCCAGAGCTCCTGGGGTCCAACCCCCTGCCAAAGCAGCTCCCCAGCTCATACTGCACAGATCGGTGTCCAGATGGGGCTGGAATCTCTCCAGAGAAGGAGACTCCACACCCCCTGGGCAGCCTGTCCCAGGGCTCCCTCACCCTCACTGGGGAAAAGTTCCTCCCCATGTTGCTGTGGAACTCCCTGTGCTCCAACTTGCAGCCATTGCCCCTTGTCCTGTCCCCACAGACACTGAAAAGGGGCTGGCCATGTCCCCCTGCATCCCATCCTTCAGATATTGATACACATTGATCAGATCCCCCCTCAGTCTTCTTCTCTCCAGGCTGAAGAGCCCCAGCTCTCTCAGCCTTTCCTCGCAGGGGAGATACTCCAGGCCCTTCATCATCTTCGTAGCCCTTCTCTGGACTCTCTCCAGGAGATCCCTGGCTGTTTGATCCCAGGGAGCCCAGCACTGGACACAACACTCCAGGTGGGGCCTGAGCAGGGCAGAGCAGAGGGGGAGGATCCCCTCCTGTGACCTGCTGCCCACACTCCTCCTGATGCCCCCAGGATCCCATTGTCTCTCTCAGCCCCCAGGGCACACTGCTGGCTCATGGCCACCCTGTCATCAACTAGGACCCCTAGGTCCTTCTCCACAGAGCTCTTTTGGCCATTGAGGCTTCACCTCTGGGCTGTACTGTGCTCCTGGGTGATTTCATGAGATGTATAGATCTGGAGCCCTCTGCCAGCAGGAGTCTTGGCACTCATAGCAGCCATATCTGCTGTGTGGACCTGAGGTGGTTGGGACCAAAACCAAAAAGCAGAAGGCATCAATTACTCTGCAACGTGTAGAGAGTAACAGTGATGGAAACTGGAAAGCACGTGTCATCTGATCTTAGCAATAAAGCTCCAAATCTCTCCTTGCTCTCTGCAGAGCAACTAGACCTTGTCCCTGCACAGGGCTGTTCCCCAAACCCAGCATCCCCCTTCCCTTTGCTTTCTCTGACACTGCAAGAGTGCAACAGGTCATCTCAGAGGGATGTCCTGCTGGAGGGAGGTGAATTTGGCCACACTCCTTGTGCAGCAGATGAGTATATTTGCTCCTGCCACTGTGTTAATGAGGAGCTGGACTGTGAGAACCGGTCTTGCATCACTGGTGACTCATCATCCTATTGAGTCACAGCATTAGTTTTCAAGAGTGAATTAACATGTACATCAGAGTGTGTGCACCAGGCAGGAGAAAGCCATTCAGCAAGGATATTGTAAATCAAGTGGTCACATTAGCAGAGTGGTGTGAGCATCCTTTGGAATTCTGGCAACTACTGAAGAATTTCTAGATGCTGGAAAGAGAAGTCTGCTGGGGAATAGAATTCTTGCAAGGTTTTTGGGTCTTCTGCTGTAAAGTACAGCAATCCTTATCTGTGTTGGTTAATGATTGTTATAAAGAGTGAGTGTGATTCATTAAAATAGTTTTAATTTAAAAGTAAATTGCCTTTATCTGGAAGGTAAGGCAATTACCAATAAATACTTAGCTGGAAAAGATAAAGATGCTTATGTTCAATGTACAGTAACTGCAATTGTTGAAACAGCTTTGAGGACCAATCAAGATTTAGGGTGCTTAAAATGTTCCTCTTCCATTACAGGTATTTCTAAGAAGGTTTGTGCAGTTCTGTATGCAAAATCCTTTAATGGTTTGATGCCCACGATGATGACTCACGTTTGAGTCATCAATCTGGGCAACTGCTTAAGTTTTGAGCAGAGATCAAACGTATTTTTGTCTTTTATAGAAATATTGGTGGCCAGATTAAGTAGGGTGACCAACAAGACAGTACTCAATCCTGAGAGCATGGGCTGTGTTATACTTCTGGATTCATAACCTGTCCTCTGAGCAGGTCCTCCCATTTTTCCTGATCCCTTCAATGTCCTTCCTATTTGTTGTAGTCTCCCTTAAAGCATTTGTTTTGTATTCCTGCTCCACACAGGGGTGTTGCATTGTGCCACTGTGCTAATTTGCTACCCAGATCTTCATCTCTTGTCTTCCCCAGACTCTGAACTCTGAAACAAGTCTTTTGAACATTTTGTGGTGAAGAAAGAGTTGATCTCCACAGATTCACCCATTTCTTCCAAAATCTCAGCTCTGCTCCAGATGAAGCATGCTGCTGACAAACAACTGCCTATCATAGACCAGATATGGGCAGTGCAGATGTCAGCTGCAGTCACCTCTTCATCTGCTGTGATTTTGATGTGTGTAACTTCAGGGCAGCTGTCACCTTAGGTCCCTCATGTTGTTCGTCTTGCTGCTGGTGTATCAGCTGAGCTGGCCCATCACTCTATTTCAGTTACAGCCATGAAAGCTTGGAGACTGGTTTGAGCTTGGACGTGGCACAGAAAGGATGTGTGAGTAGAGAAAGAGGATGGCTGTCCATCAGGGCTGCAACAGGAAGTCTGCTGGAAGAAGTCTGTCAGACCCTGTGGTCTGACATGGCCAAAGCTAAACCCAAGCAGAAAATGAGAGCAAGTTTTGGGAAGTGAGAGTTCCTGTTCTGCCTGCATTTGCTGTTGGCAGCACTCTCTACTTATGTCTACCTACTGAGGCATGAATCACAGAATCACAGAGGTGTAGGGGTTGGAAGGGACCCCCAGAGCTCCTGGGGTCCAACCCCCTGCCAAAGCAGCTCCCCAGCTCATACTGCACAGGTCGGTGTCCAGACGGGGCTGGAATCTCTCCAGAGAAGGAGACTCCACACCCCCTGGGCAGCCTGTCCCAGGGCTCCCTCACCCTCACTGGGGAAAAGTTCTTCCCCAGGTTGGTGTGGAACTTCCTGTGCTCCAACTTGCAGCCATTGCCCCTTGTCCTGTCCCCACAGACACTGAAAAGGGGCTGGCCAATTCCCCCTGCACCCCATGCTTAAGATAGTTATAAACATTGATTAGGTCCCCCCTCAGTCTTCTTTTCTCCAGGCTGAAGAGCCCCAGCTCTCTCAGCCTTTCCTCACAGGGGAGATGCTCCAGGCCTTTCATCATCTTCGTAGCCCTTCTCTGGACTCTCCAGGAGATCCCTGTCCTTTTTATCCCAGGGAGCCCAGCACTGGACACAACACTCCAGGTGGGGCCTGAGCAGGGCAGAGCAGAGGGGGAGGATCCCCTCCTGTGACCTGCTGCCCACACTCCTCCTGATGCCCCCAGGATCCCATTGTCTCTCTCAGCCCCCAGGACACACTGCTGGCTCCACCCTGTCGTCGACCAGGACCCCCAGGTCCTTCTCCTCAGAGCTCCTCTCCAGCCGGTCATCCCCCAGTGATGATTATTTTTACTTAAACTGTTCTGATAAAGGATACTTTTAAAAATCTTTGAGGTTGTAATGACCTCATTCCTTGCATAAGATTTGCACTCTAATGTTTACAAAGTTGTAATGCAAGGCAGTGATTTCCATCTCTTGATATGTGCTGATCTTTCTCTTTTGCACAGTGCAATACAGACATGGTGCTACACTACAAACCAACTGCAAACACAGGGGCCTCCCTTGCATCTCAGGGTGATGGCTTGGGTAGTGTTGCATCTCCTGTCCATGCTTCTTCCAGCCATTGCCAGCTTTGCTCCTTGGCCATTATGTCATTACTTTTTGTGGCATTGGGATTGAACAGTCATCAGAGCTCTGGTTTCTGAGGTGCTTTCAGTGCTTCCAGAGCAAGGAAATGAAGGAAGTTAATTTTGTTTAGTGGTGGGAGGAGGGATGGTGCAGCAAGGCAAATGATGGTCTGAATCCAGTCTCTTTGCTGAAGGACATATAACCTGTATGAGGAAAAAACCCCCAAATTATGACATTTCTAAATCAAATTAAATGTAACTGCAGCACCAGTTTCTAGGCTGATTTCTCCTGGCTGCCTCTGTCTGCTGGTGAAGCCTGTATGATTCCTCCTCCCTTCCCACACCATTTGCAACATGTGCATCTTGTTTCACAAGATTGGTTGGAAGAGTTTGGAACTGTAATGGGGGGGCTGAGGAACAGGCTGGGGCCAGGTTTGCCCTTCTGCACCAGGCACTTACCACTGAGCTTGTCTGTTAGCAAAAAGTTGTTAGCACCTTTGGTTCTCAGAGCAGGATTGCTCTGGTCTCCCTTGATGGGCCTTGGCAGGTCCCTCCTTGTAGTATTGACCTTGCCCTGACTTGGTGTAGAACAGCGTGTTCTTTCATGGGTCTTTCTGTGTGAGGTGCCCAGCAGAGCAGCAAATTGCTGACATGAAGGCTGCCTTCTTGCTCAAGCTCATCAGGAATTCACTATGACTTTGAAGTGCTGTATTTAGCACTCAGGAGTGTGGATTCCTCCATTCCTGCCTTGCTCAAGGCAGTCACGGCTGGTGCCTCCACACAGAGCCCATGGTCTGCTGTGGGGACAGTTCCTGTAGAACTTCTTTGCTTGCAAACACTGATTGGAAGGTCCTAGCAGGATTTGGCAGGCAGCAAAGTCACTCTGCCAAACTCCAGTGTCCTACAGAATGAGTTTTCAGCCTGGCACATTGAATAGGGACAGTGTTGTTGATAGTGGCTTTCCTTATTCCATATGCTTTGAAAAATGGATGCTTGTAGCAGGCAACATCTCCTTACCCTATGTCCACCCATGCTTAGACATTGTTTAGAGATGGTGGCATAGCCTATTTCTTTATTTTTTATTTGTGTGGGTGGTTGTCAAAGGCCTCTGAAAAGAGGGAAAGTGGCAGAAGTTTATCTCATGTGGATGGTCTCTTCTCTGCTTGTTGTTTTGTCTCTCCTTTAATTTACCCCCATAGATCAGGAATACTCCCTTGTGCTTGTCTGAGGTCAGACTTCATCATTTGATAATTCTGTTATGCTCAAAATTACCTAAAGTTGGAGAAGGTTCAACAAAAGAATTGAGGGATTTTGGGGCAACCAGCCTGAGGCTATGCTTTCCCCAAAAACCTTCATCAAAAGAAGTGAAACGTGCTCATATAATAGGACACATCTACATCACTAATGTAAATCAAACCAGCACTGATCCCCTCAGCTTCTGTGCTGTTCTTCTCTGAGAGGTCTTCAAGCTTCTGTAACAAAGTTTAAATTCTTTTGTTATCAGATGAGAATTTAAAATCTGACTCTGCCAGAACTTCCAGTAGTGAACTAGGGTAAAAATGTTATTGAAACTCATCTGACAGCAGCCTCTGTGCTGCCAGTGGGGGTTTGGGTAGGGGTAGCAGCTCCCTCGAGCTGCCTTGAGGTAAGGACATCTTCCCTGGGAGAGGAAGAAGAAGGCTATTGAAGCTGTTGGCATTTGTGTTTGGCTGACAAAGGATACTGAGCTGGTTTAGTACACTGAAGTTGCACTGCTTCTCCAGAAGCCAAGTAATGTCTGTGGTCTTGAGTGTAGTCTTCAGGGATGTCATTTAATAACTGCTTTACACACGCTGTCCTCGTAATGTGGTTGGGACTTTGTCAACAAACAAATTATCCTGTCTTTTACTGATGAAAGGGAGCAGAGGCTGCTGGGGCAGACTGCCAAGGTCAAGAAACTTCTCTGAAGCCCCCAGGCAGGATCCTCACAGTCAAGCCTGTCTTAACTGTGAGCTGGAGATGCTCCCACCACGAGCTTTGCTGGAATGGCCCTGCATCCCAACTGCCAGCAGTGCTACCGCAGAAATGAGTGGCATCTCCCCTGGCTGAGCCAGACAGCTGTTTTATTGAGACAAGCATTAGTTTTATGTTACACTCCTGCTCTCAAACTGTGGATTTTCTACCTGTGACTGCCAAAATGTCAGTCTTTGAGGGGAACAGGGGAAGCAAAGAAAATGGCTCTAGCTTTAAAAACCAAAGCAGCAAATACAGAATCCTATTCAGCCTAGCTGGGGAGCTGTTTACCTTTAAAGCCTGTGGGAAAACCTTCAGAAAGCACAGCAAGGCAGCAAAACAAACACACAAGCAAAACAAACTCTTTTCTCCCCTGTGATAATCTAATCACCACAAAGGGAGTTAGCCAGTTCAAAGCCTGACTCCTCAGGCTGGGGTGGTGCAGAGTAAAACCAAAGCTGCTTAGAACAGTGTGGGTCATGTTTCCTCTAACTGCTGCTTCTAATTTCACCTCCTGTTTTCCCTGGAAAGCAAGTAGAGTCTTACTTCTTTTGGATATGACAGGTTTGGGGGATGCCAGGACATTTTTCATATCAGTTTTCTACGGTGTTTAAATTTGCAGGCAGTGTTGTTGCTCGGTGGGAGAGGCTTCACCATCACAGTTGGTGATTGAAGTGTGTGGGGCTGGATGTGCATCAGAGGCATTTTTGACTCTCTTGTTGACTTGCTGCTTGTGCTTTGGGAAGAAATCTTGGCTCAGGAGTGAGCTGTGGAGCTGGAGAGACACCCAGGGTATCTGAGCACTTAGGGTGATGTTGATGGAGACCCAAACTCTGATGGGCTGCTGTTTCACAAATGTTGACAGGCTCTTTATCAGCTGTGGATTTATGGGTGTATTCCTCCTGAATGATGGTGAGTGATGCTCTACTGAGCCAAAAGCCTTCTGGTTCAAAGATGACCCCTCAAAACTATCATACCAGGCAGGTGCTCTGTGTTTTAGGAACATGGTGTTTGGAAGTTGTTCTGGGGTTTTCTGTATGGTCAAAGTCATGCTTTCTCACAGCCCTGGTCTGTCCTACTGGCATCTCTGCAGGTTGTGGGATGGGGACAAGGGGAGTAAGAAGCAGGACACAAACTCTGCACCCAAAGGCACCGAAAGGCTTTTTTGACCTGCCCTTTGCAGGAAGGAGGATGTTGGAGATGTAGGTGAGGTCCATGAGTCAGATGCCCCCATCATCCTTTCTGGAGAGTGGAGGCCTTGGGGAAGCAAGGAAGTGGTGGGAAGGAGGGGGCTGGGAGGTGGTGTTCAGCAGAGGTGGAAGCTCTTCCTTGAAGTCCATTCATTTGGAAGTATGCTGCTATTTTTAAATTGCTGTTTCTTGTGGAAATACTCCTCCTGTGTCCCAAGCTGCCAAGGGAGTGATTGTGTTACTGTGAACCTCTACTCTAGCCAGTGGAGTGATGAAATGAGCTGGTTTCTCCCCTTCACCTTCTTAAGCTCACTGTACAATGAGCAAAGTGTAGAGCAAAACCTGACTGTTCCCCATGACTGCCGTTAGCTCCTCACACTGATGCTAGATGAGGTGCTTTAAACAAACAGCAGTACTGCAAGAAGCCTGGCAAAGCTGTGCTGCTGCTGTTTCACTGTATTGACACTGGGATAAAAATGAAAGAAAATCAAAAAGGTATTTATCTGGAATTCCTGAAGAACTTGTTTGCATCCTGCTTAGCTGGAGCTTTGTGGAAAGTGGGTTGTACAGCAGAAAGCCATGATTTGAAATACTGTGGGTTTAGGATCATGTTGCAGAAAGTCTTTAAGCAGATGAAGCTGGTTCAGTGCTGCCTTTCCAGGGCAGAGATGTGCTCCAGTATTCAGCAAAGCCTGCATCTCTTGTCCCCTATTCATGCTGGTCACCACGGTCCTGCCTATTAAAACTGATCTGGCAGGTGAATGACTCTCTTAGCACCTTTGTGTCTCCAAAGCAGCACAGTTCTGGGGGGATGTTGCAATGCAATGCATAGCCAGGACTTCAGTATGCCCAACTGGGACCAAACTGGACGTAGTTTCTGGGTTGAGCATCTGCTCTGCTATTAAACAGTAATTTTACCTGTTTTGAATCATACATCTAATGTTTGCCATGATTTACACCCTGGCAAGGCACGTATTACGGTGTTGTGTCCCTGGCTGTGATCAGGATCCTACCAATAGGGGCCTGCAAAGAGATGAAATGAGAGATGATCCTTCATTTGAGCCCCTGTGGGACTTGCTGGGATTGAATCCCTTGAGAATTCAATCAATTGCTGGGATTGAATCCCCTTCTGGGAGAAGATCAAACCAAGCAGATGGAATTTCAAACTCCTGGAAGATGGTGTGAGTATGATAGCATCTCATGTAAAGATACTTGTGAAATAGTATCTCTCCACATGCATTGTCATCTGTTTGGTGTGTTCCTGGAGCAAAAACTGGTCCTTTAGAAAAATTATCCAAAAAAAAAAGGTCAGTGTGAGTTACTGGCTTTTTTTTTTTGAGTTATCTCACCCCACTGTATGCACAGGGGTGAGAGCATGGCTGGGTTTCATTAACACTGATTCCTGAGAAACCATGAAAAGGATTCATGAAGCCCTGAGAATCTTGGACACCACAAACCATTCAGTGAGCAGTTAGTAAACTCAGACTGTGAAACAGAACTGTATTTCTTTTCCTTTTTTCTTTTTTTCTTTTTTTCTTTTCTCTTTTATCCTTTTATCTTTTTTCTTTTCTCCTTTTTTTTTCTTTTTTCCTTTTTTTTTTCTTTTTTCCTTTTTTTTTCTTTTTGTGTGAGATAGCCTCTGCTTTAAGACTAACAGCTTCTGTCCCTTCTGAAAATTCATACTTTAAAATCTTTATTTCCATGAACTGTGAATATCATTCATAATGTATCTGAACAGCTCACCTTTCCTCCTGGTGCTGCTGTGGGCACTCACATGCACATGCATCCACTTGTGGATGTCTAGGAGAAAAAACATTTTTATTAGAGGAGCTCTCAGGAGTTTAACATTCTAATGTGCTGTAGCACTCAATGTGCTGCACAGGTTTTTAATTACCTTGTGGTGATTAGCAGTCTAGAAAATCCCATCAAACCAATTAAATAATGTGCACCTGACTAGACTGCTGCTGCAGGCTCCAGTGGTTGCTTCGGCATAGAGCTTGTCTGTCCCTGTAGGAAGAATCCCAGCCATAGATACAGACTGGGAGAAGAGCTTCTTGAGAGCAGCCCTGTGAGAAGGACCTGGGTGTCACAGTGGATGAGAAACTTAACATGAGCCAGCAGTGGCTCTGGCAGCTCACAAGGCCAATGGGATCCTGGGCTCCATCAGCAGAGGGGTGGCAGCAGGGACAGGGAGGGGATTGTCCCTCTCTACTCTGCCCTCCTGAGGCCCCAGCTGGATCCTGTGTCCAGAGCTGGGGCCCAACACAAGAAAGATGTGGGGCTGTTGGAGGGTCAGAGGAGCCACAAAGATGATTAGAGGGCTGGAGCAGCCGCCAGTCCCTGAAGGGAGCATACCAACAGGAGGGGAATCAACTTTTTAAAAGGGCAGATAATGTCAGGACAAGGGGGATGGATTAAAGCTAAAGGAGGGAAGGGTTAGATTGGATATTAGGGGGAAGTTCTTTACAGAGAGAGTGGTGAGGGGCTGGAACAGGCTGCCCAGAGAGGGGGTGGGTGCCTCGTGTCTGGGGGTGTTCAAGGCCAGGCTGGATGGGGCCCTGGGCAACCTTGTGTAGCTCCAGGCCTGAGGTTGGTGTCCCTGCCTGTGGCAGGGGGTTGGAGCTCTGTGACCCTTGGGGTCCCTTCCAACCCAGACCAGCCTGGGATTCTATGATTCTATGATGAGGATTTGTCCTGGCCTGGAGAGCTCCCACCAAGCCTTCAGCTTGTTGCACCAACCTTGTCACTTGGATGAGGAAGCAAGGTGTAATCACTACAGGTGTCAGGTGTTACAGATGATTGAGTTGTTCCACTGGTTTCAGTTGTTACGTGCATTTGCATTACACTTGGCTATGTTAAATGGTTAAGGATGAGCCCTTTGGACTAGTGGGGGACAAGCAGTGTAGGAAGGAGAACAGAAATCTGCCATTCCTGTGTGCCAACTGCTATGTCAACTTCCCCACCATGCTGTTCACCTGCAGTGGTTGCAGTGCTCCTGGCTGCTCATGTTCCCTGAGCTGCTCTTTGTAGGCACGGGAGTGGCCACTGTGGCTCTGCCAACACCCAGGCTGTATCAGTGTTTCCCATGAGAGCTGTGTCTCTGCTCCTCTGGCATTTCCCTGCCTCAGGAAACCCCCTGTGCACCAAGGGCTGCTGGGCTGGCACTGGAGCAGCTCCCCTTGGTGACAGACAGTTTCTGTTTCAGGAAGTTACTTCCAGAATTACCTTGTTTTGCTTGCATAACATTGCTAGATTTATTTATGGCACGTATATCGCTTACGAGGAATTTTAATTGCTGTTTCATAAAGTCCTCCCCTGAGCAGCCTGGCCTGAGCAGAGCAGGCCCCTGCAAACCCACTGACTTGGAACTCGGGGTGATTGTGGTGGCGGGAGGGGACCATGGGGTGTTCCCTGCTGTGGTGGTCTCTGGGCAAGGGAAAGAGCAGAGTTTTCACCCGATGAGTGGCCTTGGCAGACCTGTTACTCCTCCATCCCTGACATAGTTGCCAGAACAAACCTGCACGTTCCTGTACGGCAGGTGAGAGCTGTGAGGTTCCTGCCTCACTGGGGATGTTTGCAGCACTCGTGTACAAGCCTCAGCAGCAGGGCCTTGGGCAGCCAGCCGGGGCCTGAGCAGCAGCACAGACTGTGCTCACTCAGATCATCCACGCTCCCGCCTGGTTCCAGGGCCATAGCTGACCTCGAAGAGCAAAGGCTGTGTGGTCAGCATGGAGGGGAGCTGGGGGGCCGTGTTCCCTCGGGAGCCCCGGCTGAGGGCGAGCTTAGCAGAGCAGTTGCTGAGCTCCTGCTAAGGGACCCTCTTTGCTCCTTGCTTGATAGTGGGGGGGTCCCTGGCAGGCCCCCAGCCCTGGGGCCTCGCCATCCCACTCTTGCGCGAAGCAGGATGGCCATCAAGTGGCTGGTGCTGGGACTGGAGCTGGAGCTTTCCTTAGCACAAACTGTTCTAGGAGAGGATGTGAAATCTGGCTTGTTCTGCAATGAGGCATAATTGTCCGCCTGGCTGAGGGCTATTTCTGTTCTAATCACTGGGTCAAACTCAAAGGAACAGCTGGGTGTCCATTAGATTTTTCTCTTCTTCTCTTGCCCAGGAAAGGTGCTGCCTCTGGGTAGAAAACAAAGGGAATGGGGTCCCTGAGCAGTTACTGCCTGGTCTGGCAGACCAGTTGAGCTGGTGAGGACTGGTATCCACCTAAATAATTAATTAATATCTGCGTGTGTGTGTGTGTGTGTGTGTATATGTGCATATATATATGTATGAGTATATATATATATATATATATATATATGTATATAAGCCACAGGTGCTAACATAGGGCATGGAACAAGGGCATTCAAAGCAGCTGCTGGAAATGATGCAAAGATACCCAAAAAAAGAAAAGTGTTTGTATATATATATAGATGCACATATATACACACATATATATGTGCATATATATACACACACATATATATATGTACACACATATATATATACACACACACACACTTTTATTTTTTTGGGTATCTTTGCATCATTTCCAGCACACAGAGGTCAGCCAGGGTCCAGCATCAACTGGGAGAAGGCTGGAGGAAACAATTTGTGTACATCTCTGGGATCCTGGCTCTGGAAAGGAGCCTGGCTGATGTGGACTCTGTGAAAGAGAATGCATGCTGAGGTCATGCTACATTTCATTTTTGGACATGGCAGTGAGCTAATCAGTGAGTCTTGTGGACTTCCTGTGTTTGCCTGCAAATGGAATCTTAATTTTGATTACATTTCTGATAAAGTTGACGCTTGCCCATGGTTCTTTTCAGCAGATGTGAATGAATTGTGTAAAGCTCTTATGCTGAATGGGTTTATTCTTGTATTTTCACTAGAACAACTAGTGCATTTAATACCTTTTCTATTCTTACCATCTTTTCAGGCCAGTCACAAGCAGAACAGGAACAAAGCTTCATATGGTAGTCAGGCCTCCAGCAGCAGTCCATAAGTATGTCAGCCAATGGATTTGGAGCAGATGCTGGGTTGCTACATGGAGCAGGCTTTTTGTTACCTCAGGGAATGAATATGCCCTGTCTGTGCTGTTTACACATGGCAGTAACAGTGCCAAGCACCTACAAGCCTTGTTTTCATCCTCAAGCCAAGCTGCATCTCCTCTAGAGGAAGGCTCTTACCACCTTTTGATGCCACAGGATGTGGGTATGTAAAGCAGGAAGCTGCTGAGCAAGTTGCTAGCTGGAGTTTGGATTGTGTGGATCTGGGGTTGCTGCAGCTCAGCCTCCTTCAGGCTGTGGTGCTTCACTCTGTTCCAAGCAGGAGTATGTAACCCTCTGGGCTGCACAACAGGTCAGCAAACACTTTGTGGGAATGAAAGGCTGGAAGGAGGATGCTGCAACCCAGCACTTGGAGGAAGGAAATCCACTTGCATCCCAAATTGACAGACAACTATTATTGTTACTGCTCTCTATGACATCCCTACTAAGGAGTAAGCATCCAAGTTGAGTGGTTTCTGCTCTGTGCACAGCACAGTCGTCATCAGATGTGAGCACTAAAGCAAGCACAGATGCATGGAAGGGATGGTGACAGGGCTGTGGGGTAGAAGATGAGCAAAGGGGGGGAGCCTTCAGGTGGTTTTGTACCAGATACTTGTCACTGAAGAGAATATTTGTATTAGTTTGGCTCTGCATAGAATCAGTTCCTCATTTGAGGTTCAGAGAATGTTGATCCTCCTCTGTTTTGTTTTAAATTGTAGCGATTTCAGGACTACTTTGATCGGAGATAACTTTGGTCAGTCTTTTCATAGAATCATAGAATGACATGGGTTGGAAAGGACCCCAAGGATCACAGAGCTCCAACCCCCTGCCACAGGCAGGGCCACCAACCTCAGGCCTGGAGCTACACAAGGTAGATTGTGTAGGGCCCTTTTGTTCCTGTGTTTGTGGAGTTCTGAATATAGCGTGGTCCTGCACAAGGATGGGGACTGTGCCACAAGGACTAGGTACATGCTTTCTCCCAGACACCTGTATACACACACACCATTTCACCAAAACCCTTGTTCACATTTTGTATCTTTTTGAAAGAAAAGGATAAAGAACTGTAATCCCTTGCAAGCATATTTTGCAAAAGGAATGGCAAGCATCTTGTGTTCCAGGTAGTTTCATCTGTAAACACTCTCACACCTTGCCCAGCCCTGCTTCAAAGCCTTTCTACAGTAGAAACTGCAGAAATAGTCAGTAGCTGCAAATGTCTGGATCTGGAGTAAACAAAAGCTTAAGGAGGAGTGAGAGTCTTCTTCAGCCTTTGTTCAGGAAAGGTAGGTGATGGAAAGAGCTCATGGAGAGCAGGAGAAACCGTAAGGGCAGCTTGGGGTGTGGAGAAAAATAGGGTAGGAGGGTTTGAAAGGAAGTTGCTAACAATGGGTGATGTCCAGAGCCTCAGCTTTGCTCGTGCTCTGCCCAAATGAGGTGCCTGGACCCAGTACAGATGCATGTTGTGATTCTTAGCAGAAATACCCTGAGCTCTGGGCTGGAAAATACCCTGGGCTTTACAAAGAATAGAAATGCTCCCATCTAGGACAGGCTTGATGAGCAGCTCTGATATTTTAGTGGTGAGGGGGTTTTAGCTCCCCTTTCAGCAGTGCTTCAGCTAACTGGTTTCCCAGCTTCTGAAATGTTGCCACTTCTATTTAGCTTTAAAAAACCTTGTCATGATAGAAGCATTTGAAAGGGTATTAGCTCTCTGGGAACAGAGAACACAAGCTTTCCTTTTCCTTTCCCTGAAACAGTCCCCTTTAAAGGCTCCTTCTGTGAATGTCAGGCACTGTACAGACACCCTGGGCTCTTTGGGAAAGTCGCTGCTGGTTTTTATGTGTTATATCTCACTCTGCAGCAAACAGATGTTGACCTATATAATTTTACTCTAGCTAAAAAAAAGGTCACCCAAGGAACTAGTAATAGCTAAACGTAATCCTTATTTATTTATCTCTAGATAGTGTTATTTGCTCTGTCTTTCCTTGTCCTTCATTCACCTGATCTTATCTGAGCATCAGGGCTAATCTGACTTGTGTCCTACATTTTTTGAGTGTCCTTCCTGTGGTCTGGCTGGGCTTGAGGGTTCCCAAATGCTGCAGACAGCTACAGCCATCTGCATTCTGCTGAAGCCCCCTGGAAAGGAGCATCTACTCCTCAGTGATGGCTCTTGGTGCTCATTGGTTCCCAGCAGGGTGGTGGAGCGCTGAAGGCACTGTGAGACTGCACATGGTTCTAGTTGAGACAAGCTTTTGTAATGTGTGGGTTTTATCTTCTTGCCAAGCCCTAGGGATATATGTGTCCTTAATCACACAGCCTTTTGTAGGGGATGAGTTAGTGATCTGTGGAAGATGGCAGAGTACCCAGACATGGATGTTCAGGGCAGAGCGGTGCCCAGCACCTCTGCCCTCATTCCCTCTGCCACCCAGTGCAGCAGTGCCCATCTGTGCCAGCTCTGACCATGAGCCCTGGCACTGGTCTGCATGGAGCTGTGTGCTGACTTGGATTTCTTTTTTTCCCTATTGTCTCCATTTTTAATTATTTTTTTCCTATGAGAAAAGAGACCAACTTTTAATCTTAATAAAACAAATGGAACATGATCCCTTTGCCCTCTAGGGTTTTTTCCAGGCTTACAGAAAAACAATAAAACAGAGAACAATACTAAAAACAATAGGAACACAGCCATTTCCACATGAGCACCCATGTACCTGGCTGCAGGGATGGCCATGCTGATGTGTCTGATGACCCATGTAGATCTAGGAGTAGCCATTCCAGCCTCCTTTTTTCCCCTACCCATCTACTAAACATCTTAATGTAAGTTAGCAGCCCCTCTCACATTGTAATTATTTTGTTGATGATAAACTGGACTTGGAGACTAGATTTTTCCCTTTCTCCATCTCACATTGTTGGGACAGCCAAGGGTTATCTAATCATGATCTCTTTAAGATAAATATTCTATGGTTTTGTTTGTACAGCAGTTTTATCCCAGGACAGTGATGAGACAGAATCTGTGATTAAGCCAAATTTGCACAAGTGAGTTATTGTTTTGTAATGGAACAAAGAGTGTAGTTATTGAGGACTGGTGGGGCAACATCAAACTCTAAACCAGGAACTAAAAAAAGTGGCCTCCAATAAGTTACAGTTGAGGACAATCATTTCACAACTGTGGGTGACAAGTCCTGGGAGTGGTGCAGATAAACCACCAAGAAAGCAACTGGAACAGAGGTAAGAAACTTGAACTCTGCAAGAGGAGTGAGGCAAAACCCTCACACATTCCTCCTGTGACTCATGGGCTCGAATTGTGGGAGACCAGAGAGAGCAGCTCCAGCCCTGCAGCTTTCACACCAGTTTCTCCTGGAGGTGTGACAGAGGGAGGGTCTCTACTGTGGTGGGTTCACTGAGGCTGGATGCCAGGTGCCCACCAAAGCTGCTCTATCACCCCTCTTCTCAGTTGGACAGGGGAAAGAAAACACAATGGCAGTCTCATGGTTGAAGTAAGGATGGAGGAGATCATTCACCTTTGCCACCCTGGGCAAAACAGACCAAGTTAGGGGAATTCATTTTATTTATTAGCAATCAGTTTAGAGTAGGATAATGTGAAATAAAAACAAATCTTCAAAACACCTTCCCTTCACCCCTCCCTTCTTCCACAGCTTAACTTCAGCTCTGATTTCTCCACCAACTCCCCCCAAGCAGTGCAGGGGGACAGGGGTTGTGATGTGTATCACATGTTTTCTCTGCTGTTCTTCCTCCTCAGAGGAGGACTCCTCACATTCTTTACCTGCTCCAGGAGTCCCTAATAGAGCAGTGCAAAACTGGTGTGGGAATAGCTGTGTAAGGAGTCTGAGAAGTGGTGGCCTGAGAACCAGACTGGTGGCTGAGACTGTTTTCTAGCCCAGGGGCTTTAATTCTGAAAGTGATCCAGCTTCTGGTCCTGATCTCCAGCTCTGTTCTCAGCAACTGTAACAGGGTGAGTTTGGTCACCAGTTTGGTGTGCTTGGTACATTTGTCCAGGTCTTCATCACTTCATTTACCTTCACAAGGGACAGCAGGAGAAAGGCTGTATGAGCACTTTTCTACTTCTGTTTTCACAAACTGGTGAGAAAAAAAGGTGTATTCTTGTCTGGAGTGCAGGAATATAATACTAAGCATCTCAAAGGATTAAATTGTTTTGTAAACTGATTTCCCTTATCTTTCCTTTTTTGGAAGCTTCCATGGAAAAACAGATCTTATCTGGAATCTGCAGCAAATCTGAATTGTGCAAGTAGAAAGAATGGTCCAAAGAATCCCTAAGGAGTATGGTATGACATAAATACACATATCCTTTTTGGGAATGAATCTAAAGGAAGTGTGGTGGCTGGGATCCTGTTTATGTTGCCAGTGTTTTGCTGTGGTTTTGTGGTGTGAATTTCAGTGAACTCTGGATTTGAGACACCTCTGCGTGTACCTCGGATGTTTTGTGGGTTTAAAAATATGGTGTTAAGTAGGATAGTTGTTTGTATGTGTACAGAAAATCCAAATGCAACTCCTCTTAGCTAACCCCAGCTCCTCCCACCCCTAATCCTTAAAAAATTCAGGGTTTAGGATTCAGTGCCTGCTGCTTCAGTCATTTCTTCCATTCCTTCTCCCCTCATGCTCTTCTGATTAGAAAAAGCACCAAGTTTAAACACCAAGCCCCCTTAGACCTTTGTTTACTTCAGAGACAGAGAAGATCTTGACTTGGCACCTGGCAGTTGCAGTTTTGAATAGCTGGGTGCTGGTAGAGAAGGAGGGGCTGCAGGGATGGTGCCTGCAAGCAGCAGCCAGAAGCTCTCTGCAGGCCCCAGAGAGGAAACATTGGCTGATTCAAGGCCAGAGTTGCTGCTGACCAAGGCTGAGCCCATCAGCAATGTCACTACACTGAGCCTCTTGTCTCTGTTAGCACCCCCCATGGCAAGATTTCCTTGTGGTGCAACCTCTGGAGAGAAGAGGAGTGTGATTCTTCTCTGAAGAGTTAAAAAACGTGGAAGAAGTCATGAGAGCTGGTTATCTGATAGGCAGTTAAGCTGGAAGACAGCTCTAGAGGCAGCTCTTTGCTTGGGATGTAGCCATAAGAGATGGTGCCTGATGGTCACTTCTGAAAAGATGGGCAATCTTTTGGTGAGATTTCCATCTCTCAGGCTGGTGGCACTGAAATCTGCTCTGATGCTTCAGAAACAGCGTTGGCATCTGCAGAGCCATTGCAAGATCCTCTTGCACCATGAGCTGCAGCTGCTCCACAGCTGGGAGACCTCAACACCAGCTTGGACAAGGTGCAAGAGCAGGGGATGAGCTCACTCTGGAGCACACCAGAGAAGGAAACGTTGTCTCAACAGGGATTTCTTCTTGGCTTTTCTGACTTGCCTCAAGTGGTGACCAACCAGCCTTGCTATGGAAAGTGTCAGTGGGGGAACTGTATTGGAGAGGATGTGCAAGTCCCTTGCAGTGTCAAGGGGGTACCCACCTGACTCCCCACCTGCAACAGCCATCAAGTGGCTCAGCCTGGAGTGGCATTGACAGCTTCTGTCTCTTCAGTGTCCAGTAAACATAATAATGCCATAGGCCTTGTGATTAAACAGCACTTTTAAAGAGAAGGAAACATGCTTCAAATTCTGCAGATTCTCAGTACCAATGCAATCTGTAGAGGAGGGGAGCAGAGAACAGGACCTCACAAGGTCAGATGTCTGTATTGTTAAACCTATTTGTTTATCCTCTGGAATACAAATAGGAAAAATGGAACACTAACTGTTATTTTAATTTTTGTGGAAGCAGTGATAATATCCTAGGGAAATGTGAGAGTTCCTTGGATCACTGGACTCCAGTATGAGTTAGGCAAAGGAAGTACTACAAAGTCCTCTGTCTTTTGTGTTGGGGTTGAAATAATTTCCTCTGAGAATGAAAGCCACATCACACATTACCCTGTTCTTGTAAATAGCCAAATTAAAAGCAGTGGTGTCAGTTGCAATATGAGTCATGCAAGAAACAGTTCCAGAGAATGCAGCATGTCCCTACATGGGTTTTGCTAGTGAGTAGTAATTGAGGAAGAAGTGTTCTGTCTAGGGACCCATAGAGAGAGATCTCAGGGCAGAACAAGGCATTAGGAAGGAACAGCCCCTCTCAAACCCCATTTCCTCTCCAGAGCAGCAGTACTGCAAAGGATAAGTCTCATTCCCTGGTCAGAGTTGGTGGATTCAAAAGTTATGGCTTGTTCATAGGAGGGACTTTTGTCTTGTCCACCTTCTGTGTTTTGCCATGTGCTTTGCAGTTAGTAGTTGAATTTCTTTTCCCTCTACACCAACCCATCTGTGTCTATTCTTTGGGGTTTTGCCTAGGAGACAGTAGCATGTATACAGTCTATTCCAGCCTTATGAGATCTTGCAGACCTCTCCTTTTCTGTCTGCTAGTGATTGCCTTCTACTGTTCTGACCTTATTTTGAAAACTTAATTCCCACTGTCAGGCTTGGTTGATGCTGCTAAGCAACACTCTTGGCTTTTTGCTAGTGCGTGGTGGGATGTCTGCAAGAAAGTAGGTGTCTAAAAACTTTGCATTCCTGTGATGACTTGTGTTTTGGGAAATCATTTCACTTCTCGTTGTCATATGGATCCTGTGTCCAGAGCTGGGGCCCCAGCACAAGAAAGATGTGGGACTGTTGGAGAGGGGTCACAGAAGCCACGGAGATGCTCAGAGGGCTGGAGCAGCTGCCCTACAAAGAGAGGCTGAGGGAGCTGGGCTGGGTCAGCCTGGAGAAGAGAAGGCTGTGGGGGGACCTCATTGCAGCCTGCCAGTCCCTGAAGGGAGATTATAAGCAGGAGGGGAATCAACTTTTTAAAAGGATAGACAATGGCAGGACAAGGGGGAATGGTTTAAAGCTAAAGGAAGGAAGGGTTAGATTAGATATTAGGGGGAAGTTTTTTCCAGAGAGAGTGGTGAGGGGCTGGAACAGGCTGCCCAGAGAGGGGGTGGGTGCCCCATCCCTGGGGGTGTTCAAGGCCAGGTTGGATGGGGCCCTGGGCAACCTTGTGTAGCTCCAGGCCTGAGGTTGGTGTCCCTGCCTGTGGCGGGGGGTTGGAGCTCTGTGACCCTTGGGGTCCCTTCCAACCCAGGCCATTCTATGAGTCTGTGATTCCTGGGGTTGTAGCTTTGGCTTGTGTGCTGTTGCCCAGGATGGACTTGAGAGGTCAGTAGTGCTGGCACTAGAACTGAAACTCGGTGACAACAGACATAATACTCTGTACGTGGTCTTGAGATGGTTTTTCTGGCTTTTTCTCTTTGAGAAGTGCTCTGTGTGCTTACAGAACAGTCTGCTCCCCACTGTAGTCTTTACCAAATGTATCTGGGAAAGGTTTTGCCTGCAACGTTTGTCAGCTTTTGGCTTCTGTTATTCTCTGGGCATTATGTAGGTATAAACTCCTCAGAAGGCATATGAGCTGCTCTGAGATGCCAAGGAATGTGTCAGCTAGGTTATTGCCTTCTAAATACTAACTTGTGCTCTTCACTTTAAAGCAATAACACAACTGTTTGTTTAAGTAGACTTGTTTTGCAATTCCATCATTGTTTGAGACAGTGTCAGATCCAGATGGTGATGGCTGGCCTCTGCCAGTGGTGACACCAAACCAGACCCAAGCAGGGTCAGATACACAAACACAATACACACACAGCTGATCTCCAGGCTTTTACAACCTCTGTGTTCTAGTGGGGGATGCCCAGTACCTTCCTGAGTGAGGTAAACAACAAGCAGGGAGGTCCCTGATACTGCAGAGCAATGGCCCATGGTGAGGAACTACTGGGGAGCCCCTGCTGAGACGGGGTTCAAAAGCTTTTTGTTTCAAGCCCTATTCAAATAAATCCATGAGTAATGTCTCTCAATATTTATCCTTCCAGGTTTTTAACCTCATCTCTTGTTCAATATGCATTAAGAAACTGTTTGTTTGAGGCATTCTTGTGTGAACTAGTAGCATTCCACCCATTTTCCCAGCCCCTTCAGTGCACTCCCTGGCCGGTGTTTGGATACCAGCACGACAACCAGAGAGAGCAGCCAGGAACCATGTTAACAGATTGGCCAGGAGAAACTGCGTTGGTGCTTCCCAATGGAGTTCTGGGCTCCCTGGTGTAGAAAAGACAGGGATCTCCTTGAGAGAGTCCAGAGAAGGGCTACGAAGATGATGAAGGGCCTGGAACATCTATCCTATGAGGAAAGGCTGAGTGAACTGGGGCTGTTCAGCCTGGAGAAAAGAAGACTGAGGGGGGACCTAATCAATGTTTATCAATATCTTAAGCATGGGATGCAGGGGGAATTGGCCAGCCCCTTTTTTGTGGTCTGTAGAGACAGGACAAGGGGCAGTGGCTGCAAGTTGGAGCACAGGGAGTTCCACACCAACATGGGGAAGAACCCCATGAGCTCTCGAGGTCCCTTCCAACCCCTACAGCTCTGTGATTCTACGATTTAAATCCTTGCTTGATGGATTCACCTTTATTTTGGCTGTATGTATTGTACCCAGCTGTGGGACAGCTGTAAAGCAAAGAGAACAACACATGTACTTCATCAAACCTTGTCTATACAGTTCAGAGCACAATAAATAGATGAAGGAGGATGAGACTGGTGGTGATGAAGGAGGATGAGACTCAGTGATGACTTTTCAAAGAAGTGATCAAATAAGGCTGTCAAGCTGTGGTACAGGCTCCAAGAAAAAAAGGAGAGATTAAATTTTCTTCTTGGCAGGTGGAAAAAAAGCAGGGTCATGGAAGCCACATGTTCCTGAGCAGGAGTATGATGGGCATGGAAATAACCTTGAGTGGAGTGGGCAGGTGTGGAGCCTCTGGGTTCACAATGGGGTGAGTCTGGACTGCTGAGATGCTCACACCTTCTCTGACATTACCCAAAAGTGGTCTTGGGTATGAGAAGGACTCCAGCTTGCCTGCACTCAGATCCTATGGCAACAGCCTAGCCTGTAAACCTCCACTGCACCCATTAGCTTGGAAAGAAATTTGAACACTAAGTTCTTGTAGTTCTCATGTTGTAGGAGAAAGCAAACATTGAGAACAAAAATGACTGGGGCTGGGGGGATGAGAGGGAGGTGGGGAGAGAAAATTCATCAGGTTATTCTGGAACACTCCTTATCCCAGCAAGTCAGAGCTGTCATAGGTTGACCTGTAACCCCACTGTGGTGCAGGTTACCTGTTACCTGCAGTCTGATGTGATCCTGCTGCCCAGTGGCATGGCTGCATGAAAAGCCAGGTGTTAGTTCCATCTCTGCCCTTGGACTGTGGGTTTTCATGGCTCCTGGGCAAGGTCTGGGGGTGATGTGCCCGTGTTTGGCCAATGTGCCCATGGTCACTGGCCAGGACTGTGAGTCCATGTGAATCCATGTGAATGTACTGCAAAGAGCAGGGTGACTCTTTGGACTTTGGTGTGTAAATCCAGGAAGAATTTCTAGCTACAGGGAAATCCTTCAAGCAGGTTGTGCTTATCTTAAAGGGTGGTAAACCTCCTTTTAATATATCCATGATTTATGACAGGGTGGTTAGGGGAATACCATGTTTTTTAGATTTGCTTTGAAAGACATTGCCTATCTCTATTTATGGCCTGATTGGAGGATATAGTTTTACAAGTCTTAAAATTATAAGCTAATGTGGGACAAGCTGTATCATTTTGTTGTTACTTATGAACTGAGAGTGTGGACAGTTAAAGCATTTAATAGAAAAATCAGTATTTCAGCTGAGGTGTTTAACACCCCAATGTAAATCTCAGTATGTCACTGGGGCTTTTAAGTTGTTAAACCATGAGGGAAAGGGGAGAGAAATAATCCATTAAAACCTAAAATTTGTGTCAGCATTAAGGTATGTATATGAAGATCATATACCAAGATGTTACCTAAAAGGAAACCTTAGGCAAGGATTAGGCTTTCATCTCTTAGTTAGAAACCATGGGTACCACAGCTGCCTCACAGCAGGAATCCCTGGCTGGAGGGAGCTGAAGGAGGCTGTGTGCTTTCTGTATGGATGGGATACTGCTGACTGCCCTCAAACACTTGTAATTTCTCAGCATCCTCTTGAGGAAGCTGCAGTTTCCTCTCTGGGCCCTCTGGGCCATGCTGAGCTTATTTGTGCTGCTCTGATGAAGCCTTCCTTTGATCTGAAGGAGGGGCATTAAAAAAAAAAAGGTTTATTTCCAAAATTTCTAGATACTTTGGCTCAGAAAGCAGCTGGGACTAAAGCAAAGAGTGTGTGTGGGGGCGAAAGTAGGTGTAAGAATATAGTGGAGAGACACATGAATTCAAATTTGTGCATGTGGTTATTCCATGGGGTCTTAACCAGGTCAGTCTGCCTGCCAGAGCAAGATAAGGGAATTGTTTATTTTGAAAGGAAATGGCTCTTATCTTAACTCCCTGAGCCTGGATCATGAGTGTTATGATTTTTTTTTTCTAATGTAGATGCTGCAGTGCTGAACAGTGACTGTAAGAGCAAACCAAATCACCCACAGATACACCTAAGGGGCAGCAGTTGTTTTGCAGCACTGTGATTAAATGGAAGGCTGATCATTTAGCTATGATGTCTGCTAAATAAAACCCTGAAATTTTGTCTCCCTAAGCTCATTGTTCACCTCTTCACACCTACAAGGGCCCAGCATATTGCAGTGCTCAGGGAAGACCAAGCATATAAAGGCTTCCAGGAAAAATACTTTCTTCTTGGAGCGTGATTTGTAAGTGCAGTGACCTTGGCAGGGCCTTTTTATATGTGGATCGTGTGATGAAAATCAGGTCAAAGTGTGATAAACACCATCTTTCATGGAAGAGTGGACTCTGGACCTGCAGAGGGAATTCCTAATCCAAAGGTTGTAGGTGTGTGGAGCTGGGACTGCTGCTTGTGACTGGCTGCAGGTCACGCTGCACAGGGGGTTGTTTGCTGCATGGTGATGGTGAGGGACTGGAAAAGGTCACTGCATGCTCCAAAAGGAATGGCCAAGGAAAAGAGGTTATGGCTCTGTGGAGCTATCAAGGCTTGGAGGGAAAAGGGAAGGGAGCCACTCTCCAGGTCACTTTCCTGGTTTAACCTAAAGAAAGAAGCAGATTTTATCCTCATCCTCTGCCCTGTGCATGCAGGCCCTGAAGAAGCTTTTCTCCATCTGTTCCCATGCAGCAGAGTTTAACATAGAATGGATGGTTTTATTGGCTTGGCAAACTGCCATTTGTCACCATTATGCAAGAAGAAACAAAGATTTTATTTCTTTTCCCAGAAAAAACAGTCCTCCCCCCCCCACCCCCCCAAAAAAAAAAATCCTTTAAAAACCTCACCACAAAGCCAAAACCCTTCAGTATCACCTGAAGCTGGAGCATCTTCCCACCTGAGCACAGGCAGATATCAAAGCTGTCCTCAGCTGTGGGTTTTGGCACAGGTGCTAGCCCTTAAAACTTGCTTTCCTCAGGGAAGGGTTCAAGTAGAAGCAGGCAAATTGCTAAGCAGGTCGGTACAGAGTGAGCTGTTGAAATATGGGAAGTGGTGCCTTCTAAACTGGTAAGAAAACAGAATGTTGTTGTGGTTTTGCTTTCATCTGCTCCTTGGTGGTGAAAGGATCTTCATGAAAGCAGGAAGAATGGCTCCTTTGAACAAGCTGTAGGAGGGTGGAAGGTGCACTAACTTCTGTTCACTGCCTAGATGTCTGAGGTCATACGGGAAAGGTTAGAAGGTAGGTTGTGACTGGAGATGCTTAATTTCTCTCTCTTATGCACACATTGTGGATCCAGGCACCTTTCCTGGTTATGTGTGTGGTTCACTGACTTTACATATGCTGGGGGGGAGTGCTGAGATCTTATCTTGTGTTCATGCTAGGACTTACAATGGTAAATGAGGAAAACCGTCTAAATGGCACCCAGAAAACATAAAGAGGTTGGCGTGATTATTAACAAGAAGGTGGTATTTGCCATATGGCAGCTCACTCTATAGTTAAGGGAGGGGAGCCCATTTGGTAACACCTCTTTGTCTCAGACAATGAGCTGGTTCATTTCAGAATCCTAAAGCAAACCCATGTATGGACCCCATGGGTGATCAAAAAATGGTGTGTTAATTACTAATTTAGGCACAGCCTTGCTCCTCAGGCTGTTTCTCTCTGCAGGATGGGGACCATGGTGTGCATGTGCTGCTCAGTGCTGCCTTCAATACCCTTGAGAACTCATTTCTGAAAGTAACAGCAGGTGCTTGCAACCATCACAGGGAGCTTTGCTCTGTGGGAAGGGCTTCTTGCTGGGGCTTGGTCAGTGAGGCTTAACAGTTAAATTTGGGGTGGTTTTTTTCATGCTACCTTTATTAATCTTTTCAGTTCTGGGTTCATGGTAAGTACAGATCTGTGCTCCAAAAGGGTAAGCCTAAACTTCAGCAATCACCAAATATTATCCTTTATCTTATAACCAGGCAGATGAGATTGGGGAAGTGCATGCTGACTCCTGCTTCAGGAACACTAATGCTCCTTCCATCTATCTTATCTTTTTAGTCTGTGAAAAGTAGCTAGTGTCCTTTGGTCATCTCAGACATCTGATTTTTCAGGAGAAAAGAGATTTTCAGGGAGAAATCGAAGTAACCATGAACCAAATCCTGGATTTTAATTGCTGTTTGTCTCTAATATAGTCCTTGGTGTGTCTATTGGTAAAGAGGAAATTGGACTAGATTTGGTCTATGAAGGTCATGTGGGCCTGGAGCATCTCTTATATGAGGGAAGGCTGAGAGAGCTGGGGCTGTTTAGCCTGGAGGTGACTGAGAGATATCACTAAAGCGTTGGTGACCAGAGGGTGGGACCAGACTCTTCTCAGTGGTGCCCAGTGACAGGGCAAGGGGCATTGGGTGCAAACTGGACTGCAGGGAGCTCTACCTCCACATGAGGAAAACTTCTTCACTCTGTGGGTACCTGAGCCCTGGGACAGGCTGCCCAGAGAGGTTGAGGAGTCTCCTCTGGAGAGATCCCAAACCTGCCTGAACATGATTGTGTGCAACCTGCTCGACGTGGTGCTGCTTTGGCAGGGAGTTGGTTGATCTCTAAATGCCCTTGCCAACCCCTGTAGTTTTGTAATTAAGCAATACTAAAGCTGTTAAGCACTTTCAGTTTCCTTTCACAAAAAGTTTTGGATCCTGTTTCAGTTCTAAATTTACGCAGTCAAACTGCTTTGTCTGTAGTGTTATTAGCTGTGAGTGTGCCTGCAAAGCTGGAAATGCTTTAGATCTCTGCTCCCTTTTATTCTGATCTCTGAGTTGCTGTTGGGTATTAACTGTGCTGTAGCTGTGTCCCCAATCAAAAACTGACCCCTTGTACACTTCAGGGTACGTGGATGCTCGGAAGAGGCTTGTGTTTCTCCTAAAAAGCCAGCGCTAGGGTGTTGGCCAGCCAGCGCTCCTAGGTTAAAGGTTCACAGCTGCAGATATGGTTCCTGTTTGGCACCCTTAGAGGCTTCAGTGCTGTTCCAGGAAATCAGCCTTTTAGAGGAACCTCAGCTGCAGAGGCTCTTGGGCATTGCCACAAATGCTGGAATAGCTAAATATTTGTTTTCTGCACAAAAACAATTTGTTTTCACCCCATCCAGGCATTTTCTAAATGTTGGTATTGGCCAGTACAAACAAGGCTGAGCTGCTTTGTTCAGACTTTCTGTCTCCCCAGGTATGGCAATGTTTCTGTTTCAATCTGATTCAGCTAACATCTGCAGTTTTCAAGAGGTCAGCAGTGAACCAAAGCAGAAGGACATGTAGTATGTGAGCTTGGCATGTAGGAAGAGCAGCTTTTTTGCAGGCCTCAGAATAGGTGTCCTGTCACATTTCTTCAACACAAAAATCATAATGGATGTTGCCTGCTGCTAAAGGGTGTCAGAAAGGTGACTGCATCACTCTGCAGTGAATTTGATGCTAGTAAGATGTAGTTTTGTGTGGCTGGGTTCTGGTGGAGAAGGGGGGCTGCAGGGGTGGCTTCTGCAAGAAGCAGCCAGAAGCTCTCTGCAGGCCCCACAGAGCAAACACCAGCCGGCTCAAGGCCGGAGTTGTTGCTGACCAAGGCCGAGCCCATCAGTGATGGTCACAGCACCTCTGGGAATCACATAGAATCATAGAATGGCAAGGGTTGGAAGGGACCCCAAGGATCACAGAGCTCCAACCTCCCTGCCACAGGCAGGGCCACCAACCTCAGGCCTGGAGCTACACAAGGTTGCCCAGGGCCCCATCCAACCTGGCCTTGAACACCCCCAGGGATGGGGCACCCAACCCCTCTCTGGGCAGCCTGTTCCAGCCCCTCACCACTCTTTCGATAAAAAACTTTTCCCTAATATCCAATCTAAACCTTCCCTCCTTTAGCTTTAAACCATTCCCCCTTGTCCTGCCATTATCTGCCCTTTGTGGCTCCTCTGACCCCTCTCCAACAGTCCCACAACTTTCTTGTATTGGGGGGGCAGAGCAGAGAGGGACAATCCCCTCCCTGTCCCTGCTGCCACCCCTCTGCTGATGGAGCCCAGGATCCCATTGGCCTTTCGAGCTGCCAGAGCCACTGCTGGCACATGTTCAGTTTCTCATCCGCTGTGACACCCAGGTCCTTCTCACAGGCCTGCTCTCAAGAAGCTCTTCTCCCAGTCTGTATCCATGTCTGGGATTCTTCCGGCCCAAGTGCAACCCCTGACACTTGGCCGTGTTGAACCTCATTAGGTTCACCCAGGCCCGTTTTTCCAACCTGTCAAGATCCGTCTGGATGGTTTCCTTTGAGAATCATGATTAAAATCCCCATCCCAACAGAAATACTCTACATTTATTACACTACTCAGCTATATTCATCCTCTTCTGCCCATTCCCTCATCCAATTATTGTCCTTGTGTCAGGCACCAAAAAGGACTGTGGTGGTTTAGTCCTGCATGGAGGCCAGATGCCCACTGAAGCCACAATCCATCTAGGTGTGGGGTTAGGAAGATAATCTGTCTTCATTCTTGTCCTTGGTGTACCTTCTGCTTCAAGGGCAGCACACTTGAGGTAGAGGCACCCTCACAGGGTGTCTGCAGGGGCCTTAGCACAAGGGATTCTCCAAGGACAGATAAGCGCTGAACAGTGCAGCATCTACAGCAGACAATATTGAGAGGGTGAAAACTGTTCCTATGGGGTGTGGAAATCTCAGAGCTGCATTTGGAGAATCTTTACTCAGTTGCCCACTTGGTGAAGAATCAAGCACTAGGGTTTTTTTCAAAGCAGTGCACTTGCATCAGGGATGAATTCTGGCTGTTTAATAAAGGCTCTAAAGACTCAGTGTATGAACTAAAATTAATTGTCTGAAGGTTACAATGTGAACCTACTAAGGCTGTTTTCTCTAGCAACATTTTGGATAGTTTCTTTTGTTTCTTTTGCAGTAAGTCACTAGTGCCAAGGTGTGAGATTGGTGGCTTTCATAGCAACTCTTAGCATTCTTCTGTACAAAACTTACTCTGTATACTCAATTTTGTTAGGTAACTTCCAGAAACAGCTTTATCTTTCCTTATATTGCCATTGATGATGTTTGACTGTTGGAATAGCAATAAAAATAACTGTTTTGATAAGAGTTGACTATAATAAAAATTATGGCTCTCATAAATGACATCATGAGATATTTTCTTGCAAAGTGAAAGTGGAGGTTTTTATTTGCATCTCACGTCATCTGGCTCATTTCTCATGTTGATTTTTCAGGGTAAAGGTCTGGCTGAAGTATACTCTGGGGTGATACTTCTGGATTAAAGGGAAGGAATTTTGTGGTGTCAGGTAGATGATTCTTTGGCCATAGGATAAAGTTCATGTTGGATGTTATCTCATGGAAGTCAATACGAAGCCTGAGTAGAGTTTCTAGGACTACTGCAGTATAAATACATCTAACAAGGACTCTGATGGTATTGACATGAGTAAAGTAAAATACAACTGTCTGTCCTTCATCAAGTAACTTGTCTGTAGATTGGTTGGGTTTTGAGGACAAAATTGTGTAAGGAACTTGGAAATTTTGCCTTAAACAGAAATTGGTGCATATGCAGAAGTAAGATGATGGTCAACTGTTACAGGTACTCAGGAGGCTTTACAAATGGTTTAGCAGATACACAGCATCTTGTTTGTGATCTTCTTTCCAGAAGGTCTCATCACATAATGCCAGACAAGAAGGTTCTGTAGCCCACAGAGAAAAAATAAATGCCTATAACATATCCCTGGGTAAGAGAAGGGGAAATTCCTCACTGAAGACAGAGATTAATATTAATTTTTTCTATTTACCATGTACTTCCTTTATAGTCAAAGCATCCTCTACAAGCTCACTCTATAGAAACAAAAATAAACTACTCAAAACATTATTAAATACTGAAATTCCTTGCCTGTTCATGGAAATTTTAGTGTAGGCAGAATGTTTCCTCCACACTTCTGTCCTGTGCTTGTAGAAAGCAGGCGTTTGAGGAATTGGGTATCATTTACAGGGGACACTGAAACTGAAAAACCTCATGAAAACAGGATTAGAGAAACCCAACACTGCAGAAGAGGCTCATCTGAAATCACAGAATTGTAGGGGTTGGAAGGGACCTCCAGAGCTCATGGGGTCCAACCCCCTGCCAAAGCAGCTCCCCAGCTCATACTGCACAGGTCGGTGTCCAGACGGGGCTGGAATCTCTCCAGAGAAGGAGACTCCACACCCCCTGGGCAGCCTGTCCCAGGGCTCCCTCACCCTCACTGGGGAAAAGTTCCTCCTCATGTTGGTGTGGAACTCCCTGTGCTCCAACTTGCAGCCATTGCCCCTTGTCCTGTCCCCACAGACACTGAAAAGGGGCTGGCCAATTCCCCCTGCACCCCATACTTCAGCTATTGATAAACATTGATTAGATCCCCCCTCAGTCTTCTTTTCTCCAGGCTGAACAGCCCCAGCTCTCTCAGCCTTTCCTCACAGGGGACATGCTCCAGGACCTTCATCATCTTCATAGCCCATGCAGTTGTTCCTCCCCAGGTGCAAGACTTTACATTTGCTTTTGTTGAATTTCATCTGGTTTCTCCCTGCCCAGCTTTCCAGCCTGTTCCCCATACATCTTGGATGGCTGGGTATTACCAAATTATTGTAGTTGGAAACTGATTTGACTGTGAAAAAAGAATTAAGGTAAGAGAAAAATTCAAATTTGGAGTCATATTCTCAAAGCATTGGTATTTTTTGCACTGAATGTCCAAGAGACAAAAATGACTCTCTCTTGCAGCCACTTCTGAGTAGCAAGTTGCAGAGTGGGATTTGGATCTGCCTCCTGTCTGTTCTCCCTGGTTTTGAGATGAGGCTCCCTGCATTTTTATCTACTGCCTGTCCTTCAGCACTGTGCAGCTTTTTGCTCTCAGCCACCTACACAACCCAGCAGTAGGTTTGGATTGTCAAATCCCAAATCTGCCACGTACCCCAATATCACAGCACTTTGACTTCACCTGGGTTTTTTGAGAATAAACCTGAACAGGCAAAATCTTGGCTTCCAGGACAAGGTATATGACAGTAGATCTACGAATCCCTACCCCCCCTTTCATTTCATAGAACCATAGAATAGCATGGGTTGGAAGGGACCCCATGGGTCACAGAGCTCCAACCTCCTGCCACAGGCAGGGACACCAACCTCAGGCCTGGAGCTACACAAGGTTGCCCAGGGCCCCATCCAACCTGGCCTTGAACACCCCCAGGGACGGGGCACCCACCCCCTCTCTGGGCAGCCTGTTCCAGCCCCTCACCACTCTCTCTGGAAAGAACTTTCCCCCTAATATCCAATCTAACCCTTTCCTCCTTCAGCTTCACTCCCGCCCCCTTGTCCTGCCATTATCTACCCTTTTAACAAGCTGATTCCCCTCCTGTTCCTCTGCTCCCTTCAGGGACTGGCAGGCTGCAATGAGGTCCCCCCACAGCCTTCTCTTCTCCAGGCTGACCCAGCCCAGCTCCCTCAGCCTCTCTTTGTAGGGCAGCTGCTCCAGCCCCTCATTTCTAGTAGCTCCATCCAGCCCTGTGACGCAGGGCAGGGTGGATTGCATCCCTCCTAAAGACTGTCGTAGCACTTCATTTTGAGCTGCTTATGGATTGATAGCACTGCTATCTAGGAGCCAGAGACTCAGACAGCTGGACAAGGAAGTCTTTAACACGTGAGAACTGTGTTGTGCAACTGGTGTTGTGTGCTTGTCTGAGAGCAACATGTTTTAGGAGAAACACAGAGGGTCTTATCCTCCAGCAAAGCTTATGCAGCTGGTCTTGGATTGTCTTCTTGTTTCTAGGAAGCTGCTGGCTTCACTGATGGCCTTTTTTCTCATGGTATGAGCTGCTCAGAAGGAGCAGAAAAGCTTCTGCTCTTTTCCCTAACGGTACTTTCTGACTGCTTCAACACACTCATGAGTGTGGGAACCAATATTGATCTGAGAAAGATTTCTTTCTGAGTTGCCAGTCGTGCCTAAACATGATTTCTTCTGTTAACTGCAACACCTTAAGTTCTGCCTGGAATATTAAACTCCTTCAGAAGGGTTAATTATGCTTTTTTTCCCTCACTCTCTGTTATTCTGCGTTTTTTTGAACCAGTGCAGTGTGCACAAACTTAAGACTCGAGCTCATGGAAGGCTCAGCACATCTCATCCCTTGCTGTTAGTTACCTTTGCTTCTCATCTGTAATTTGGGAAGTGTTGGTTACTTTCTTGATTTATTGTTGAAATTATATTAAAAAAATCTCTTGGTTTATGGTTAGTTCTCAAAATACTTGTTAGTTCCTAAAACCTTACTATGGAGAAAGCTTCTTGGGTCTTTATGCTGCATGGGAATACCTTGTTTTGCTCTTTGGGATTGCATGATTTGAAGATGCTGAATGGACAGTCTTCATCCACAAGTGCATCATTTTCCTTCCTTATTTCCTCCTGCCAGTGATACAGCTCCTCAGAAGACTGTATATAAACCTGAACAGAAAGTTGTCCAAGGCCTACAAGGGTAGAACAGCTGTATCACTTCCTGCAGTTAGCTGTGGAGGATGTGGTCCTATTTCTCCTTACTTCTCTTTGGCAAGACTTTGACAGCAGAGGTATAAGGACTACACTGCAGTCACCTTCTTCCCACTTTTCCAACACACAGCAAATCTCATTTACAGGTCTGTACACAGATTTTGAACAGATCTGTTGTATATTTAGTGATAAATTTACCTATGTACCTCTGAGAGATTTCAATACTGGAATTCTTTATTCCTTCAAAACAAACCCATCTATAAATTCACACTTTTCTTCCATCTCTAAAACACCTGAGGAGGAAGAACATGTTTTGCCAAGTGTCTGGACGCATCATGTAAAGCACCAGAAATGGGCTTGGGGTGAACATTTGTCAGGTCAGAAAAGGGAAGGAGGCTTTATGGAGAACCTGAATCAAGCCTGTGAAGGCACAGAATGTGAAGGGTCATCCCCAGTGAAGTCTGCAATCCCTAATGAAGAAGAATGATGAAAAATGGTCATTCTTGATCATTTTCATTTATCATTCGTGATAAGAGGAATTCAGAGTGAGGTCCTTCCTGGAAATTTGAGAGCAGGTGGGTGACAGGGAACATGGAAAGGAAATCTCCCAGCTGCTTTGAGGATGTGCTTGTATAGTATCTGTACTGAGTCTGTCTACTGGGACCTTCCTTTTCCTTGATGATTGGTTCCAGCTCCAGCCTCCAAGCAGACAGTGTGGGAATCCAGAACGTTCCCTCTCCTCACCCCATCTTCCCTGGGAATAGGGTACTTCCTGCTGACTGTACTGATGCCTCCCAGCACTGCAAAAAAACCAGACCCAACCAAACAGGTAGATAGCAACAAACAGCAGTGATTAGCTTCAGGCAGTGTTTTTTCAATCCTGTTTTCTCTTAGTATGCATGGATTTGGCACTCAGGACTATTTGTGAATGGCACAAACATTTGTTTTTGATGTAAGCTTCCTGTGAAGTCACAGTTCAATAGCTTATGCTCAGAGCCAGATTTGCAGACTTCAACAGGAAAATAGTTCTCCTGGGACTTACTGAGAGAGTGGCTGTGTCATCTTGTGTTTTATTGCTGGGGTAATATTCCTGCCTACGCTTCTTGAGTTGCTGATAGCAGTATTTAACTTCTCCAGGTATCTAGGAGCCTTTTATACCTGCTGGAAGTGATCCTTCAAAGCCAGTGCAAGCCATACCTGAAGGAAGGACACAAGGGAGGTAAGGAAAGCATGTTTAAAGAAGCCTTCTCCTACCAGCCCTACTAGTCCCTGCAGAGAAGAGAAGCTGAAGCAGAGCAGAGCACAGTAAGTGTAAAATATTGCCAAATAAGTCCTGGAAACCTTCATTCTGTGGTGAGAGCTAATAAATATCTTCTGGGGGGAGGGTGGGGAGGCCTTGGCACAGGGTGCTCAGAGAAGCTGTGGCTACCTCTGGATCCCTGGCAGGGTTCAAGGCCAGGTTGGATGCAGCTTGAGCTAATAGAGGTTGTCCCTGCCCATGGCAGGGGGGCACTGGGCAGACTTTGAGGTCCTTTCCAAGCCAAACCAGTCTGGGGTTCTATGATTCGCTCTGTTAACGAGCGAGTGTAAAAGTGACCCACAGGAAAATGAATCCTTGCCTCATTAATCTCAAAGTCCTTTGCCAAGCCAAGGAGTGTTACATTGCCTGAGCTGCAGAGTCCAGCAATTAGGGAGCTTTCTTTGATTTACTGAGGGCTCTACAGACCCTCTGCCCTTCCTCTGGTCTCCATGGCTCATGCCAGGTTTCGTGATCAGCACAAACTCAGCCAAGCAGCAGAAAGGCTGCTGAAGCCCACGTGTCTTGGCAGGCTCTTTCCACACTGGCCCCTGCCTGGGAATAAGCTGAGCTCAGCTCAGTGCTCCAGGCTCTTCTTGCATGACAATTAGTAGCAGACCTCAATTCTAGTCTGGACACATCTCTGTTGCAATACAGAGAGACAGACACACTTACTCCCTGGATGCTCCTAAGCAGTTTTCTGGGAAGTTTTCTGGGGCATGTGATTTTTCCCCATGCCTTCCAGGTGCAGAGTCCCATGCAGTGCTTTGGACTGAACTCGTGTTGCTCAGTAGCAGCATAACTTCCATAAGAAGTGAAAGTGAAAATCCAGTGGCTTTTTAAAGCAGGGAGCAGCCAGTGGTAGCTCTTTTTCTCTGGGATCCAAGTGGCTTCTGCATGCAGGGCTGTGGAAGAGGAGCCGAGTTGGGCTGTGGAAGAGTTGGGCTGTGGAAGAGGAGCTGAGTTGAACTGGAAGCTGGAAAGGCTGCTCGGGTGCATGGAGAAGGGAAGAGGCACAAAGGCTTCCTCAAATGCAAACAACTTTTGAGGTACTTGCTGTCTTCTTTCAGCCTTTTCTTTCACAAGTTGTTGCTGTTTCCTCTTTTCAGGTAGGCTTTTAGAAACAGTCCCTATAAAAGTCTGGGCAGAAAGGAAATTATCAGCATATTTTGCATTCTCTCCATAGGGCAGAATGCATGTTACTTGTGTGCAGGACATGACTAAATAATTAGTGGTGCTTGAACTGAACTGCCAACTTCCAGGCAGTTCTGCCCTGCTTTCACATTGCTTGAATTGCTTCATTAAGTACTGTTAAGTAATTATGAGTGACCACAGAATAGGATAAATCAATGAGAGCAGTTTTGTCTTCATGTAATTCCCAAATCATTTTCCCCCCATCCAATTAACCTCTCTTTTTTCCCCCCCTCTCTTATCTCCTTAGCATGATTTGCCTACATCTCCTTTTCCAAAATTGCTATTCTGTCTGTCATATTTGCAAATAAAGGCTAATTTGCTGGGATGCTCCTAGGAGAAATCTAGAAACCTCTGCAGCTTTCTTCCTTTTCAAGGAGAAGTTGCCTTCAAGCTAGAGCTGACTGCACATTGTTTTCCCTGTGGCTACTGCTCTGTTCCCAAGGAGGGACCTGTGGGGACTCTGGTGGCTCAGAACAAAACAGAGAACCAAAACAGAAAGCACCAGGGAGTAACTGGGTGTTAATCAAAGAAATTTAACCAGGGGAACAGTTTGTTCTGGTTGCCTTAATGTGCTGCAAACAGAAAATAAAGTGATCGTGGTGTTTTCTAATGGTTCCTGTGGAAAACCTTTTAAACACCTGTGTGGCTTCAGGATTGTTGCAGGCACAGTGTCCTGCTGGTTGCTTTCTGTACTGGCTTGTTGGGACTGTGGAAACAATATCTAATTATGAGGTCTCTCTGGAAATATTTTTTTAACTTTTTCCAGTGATTTATTTTAATTAATTAATTGCCAAGCATGTTGAGTGGTATTCAAGCAGATGAACCAAGTGAAACCAGTAGCAAAAGGGGAAGGAAAAAAGAAAAATAGCCTCTATGCAAATCCTACTCCTTTTCCAGGAGAGAACTACAGAGTGGAAAACAAAACCTGCAGTTCTCTGCTTTTCATTCTGTGGCATCCTTCCTGCCTTCAGTAGCAGTATGTGCTGCAGTTGTTGGGAGTCCTCTCTGTGGGGTGCTTTGTGTCCCTGATCAGTCTTTTCTGAACAGGTATTGTATTGTTCCACCAAGGCAGCTCTGCCTGCCCATAGAGCCAGGTACTGAAATGCTCACACAGCTGTACACCCCCCAGGGAGAAAGACAGACCAAGGGAAGGGCAGTTTCCAGTTGGAGAACAGCACTGGGTGTTGTGGATCCATGACTGCCCTTCATGCTTGGTTGGAGAGGGAAGAGCATCTAAATCCCAAGGGGCAGCAGTCCTGTTCTACCAGCTCCTGTGGCCAGGACCTTGAGTGACCCTCCCCCCCAACAGCTCTGTGCTTGTCACCAAGGGGTCCCCAGGCTGAGGTTGGTCCATCTGAAGATGCAGGCTGGAAGGGCAGGGAGCTAGTGTAACTTGGGCTGGAGCAGGAAAAGGCAGGTGTCTGACCAGGATGTTCCAGATGGTTTGACAGAGGACCTTTCCTTTAGTGGAAGTGATGCCATTGCTCTGATGACTGTTTATTGTTTATTGTGTTGTGTTTACAGTGAAGTTCTGGGAGAAGGAAAAGCAGGAGAGTTTCAGGGAGTGACTCTTACTCAATTATATCCTTTCAAAAACAAACCCCAAAGACCTTCTTAGGGCTCTACACCACTCCATTCTGGTTAAATCCATTCCCTCCTGCCAGGGATGCCAGGTTGGCTTGTTTGTGAGGTGAAGGCTGACCTGAGAAAAGGATCATCAGCTGCCTGTGAATGACTGGGGTTTGGTGAAGGAGCTCCAGACCCTCCTGGTGGTTACTTCACTCCAGTACACCTTGCAGCTGATCCACTTTTAGGGTCGGGCGTTGCTTTGTTACAGCTGTGGAGGCAACTTCAGTAACTCATGATTATATTGCCTTGAGGAAAAAACCCCAAGAAGCAGGCAAAAAGCTTGATGAAAAATCTTTTCTACCCAAAGAGCATGTTTTATTTTAGATCTGAGTTTTTTATTGTGAAATTAAGTTTAAAACTTATGGCAGGAGGACACCAGGACAGCTGAAGGATCTCAGAAACCTGTAAAAAAAAAAAGGGAATTGAAAGACAGACCAGTGGGAAGGGGCAGAGGTTTGGTGGACAGTGTTCTGGCTTTTGAAAATGGAGAGGGGGGAGTAAGAAGGAATGTCACCAGAGAGAAGAAGGGGGGCGATGTCCTGTGACCAGAATGAGTGGGAAGGGCAAAGATGAGGCAAGAAGGCTGTCAAAGAGAGGAGAGAATGAATGAGGACAGAAGAGGCAGACCTCAGGCTGAAAACTGCTTGGGAAAACAACCCCCACTTACTCTCCTAAACCTCTGGGTAAATAACTCTGCCAGATGTGCTGCAGCTGGTCTGTGAGGATTGCATCAGGCTAGCAAACATGCTCTGAGGAGGACAAGGAGTTATAGTCATGGAATCCTGGGATGCTTCCGCTTGGAAGGGACTTCAAAGCCCATCTAAGTCCCAGTCCCCTGCCATGGGGCAGGGACACCCTAGTTGCCCAAAGCCCCACCCAACCTGGCCTTAAATGATACTCAGGAGGTATTTAAGAGACACATAGAGGTGATGCTTTGGGACATGGGTCAGTGATGAACTTGGCAGTGCTTGGTTATGTCTGGGCTCAGTGATCCTAAGGCTCTTTTCTGACCTAACTGCTCCTGTGGTTCTAAGGCTGATGGCAGCCCCTTGGCACTCTGCTTGTCTGCAGGGGAGAGGGGGACAGGCATTGTCAACTGGTGCTTTGCAGAGCAGAAAACAGGATCAAGTGAGTAATTGTGAGATGATACTGATCAATCTGGGTTTGGAAAAAACCAAAACCCACCCAAACCTGAAAAAACCCAGGAACTACTTTAGGTGTAGGGAAAGGGGATGAGAAAAGATGCTGTGCTCATTTGATGCTCCTAGTTGTTAGTACTTGGTGGGACAGAAGGAAGTTCTTGCAAGATGATGTCAGTGAGCAGGAGCCACCTTGCTGGTGCATAGAATGGAAGAACTGGTCCCTCGTGTGGTGTAAAGTGGAAGCTGATGTGCTGTATCTTTGTTGGTGTCTGTGGAGCAGCTCCAGGGACCTTGGGTAGGACTTGGGCTTGGGGTGTTGAGAGCCTGGGGCACTGCAGAAGGGTCCCAGAGTTTATTCCACAAGAATTTTTGCAGACAGTCTCAAGGATCACCCCCAGAGAAAGGGAAGGGGCTTGTTCTGTGGGTTTGTTCCTGTCTCATCTGTTTCTGGGAGTTGGTGTGGGACTCTCTGAAGCTCTAGATGAGCACAGACTGTGGAAGAAAAACAATTATTAACTACTGAAAGATTAATGTATAACTATGTATTAATGCATGATTAATTTGGAAAGTTCTTTAAAGGTGTTTTCCAGAACTAGACTATTGATTTTTCCAGATTATTTTTTCTCCTTTGGAAAATTAAATTTCTGTTTTATTAAACGTACTTCACAAATTCATGGCAGTTTCATTGAAATGATTAAGGATGAACTTCTGGAAAAACCAAATCCATTTTTGTTTAAAAGAAATACTAAACTTTTTTTTGTTTCTTTGTTTTAATTTAAACAGATGTTTCCCATTATGTCCTCTAAATTAAAGATAAAATTTGATTTGACAATATTTCAACTGAGGTCAAGCAAAACACTCATTCATCACCAAAAAGCCCCTTCCTTGTCTAATTTTGTGTGTGTTTTGGAAGTGATAGCAAGTCATGATGTAATCTGTTGCATGGTCTCCAGAGTGATATGTGCAGAGCTGCTGCCTTGAGGAGCCTGGAGGACCTGGACATGGATCCTCCTGCCCAACAGGCTCTGGAGGGATTTCCCTTTCCTTGTGGAAAGACCATGTGTCTTCTACTGCCATGGTTGACCCAGAGATGGAAAGGGGTGTGAATTTGGCATTTGCAAAAGCCACCTCAGAGTGCAGTAGCCACCTGAGCAGCATGAGGGTTTCTTTGCCTGGATTCCAGCTGTTCGTGACTGGAAGCAGCTTTGCAGCACTTGGCCTGGAAGTTGTTTTCTTTTTGACAGAAGAAAGATAATAAGAACAAGGTAATGGGTGTTAAACATTACATTTAATGTCCAGACAGGGAGATAACTGAGGGAGGAGCCTGGTGAGCCTGCCCTAGGATTCTGGAGGATCTAGAAGAGCACCCTACACTGCTGGAGCTGAGCACCCAAGGCAGCCTGATGGAGCTTCCCTGTTTTACCCAGTTATGCTTCCTCATTCTGATCACTGCAGCTCCCTGTCCAAGTGAGTCTCCTGCTTTGCTCTCAGTACTTACCACTGTATTTAACTGTTATTAGAAAGCTCAGTTGTGTCCAGTTAAAACCAAGACCACAAACCCACTGAGGTGAAAAAAGTAATGAGTTTTTGGATCTGTCTGAAGTCAGATGAGGCAAGTCCTCTCTCAAAGGACAGGCTCTTTACCAGGAGAGCTTGAATGGGTGACAGCCCTTGTCAGCTCTCAGCACCAACATATGCTCCAGCACTTCAGCCTGGCCACTGGTGCATTCTGATTTGCCTGCAGCACTGCTGAAGTGAATGAGTGGTGGTGACCTGGGACACTGCACTGAGCTGTAGGTAGTCTGGCAGGTCAGCTGTGAACTTCACTTGTCCTGGGGTCTGCTGGAGATATGTCTGATAGGATCACAGAGTCACAGGGGTTGGAAGGGACCTCCAGAGCTCCTGGGTTCTGACCCCCTGCCAAAGCAGCTCCCCAGCTCATACTGCACAGGTCGGTGTCCAGATGGGGCTGGAATCTCTCCAGAGAAGGAGACTCCACACCCCCTGGGCAGCCTGTCCCAGGGCTCCCTCACCCTCACTAGGGAAAAGTTCCTCCCCATGTTGGTGTGGAACTTCCTGTGCTCCAACTTGCAGCCATTGCCCCTTGTCCTGTCCCCACAGACACTGAAAAGGGGCTGGCCAATTCCCCCTGCACCCCATAGTTAAGATATTGATAAACATTGATTAGGTCCCCCCTCAGTCTTCTTCTCTCCAGGCTGAACAGCCCCAGCTCTCTCAGCCTTTCCTCATAGGATAGATGCTCCAGGCCCTTCATCATCTTTGTAGCCCTCCTCTGGACTCTCTCCAGGAGATCCCTGTCCTTTTTATCCCAGGGAGCCCAGCACTGGACACAACACTCCAGGTGGGGCCTGAGCAGGGCAGAGCAGAGGGGGAGGATCCCCTCCTGTGACCTGCTGCCCACACTCCTCCTGATGCCCCCAGGATCCCATTGGCTCTCTCAGCCCCCAGGGCACACTGCTGGCTCATGGCCACCCTGTCATCCACAAGGACCCCCAGGTCCTTCTCCACAGAGCTCTTCTCCAGCAGGTCACCCCCAGCCTGTACTGATACATGCCAAGGATTGTGTAGCTCCAGGCCTGGAGGTTGGTGGCCCTGCCTGTGGCAGGGGTTTGGAACTATATGATCCTTGGGGTCCCTTTCAACCCAGCCCAGTCTGGGATTCTATGAAAGGAGTTTCTGAAGGAACAAAAATAATGGCAGATGATTAATCTGAGCCTGTCTGGGCAGAAGATCTTTTAACTCAGTGACAGCAATCTCTTTCAACTTGCTTCCCAAGTAGTGGGGGGGTCTTATGTCGAATTTCTACTCCAAAAACTTTGGAGACTGGGACCAGTACTGTATAAAATTTGCCTATTGGCAGACAGTGTCTGGTAAGCCATGACTCTGGTTTGCCCACCAAAACTTATCCCATTCTCTACCACTGTATGTCTGGGGAGAAAGCTGGTAGAAAATAATGTTTCTTTGTTTTTCTCCTTTAGATATTGCCATGGCCAGTGAGAACCATGCTGGGGGAACACAAGGCTCTTCCTCTAGCAAAACAACTGTGAAAGTCTACCACTGTGAGGACTGTGAGAGCTCCATATGCATATTGCGTGATTATAAAGGCTTTGCTGTCATTGCTGATACAGAAAATGAGATGTTTTCAAATGAAATCATTCAGTTGGAGACCAATGACACACACATCAATATGTGCTTTCAAAATACTTCTGCTAAAGGAGTTTATGGCATTTTCTGGGAGAAACAAGGAGGAATGGGAGACTCCTGTGCTGGCATCTCAGATTCTGTGGGTATGTTCTACTGGAAGCTTGGCTGACAACGTATGGAAAACATACTTCTGGTTATGAAACTGAGCTGTTACATATTTTGGCAGACAGTGAGGTTAATGAGTAAATTAAGTCATCCAAATTAGTCTATTTTTGTGAAAAAAGTCATTAAATCATTCACCCAAAAAAAAATTTACATTCTCTCAGGTCAGCCACTGCTTAAAACTCCACTGGTAGAAATCCAGAGAAATTCCTGTTTCCCTGATCTATACAAATATTTATATATTTTTTGTCTTCTTTGTAGAAAATGAAGTTTTCCTGAACAAAAGCTGTGCCAGTTTACAAGGTAGGAATCCCATCTACTTGAGTCAGCACATGCTGAAACCCAGGTCTAGCTTAAAGACATTCTGTGTTGCTGCTCTGTACAGTTTGGTATATAACCAGGAGGTGTCTTTCCAGCTTTCCCATAAAACTGTCAAATAAAAATGTCCATCAGTACATAGAATTTAGGGGGGTTTTTTGTCTCCTTTTGTTCATGGTCATTTCTACACACTTGCTCTATCACACATAGCAGTAAACATGATGGTAAGGCTTCAGGGGGAGTCACTACACCATCTGGTGTGCTTTGCTGCTTCATTTGATTTACTCTTCTCACTACCAGCCAGTGTAAAAATACTTCCTGCTGTCCTCCTATCCCATCCCATCCAGGATAGTCCACTCATTCCAGGATGCCACCTCCATTTCACTTCCCCTTTGCCTGTTTCTATCCAAATCCTGTGCAACACAGTTCAGCTTGGGGGAAAAGAAATGTTAAATAGACTCATAGAATGGGCTGGGTTGGAAGGGACCCCAAGGGTCACAGAGCTCCAACCCCCTGCCACAGGCAGGGACACCAACCTCAGGCCTGGAGCTACACAAGGTTGCCCAGGGCCCCATCCAACCTGGCCTTGAACACCCCCAGGGACGGGGCACCCACCCCCTCTCTGGGCAGCCTGTTCCAGCCCCTCACCACTCTCTCTGTAAAGAACTTCCCCCTAATATCCAATCTAACCCTTCCCTCCTTTAGCTTTAATCCATCCCCCTTGTCCTGCCATTGTCTGTCCTTTTAAAAAGACTTCCATTCCCAGAGGAATATCAAATTGTCTTTCTTTTGGTGGTGCATGAAGGATCCAATTTTTGGAGCCTATTAACCTCTTCAGTCTTTTTAACCCTTGATTGGAAATCTTCTAAATGATCCATGTTTATAACCAAAACTTCTTGTGTCTTTCAGCTTCCTCAGAAAACCTGAGGTGTCACATCACTAGAATTTGCTGTGTGGCAGAAACCAACCTCTCCAAGCCCAACCCTCTCCTGAACTGCTACACTGAAATATCCAGTAGGACACCCACAGAATCACCAACCAATGTCACTGGTGAGGGGAAATATGGGTTCATCTTTTACTGTGTGTGTTTGTTCTTTATGTTGAGAGAGTTTTGCCCTGACAGCTTTAAGGGAACAAAGTTTTACATGGAGGGGGGTGTGGATGTACTCTTAGACCCTGTGGCCATCCAAACTCAGAGACGTTCCACTAGCCCATGTGGGTGCTCAGTGCTGAAAACATACATCCACTGACACATGTTTCCATCCTGGTAGCTCTATAGCTGGAGATAGAGGGATGCTCTGTGGGGGTTTGAACTCTCTATTTTTCTTCTACTTTGCAGGAATTGCACTAAAAGTTACAGATGTTGAAGAAAAGAGCAACATGAACATCATCATCCCACTCATGATTCTCCTGGCAGTGATAGCAGTGGCAGCATTTTTTGTTCAAAGGAAAAGGAATGGTCAAGGTACAGTTTTCCTCTGGGTAACGTGCCTGACAGGCTGCTCTGGCAGTGGAAGCAGCATACAGGGTTTTCTTTTTGCACATCATTTCTCTAACATTGTTTATTAAGTTGCTAAATTGTTTATTAAGTTGCCCCTGGACTGGGCACTGGGGAGGCTGCACCTCGAGTGCTGGGTCCAGTTCTGGGCTCCTCACCATCAGAAGGACATGGAGGTCCTGGAGCGAGTCCAGAGAAGGGCAACCAGGCTGGGGAAGGGGCTGGAGGGCAAATCCTCTGAGGAGCAGCTGAGGGAGCTGGGGGTGTTCAACCTGGAGAAGAGGAGGCTGTGGGGAGACCTTCTCCCCACCTCCCCTGCCCTGCCAGGAGAGTGCAGAGAGGTGGGGGATGGTCTCTTCAGCCAGGAGACAGGAGATGGGACAAGGGGCAATGGGCTCAAGCTGCCCCAGGGCAGGGGCAGCTCAGATGGGAGGGGAAAGTTCTTCCCTGGCAGAGCTGTGGGGCTGTGGCACAGGCTGCCCGGGGAGGGGGCTGAGTCCCCATCTCTGGGGGTGTTTTAAAAAGGGCAGATGAGGTGCTCAGGGATCTGGTTTAGCTCAGGACAGGAACTGTTGGGACTTGATGATCTTAAAGGTCTTTTCCAACCGTGTGATTGGGTGTAAATAATATGCACTGGGAACTGGAGGCTGGGCTAACAACTGGTATGAACTGCACCTCTGCTTTGGTGCCATGGGATGGTCCCCAGTCAGTGGGTTTTATTAGGAAAGATAAAGCCTGGAGAAGAGAAAGTTCTGGGGAGACCTTATAGCAGCCCTTATAGCAGCCTTCCAGTACCTGAAGGGGCCTGTGAGAAGGCTGGGGAGGGACTTTTTTAAAGGGCAAGGAGTAACAGGCCAGGAGGAATGGTTTAAATTGGGAAGGGGTAGATTTAGATTGGATATTAGGAAAAAATTCTTCACAATGAGGATGGGGAAGCCCTGGAACAGGCTGCCCAGGGAGGTGGTGGGTGCCCCATCCCTGGAGGTGTTCAAGGCCTTGAGCAGCCTGGTCTAATGAGAGGTGTCCCTGCCCATGGCTGAGGAGGGGAGGTGGAACTTGATGATCTTTGAGGTCCCTTCCAACCCTAACCACCTTATGATTCTATGAAAAATAAGCACAGAATGAATTTCCTTGCTGCTACAGTACTACTGCCAAGTGATTGCCCTGCTCAGCCTTACAGCTCTTTAGGGAAGAGTGCAGCCTCCCATGCAGGGACCCAGCCCAGCCCAGAAGGCTGCTGCACATCCAGCCAAGGGCTGTCAAGTCCTTAAGGTGAATGGTTCCCACTCACAGTTCTGCTCATTAAAAAGACAGTTTTCATTTAAGAAAGAATATTTTCCTGAATACATCCTTGGATGCTTTGTTTTGCAATCTAAAATGCATGGAACTGGCTGGGATAGGCTCTGTGGAGTCAGTCAGTCATGTGAGTAAAACCTTCTGGAAATATCTGCCTTCCTGGGTATTGCTCTTGGCTCTTCCCTCCTCCCTCACAGCACTGAGACTGCAATATTCTTCAGGTGAGGTAGTATTAAACCACCTCTCACCTCAGAGAGAGTTGTGCTGGGGTGAAACTGTGCTGTTACATCCCCAAGTGTCACACCTGCCATGTGGGGTGGGGATTTGTGGACAAAAAACAAGGTCTGTGGACTTGTTTGAGATGGACACCAGTGAGGTTTTTCAGGAATTTCAGATAAATTAGGGAAAAAACAACTGCAAGCCTGTTAGTTTTAATTCTTCTAAGTAAATCCTTGCTAATGCTGGTGTTCTTGTGCTGTTTTTTTTCCTAGGACCTGTCTTTGTGCTCCATCAGGTATTTAATGGTAAGATTTGACTTTTTGGGGGTTTCATTATGGCAAATTGTGAAATAGCATTACTACAGTGGCAGGAGGGTGTCCTGTGGGGGACTAGCCAGGTTTACTAGCACCATGTTCAGTGGATGCCATCCCTGCATCATGTCTAAGTCAATAGACTTGAGTCCCTGTGTGACTCTGCAGTGGTGCCAGTACTTGTGTCTTGATCATAGAATCACAGAATGGCCTGGGTTGGAAGGGACCCCAAGTATCACAGAGCTCCAACCCCCTGCCACAGGCAGGGACACCAACCTCAGGCCTGGAGCTACACAAGGTTGCCCAGGGCCCCATCCAACCTGGCCCTGAACACCCCCAGACACGGGGCACCCACCCCCTCTCTGGGCAGCCTGTTCCAGCCCCTCACCACTCTCTCTGTAAAGAACTTCCCCCTAATATCCAATCTAACCCTTCCCTCCTTTAGCTTTAATCCATCCCCCTTGTCCTGCCAGTCTCTGCCCTTTTAAACAAGTTGATTCCCCTCCTGTTCCTCTGCTCCCTTCAGGGACTGGAAGGGTGACATGAAGTGTCCATAGGCATCTACATGTCTATGGACACTCCATGACCCTGACATACAGCTTCCCCTCTATATCCTGTAGCCAACTTGGCTCCAGGTTTTATGGGACATTTGTAATGCCAGAAGCTGGGACATCCCCTCTCAGTTACTAAAATAACCCATATTTTTTCAGAAACAAATGCTCCTGTTAGCTTCCCCCTGGTAGTTGATTGTTTCTTTCCAAAAGTCGAAGAATTTAATTTCTGAGTCTTGTTAAGGTGAAGTTGTAAGTTAGAAGCTGGTGAAAGCCTGAGATTTGTATCTTGTGCTCACTTTCTAATGGATGGAGAGAAATAACTGTTAAGGGGAAACGTATCAGCTTCTTAATGGTTTTAAGATCAAACAGATTAATAACCCCTTGAGGGTGCCAACTTCTCTCTTGTTTCTCTGAAGGCAGCAAATCACTGCCTTTCTTAATCTCTAAAGGCAGCAACCCTCCAGCTGAGGAGTTTGCAGATCAAGCAGGACTATCTCTGAGAAACAGGAGTTGCAGAAGTGCTTGCAAAACCAAGTAAAGGCAGCACAGTCTCACAGCAGCTGGGCTATTAAGACATATTCAGAGATATATTGGTGTGACAGGTTAAAAAAGATTGCCAGTGATGGCTCTCATGAGGTCCTGCCCTGTGGTTTAATGCCCAGTGATGTTTCAGGCCTCTCACAGAGCTCCTCTAAGGCCAAGGTGGATGGGCCACAGCAAGCAGGGCTGGGTTTCAGCAGAGACACCATGAACCTGCTGGGCAGTGAAGGTGCAATCCTCTCAGAGCAAAGGGTGGTGGGACAGGGTAGGAGCCCTGGAATTCACACTCCAGATCTCCAAGCCTAAATCCAGGCAGTTGGATTGTAATTCTCATTGAAAAGAACTCATGCCTATGGTGTCCTCACAGGTATTTTCCCTTCAAATCTGCAGCTGTTAAAAAAACAGGAGAGGGTTCTGAGATGGAAAACCTTGCATAAGCTTGGAAAAAAGTCTACAAATGAGAAAACCATGGCTCTGTGCCAGCAGCACACTCCTCAGCACTGATGTCCAGCGTGCCACTGAACAGACAGCCGCTCCTTTGTATGAGACTCACGGCTCTTTTCCCAAGTGTAACTTCACCAAAGCCAGGCATTCACTGAGGACTCTGGTTGCCATAGTCATCCAGCTCCAGGCCTTTGCAAGCAACGTGAGAAGCTCCCTGCTCTTCCATCCTCTCCTGGCTCTTTGCTGAGGATGGCAGTCAGCACAACCTGGCTCAGCAGCACCAGCTGAATTCTCTCGGTGGCCTTTGGGAATGTGAAACTGTCAGTTCATGTGAGATTCTTCAGAGTGCTGTTTCTGTGCTCAAGAAGGATGCATTGCAACCTGAAGCAGATGCTCTCTGTGTGTCTTTTATTACATAATGCAATAGCATGTCTATATGTCTCTATTTTTTTAACTCCCAGGTGGCCTCTAGGTTCCAAGAAGCATTTTGTAGAGGCACCTGATGTGTTGAATTAGAGGGGTTGGGTCTTTTGAGCAGACATTTGATTTTGCAGCCACCTGCAGGTTGAGGATGGTACTGGTGCTCTAAGGTCTTCCCGGAGCAGCCTTTTCTCCAGGCTGAACAAGTCCAACTCTCTCAGCCTGCCTGCATAGGAAAGTTGTTCCAGCCCTCTGATCATCTTTGTGGCTTCCTCTGGACTTGCTGCAACAGATCCATGTCTGGTACTGGGGACCCCAGAGCTGAACAGTTCTGCAGGGGAATCTCATGGAGCAGGAGGACAGAATCACCTCCCTTGACCTGCTGGTCACACTGGTTTTGATGCAGGACAGGATGTGGTTGGCTTTCTGGGCTTCAAGTGCACATTGCCAGGTCGTGTTGAGCTTTACATCAATCAACACCCCTAAGTCCTTCTCCTCAGGGCTGCTCACATTCCACTCTCTCTCCAGCCTGTAGCTGTGCTTGGTGTTGTGCTGACCCACGTACAGGACATGGTGTTTGGCCTTGTTGAACTTCTTGCAGTTTGCATGGCCCAGCTCTCAAACCTGTCAGGGTCCCTCTGGACAGTGTTCCTTCCCTTGAGCCACCCCAGAGCTCCATATCATCAGCAAACTTTCTGAGGGTGTGTGCAATCCCACTGTCCATGTCTCTGCCAAAGATGAAACAGCATTGGTCCCAGTACTGACTCCTGGGGAACTCCACTCATCACTGGTTTCCATTTGGATATTGAGCCATAACTCCTTGAGTGCAACCATCTAGCCAGTTCCTTACCAACTGAGTGGTCCCTCTGTTAAATCCATGTCTCTCCAATTTAGAGACAAGGATATACTGCAGCACAGTGCCAGGTGTTTTACACAAGTCCAGGCAAATGATGTCTGGTCCTTTATCCACCAGTGCTGTTACCCTATCCCAGAATGACACCAGGTTTGTTCAGGCATGCTTTGCCCTCAGTGAAGCCATGCTGGCTGGCACAAATCACCTCCTTACTTTCCATGTGCCTGAGCATAGTTTCCAAGAGGATCTGCTCCATGCTTCTGACAGCCACAGAGGTGACAGTGACCAGTCTATCGTTCCCTGAGTCTTTCAACAGAGCAGAGCTGTGACTAAAAGGATTGAGGAAGAGGTTGGTTTGGGTTAAAAGCCATCTTTGCATTTCTTTTTTCTCTCCTTTGAGGAAATAACACATCTGCTTCTCTAGCTTGGGAAAGGAGCATTCAAATCAGATATGGGCCTTTTACCTTTTGGCCTCACAATGTCTATCACAGGTGATGCTTTTGGTTTGGTTTCCTTCTGTCAGTCGTTGCTGTGGGTGCCTTTGAGGAAGTGCCAGGTGCTCCAGCTTATGCAGTGGAGCTGTGTGCTGTGCTTCTGGAGCTCTGCAGGGATGTCCTGTACCCAGAAAAGTGCTGTCTCAAAGTTGAAGGCCGAGGCACATCTTTTGTATGGTCTTTTGATGAGAAAAACAAGCATGTCTGTGTTTATCTTTGGAAGCATCTCTGTGTGTGTGTGTGTGTGTGTGTATATATGGAGCTCCCATCACTGTCTGACCCTGAGTAGTTTTAGTATTAAACTCAGATATTTAGCTCCTTGGCAGTGGGATGATGTGATATTTGAGACCTCTGGCTGGATTGACTTGAGGGATTCAGCTTCAATGAAGTGCGTATTTCACTTGTACTGTTCAGTACCAGCTGGGGCCAGACAGCAGGATGTGTTCTGAGAAGAAAGGGCCTATGGGCACCTCTGCCTGCTGACAGTTGCTCAGCTGTATCAGTCACAAGATACAAGTCACAGAGGCAGGTATTTCTGACTCACTCCACACTTTCCTTTGCATCCCTTCCCACTCATGATTATGCAGACTGTGATACCCAGAAGCATCACTACCAACTGTTTCACTTTGCCCCTCTTGAGTTGTGCTTATGCAGAGGGGCACTAATCACCCCCATCTCAGGAAAAGCTGTTATAAATAGCTTAGAAGATCTAGTGTTTCTTCTAAGCAACCACATTGTGTGTTTTGCAATATACAAATACAGGCAAATATTTGCTTATGAAATAAAGTACTAAAGGTTGTAAGTAGCCTGACTCAGTAATTTGCAGCCTGATGCAGCAATTTGGCAGTTGTATGTTCATTTTCAGGGTGTTTTGTGTTTTTTATACATGTTGTAATAAAACATCAGATTAAAACCTGGCTGCTCCTTGGTTGGTTGTGTTGATATTTGGTGTGTTACTCTCCTGCACAAGGCATCAGCATCACATGGCTCCCAAACTCACAATGCAGGATTGCTGTCATGATTCATTTCTCAACTATTGCAAAAGCAGACAGGGAGTAAGAGATGTCTCCTGACATCTGCTTTTGGATCCAGTAGTGAGCCTTTGTAGGGATAATTGAAAGCTCATTTTGCAACCTGCCTGAACTCTGTTTTCTTTGCAATAATTGATACCATTTACAAGCTTCCAAGCATTCTAGAAACTCTTTGGGAACACCCCCTTTGCCTTTGCGTTCACATGGACGACAGTGCCTGCAACAAGAGCATTTCCTCACATCAGGCAGGAGCTCATGCGACCTGTAGCTGAGATTCCCTTTTGCTGGTGGATAGGAGCTGCTGCAGACCCTGCAGAGCCTGTTCCTGACTGTGGAGCCAGGAGGCACACAAGAGGTATGTGCCAGGCTGGTGCTTGGAAATTATTGTCATTGCCAAGATGTAGATAAACCAGTCCTTTTGTGAGCAGGCTTTGTGTAATAATGACATACCTGAAACATCTCTCATCTACTTGCTCCCTAGGTGCTCCTTAGCACTGGAGCATCTCTCACCTACTTGCTCAAGATGTTTGCATTTGCTGGCAGCCTGCTATCCCCTAGGAATGCTGACAGACTGATTGATTGCACTCAGCCACCTACATTTCCAGTAAGGAAACAACAAGGAGATAGTTGCCTGACTTTGGCACTGTGAAGAGCTACTTTAAGCCTTCCTTTTCTCATCTGACTGCAAAGCTAAGGTAGGTGCTTGCCACAGAGATGTTTTCTACTCCTGCCTTCAAGGCTGGGGCTTGTTAGTTAATAGGAAACTATGGGCGTTTTAAGTGTGAAGTCAAAACCCAGCCGAAGATGTGAAGCTGGAGCTCTCTTGCCCCCTCTGCTCTCACATTTGTTGTTACACTGATGCAAAAGCAGCACATTGCTAGCTTCTTTTAGGAGTCATCTGGTGCAGCTGGAAGAAAACTGGCTGACTTATGGCATTTAATTCAGCAGTCAGATAATAGAGAACAACTGAAAAAGACTCTGAAAATGCTGTGGGTATTTTTCCCAGCTGCAGTTCTCTTTCTTCTGCTCCTCCCATGCTTCCCTGGCCAGAACGGTACGTACAACACAGGTGCTCTTACATTTCACAGCTTTCAATATCTTCTTGCTTTTTCTATTGTCTCAAACAGGTTCCTGGCATATTTACCATTAGCAAAAATAGATGGAAATTTGGACAAGATGTTCTCTGAAATGATAGAATAAGATTTCAGAAGAAAATGGAGCATTTATTGTGACCAGGGATTTTCTTTTCTACACAAAAATTACTCTCTGTAGAGAGAGTGGAAGTTGTTTTCCCTGTAATTCAACCTGAACAGTGTCTGTCTCATTAAGGTTGAGGCAGAAGCCAGCTAATGGGTAGAAATGAATATTGGTATTTAATGGGGACATCATTATTGAAGGTGTAATCAGACCTTCCTAGAAACGTCCATTGCTGAATATTGTTGTATGTATTGAGAGTACAAGCTGGTGGCACAGTTGGGGATTCACAGTGTGAATCTCTGAGAACAGGCTGAGGAAAAAAAGAGTCTCCAGTCAGCCCTTTTTTCCCAATGACCATTGACAATAACTGGAATTGATGGTGACTTGAGAGTAAAACATTATCCCTAAATCAGCCTGCATGAGAGGAAGATGCAGTGAGGCTGGTGAGAACATTTCTTTTGAGTGTCTTTGCCATCCTTTCGTTACCCATTGTTGAGGAGTCAGTACTCATTTCTGCAAATACAATTTAACCCTTGAACTGCTAGACCAGTCTTTTGGAGGAAAATAATTGCTGGGTTGGGGCTGCTTGTCATTAGCTGTATGGGTTCTTAGATCATCTAAGTGTGGGTCAGCTTAGAGGTACTGATCTTAGGGTGATGGAGATGAATTTCCTTCCCCACTTGTAAAGGCTGAATGCTCTGTGCTTCTCCAACCTTCTCCCTCGCCTTTCTCTGCTGCTTTGGAAGCTAATTGCTGACAGCTCCGGGGTTGCCTTAATTCCTTCTCTAAGTGCTGTAGGAGGAGCATCTGTGTGTCCAGTCACATTGGATTGCACTACTGTATCTAAATCTCCATGATCTGCTCTTTCTGTGGTTATTCCCTTATTAAAATAAATTATTTTAAGCATATAGTGATCCATACTTTGCTTGTCAACACTGAATAGTTCTAACCTTCCTATACTATGTCTCTCCTAGATATACAATACTGTATATTTATTTTTTCTTCCTTTGCTTTTAATGTCCTTTCTTTTAGGAGTTCCCCATTTGATCCCTCTGCTCCTCACTATACAGGGCACAAGTTTCTTTTGATATTGAGGTTATTATATATTTTTGTACCTTTGTGTCTTAGCAAAGGCTGGAGTTACACCTTCTGCAGTTCTCTCTCTCAGAGGCTACATTATCCAGTTTCCTGATGCTTGTAAAGCCTCTTTATATAATTTTTTTGTATCATTTTTCTTCCATTCTCTGCCATTTTTGATACCTCTGAATTCCAGATTTAGATCCTCAACCAGCTCCAGTTATTGGGCTGAGCCCAAGGAAGCTTGTATTTTGAGACCAAATAGGATCCTCCTGGGAATCTACAGAGCAGACTACATCTTTCAGATGAGTGACAGCAGCTGTTACTTTGCCAAGACCTTTTAAACTTTGGGGAGACATTGAGTTGCACAGGTCAGTGGGTGTGAAAGGCACTACAGGTTTCAGGACAGCCAAGGGATGATATATACAGGTCAGCAAGGCTAAAGTGTCCAGTCTTACAGATCAGTTCAGTTGACAGAATAGTTAGTTTTGAAAACTACTTTGATAGGAGTAGATAGATAAAAAAAAAAAACCACCCCTCTGGTATTATAATTTCACTTGCATTTCTTATTTTTAGGTGGAGAACATGAACAGTCACCAGACATTATCAGTGTTTGGGAAGGATACTCCACCAGCATAACTTGCCCACGGAGAGATGCAGAAAGTCACATGGCAATGTACTTGGTAGCTCTCACACAGAATGCCTATGTGCTGTATGTTCGCTCCTGGAATTCTCCAAATATCCTTCCTGCTTTCATTAATCACACCAGATATTCACAGGAAGGAAGGGATGTCAGGATAACTCTGCACAATGTACAGGAATCTCATTCTGATATCTACCGGTGCACTTATTATGTTAAAGAGAGTGGCCATCCCAAAATGCTGTCTGGGAAGACAACTATGGTACTGGTGAGAGGTATTGCAATTCCATCTTTTATGTCATGAATTAATAAATACAGATACACCTCGAGTGCTGGGTCCAGTTCTGGGCTCCTCACCTCAGAAGGACATGGAGGTGCTGGAGCGAGTCCAGAGAAGGGCAACCAGGCTGGGGAAGGGGCTGGAGGGCAAATCCTCTGAGGAGCAGCTGAGGGAGCTGGGGGTGTTCAGCCTGGAGAAGAGGAGGCTGAGGAGAGACCTTCTCCCCACCTCCCCTGCCCTGCCAGGAGGGTGCAGAGAGGTGGGGGATGGTCTCTTCAGCCAGGGGACAGGAGATAGGACAAGGGGAAATGCTGTTCCAGGGCAGGTTTAGATCAGATATTAGAAAATAATTTTATACTAAAAGAGCTGTCAGGGCCTGGTACAGGCTGCCCAGGGAGGGGCTGAGTCACTGACCCTGAATGTATTTAAAAAGGGGAGATGAGGTGCACAGGGATCTGGTTTAGCTTAGGATGGGATTGGTTGGACTTGATGATCTTAAAGGTCTTTTCTAACCTTGTGATTCTGTGATTCCATTTTTAATAATTAATCAACAATTAACCAATTAATTAACTAATCATTTAACAGTTTTTAAATTAATTAATTCACTAACAATTGATTACTAGTTAATTACCAATTAACAATTAATAAATACAGATACATTTTAACTCAAAGATTGGATGAAAGCATAATGGGAGGGACAGTCTGACAAAACTCCACATGCCTCTGAAGGTAATGTACAGCTTTAAGGTAAAGTGTGGGTCTGTTCTCTGAACAGATGAAGAAAAGACCTTACATAGAACAATACCAAGAGAACCCCTACAACATCAGTTCATGATTAATTTAATCCTAGCTGCAGCTTTCCATGAGTCATAGCTTGCTGCAGCAGCTTGGAAGAAGTGAGGACCTTCACTTCTTTCCAAAACAGTCAGTGAAATCTTTATGAATAAGTAGGAAAGCCATGAGCCTTTTCTTGGGGTAGTGTTTATTGCAAATGTGCTTTTAGCATTTCATCTTAAATGAGGAATGAATAATAATTGGGAAGCTGGTGTTAGGCAGGGTTTGCAGGTAGGAGAGCAGTGAATAATGGGATGAGGGGGTTTATCTTCTTAACAAACAGTTGATGAGTGAGCACAGGTCCTTTTGGCTGTAATTTCTGGTTTGGGGAAGAATTTTTCTGGTTTTTCTAAGTAAAAAAAAAAAAAAGCCAGAAAGTTTTTCATTTGGTTGTTGTTTGTTGGGTGGGTTTCTTAATTAGAAAACGTCTGATTCCATAGTATTCCTTGGCAGCTTATTCCTCTACACACCTACCCTCCTGCAGAGACCACCTAACCCAGGACATATTTACCAAAAATTACAAGTTTTTCTTCCTTTCTTGTCCCCAAGACATGCAAAACCTAATTGCTGGGTCTGTAGTAGTCATTTATATCTCTGAAGACTTGTGATGTCCTTCCTTACTCTCTCTTTTCAAACATCTTGACCCTGTTTTCTCTAATGAATTCCATCTTGGTGCTGATGTGCTGTTTCTCCAAATCATTTTGTTAAATGACCTTAGATCTCTTGTTTATTCTCATCCTCTTCTCTAAAATAACTCTAACCTTCCCAGAATGATCTTTTGTGCAAATATGATAAAGTCTGTCTCCATTCCCTCCCCCATGTTAATGGTAACACCAGAAGGGCCTGTCCTCAGCTGAACAAAGTGAGATGTCTTCCCAGCTGGACAGCAAGCTCTTAATAATTACTGTTTGAAGACCAGTTTCCACGTTGTTGGCAACCACATTGTATGATTTCACCCAGACCAATAGTCCTCAGATCTTTCTATAGCTTCATCTCACTTGAGAAAGCAGGAAACAATCCATGTCTGAAGGGCAGACCAATCTGTGTGTATATATATATATATACACATATATATATAAATATACATGAATATATATATACATATATAATATATATATATAAAATATATATATATTCTCCAGGCTGGTTCAGCCTGGAGAAGAGAAGGCTGTGGGGGGACCTCATTGCAGCCTGCCAGTCCCTGAAGGGAGCAGAGGAACAGGAGGGGAATCAGCTTGTTCAAGGGCAGAGACTGGCAGGACAAGGGGGATGGAGTGAAGCTGGAGAAGGGAAGGGTTAGATTGGATATTAGGGGGAAGTTCTGTGCAGAGAGAGTGGTGAGGGGCTGGAACAGGCTGCCCAGAGAGGGGGTGGGTGCCCCGTCCCTGGGGGTGTTCAAGGCCAGGTTGGATGTGGCCCTGGGCAACCTTGTGTAGCTCCAGGCCTGAGGTTGGTGTCCCTGCCTGTGGCAGGGGGTTGGAGCTCTGTGATCCTTGGGGTCCTTTCCAACCCATGCCAGTCTATGATTCTATGATGTATACATTTTAGCAAGGTAGAGACCAGGTAAGCCTGTTTGGTCAGTCCTTTCAGATCTTGGGGCTGGAAAACATGCCAGTGTGGACTGATATCTTTCTTCTGAAAGCATGCATAAAAGCAGCCTTTAAAAATATATATATATATCTCAATTTCTGTGGTCTATTCTTCCTTTCTTTGATGTTTCTATTTGCTTCCTAGTGAAAATGCACTGTGATGCCACTAATCTCTCTTGTTTTCAGCAAAAAAGCCCAGAGGAGTTGTTGAACAGTCACCACTTCATGTCAATCCTTGCCAAGGCCAGTCTGTCACTATCACCTGTGCATTGAGAGGCTTCCACAAGGAGATCTTTTTGCTCAAGACTCTCACACAGCCTGAAAAAGTGTTGCATGTTACACATCAGAATGATTCATCTATTCTTCCTGCTTTTGCTAATCGCTTGGAGTATTCAAAGCAAGAAAATAAGATAGTGGTGACTCTACACAACCTCCAGAAAAATGACAGTGATGTCTATGTATGTGCTGGCTTGAAGGAAAATTCCTCTTCCCTCTGGGTGGACAGAAGTGGCACCATGATCATCATTAAAGGTACCATCCTGTTGCTTGTTTGCTCATAAATAACTATAGGCATGTTGTAATACTAATGATATTTGTGAACAAAAAGCTTACAGGACTTCAGTCAGGACAGGCAGAGCACTGATCCATGGTTAAACTTCTTCCAGAACCTGAGAAAGTTTGGAGAGATTGCTCAGACTCCTTTGCAACCTGTTGTACTAGGTGACAGAAACAGGCTCTGTGTTTGTACCTGCCTTGTACAACCAGAGGGGAATTAGGAAACTTGCTGTGGTCCCACAGCTTTATTTTAAAAAAGGTCAAAATCAGGCAACAAACACTTTGGTGGGGCTGTGAATAATCTGTCACTTTTAGGAAGTGAATCAGTCTTTTTAGCATCAGTTCTTTGCCCATAATGTGACCTAAATGTCTTTTAGAAACATTTCCCTATTGCAAATCTTCCTGCTTAAAACCAGGTCACACAAGGGAACACAGAAACCCAGTCCTCAGGTGTTCACTTGAAGTGCCAGAGAAAATAGCAGAGAAGATCTCACACCCCCTTACTCTACACTGAGAGCATGTGCTCCAGGGACAGGGGGTTCCTTTGTGTGGGGTGGTGGTGTAACTGTTTGCTAAGATGAAGCCAAACCCAGCTTTACAGCGCTTGGTTTTGATCTTACTGGTGCAATTCAACCCTGTGCACTGGGTTTTGATGAGACCTCTGGATAATTAAGGTTTACAAAGGATTTTCAAAGGATCTATCTGCAGGCTGCAGAACAGACACCTCTCATTGTACACCGCGAGCGGCGACTGATGCAACAGCTGAGTAACCTGAGTTGGGGAGAAGGACAGTTGCACATCAAAGCGGCGGGGTGATTACCAGGCATTATGTTATTCAGATATGGATTAACTGAGGTTTTGGAGAACTGTAACCCTTCCCACTAGCACATTGCTGTTCAGAGTGTCTGTTCTGCTTGCAGCCTGGCTACCCTGGCTGTGATATACATCCTTTATACCCCAGCTGAGCCCTCAGCATTGCTGGAACACTGCAGTGAAACCTTTCCTGTTTCTGTTACGAGTGTGTGGTCCTTTCAGGGGGAATTGGCCAGCCCCTTTTCAGTGTCTGTGGGGACAGGTCAAGGGGGCAATGGCTGCAAGTTGAAGCATAGGAAGTTCCACACCAACCTGGGGAAGAACTTTTCCCCAGTGAGGGTGAGGGAGCCCTGGGACAGGCTGCCCAGGGGGTGTGGAGTCTCCTTCTCTGGAGAGATTCCAGCCCCGTCTGGACACCGACCTGTGCAGTATGAGCTGGGGAGCTGCTTTGGCAGGGGCTTGGACCCCAGGAGCTCTTGAGGTCCCTTCCAACCCCTAGAACTCTGTGATTCTGATCAGTGGTATGGAGGCCATCACCTCTGTAGCACCGACCCTTCACATGCCGCCTGGAGCCATCACCAGCCTCTAGAAGAGCACAGGGAATGCCAGTGAGAATCCTAATGGGATGACAAAGGTGGCTGTGGAGCCTGCTGCTGACATCTTATTGCTTGCTGACCAGTAAAGAATAATTTTTCATAACAACAATAGAATTCCACCTCTTCATATTTATAAGAATTATATCATTTCACATGCAGAAGTGGAGCAGAGAGACTGCAGTAACAGTCTCTGGGGCATCTATGGTCTTACCATCGCGGTGGTGTTCCTGTTTTGTCTGCTGACATGCTTCACTGTGCACCATGTCTATGTAAGTATGCTGCTACCATGCCAAAGCAAAACTGAAGCTGGGGTGGGTGAATAGGTGCCTGTGATATTATTTGTAAATATTATTGAACCTGGAGAAGAAGAGGCTGAGGGGACACCTTATCTTTCTACAACTGCCTGAAAGGAGGCTGTAGTGAGGTGAGGGTTGCTCTCTTGTCCCAAGTAACTAGCAATAGGATGAGCAGAAGTGGTACCAACTTGCATCAGGGGAGATTTAGATTGGGTGTTAGGAAAAATTTCCCCACCAAAAAAGGGGTCAGGCATTGGAACAGGTTACCCAGGGAGGTGGTGGGGTCACCATCCCTGGAGGGGTTCAAATAATGTGCAGATGTGGCACTCCAGGACATGGATTAGTTGACAAGGTGGTGTTGGGCACATGGTTGGACTTTATGAGGTCTTTTCCAACCTTAAAGATTCTCTGATTTTATGAAAGTCTGAGTTAAGCAAGCATTTGATAAACCTAAGGAGCTGGGGCTTGCTTTTGTCTCCTCTTTGCCCTTGTTAATGTCTCCCAGCTGTAAACTCCTGGCAGTAAAGACTGTCTTCTGTTTCAGTAACTCTTAGTAAATGAGGTATTGTTCGCCTTTTGATAGCAAACCTCAGGTATACTTCCCAGTCAACACACAGCCATGGGTTGTGTATTTCCCTGCACTGTTCTGGTTTGCTGGGGAGTGGGGAGATTTGCCTTTTTTTTTTTTAATATATAGCTGAATATGTGAATCTGAGTCTTGCAATAGATGCAAGGGGATGTTTGGAGGGGGACACAAGGACAAGAAAATGTCACTAAACAGCCTGATGTCTGAAAGTTGCTGTAGGATGACAATTTTGCCCTGTCCTAGAAAACAAACTGACCAAGTAATTTCCTTTACTGGGATTATTTACACTCACATTCTGCAGAAAGTGCCCAGAAATGGAATCTGATAGATTCTTCTGTATCATAAAGTTTATACAAAATTAACACTGTGTGATTCATAAGCCAAGGTCCCATCCCTCCACATACAGCTTCAGTACTGATAAAACCCAGCAGTGTAACACCATTCTGGCAAAGCCAAGTGGCTCTGTGGGAACTGGTCTCTTGCGTTATCAGTAACAAACTAAGGAGAAGCATTATTCATGTTGGGGCCATGGCTGCATCCAAGTCTTGAAGGAAATTTTTGTGAAATTCTATCAGACTGGCCATAGAAAGGTAAATAAATAGGTTACATAAGTCAAATAATCAGACAATTTTCACCTAATCCTCTAAGACCTCAATGGTTATGAGAGGAATTTAAAAAGTACATTTCCACTTCAAACAGATGGACTGTTTGAAGTTGTAAACTAAGATGTAAACTGACTTCCTCCTTGGTCAGGGTATTTTTCAGCTGTGTTCTGAATGGAGGTTTGCTTTGCTTTGCTTTGCAGACAAAGATGTATTTCCAGAAGAAGAAAAAATCCCCCATATATGAAGATATGTCCCTCTGCTCCAGACGTAACACCTTGGTCAGGACCAACACCTGCTCTTTTGACAATTAAGCTTCTCCCAGCTGGGACTGTGACTGGATTGACTGTTCCTTTACTGGTCTCTGTGAGAGCTGCATTAACAACCTGATGAATGGAAAAATGCTACTGTCTATCTTCTTCAGTGGAAAGAAACACCAGCCTTGTTTCCAAAGCTATTTCTGCTTTTTAAACCACTTGTTAACTTTGCTTTTAATGAGGAAATGTAGAGAAAAGCAAGTACCCTGTGCATGTGTTTGTGGTGTAGTGTAGAAAGTTGTATTTTTGGACTTGGCATTTGGCTAGATGCATATTTACTCATTTCTTTGATTGATAAATAACCTCACGAGGAAGGCAGGGTAGATTGAAAGGCTTCCTGAGCTTTTGTAAGTGCTCAGGAAGACCCCAGTTGAGTTACAGCAAAGAAATCTCTTCTGAAGAGAATTCAGAAGCTCTGGCAGTGTGCATTACAATGGAAGGGCTAGGTATGTATGGGCTTACCCATTCAAAGATTAGAACATCCCACAAAAATGTGATCAAGTCTAGATTTTAAATGACTGCCTTTGTCAGAGGCTGGTGTGGGTTTTGATGTGGTTGACATGAAAAATTACCAGACTTGGGGCATGATGGCTTTGTGGGACAGCAGAAATATTTGTGATGTGCTGGTGTCTCAAACTCCAGATGTCTAAGGACTACACAGCAGAATGCATTTCTCCAGGTCAATGACTCTAGGTTGTACAGACCAAGGTGAACTGCTCTGGGATGAAGCCAATGTCTGCACAGGTGAGTCCAAAATCACTCTTAACAAGAGAATTTATCAAAACTTCACATCAGTTCAAGGAAAAACTAATTTTGATTTAGTAATGGCTTAGACAAGGTTGCTACCATGAGCTTAACTCTGCTCCAGCTAAGGAAGGGCTCCAGCTTCCTCCAGGGCTGTTTTGGTTTTGCAGAGCCAGGTCCACTGAGGAAAAATCACCAGTCATAGAATCATACACTGGTCTGGGTTGGAAGGGACCCCAAGGATCATACAGCTCCAACCCCCCTGCCACAGGCAGGGACACCAACCTCAGGCCTGGAGCTACACAAGGTTGCCCAGGGCCCCATCCAACCTGGCCTTGAACACCCCCAGACATGGGGCACCCACCCCCTCTCTGGGCAGCCTGTTCCAGCCCCTCACCACTCCCTCTGTAAAAAACCTCCCCCTAATACCTCATCTAACCCTCCCTTCCTTTAGCTTCACTCCATCCCCCTTGTCTTGCCATTGTCTATCCTTTTAAAAAGTCTTCCATCCCCAAAGGAGTATCAAATTGCCTTGTTATGAGGCATATTGACAGGGCTGCCTTGTGGCTTTGGGGACAGGCTGAGACTCTAATTTTTCCTTACTGATGTATTTGATTATTTTTTGGAGGCATTAGGGCTGGTTTGCTGTTGATGAGAGCACATAGCTGGAGGGGAGCTCTGCTGAGATCTCAGCTTCCTAAGCTGAGAGCACATTTCCCTCCAAATATCCCTGGTGAAATGCTGCCCACCAGATCCAAGGGAGGCATCTCACTCAGATGGCTGGTGGAGAGAGGGGTTTGCTTTGAAAGCAAAGAGGTTCCTGTTGATTGCAGATCCCACAATCTTCACACAGCTGGACTTGAATAAAATGCTGTTTGTGATTGCCACTTTGTACAGTTGCTTGATATTTTTATACATGTATAAAGACTATTAAATATATTTTGCAAATGAATGGATTGTTTCTTTTAATGGTTTTTCTTTTTTGTTGTTGTTGTTTGGGTTTTTTAGAGTGACTCAAAGTCTTCTTGCAAAATGCAGTATAACTGGCTCATAACAGCACCTCAGTAGACAACATAATAACTAATTTCCACTTGATTTACATAATCCACACGTGGGTGCTTTTTATTTTAAAACTAATCATTAAAGAAAACACCAAATGGTGTGGTTTGAATATACACACCATGTATATTCATGCAGTCCTTTCATAATGGCTAAGATAAAATTCCTGAAGGGCTGAAAATGTCACATGGAGACAGGTGAGACACAGGCTGAGGAAGCTTGGCCTTTGTCAGAGAGAGTGGCATGGTTGGTGTGGGTTTTTGGGCACCTTGCACCCGTTCAAAAGGACTGAGGGCCACAGAGTTTGCTAAATCTGGAGCAGGAGGCAGCACCTTATCACTGTTGATCTTGTCTAATGTTCCCATGAGCGTGACCCCAGTGGGGTCCCATGTCCCGTTTTGGGGCTCCCACATCCCCCAATGCCATGAGGGTGATCACAGCCACATCCCCTCCCCACCTGCAGCAGGCCCAGTGCCATGGTGATGGAGGCCCCGTGCTGCTCATGGTGGGGGCAGGCCACAGAGTGGGCACTCTGGGAGCGCTGCCAGCCCCTCAGCCCCTTCACTGCACGGGGTTTCTCCTGAGAGTCCCTGGGGGGCTCAATGCCATCTGTGTTGGGGTCAGGTGAAGACCCTGACTCGGAGCAGAGCCTGAGGGACAATGGAGGCTTTGAAGCCCCTTGTTAAGAGAGGCTCACCTCAGCCCCCTCTCCTGCATGCCCCAAAGCTGTTCCAAGACTAGCAGAGACCTCCCAGGGCCGCCATCGGGGAGGCACAGCTAACAGGGAGGCTCTCCCACCAGAGCCTGTGAGGTGCCTGAAGGCCTGGGGCTGCAGACACCCGCTGCAGGAGGGGCTGACAGGGGCATCCCGCTGTCTTCTTGCCCCGTCTGAATGTCCCCCCAGAACATTTGGACTGTTCTTTGTCCCTTGACAACCCCAGCTCAGTGAGAGGAAGATGATATAACAAATTAGATACCAATCTAGGAACTAAAGTGTTCACAGTCAGTCACTCTTCATCACACTTTAAGTTTTGAAAAAAACTTGAGGTTTACTGAAAAAATGAAGAGACAAAGTGTGGAGGTTTGAGGGGAACAAGCTGGCATTTCACATCAGCTTTCAGCAGCTCTACTACTGTGCAAACATGACCACAGTTGTGAAAAAAAGCCCCAAACCCCAAAACAAGCCTTGAAAGGAAACATTAGTGGAGGGCTGCTCAGGGTAAATAAAAATTAAAAATTGAAAACAATAAAGCCTGAGTGAGACGTTTCATGAATTGTAGAGAATCAAGCCCAGGCAGTGGTGAATGAACTGTTGGAAAAGGGCTGATGGGGAAATTAGCTCGTCAGAGGAAGATGTTGGGCATCTGGCTGCTCAGGAGGGTTGTTGGGGGGGTGCAGTGAGGTCTCAGAGCTTGCCTGGAAGGCAAGCAAGCTGCGTGCTTCATCATGAGAGTCGAGGACAGAAATGCTCTGAGCATATCTTGTGGTCTTTGCTATTTCTCTGTCTCCTGTCCCTGCACAGAGGAGGGACATCATTTTCAAGGAGAGGTAGGAAGAACAGTAAGAGGCTCTGAGAGTGAGTATCAGAGATTACTGAGCAGGGATGGAGAAAGCTGAGGCAGCTGAGCAAGGTCAGCATTTCAGAAGCAGAGAAAACACGACAGCAAGGTACAGGCCATGTCAGAAGTGACTCAGGGTGCCCATCTATATGCAGAGGCCTGACTGGAGCTCTTGGGAAGGGCAAGGCTCATCAGAAATAACTTTTGGTTATTGGCAAAACTGGAGAGATCAGTCAGCCCATGTAGACTATCACTGATGGAACCCAGAGACTCTGTAAAATTTTACTGAGGAAAGAACTTTAACCTTTTGCCTGAAGCACATTGGACAAGTGCATGCTTGAACTCCAAGGATGCCAAGGAGGTTGATAAGCTGAGCTGGCCCACAAAAACTATTTCCAGGAGTGCTGTATACAGAATAGGAGTAGTTTCTCCTCTTGTCACTTATGATACTTTGTAAGACACTGGGTTTTTTCCCAGTGACTAGCCCATAAATAAATGTTTATATGCTTCTCACAGTTCTAAATGCTACATGACATGTTCCTAAAGCCAACACTGGTAGAGCTGGGGAGAAGTCATTTCTCCCACCTGTCTCTCACTGGTTGCTGCCTGTGATCACTTCCATAATAACTCATGTAGGAGACTTTGTATTAGTATTTGGAGGATATGACCAGAATATGCCCAGTATTGCTGGTTCTGGTACAAACAAGCCACTAACTTGTGATTTCTCAAGGTGGTGGTGATAAAAACCCCAAACATTTCCGCTCCTGGCATACAGCCTTTAGTAAGCACTTGTTTTTCAAGGTATTTAGTTTCTTTTTAAATGTTATAAAAGCTTGCACTAACGTGCTATCTGTCAGCTTACAGTCACAGTGAAAACATGCACTGTATTTCTGGTAGTTCACAGATTTGGTTTTCACAGTTTCAAGCTCTGAGGTGCTGAAAGTGCCTTATTGGACCCATTTTTTTTTTAACCTACCATCATTGGTTAATATGCTTCTGCACTAGTTAATTAATTCTGCTGCTCAACACCTACTTTTTAGAGTATTTGTGTTGTCATGCCTGGGTTTTAAACACTATTTTAAATGCTTCAGTAACAACTATGTGCAGCATGCAAGAAATCTGCCAGATTTCACGTGAAATCTCAACAAATTCTAACTTACTTTTTGGAAGATCACCACTAGTAGATTACTGATCTTAACACTTCTATAGGCAGAGCATCCTGCCTTGTCTACAACATCCTCCCATGCAGAGGAGTGGCTTAATATTAAGATATCACTTTTGTTTGTTTGTTTGTTTGTTTCATGGAAATGAAGTGAAGCAACCAGCCTAAATATTGATCAGAATGAATAAAAAACTTTTTCCTAATACTAAAATTTTCTTGTGTTGTCATCATTTATCTTGCTTATTTGTCCAGCTTGTGGATGAGAGAGGAGAGGGGACTCTGATATGTATTACTAAACATGAATGAACTCTCTCTTTCCTTCCTGTGCAATTAATTCCACTGAGCAATTATTTTGCTTTTGGGTGCTATTTGCAACAGCTGGCTGCATATTTATGAAACTCTCCCCAGAGAGAGGAGACATGTCCATGTCCCCAGAGAAGATATCCACCTGAGTTATTAGAAATGGTCTGCTATACTCTCATACTTCTGACTATAATGAGAATGGCACCTAAACATTGCAGGTGCCAAGCGGAAGGTGTTCTCTCATTCTTTCTGTGAATTAGTAATTAGGAACTTTCTGAGAGAGTTTGTTTCAGACATTTGGACAATCTCCTCTTAACACAGTGGAAAACTGCATGTCTGTGTGTCCATGGAAGCTGGATGAGCCCTGAGATACACGAGCCAGTATAGCATCCACAAGTCCACTAAGACACAGAGGGCTGAATCATGCAGACCTACCTCATTCATGTTGTAAAACCTTACCCTGTGGCTACTTCTACAAGTAAGGTTTTAACAACCAGAGTAACCATTTCACCCTCTGAGGCCCAAATGTATCACTGCTCTGCTATGGCAGAACAGTGACGAAGGTGGTGAAAGGTCTGGAGGGGAAGTCTTACAAGGAGATGCTGAAGTCCCTTGGTTTGTTCAGCCTGGAGAAGAGGAGGATGAGGGGAGACCTCATGGTGGTCTGTGGCTTCCTGATGAGGGGAGTAAAGGGGCAGGCACTGGTCTCTCTTTGGTAACCAGTGATAAAACCGGGGACAACGGCATGAAGCTGTGCCAGGAGAGGTTTAGGTTGGGTGTTAGGAAGAGGTTCTGTACTGAGAGGGGGGTCGTGCACTGGCACAGGCTCCCCAGGGAAGGGGTCACAGCCCCAAGCTGGGCTGAGGTCAGGAAATGTCTGCATGATGTGCTCAGTGCCCTGCTCTGACATGGCTGGGCCTGTGTGGAGCCAGGAGTTGGAGTCGATAGGCCTTACAGGCCCCTTCCAACTCAGGAGGTTCTTTGATTCTATTTAACAAAGAGAGCTTTGTGTACTGGGGTGGTGTTGCACTGCAGGTATTGCCTTACAACCCTTAGACGAGCCTTAGACGGGGCTTCTGAGAAACCACAAAGGCCTGTTCGCCGCTCTCGACTTGCACCTGCATCACATCGTCTTCGAGCAGAGACGTAATTGACAGCAAGTCTGCGGGTGAGTGACATTTGAGGTGTGCAGCTCTCTTCTCTTCTGGTTTTTAAAAGCTGTCTGGTGAGATACCTTTTTGTCCAAATGGCTGTGACTTCTGGGAAAGAGGCTTGTTTAAGAAATCCACTGGGATGGATTTCTCTGCGCCTCTCACTCACACACGGTAACGCTCATAGTGCAAAGCTTTTGTAGTCTCCTGGAAGTGGTGGCAGCCAGTGACCAAACTCTTAACAGCTTTTGGACACATAACCAGTCCAAGGTTTCAAAAAACCCCATGAACAAGAAACTCTGTGTGTATGTGTGTACGCACTGCGGTTGAAGAAACAACTGTCTCAAGGCTAAAATGTAAAGCCAGGCCCTCTCAAAGGGCTGTACATGCTCCTCCCTTGCAAAAACTCTTTTGGAAATAAAGTTGGTGTGTGCAGAAATAGGTAACTGTATTTCTGTCTTTGCCAAAACAGAACAAAGAGTTTCTAGGAGGTTTTCAGCTCATGGAGAATCATAGAATAACAGAACTGTAGGGGTTGGAAGGGACCTCCAGAGCTCCTGGGGTCCAAACCCCTGCCAAAGCAGCTCCCCAGCTCATACTGCACAGGTCGGTGTCCAGACGGGGCTGGAATCTCTCCAGAGAAGGAGACTCCACACCCCTTGGGCAACCTGTCCCAGGGCTCCCTTCACCCTCACTGGGGAAAAGTTCTTCCCCAGGTTGGTGTGGAACTCCCTGTGCTCCAACTTGAGGCCATTGCCCCTTATCCTGTCCCCACAGACACTGAAAAGGGGCTGGCCATTTCCCCCTGCACCCCAGACTTAAGATAATTATAAACACTGATTAGGTCCCCCCTCGGTCTTCTCCAGGCTGAACAGCCCCAGCTCTCTCAGCCTTTCCTCAAAGGGGAGATGCTCCAGGCCCTTCAGCATCTCCTCAGCCTCCTCTGGACTCTCTCCAGGAGATCCCTGGCTTTTTAATACCACGGAGCCCAAAAACTCAAATGAACAATCTGAACTGAAGCAAAACCTTGAGGCTTGTTCAGAATTAGGTGAGCTGAGAGCGGTCCATCCTCAAAAGGAGATCTGTTGTGCTTCTGGTCTTCTTGGTGGTAAATCTCACCATTATGGTCACAGCAAGTTAGCAAATAGTCTCAGTGCACTTGGCTGGAGGCAGAGATGGGCTGTTCTTTCTGTGCTGGTTGTTTAATGGCAAGCTCTAACACTTGGACCTGAGGCCACTTTGTTTCCACCACTCTGGTGGAAGAAAAAGAGATGCATAAATAATCACAATAAAAATAACTACATTCATTAATAATGTGTTTTCTTTAGCAACCTTCTTCATGTCTGCTCTTACGCTTTGAGACAACCTGCGGTCTCTGTGGTAAAGATATAGCTGTCTGGCTGCTGCAGCGATGCTCGAGGTGTTATGTTTGTATCTGCCAGTCTGTATCTGCTAGGGTGGTCTGCTCAGTGGTCTGGCTTATCACCATCCTGAGATGGGCTTGTGATACCATTCTGGCAAAGCATGGTTCCTGTGTGCTAGGAAGGCTGTTGCATGGGTTTTTGCAGAGCAGAAAAGCTCAGGCTCAACAACAAGCTCACCAAACACAGCCTTGCTAGTCCTCCACCATCAGCAACTGACCTGCCTGCAGTCCCCCATCACCCTCCCATGCTACACTGCACTACAGCTGGCTGCAGCCATCAGGTTACTCAGTGGAAATAGTTTCTTGCTGGCTGGCCCAAGAGCAGTCTGTATTGACCATGTTCTTCTTGTGGCTTACTAATAAGCATATGTCAAGCTCAGGGTTCAGACCATACACATGAACATGCCCCACAGGCTTTCCACAGCCACGTTCAGCTCTGCTAGCTCCTGCATCCCAATGGCCAGTACATGAATAGGGCTTGATCTGCTCAGAGCATGATGCCTCTTGATTTTTGATTTGTAAGCTCTGATCCTATCTTCCCTGCACAAAGTGAAAGCACCTCCCGACCTCACGCTCTGCCTGGCATGTGCCAGTGGCATATTGTAAGTGGCTGGTCTCTGTGGCTGATGGCTGTGACAGCTCTGTCACCCAAACCTATTATCAGGCAGTGACCTTGCTTCATCAGTCACAAGTTATATGATCTGAGATTTTCTCTTTGGATGGGGTTTGTTTATCCCAAATACCACCCCTGACACTAGAGTGGAGATCTGGCATATGATATTTATGACCACTTCCATGTACTGACATTTACAACCACTTCTATATACACTGCTCAAAGAGCCTTTCAGCTCACCTGCTGCATCACTTCATTTGGGCATTTCTATATTGTACTTGTTCATCTCTCCTCTCTGTATTGCCCATTCACACACAATCTGGCAGTCTGGGTAGCTGCAGTCTTGGCTTCCTTCAGGGCTCAGGTACCCTGCCCACGGTTACATCACTTCTCACACTGTGTCACACTCAGGGCTTGCCTGGCTACCTCGGTATCACCACGTGAAGTTCAGGTAGGCATATCAGTTAGCAACACCCAACTACTGATGCAGCAGCACTGCCTTTCACAAGGCTTGGCATTTGTGCAAGTGCTGGAGAAATCCACTGGCACTGAGGTCTGGTGTGCCACAGCGATGCTGTTATCAGTGCCTGAGCTTGCTAGGCTAATGCCACATGCCTCAGCTGCTCTGTTGTTCCACCCTGCACTGTGTACCATCCTGAATCCCAGTCTGACAGTGGCAAAGTGCAGAGAGGGAACCACCACAGTCTGGAGTATCAGCAAAGCAGCTGCTTAAGAGGCAGAGACTTAACAAGAATTTTAGTGGTTTGGGTTTTTTTTATTTTATCAGCAGGTTTAGTGTTGAAAACTGATTTCTGGCTTGGAAAAATCCAATTCCTACATTTATTGCTATCCACCTGCTAGATTCAGAGACATTCAACAGTTATGTTGATAGGTGATAGGGAGAGCAGGGATATTCCTTGCAGTACCAAGTACTTCCAGGGACAAGCCCCAGACTCAATAGATCAATAAGCTGAGATGGAAAACGTTATCCAATACTCAGTTCACTTAAAAGCTGTGCAGCTACTTTTCTGTAGCTACACTTGTGCATTGATCTGCTGTGCTTTCTGCCTGCCAGCCCTGGATGTCTCTTGGCCCCAGACTGTCCCAGTCACTCTGAGCTGTGATGTGAGGGTCAGGGTCTGCTGGTGACTTCCATCAGCTGGCCAATTGTCCCAAGGGTCACACTCACAAGCTCAGATGAATCTTGGAATGTTCTTCAGCCTGACTCATATATGGGCTGACCTGCAGATTGTTTGCATCTGCTAGGACAATATGTTATCAGTTCTGGAAGGCCCTGTGCTGGTTGAAGAGTAAATTTAAAGCATGGTCAGCTATATCCCTCTTTAAGTGACTGTAACTGCCCAGCAGGACACAGCTGGGTACAGAGGGTGTTTCAGACTGGCAGAAAACTGATTCCCCACCCAAAGTCCTTGTAAGTTTAAGCAGCCAGGTAAGGAGGAGCAGCTGAGCCATCCTTAGGTGCACAGGGGTTTGCAATATAAAGCAGAGGGCAGGAGGAAAGCAGGCTGGTTTGTCTGAGCTCCTGGCTGGGATTTTTAGGTAAGTGCTGCCTTTTTCTTCCTGGTGCTTAAAGCTGTATTACAAAAAGAGTGGAAAGATGTCCTGTGTTATTTGGTTTGTGTGGGTTTTAGGAACGATGGATCCCTGACTCTAGGTTAGAAATACCTACAGGCAGTAGCTGGCTTCTGATTTCCTTGGGGCAGGCTGTGGCGGGTATGGGGAAGGACCTGCTTAGTGGGTGTGTGAGGCACCATTGCTGTATTCTAGCAGAAGCTTGGTCTCAGGAAGTCAGCCTAGCTCTAAGTGCTAGCCTGCTGTGTTCAAGGTGTGAAACAGGAGCTTGTGGGGGCAGGTAGACAATGAATTTTTGAATCTACATTAATTGTGATAATTGTCAGTGCAACGGCATCCTGGAAGGGGTGAGGGATGTTCTAGCTGTGGGTGTTTGGAAAAGGTAGGGAGTGAAGGTGCCATTCTGAGCTGAGGAAGCTGGACTGCTGTAGTGCAGGTTGGAAGAAGGTGCTGAACCTCCCAGTGTCACTAGTAAGCCCAGGAGCCAGCACATGCTTAGAGAGGGATATATGTAGGGATATGTGTATAGCTGAGCATGCTTTATATTTGCTCTTCAACAAGCTCTGAGCTTGCATCATGGATGTGGCTTCAGCTGAGCTAGCAAGCAAATGAGATGCTATTACAGGCTTTTGCAGCTCTGCTATGTCTTAGATGCAGCAACCTGCCTCTTGTGCACTGGCTGTAACCCTCTCCCTGGCACAGCACTTTCCTCCTGTCCCTTCCTGACAGGATCATTACCCCTTGAGGTAACTTTACCCTTCCTAGCTACCCTGCAAGCCTGTGATCAGAAAGGCAGGCAGTGCAGTGCCTGAGCAACCAGACACCCTGCTGGGAGTTCTTCCATAATATTTGTGTTGGCAACACATTTCCTCAGCAGCCAGTTTAGTTTGTATGAGTTGGAAGCTGCCTCTTTGTGCTTTGGTCTTTCTCTTCCCCACTCTTGTGTGTGTTACTGGTTTCCTCTGCAACACAACAGGACATGCTTTTGAGAACCACAAGATCAACAAGATGTGAGGTGCCTCAATTTACTCCATCAAACTGCAGCTAAAGCTGCCTTTAACACTGCCAAACAGCCTGGCCACTTGAGGAGAAAGGATGAGAAGGGCTGTTACTCTGAGGCTTTTCACAGCTGGAGGAAAAGGAAATACCAGAGGCTATTAGAAGGAAATCTCTGCTTAATACTCTGGGTTTGCTTTTTCCTTTTCTCATATCCATGAAAGCATGTCTCAAGTGGTGGATATTATAGTAGGTTATGCCATTAATACTTAACAGGAAAACCCTTGATTGCATACTGGTGTTTAACGGTATAAAGGATTTTGTTAATATCTGTCACCATAGTTGTCTTGAGATGTCACTTGCCACTCCTCTGGGTGGGAAATCTCTGGCTTGTTAAAAATATATCCCTTTGAGAGAGTGGGGAAAAAGGCATGGGGTGTTAGGAAAGCATGGGACAGGCATCCTGGAGGATGCTGAAGCAGAAGGAATGGGCTAGGGCCTGCAAAGGTCAGAGTTGAGAGAAGCTTGGGGCTAGAAAGCACTCTGAGCTGTCTCTGACCCACATCTCTACTACAAAAAGATAATGAGCTGTACCTAGGTCTAAACCACTGCAGGGGTTAAGTGCTGGTCCTGCCTGTTCCTGAAGGCTCCTGCTGGTGGCATAATTCACAAAGCCTGTGCTAGAGTTTAACCTCCTTGTAACTTGTCTGATACTGAGATGTGCTCAGGATAAACCCTGTAACTGGGGGTGTTGGGCAAACCAAACTTCTCTGTTCTTTGAGTAGTATCAGTGCTATCTTGAGTAGTGTCTTGGACCAGAACAAGGGACCTTGAAGAAGGTACTGCTGCCTGAAGAGAGACTCTTACTGAACCTTGTGTAGACCTGGCAGCAACAGAAAACCTAGGGGAGAAATGTCACTGGGGGCAATTTGCACTTAATAAGAAAACTTGCCTCCTAAAGCAGTTTAAGGCTGGACAGGTGGATGCATCATGAGGAGGGTCTTGGTGAGAACCCAGGCTCAAGAGACAGACTGGCTCACCAACCAGTGAACATCAGTGAGGAGGAGGAGGATGTGCTGCCTGGCTGGGCAATGAGAACAGAAGCTGACAGTTGTGTTCCCTCATGTCAGCAGTAGTGTCTCAATCCCTAGAGCTTTCCATGTGTGCACACAGACACATGTGGGAGTGAAGGCATGCTCTCTACCTTCCATCCTCAGCCTATTCCTATCAAATATTCATCAGAGGAAGATTTTCATCTGTATGTCTTGCATTATTCAGGCTTAGAAGTATTTCAGTGACTTTCATGTTGCCTACAGGACTTAGATACCAGGGATAAAACAGAAGCCTCTTTAATTTTCTACATTTAGGAATTCTGCTTCATTAAAATCCTTTTGAAGATGAGTTTTAATGATAGATCTTTAACTTGGAGTCTTCCTCCCAGGAAAAATAAGCTCACAAATGAAACCACTCCAGAGAAATCTCTGCAGTTTCCCCACCAGCTATGGGTAGATGATGCAAGTAACTGTACTACTTTCCAGTGTTTGCCTTACTCCAAAGGGCTTGCATTTAACTCCAGTGTGTAATAGATTGCTGCTGTGTCCTCATCCTCCCTCTGGATAAGAATATCAGTGTTCTCCTTGCAGTAATTCTTTGAGATGCTGTAACAAAACAGACAGTATCAAGCCAGTTTGAGCTGGGACCCAAGCTGTTAGTATTCAGGGCTTGGTTTTACCTACAAGACCTTGATTTGATATGTGCCAGTGTTGGGTTTTTCAGAGATTGCTGCCTAAAGAGACAAAGGGAGTTTTGCATCCTCTGAAGACAAGGGTGTTATGTGCTGCCATGAGACTTGGTTTTAGGGGCAGATGACAGTGCCCCAAATCTGGGAACATGAAGATAACTATTACCCCTGATGCTTTACAAAGGAGCATACAGCGTTCCCAAAGAGGCTAACTTGCCTATCATGCTTGATTACTCATTAGTAAACAAATTGAGATGCTTGAGATGATGAGTAACAGCACATGTGTAGCTCAAAATATGTCCCCTCTCTTGTGCTCTCCACTGTGGCACAAAGGAGAATGAGGAGCATCTATGTGATCAGAGCAGTGTACAGGCTCCTGCACAGCATCCTTTCTGCCACATTCTGAGTGAGGTCACATTTATTAGGGCTGCCAGCACTTGTTACCTGAGGGACCACATGAAACCACCTCTGTTCTGAATGCAGTCTGGGCAGGCTTTAGCCCGGAATGGGGATGGTGCTTGATGTCCTCCTTGTCAGGTATTTTTTGTAAACATTCATAATTTCTGGCTTCTAAGGGGAAAAACTCCAAGTGCGTCATCATTCTTGCTGAGGGATGACCTGCTGGAGAAGAGCTCTGTGGAGAAGGGCCTGGAGATCCTGGTGGGTGGCAGGGTGGCCATGAGCCAGCAGTGTGCCCTGGGGGCTGAGAGAGACAATGGGATCCTGGGGGGCATCAGGAGGAGTGTGGGCAGCAGGTCACAGGAGGGGATCCTCCCCCTCTGCTCTGCCCTGCTCAGGCCCCACCTGGAGTGTTGTGTCCAGTGCTGGGCTCCCTGGGATAAAAAAGACAGGGATCTCCTGGAGAGAGTCCAGAGGAGGCTGAGGAGATGATGAAGTGCCTGGAGCATCTCCCTTGTGAGGAAAGGCTGAGAGAGCTGGGGCTGTTCAGCCTGGAGAAGACTGAGGGGGGACCTAATCAGTGTTTATAATTATCTTAAGTCTGGGGTGCAGGGGGAAATGGCCAGCCCCTTTTCAGTGTCTGTGGGGACAGGACAAGGGGCAATGGCTGCAAGTTGGAGCACAGGGAGTTCCACACCAACATGGAGAAGAACTTTTCCCCAGTGAGGGTGAGGGAGCCCTGGGACAGGCTGCCCAGGGGGTGTGGAGTCTCCTTCTCTGGAGAGATTCCAGCCCTGTCTGGACACCGACCTGTGCAGTATGAGCTGGGGAGCTGCTTTGGCAGGGGGTTGGACCCCAGGAGCTCTGGAGGGCCCTTCCAACCCCTACAACTCTGTGATTCTCTGATAGATAATTAAATTGTGGGATTTTCAAAGATGATTGGCTGTGAGGGCTCCCCCTTGGAAAAGGCAGCTTGGCTTTGCAGGCTCCTCAGAAGAGTTCTGGGGTTATTTCCTTTGTGCCTATTGAGAAAAACTGTTCTAACTTTATCTGCTTCTGGTGGAGTCTGCTGCAATTGTGTCCCACTGGTTCTGCACTGGCGAATCTCATTTTAGCCAATGCATGAGGCAGGTGTGAGCTGGTCATGTCTCGTAGCATTACCGTAGGCTGCATGTTTTGCTCTCTGTTAGTTTTTACTTCCTTCAGATAAATGTTTAAACCACAAGCAAGAGGCAGCTGCTTAGTAAACTACACATCCTGCAGAGAGGCTGAGCTCTTGAGCTTTAGGGGCTGTTGATAAGTCTTTGCTTATCATGTGCCCACCCCAGGTGGATTGCCCACAGGTTTGAGAGCTGGTGCTGTGGGTATGAGTGTAGATGCAGTAAAAGCCCATCCAGATTCTTTCCTCTCCATTTCCTGTAACTGGTTGTGCAGTAGCTTTTCGGGTACAAGGATCTCTTCAAGGGAGAAGAGTTAAACTCTCATAGTTGAAGGAAAACAAACAATTTTGGGGCACTCTCTGGATGTCTTTGCTTTTGAGTGACATTCGAGGTTGCTGTGCTTAGAGCTGAAACTAAGACACCTGATTTGATGATGTCCACAAGCTGATAAAGGTTCCTCATGTAACCAGGCTCCTGCCATGGAAGAGCTACAAAAGGTCCTTGCTTTGGTCTCTCCCTAAGCTAACAGGAGGTGGGGAGCAGCACACAGCTCCTGATTATGCCACAGGCCAATTAGTGACTCAAATTAGCTTGATCTAGTGTGGTGGGTTGACCTTGGCTGGAAGCAATGTGCCTATTGCTCCCCTTCTGCAACTGGACAGGGGACAGAAGATACAATGAAAGGCTCATGGGTCAAGAGAAGGACAGGGAGAGATTATTCAGCAATTAGTCATGGGCAAAACAGACTCAATTAATTTATTACCCAAGCAAAACAGAATAGAGCAATGAGGAGTGAAACCAAATCTTTAACCACCTCCCTTACTCCTCCCTTCCTGTTGGGCTTCACTCCTGAATTCTCTCCCTCCTGCCCTGAGAGGCATAGGGGGATGGGGAATGGGGTTGTGGTCAGGTCATCAGGCATTGTCTCTGTTGCTTTTAAGGGGAGGAGTCTTCTTCCTCTTCCCCTGCTGCACCATGGGGTCCCATCCATGGCCGACAGTCCTCCATGAACTTCTCTGAGTCCTGTCCCACAGGCTGCAGTTCTTCACCAGCTCTCCCAGTGTGAGTCCCTCCATAGGGTGCAGAACTTCAGGCCCAGACTGCTCCAGCCTGGTCCCTCACAGGTTCACAAGTCTCCTCTGGAAACCTGCTCCAGTGTGGGCCTCTTTCCTCCAGCATGGGCTTCCCACCAGGTCACAGCATCCTTCAGGTGTCTCCACCATGGGCTGCTCCACAGGCTGGTGGAATCCCTCCTCTCCATCTTCCATGGGCTGCAGTGGGCCAGCCTGTTTTACCATGGTCTTCTCCATGGGCTGCAGGGGAATCTCTGCTCTGGAGCCTGGAGCACCTCCTGCCTCCTCCTGCAGGAGGTGGGGGTCTGACTTGGGGGTCTGAGTTTCTCACATCTTCTGATTTCTCCCTATGGCTGCAAAAAGCTGCTGCTAGGGGTTTTTTCCCTCCCTTCTTAAATGAGTTATCCCAGAGTGTTCCCCCCATCACTGCGGGGCAGCAGCAGGCCAGCTGGTATTGTCTCTGTCAGACTTAGAAGAAGCTTCTAGCAACTACTTGCAGAAGCCACCCCTGCACCCCCTGCTACCAAAACCTTGCAGTGCAAACCCACATCACCTAGAAAACTTTGCCACTCTATCAAGAAATGGGAGAGACATGATACAGATCAAAAAACATGATTAAGGGACATAAAACACTTGAGGCAGGCCTCATCTTGCTGACCTGCAGTGCTCCACAATGCAAAGTGTACATCTGAGGCTGCTTTAGAGTCTGCAGAAGCAGCTGGATGCCTGCAGGAAAAATCCCTAGGAGCTGGAGGTCTCCTACAGAAGCAAATGCAGCATCCCCTGCTACCACCTATTCCTTTCCCTGGCCTGTAACAAGATGTAGATGCCCACAGTTCAGATGTCCACACCAGTTTGGACTGGTGGATCCCGGCCCATGTCCACACCAGTTTGGACTGGTGGATCCCAGCCCATGTCCACACCAGTTTGGACTGGTGGATCCCAGCCCATGTCCACACCAGTTTGGACTGGTGGATCCCAGCCCATGCAGTGGGATCTCTTTTCATATCACCAGCAGTGGAGGTGGGAGCATCCTGGTAATGCTCTTGTGCTGGGGAGAGAGCTGCTGGAAGCTGCTTCATTGTTTCATTCTTATTCGGGCTTCAGTGCAAGGACTGCAGGATGCTTTGCACTGAGATTGGAAGAGACTGTTGTTAATTAAATAATTAGCTGTTTAAAATGTATTTATTAGGGCTTAACAGCCAGGCCACAGATATGCATCAATTAGAGCCACAATATCTGCAATAAATGTTTTTCACCCCATAATCAAATATGGCTTAATTAGCAGTGCTGGGAGAACAGTTGTAATAAATAGAGTGGGTAAGACTTGCCTTTATACTGGAGATTTAATCAGGGAACTCTTGTATGTTCATTGAATAATTGATTATTCTACACATTTATCAAGGATTAAAACCTTGGTGGTAGATATGCAAATCCCCTTGTATTAAATACATCTGCAATTCTCCAATAGCATTTAATGCATATTAACATTCTGATTAAATCTAAATGGTGCCCATGTTGGGGATGCCTCTTCTGCAGCAGGATGCTCTACTGACTTTTTACAAGGGTAGACAATGGAAGGACAAGGGGGATGGAGTGAAGCTGGAGGAGGGAAGGGTTAGAGGAGAGATTGGGGGGAAGCTCTTTACAGAGAGAGTGGTGAGGAGCTGGAAAAGGCTGCCCAGAGAGGGGGTGGGTGCCCCGTGTCTGGGGGTATTCCAGGCCAGGTTGGATGGGGCCCTGGGCAACCTTGTGTAGCTCCAGGCCTGAGGTTGGTGGCCCTGCCTGTGGAACTCTGTGATCCTTGGGGTCCCTTCCAACCCAGCCCATTCTATGAGTCTATTTAACATTTCTTTTCCCCCAAGCTGAACTGTGTTGCACAGGATTTGGATAGAAATAGGCAAAGGGGAAATGAAATGGAGGTGACATCTTGGAATGAGTGGACTGTCCTGGATGGGATAGGAGGACAGCAGGAAGTATTTTTACACTGGCTGGTAGTGAGAAGAGTAAATCAAATGCAGCAGCCAAGCACACTGGATGATGTGGTGACTCCCCCTGAAGCCTTACCATCATGTTTACTGCTATGTGTGATAGAGCAAGTGTGTAGAAATGTCCATGAACAAAGGAGACTAAAAAAAAACCCCAAACAACAACCAAAAAAGCAAAACCCACATGTAGAAACCTTATTGATGGTGTGAGATGTGGATGAACAGGTGACAATGTTATCTAAGAACCAGAACAAGGTGTGTTTCTGGAGACACATCGCCCCCCTGCAAGCCCACAAGGGACAGCCCTGGGATGGCTTTCTCTAAGGACAAGGGGTCACCTTGCTCAAGGGATGCTTCTAGATGGGTTAAGGGTTAAGGATGGAGTGAGAATATGGAAACATTATGGTCAGTGATGACACTGAAGTGAGGGTCAGGCAGCAGATTAACATCCCAATTAACAGCAAAAGCACAGTTTAAACTGAGGAGAGGTCCCAGGTCTGTGCCTTGGGCCCTTTGTACCTTGTGCAGCTTGTACCCCATCATGTGCAGTGCTAGGAGCACAGAAAGTTCTTGGAGGCAAAGCACAGAAGTGTTGTAGGTGGGAGACTCCAGAGTAACAACTTTGAAAGTTGGTCTGTGCCAGCAGAGCCCTGGTGCCAGCAGAGCTGTTGGCATTTCATTCCTCTGCACTGGTCCCTTCCTGCAGCTGTGAGTTGTGCTGCCTGATGCCAGTACCCACCCTGGATGTCTTTGGGTGCTGGGCTAGCATGGATAATTAATTTCCATAGACTCATAGAATGGCATGGGTTGGGAGGGACCCCAAGGACCACAGAGCTCCAACCCCCCTGCCACAGGCAGGGACACCAACCTCAGGCCTGGATCTCCATGGCACTTGACTCGTGTCTGTGTGGAACCAGTGCTGTTCCCCTGTCACACCTTGTAGGCTCCTCAAAGTTTTCAAGTGGGGCTGAGCCCTCAGTGACTTTATAACCGGTAACAATAGCGCTCTGTCCTCTATCTTCTGCAGATGCTGTGGAGGGCAGCTCCTCTCCCCTTCCCCTCCAAGGTCATGTCCAAAGCCTGAAGATCCCTTCTCTAATGCAAGAGCAATGGGAGCCGCTCAGCCAGGGTGGGAAGCGTTTCTTGCTAGCTTCAACTTGGACACAAGAGGGTGGTATTTGCTCAGGAATTTGTCTACCACCGTGTTGGAGGGTGAGGAGGCCCGTGGGTTAGGCTGGCCTTGCTCCTGATTGATGCTCTGGTTCACCGTGGGCACTGGGACATGCTGCCTCCAAGCTGCTGCCCATCTCTGAGCAGAATCTGGCCACCAGCAACCATTCCAGGGTTTCCTCACATGGCTGTGACCCTTGGGAAGGACCTTCCCTGATGGATATTCAGGGGTGCAAGCTGTTGCTCTGTCTCTGCTGGGTCCTGGCCATTTCTCCAGCTCACACATCTTTCACCAGGGGGGTGTGAATGCCTGGATGCCTGTTGACTGCACCACCCTAAAATGCCTGACAGCACCCCCTGCTTCTGCCCCAGGCAGGGATTAGGATTCCTGATGGTGTATGGAGGGGTGTTGAGAGAAGAGCTGTCTTCAGGATAAGCAGATCCTGTTCCTGTACATCGGGTCCTGCTTTCCCCAAGCCAGTCTCACCTGCAGCGTGCTGCCAGGGGTGTGAATCTTAGGGGCAGTGACAGCTCTGCTTCTGATCTCCAATGGAGTTGTGTGTCTGCCTTGGAGAGAGGGCACAGGTCAGTTTAAACAGGCCCTGAATCATCCCTTCTTGGAAAGTGACTTTTGCTCAGCTTTGGAGATGTTATGTATATAACATATAATATATACATATAATGTATGTGTGTATTGTGTACATAATCCAATCATGAAGTATCCAGGAGTGTATCCCAAGCACTGCTGTTCCACCACCACCCTGGTCTGCCATCCTCCCAGTTGCCCTGAGCTGCTGTTAAGCCTTGGTGTGCATCTACCCTGTGCTGGGTCACTGCAGGGGATCCTGCAAGACTCTGCTTTGGTCTAACAGGCTTAGCTCCATGCTCACTTGGGAGACGTGTTGGCCTGGGAGCAAAACAAGAATCCTTTGGGAATAACAGATACTCAGTTACAGAAGGTTCTGGTCCCTTCATAGGTGAACTAGTGAGCCTTGATTCCTTAGGAGAAGGTATCTGACATCCGTGACAGCTGTCTGCCTCCAACCCTGTACCCCAACCCAACCTTTCCTTATTCCTTACTCAGTGAAGGAGCCTGAGTTGGAAATGCATTTTTCCTGGGTGGATTTTTTGGCTGTTGTAAGGGTTCCATGGTGACTCTGTGCCACAAAGTGCCCCTGGTTGTGCCCTGCTCAGGGTGATTTTTCTAGAAATCAGCAAGTAGGAGTGCCAAGGGCCCTTGGTGTGCCTATAGCATTGGTCCCCTCCATGAACAAGGTTAATATTAACTCTCACCTTAATCCATCAGTACAGACAGATGCAGATTTGGGATTGTCTCCCTGAGTTGTTGTTGGGATTCTCTGGCTCTCACTGGTTCCCTGGACCAAGCAGTCTCAACCTTTGGCAGTCAAATCTCTCCAACTCCAGGATTTTACAGAGTGCTGGATGCCTCACTGGATATGTAATCCCTGGGCTTGGAACCTGCACAAGACAATGCAAAGCAAATTACTGCAGACTAAATATATGGTCAGGATGTGCTGGAAGTTGGCAGCGTAGTTGGCTGGGGCAGCCAGGGAGGAGAGAAGTGGCCAGCTTGCTCTCTTCATGTTGAACTGGATAACACTTGGGGTCCTTTAAAAGACTTTCACATGGGTTTTTAAAGGGAAGAACTGGAAGAGGTTCAGCTACAGAAAGCTGGATGAAGACTGAAGGGTGCAATGTGCCTGGGAGCTGAGATGGGCTCAGCAGCTGGCTTAGAGAGAAGATGAATTTGGGAGCAGATAATCTCTCACAGCAGCTCAGAGCCAGGCTTTGGCACCTCCCTGTGAATCAGGAGATGGACTTCTCCTCCTGTGATCTGTTGTGTGACCCACAGCTCCTTTTTGATCCTTTGTGTGAGTTATGCTATGTGCTGGAGGCACGTTTGTGTCCTTCCAGATCAGTTGGTTTGCCTGCTTCACTGTAACTAATGGCTAACGTTTGAGTGGAAAGACTGCTGTGAAGCTGAATTACAGCTTTGTCTTTTAATTGGCTTATTTTTGTGCTTTACCTGGTTTACTCAGTGAAATGAGAATGGACCTTGCTTACTCTTTCTGTTGAGTCCCTTTCTGGCCCTCTGCCCAGACAAGAAGAGCCCCAAGCTCTCTAGTACTGAATGCTGATTAGAAGTGGGGCCACACTCTCCTATAAACCTCTCTGCTTTGAATAAGGAGACAGCTGTAATGATGACTCTGACCTTTATTTTTACTCTCAAACTGGAAAATTCAACCTGATGGTGCTTGAAAACCTTAATTTTTTTTTTTTATTGGGCAGTGTTTGTTATTTTGAGCAATCATTAAAAGGGAAATTAGAATTAGTATTGTGAAGGCAAACACCCACCTGAACAGCTTGGTTCTGGGACATTTGAGGGGAGCATGACCTGCTGGGTGGGGTTTAAAGTCCAAAATGGCCAAACAGCTCTTCTATGAGTCACACCATCATACTTGTCGTTTTCCTGTTAAGATCCTGGGATCTTGCCAGGCTGAGAAGATGGGCCTGGGTGAACCTAATGAGGTTCAACACTGCCAAGTGTCAGGGGTTGCACTGGGGCTGGAAGAACCCCAGCCATAGACACAGCCTGGGAGAAGAGCTTCTTGAGAGCAGCCCTGTGAGAAGGACCTGGGTGTCACAGTGGATGAGAAACTGAACATGAGCCAGCAGTGGCTCTGGCAGCTCACAAGGCCAATGGGATCCTGGGCTCCATCAGCAGAGGGGTGGCAGTGGACAGGGAGGGGATTGTCCCTCTCTGCTCTGCCCTCCTGAGGCCCCAGCAGGATCCTGTGTCCAGAGCTGGGGCCCAACACAAGAAAGATGTAGAACTGTTGGAGAGGGGTCAGAGGAGCCACAAAGATGCTCAGAGGGCTGGAGCAGCTGCCCTACAAAGAGAGGCTGAGGGAGCTGGGCTGGGTCAGCCTGGAGAAGAGAAGGCTGTGGGGGGACCTCATTGCAGCCTGCCAGTCCCTGAAGGGAGCAGAGGAACAGGAGGGGAATCAGCTTGTTAAAAGGACAGACAATGGCAGGACAAGGGGGATGGATTAAAGCTAAAGGAGGGAAGGGTTAGATTGGATATTGGGGGATAAGTTTTTTCCAGGGAGAGTGGTGAGGGGCTGGAACAGGCTGCCCAGGAAGGGGGTGGATGCCCCATCCCTGGAAGTGTTCAAGGCCAGGTTGGATGGGGCCCTGGGCAACCTTGTGTAGCTCCAGGCCTGAGGTTGGTGGCCCTGCCTATGGCAGGAGGTTGGACCTCTGTGATCCTTGGGGTCCCTTCCAATCCTTGCCATTCTATGATTCTATAAGTGAAGAGAGTGCTGCAGCTCTGAGCTCATTCATGAGAGAAACGTGTGTCTGATCACCTTGTTCCTCACCCAGCAGGTAGTGATGTGCTGATAGAGCTTATTTTAGGGCTTCAAAGGTAATGTGCAGCTTCTGGGGTGCTGCTTTGGCTGCCTAATAAATTCTCTAAAAACCACTTTGCTAGGCACTCATCCATCTTGGGAAAGGGCACGGAGGGCTCCCCACCTACTCAAATCCAGACCATCCATAGGCACAGTAACTCCTCTGAGAAGCACCTCATAGAAAGAGAGAGGAGGCAGGTCAATCACCTCTACCTGGTGGTGCAGACAGGACATGGAAATAGCTATATATGCTCAACATACAGATATAGCTGTTGAGTTTATACCATATTCCATGGTATAAATCTCCTGAATTCACTAGGGCTGTGCAGGTGTTCTGGTTAGGCCAGTGTCAACCTCCCCAAGCAGCCAGCACAGGTGAGCTGAATTAGAGGTGCTGCTTGGGAAGGTTGACTCCAGCCTGGTCAGAACCAGGCCAGCATGTTTCCATCACCTGAGGCTGTGAGGAGCTGGGCTCAATGATCCTTATGGGTCCCTCCCAACTCAGGATATTCCATGATTCTGTGAGGCTCACGATTTGCATTTATTTGACAAGCTCCCCAAGGTGATGCTGCCCTGGCTCTGCTGCAGCCTGCCTGAGGTTTGCTTCCCAGGAGACCATGATATACCAAAATAAGTAGGTGCACACACTTCCTTCTCCCTGAGCCTGAGGGCACTGACACCTTTCATGCCCTCAGCCCTTCACAAGCCTTCCCCATGCTTTTGTGGGGATGCAGATGGCAACTGGGGGGGGAGGAACTTGCATGCTAGTGACCTGCTGCTGAGATGGGGTTTGCATTGTACTGGGAGACATGTGGCTCAGCAAGCTGGTGACCTGGGTGCAGTATGCTGCAGGTGAGGTGGTAACATAGCGATTGCAATGTTCTTTGCTACAGCTTTCACTAGGCTATTGGCTGGTTTATCTATAGTTCTACATATCTGCTCACTGGAATGTATTGAGAAACTGGTTATAAACAATAGTCTTTGCTGCTCTTGGCATTTCTGGTGTTGAAATCTTACACTAGTGCTGCTATTTTGCACGTGTTCATGCATGTTTGTGCATACATAGCTTGGTCTCCCTCATAGGCATCAGTTAAGCCACTGAAGGAGGGACACCTCCTGTGTGTAAATATACACTGTGCTTAAAATGAATGTGTTTTTACAAGGCTATTTCCTTTTCATAAGTGAACAGGACTGTACTTGCTGTCATAAATAATTTTACACCTTACTACTTGTTTGTGATCTCCCCATGTAGGCCAGAAATAATAAATAGATATTTGGTGTTATCTCCTGAAATGGCCAAGGGGGCAACAAGAAGGCTTTGGAAGTACTAAAGATATCATGCTCTGTTCCTGTGATTTACAAAAATTAATTCTGCCTAATGAGAAAGCCCCATGGCTGTGCACTGAGTACACAGAGGACAAGAGTTCTCCTAGGACAAAAGGCACCCAACGTGAAACCTGCAGCTTCCACCAATTCTGGCTGTAGAAAGGTGCTAAACAAGAGTCCCCATTGCCCGTAGTGCAGTACCTCTATGTACTGTAAGGCAATTCCATCCCCAGCCCATGGTTTGGAGGCTATAACAGAGGCTTTGCTGCTTTCTTTGCTGTTTCAGCTGACAGTGATGGATCAAATCAGGAAAACTAGGAGGGCAGGAGGAAGGGGATTAAGATCTTAGACTCACCAGGCTCCCCCCTTGGGTCTTGTTCCCATGGGCAAGTGCTGATGAGCGTTCCCCATTTTGTTTCTTCACTGATTAAACTAAAACCCAAACCAAAGGACACAGGAGAAAAGGGTTAAAGGATTAGGAGATGGTCTTTGAACTGCCATGTGGCAAGGTAATGAGGCATGAATTATTAAAATGATTTCAATTATAACTGGCAGCCTCATGCACCACTTTGGTGTTGGCTTTCTTCCTCTCTGTACAAAGACAGGTTTGCAAGTGCTTGTGGTTTCTTGGAAGAGGGATGCTCTTCTAGAAACATCAGCTGTATAAACAGTGTAATTTGTCACTGGTCAAGCTGCTTTTGTGGTTAGATAAGTTGAAGCATCAATGAAATAGGCACAGTTCAGCAGCAAGATGAATTTACTGCTTGAAAACCAAGATGGTCACAACCATGTTGCTGGAAGGACATGGGTGTTAGTGACCTCTAATACTTGTTTCAGAGCAGAGAGCTACTGAGGCACTGATCATATGCTGCTAATAATGATTTTTAAAGATGCTAGGGCTTTAATGGCATAAGCAACATGTTTCTACCATGTATTCTTTTGCTTGTGTGTAGCTTGAAAGTAGCAGCCTGGATTACTCTGTTCAGAGATTTGTGAGCAGTGATCAGACTGATTTATGCTCAGCACCACACTGCTAGCTGCCTTTCCCATATATCTTCATGATCTCAATGCCTATAGAAATAGTATCAGGAATAACTCCATCTGGTGACTGCTAAAATCTTTGCACAAAAGCTTATGTTTTGGGTCAGACTGAACAACTGTAGATTTGACTCCTTGGGAAAGCTCATGTGGCCACAAAGACCAACCACCACAAGTAAGACTTGTGGTGCTTGTCTCAACAGTTGGCTGTAGAGATGTTCTGGTGAGATCAGATGATGAATGTTTTGGAAAGAATGATTTACCTAACACTATTTAAATTGGTTTTTTGCCACTCATAAATTGAGAAGCCAAATCTCCCAGCAGTTTAGCTCAATCCTTCCCACTTCCTCAGAATACAGCAGCGATGGCTGAAGGCTGTTCCCAAGTGAATGCATCTCTGCTTTTACTGAGGGAAGAAAAGTACCATTTGTAGTTGACTTCTACACACAGGGTGACCTCATGGAAAAGGAGCAGCGTGCAATATGGCTGCAAAGTTAAGTAGATTAAAGCTCTTACTCCATTGAGGATGGTGACCACAGGGTCTAGCAGGGACTGTTGGTGCATCCATAGTGATCTATGGGCCACCACGAGAGGGCAAGGCAGCAACAAAAACCTGAGTGAAAATTAATCCGTCAGGGAAACAATTGCAGGACGGCAGCAGCTGCAGAGCCCGGGAGGAGAGCAGGGCCCTGGGCCAGGCTGGGAGCTTGCTGGGCGAGCGATGAATGAGAAGCCTCGGCGGGGTCCGGCTGGTACCATTGTTCGTAGGCCGCGCTCGGCCCTGCTCCTCTCAGAAATATGAGTTATTAAAATGTAACAACAGCAGGAAGGCTTTTGCGTTAGGGCTTATACAATATCCCTTTCATAGTGCCTGGCTTTTCCTTCTCCTTGGAGAGGGGCTGTTTTCCTTTGGCTGGGGGTGAGGTGACCCTGTTGGCAGGTGACCATTTCTCTGGCTACTCTTCGTTCCCCTCTGCAGCCCGTGTGGAAGCAGAGGCCAGATCCCCCCTGGGGTTTCTGGATGACAGCTGACTTTTTCCTGTTCTGTTCAGCGCAGCCTCGTCTCAGGAGCAGCGGAGGCGCGGGGGGTGAGGAGGGAGAAAGCATTCCTTGCTGCTACATTCACATAGTTCCTGGCACCGGCCAGCTCAGCAAGCTCCTCCTGAAACCGCTCCAGACTCTGAAATCATTTCTGTTAGGAAACCATTCATGCTCTAGCTAGAGCCCTAGCTGACTCCTTAAAGCCCAAACCCCCACTAAAACACTGTCAGCGCTCAGACCCCTCTGATGCTGCCTGGCTTGTTTTGGCAGGGCCGAGGTCTGGGCTGCAGTGAGACCCGAGTCCTCTGCTGTTCTTGGGCAGTAGTTTCCCAATACAATTTTTCACTTTCTGCTGGTTTGCAGAGTGGGAATCAGTCCCCAGCTCTACTTTCTTAGCTGCCTTTAGTGCCATCCTTGTCCCTTCCCCAGTAAGAAGTCAGGCAGCCTTGCAGAGTGTAGCCATGTTTACTCAATCCATCACCTGCAAAGTGCCTCAGCTAAAAAATTACCAGTGGTTATGAAGCTTTATATTTTCCAGAGATGTGTACAGTCCAAATACATCTTTAGGCTCTAAGGTGCTTCCCCAGAAATGAGACTGGGTCTGTTGATTGTGGGGATGCAGAGGAGCCAGTTAGCCTCTTGCTAGCCCTGGCTGAGACCCCCACTCCTGTGCCCTCCCTCCCAAACCCAGCTCAGTCCCTCGCTGAGGTGGGTCTGCTGGCCCAGTCGTGCTGTTACCTGCTGAACTGCAGCAGGCTTGTTCCAGCGTTTAAATTACCTCTGTGCTTGTCTCTCCCAAGTGATGATTCATTCTGATTGATCAGCTTTGAGCTGGGTGTGAAGCAGCCCTGGCTGCTTCCTTGCTGGCACTGCTGAGCTTTGGATGAAGCTGATTTTTACCTTCTGAAGCCCCTTGCTGCCTGTGGCAGCTCCCCTACCTGCTAGGTTTGCTCCTTTTGCTTTCAATGAGGAAACCCCCTGAGCCTGTCCAAAGCTTTCTAAAGGTATTTGTAAACAACTACCTTGGAAATCTTGAGGCTTGTTTGTGTATGAGTCGAGGAGACATGAGTATATTGGGTTTGGGGCAGGTCTGTCCACTGCCCAAAGTCTTGTGCAGGTATTTTAGCTGTTGTAGTTGATGGCAAAATTATCCATTGAAATTTGGAGAGATATAGGTGGAAGATAAAGAACAAAGAAAAACAAATCTGTGCCAGTGTAAGAAAAGGGGAAAATGTGGAATTATATTCTTGGTGAGCAAGGCAGAGACATGAGGGATCACTAATGCCATGAGATGGTATGTCACAGATAAACCCGCATCAGTTTGCAGGAATACTGAGAGTTGTATGAATAGCATACAACTAGGGCTATAACTCTAGGTCTGGGTTAAACCAGCTGCTTTCTGTAACCCTTTTGTGCCTTAGTTTCCCCACCTGTGAAGTTGGATAAGAGTAATTTCCTCCCCAAAGAACTGCCAGCACTGGCTAGAAGCTGTGCTGTGTTACAGGATTAAGGAAACAGTGGCTCTTATTAATCACTCCTGTTTTTTCAACATTCTGCATAAATAAATTGTGTTTGTTTTGGTTTTTAAAACTTGGAATCGATGGCTAGACCAAATTATAGCTGGAAGCTGAGAGGTACAAGAGCAGCCATCCAAAGAGCTGCTCAGTTTGCTCTGTATAGGACAGAACTGCTGAGGCTGCATCACTCGTGGCTCCTGAGCCCTGTGCCAGCACACAGAATTCCCTCCTTCCAGCTTTTCCATTTCATGTGCCAAGTATCCAGCTCTTCAGTCTGTTATAAATCTTCCCTAATTCTGTAATTGCTTTGGTAGTGATTATAGGCAGACTCTTGTTGATCCTTCTGTGGTTTTCCTTTATCCACATTTTCTGTGGGTTCTTTTATCGTTGTGGATTCTTCTCTTTTTTTTTTTTCCAGTTCCTTGCTCCCCTTTTCCAGTTCTAGCAGGCCCCATGGCTCCAGTCCCGTTCTTCCCCCTCTGCATCTGGGCCTGCCTTTCCATGGAGCTATCAGGGGAAGGGGGCACCTTGCACCTCTTGCATGCTTGTGAATACAGGGTGCAAACATGTAACTTCATGCATTTAAGAATTGGCTCTGAATCACGCTGTCAGGACTGGGATGGGTTTAGAAGTCATGGCAGGCAGGCAGTTAAGCATGGCTCTGAGCAGGGGTGTACTGCTCCCTAATTCCCCATGGATGTCTCCTCAACACAAGCAGTTGCACAGCAGCAGAACAATCATGCCTGGCTGTTTGCTTGGCACCTGCTCAAGTCTGTGGCCAGGTTGGTTGGTTTGTTGCTGCTGCTGAGGAGGGGTTGGAAGGGGTGTGAGGTCCCTCTTCCCTGCAGTAGTTCAGCTTTCTGTGCCTCCCCTCAGTGTGGCAGGACCAGTAAGCCTGGTTTTTCAGAGCTCCAGCACTGCCTCCTTGTCTCCTTTCCAAAGTTCTAAGTTCACTTCTCCAAATTGCACTTGTGGAAAAAGTACCTGATAACCCTGGGCCTGCCCTTGGCCAAGCTGGGATATGCATGATGCTCAGATATTCTCACCTGGTGGCAAGTGAGACCCAGACCTCTCCTGTACCACTGTGGAGGGACATGACTGATGCAAAGCTGTTGCTTCACTCCTACAGTGTCAACTAAAACTCAGACCTCAAGAGCCATAAACCCATAAAAGGGTTGTGTATTAGTGAAAAATGGATTCAGCTTTGAGTGGTTTGAGAGTTTGACTTTGACCTGAGGCAAGTTTGAAAACCAAAAACGAGTTTCAGAAGTGCTCAGGTGGCATTTCTGGAAGCAGCTGAGGGATTTTACAATGATTCTTAAGGGGGGGTGGGGTGTTCATGTGGGTCAGCTCACAAAGCACCTTTTGAAGAGGGTTTTTTTTCAGAGACTGGAGCTATTCAAAGTGGAGAAAGCATATGAACTTCCAGTCAAGCTTCCCTCACATTCAGGGATTTTCCTTCTGTTGAATGGGCATTGACTATTGCCTTTAGGTTGTTTTGTCTGTTAATACCCACTTCAGCTTTAATCCCATGCTGCAGTATTCCCTTTTCAACCATGGGAGAGGCTGTTCTATGAAAATGGCCATTTGATGTACCTTGTGGTTCAGCAGATGTTATCTTGCTTGGTAATGAAATTCTGCCTTGAGTAATTGGACATTCTTCCTGGTTCCTCATAATTAAGGCAGGAGAAAAGAACAAAACCTGCTGATTTGATATGAGTAATTGCTTCATTAAGTTATTTGCTTCCTCACCATAAACCACCAGCCCAAAGAAGAGAACAGCATCACCATCAGCCCATCTATGTCGACACTGTAACGCTGTGGGTCTCTGGTGCTTTGTTGTCAGATGGAGTCATGGGGAAAGGAGTTGGGAAACACACCACTAAATTATTTACTTTTTAACTGTATGCACTTAAGACCACAGCAAGAATCTGGCTGTGCTGTGTCCTGGCCAAGTGAATCAGTCCCTGGTAAAAGCAGAGGGCTAATGTCTGAGGCTTTAGATCAACACAGCTGCCTTGCCTCCTGTATCCCAGCGTTGTGAAATGATGCTGGGAGGCTGAACATCTGCGTCCTCCTACTCTGCAGCAGGGAAAGGGAGAGCTGCACTAAATCCTGGCCACTGGCAAGAAGAAGGTGGCTCAGAACTGGAGTGTGGCACATCTTAGCTGTGTCCTTGGTGAAGGCTGTCACTGCTGTTCTTTGTGCTTTGTCTTCCTGGGTTTGATGTGCAGGTTCAGGTGTGCTTCTGGATACACAAGGGCTCATTGGTGAGTTCAGCAGCACAGGTAAAGGAGCCACCACTGTCCCCCAGTGACACTGGGGACAAGTAAATGGGCCTTGTTTACTTATACAGACTTAACTGAGACCTCAGCCATAACTTGAGACTCTGGACCCATGTGGAGCTGAGCTCCTCTTGTGCACATCTGACTGCTTCATCTCTGATTCAGTCATTTTGTTGTTCATTATCAACTAGGGACCCTAAATGCACTTAACAAACCTATCCTTTACTGCAAGCCTGAGAGCCAGGAGGCTGAATGGGAGCAGCTCCAGGATCTATACGAGCCTGCTGACAGCATCAGGGCTTGGGGGCTCCCTGGTTGGGAATTCTGCTGAATTATCCTGAGTACTGGGGGAAGCAGTTCCAGGTCACTGCTCCTGAGTCCTCCAGACCTCTGCGTGCTATGCTCTGCAAAGCTTGTGTTTTCCAGGAAAGCTATCAGAAACTTGAATCATCAAACTGATTTCAATCTCCCCCTCCAAGCTCTGGGCAGGTATGTTTGTTATGAGACTGACTCCTCCAAGCTTGGCAGTCCCAATCTTCCTGAAGCTGTAAAGTGAGGTAGTAACAAGTTAAGATAGCCCTGAGTTTTAATCTCAGCTTGGGCAATCCTTTTAAAGGGGCATTCTACCTATGTTTTCATTTCATTTTCTTAAGTAAATAAGAATAATGATGAACTTAACCAGGGCATTTTAAGGATTAACTGTGACCCGTCCAGTGTGAGAGCACTCCATGAGGGCCTCAGAGGAAAGGGAGACCCATCAGAGGTGCCACAAGATTTTAGTTTCCTCAAGAAGGTGGCAGAAAGGAGGGGAGATTCTGCAAGTTCCTGGCACTGGTTGATCTGCTCGTGTCCCTCTTCACAAACATCTTGCTGTCCTGGGCCCCAACAACAGGGACTGTGCAGTACAAAGAGAGCAGAGCAGGGACTGAACTTTGCCTTGAGCTGGGCTGCCAGCAGCCTGCCCGCCCAGAGCTCCTGCACTTGGGTTCAGCGGCCTGTGTGAAGCACCGAGCCCTTCCTGGTGCCTGTGTGTGCCTGACCTGCTGGGCCTACCAAAGTACGTGGGGCGAGTCAGGCCGCGTTGCGTGTGCGGCAGCATCAAAAGCCATTCTCTGTGCTTGCTGGGGCAACTGCAGGCTCTGGGCTGTGCAGGAAGCCCTTTCTTAGCCAAAAGTTCTCCTCTGTGTCTTCTCTGTCCCCTCTTATTTCCTTTCCCTTGAATTCAGGAGCTCTCCTAGGGTGCAGTGCCACTGCTCGCCCTGTGCCTGCCTCCATAGCTGCCTCTGTGCTGGGCAGGGTGGGCTGCTGGTGCAAAGCAGGGTGGAAAACTTTGCATCCGCTCTCCAGCCTCACAGCCATCAAAGAGGAATTGGTCAGGAGCTTGCAGGATCATATGTAAACCAAATAGAGCTGAGGGAGATGTGGGTGGTTTGTAGCCCTGGCACCTACGTTTCCACCTCTAAATCAGTCAGAGATACTGTTCCCCAAAGAGGAGGCTCAAGCCAGCCCTGCTGCTTGCTGACAGGCCTTTGCAGCATTAATTCCTCCTTATCCTTGCTGCTGGTCACTGCTCCACTCTCTGCCATAACAGCAACTTTTGCCTATCAGGCGATGCCTTTGAGCCCCAGAGCAGCAGTGAGTTATGCACAGCCTCCCCAAGCTGCTCCCTGGGAAAACTCAACCTTCCTCCCCTTTTGCAAGATGAGAAACATGGTCTGAGATATTGAATGAGTCAGCTGGAGAGATGCAGTTACACAGCTTGGCATATCTTGTGTCTACCTTCATACTAGTCCATGAGAGTGTAGGGGTTTCTTTCTCTGAAGGCTCATCCTTTATGTATTTCTCTGCTTCCCTCCTCTCTGCAGCATGCATTACTAGATGCTGCTGCCTCCTGCAGTTTCTCCCTCACCTTCATCCTTTTCTGGGCCTCCAGCTCCCTGCCCCAGCCTGCTGTATGCAGCTGGTGGTGCTCATCTTTCTTGGTTGTCTTGTCACTGAGTTGTGTTTAGTTTGGGAGACTACATCTCCATGCAGGACCCCCACGTGCTGGGGGACGTGCTTGCCTGGAGGATGCCGTGGGGAAGAGACAGCACATACCACTTGCAGAAAACACTACTCATGCCTGCCCTGAAGCTGTAACACACGCTGTGCAGACGGAGCTGTGAGGAACCAGCTGCTGCTGAGGGCATCACAGCTGGGCCTGGCTCACAGCTGCTGCAGGATGTGCAGCACCTGCATCCTTGGTGGGTGCAGGGTTTTGGGAGCCTTCCCATGCTCAGCTGTCAAAAAACATCACCACTGCCTTGTGCGTGGAGTTGGGCAGGGATGGAAACAAGGGTGGCTGCCACAGCCTCTCTGAAAAGAGACCAGCTCTGCACCTCTGCTCACACCATGCTGGCAGAGGGTGGGATGCACTTGGTGGAGGGGATGTCCCAGGCTGGCGCAGGTCAGATCCAAGCTGGTTTGGCAGGGCTGGGTGCATGAGGCTCACATGGTGCCTGCCTGTGCTGTGGCTGGGCTGAGCCAGCAGGCTGAATCCCTCACTTTCAGGAACAATAAATTCTCTCACTAATCTTATGAAAGAGGAAAGAGAAGAAGGGAAAAAAAAAAAAGGCAAGCTCTAAATGCCTTACCTATTTGAAGCCTGTGGGCTCTGCATTGTATTAAACATTAACCTGCTCTTCTGAGCCAAGTGACTGATTCTCTTGGTAATTCTGAGGCTGGGCAGGCAAAGAAAAGGATTCTTTGTCAGACAGTATTTCAGAAAAAATCCCTTCAGCCATTTTCTGTCTCATCGTGTTTGTTTGGCCCTGCGGTGGAGAGGCTGCTCCACAATTTGCTATTTGTATTTGTGCAGTCAAGCTGATCAGATGGCTGTACCCCAGCCACAGCTCCAAAAACACTGCTCACCAGCAGCCCCGCAAAGGCACAGGGCACACATTGCACACACAGCCAGGCACACACGTGGGACTGTACATGTAACTGCACATATGTGCACATGTAATCAGGCACATGTGTCCATGGGCAAGAACAGAAAGTTGTCTTTTGACCTTCTAGAAAGTGTATCCCCTTGAGTTTTGAGTGTTAAAAGTAGTTGTGCCCATCAGAGATGCAGGCAAGAGCAGAGCAGGGGGTTCAGGAGTGGGTCCTGCTCCCACCTTTGCCCTTATGTGGTGCATGAGGTGGGGCAACTCATGGTGATAATTGCTTCTGCTTGGTAAATTGTGACTAATGATTTCAAAAGCACCCATGGCAAGAGTAACACATTGTTGCTATGGGCTTAGATATGTATTGGCTTGAGCAACAAACCTTTGGTGGTTCAGAAGTTTTCTTGCTGAGGGAGACTTTGGCTAACATGTCCCTGCTGGAACCAGCGATGCAGCACAGCCATGCAGCCGTGGGTAGACTTGTTGCTACAATGAGTCTGGGGATGTGGGGTGCTCCTGAGCTCTTCCAGGGCAAAGCCTGGCTGCTTAGCCCCAGATAGATACCCCAGCGACTTCCAGTTGTGCGTTGAATGCCTGTGAGAGGGTCAGACAATCCTATTTTCACGTTAGAGGCAGCACTGTATGGCTGAGAAATGGTAACAAATAGCGATGGGAATGCATCATCTGCTCTCTTCCCTTGTCCCTGGGAGATGCTGGTGTTAGGGCTGGGTGCAGAACAGGTTTTCTCCTACTGTGAAAAAGTCTAAGACCACAAAATCAAACAGAAACCTTTTCCTGCTGAAATGATGCCTTTGAGGTGGCAGAAGCTTCTGATGTGGCTGTGACTTGTGCTCTGCACCTTGGCCGGGTGCCTCAGCCCGGCTGGCTGCGGCAATCTTCCCGTCCTTCCTCCAGCAGCTCAGGCTCCTGCGCTTCCCCGCGCCCTCAGCCGGAGCGGGCTGTGACCTGCTCCCTCTTCCCGGCCCTTCCTCATGCCCCCAGCTTAGCGCGCTGGGGCGCGGGTCCCAAGGGGCCGGTGAGGAGCGCACCTGCTCCCCCCGCATGGCGGAGGGCTATAGGGATGGAAACCTGGGGGTCAGCCAGGTGTGGGTGCTCAGGGGTGCTGCTTGGGGGTACGTGGCTGGCTGTACTCCCCCTCCCAGGCTGCGAGTAACCGCTCGCACTAACTCTCCCCCTGCCCTACGCCCTCCCAAGCGCTCCGCGTACCCTGCAGCGCGGCGGGAGCCCTGTGCGGGGGGGTTGGGGAGGAAAGAGGTGTTCAGTGCCCGGCCAGCAGCGCTGAACGGGAGGCGCTCGGCCCGGGAGCCGGGCTGCCCTGAGCCGCTCCGGCAGCTCAGTCAAAGCCGTGGGGTGCGCGGGGCTGGAGCCGTGAGACCCTCCGCATCCTCCACACACACCCCCCAGCTTCCCTTCGCCGCCCCGGCTCACCTCGCGGGGGTTTCCGTGCGGGGGCCGGCGGCAGGTGCCTCCGGGAGCCGTTCGCCCCCCTCCCCGGGAGCCGTTCGCCCCCCTCCCCGGAGCCCCGCCGGTGCCGGTGCAGCCTCCCGGAGCCCCCCCCCCCCTCTTCCCCCCCCCCCGTGGGATGCGCCTCGGCCGCGGCCCCCCGCGTGGCTGCGGCGGGAGAGCACGCGCGTGTCCCCTCCCCGGCTCCGCCCGCACCCACAAAAGGCTCGCGCCCGCCGCGCGGCACCCCCACCCCCCCCCCTCCACCACCCCCCCGGGCCCGCTCGCGCCAGCGCCTCCGCCCTATGTCGCGACTCGAAGCGGCGGCATGAAGAAATCCTCGTACTCAGGTGAGCGGCCGGCCGGCTCTTCCCCGCTCCCGGCTCCCCTCCTTTGCGGCCGTACCGGGGGGAGGGAGCGGGTCCCGAGGAAGGAACGGCCGGTCCCGCAGCGCGGCTGCCCCGGCGGGGTCCCCCGCGCCTGTCGCGATGCGTGCGGGGAGCCCCGGCGGTGAGCGGTGAAGGCTGAGAAAGAGAAGTGACCGCAGGGACAGGGCTCGCTCCGGGCAAACCTCGGCGGAGGTGGTTGTTGGGGAGGTACCTGTGCCAGCACCGGCCGGGCTGCGGGGCTGAGGGGCGGCTCAGCCTCACACCGGCGCCGTGGTGTTGGGTGGGACGCTGACAGCCTTTGGGGTGGAGGGGGGAAGAGCTGGGATCCCCCCGGGCCGTGAGGCTCTCCCAGCTCCCCATCCCAGCTTTCCTGGGCTCTGCTCTCCAGCCCCCTGTGAAGCCTGGACAGCGCTCCAAAGGCACGTCCCCTGCACCCCAGAGCAGACACATCTCCTCCGGAGGGTGCAGTGCTCACCCCATAAAGCTCAGGTGCCTCCGGCAGCTCTTCCAGGCTCAGGACTTTGCTCTGCAGCTGATCCTGCTCAGCTCCAGGGGCCAGCCCGTGACCCCGTGCTCTGTAAGCCCGTTTCTGCCCTGCTGATGTGGGGACATGGTGTCATCGAGCTGGCCCTCTCTTCGGGTCCTGAGTCACGCATCTGACCACACCATGGGGGTGTTTGTGGCGGCTGCGAGTCACTTGGCCATGCCATGAGCTCACAAGCCACAGGAGCAGAGGGTTTGTCTTCACTCAGAAAATTCCCTGCGGGATACTGCTGCCTGTTTATTGTTAAATTAATGAGTAATGCTTCTCTCTTGCACATTTCTCTCATTAGTGTTGCTAAATGAGCTGCCGGGGAGGTTTTATTAGGGTTCGGATGCTGGGAACCTGAGAAAGCCTAAGGACAGTTATTAGCACGTTGTGGTGGATTAAAGTGAGCAAAAAGGCACTGGCCGAATCACCCAGCACGTTGGGAGGCTGCATTTGGGGAGCTGCCCCCTCTGTGTGGGCAGAGCCAGCCTTCCACGTCCTAGAAATCCTCTTTTTTTAACAAATTGGAGAGCCACTAGTGACTTGCTTTGGGGAATTTCACTGGGAATCCAGGTTACTGCTTTGATATGTGAGTGAGATGTACAGAGTGCTGCGGGGCCTCTGAGCTTTCTACGGCCACAGAAACTGGTGAGGTGACAACGTGACTTCCCAGCTGCAAAGACTGTGCTTCCCCAGCACGTAGCTGACAGGCTGGAAACACAGTGCCTGGCTGAGGATCTCCAAAAAAAAAACCCACCCCTGATGGTGAAAGGAAACTGTCAGCATCTTCACTTCTTGAGGTTAGGGAGCATCCCTCGCTGGCCTTGTGTGCTCCTCTCCACTATACGCAGGGTGTCATCTGCAGGCCAGGTCCTGCTGAACCTGTGATCTGAGGGTATAGAATTGATCAATGCTATACCCTCAGATCACCTGGGGGATCTCAACTTGATCTCAGTGGGTTGAAGCTCCAGCTGCAATGCTGTTAGCTCCTCCTGCAATGCTGTTAGCAGGCTGCTCCCAACCCCCAGCCAGGTTTCCCTTCTCTAAAGTACTTCAGGGGAAATCATTACCCATCCCCGATGACTTTTGAGCACATGCCACGTAGGTGCGGCCGAGTAGGAGTTTTGCCTTTGGATGCTTTACCTCTTACGGGCAGAGCAAGGCTCAGACCTTTGTGCCGTAGCCGCGGGCGCGTACGGCTCAGCCCAGTAGCACTTTTCTTCCTGGAACTTCCTGGCAGGAGGAGGGGAGAGGGTGAAAATGGGTGAAATTGGGACTTTACACAGCGAGTTAAAAATGAGCAATAACCGCTATCGCAGCCAGCTCTTTCATGTTTGCTTTAGGGACGTCTATTATTTCAGATGCTTAAGGCAAGGAGTGGTGTTTGGGGTTTTTTTTCTGAGATGTTTTACTTGTCCTGGAATACTATTATTTTTAAGGAATTTTTGGCTCTCATTTTCCATTGCTCAAGCACAACTGCACCGCCAAAGAAGCAATAGGCAGTATTTGTGATGAATGACATGATGGTTTTCTAGGTATTTTAAGGGATGGTGCAAATTGTTTTGGCCAAGAACTGTTTGTAATTTTGGATTTGTATAAGGAGTTGGTGCATGCTGAGAGGTGCATGCATTTCTGCCCAGGGAAGTGGTGGAGTCTCCTTCTCTGGAGATATTCAAGACTCGTCTGGATGCCTGTCTGTGCAGTATGAGCTGGGGAGCTGCTTGGGCAGGGGGTTGGACCCCATGAGCTCTCGAGGTCCCTTCCAGCCCCTACAACTCTGTGATTCTGTGAGAGGAGGATTGTACCCAATGACAGAACCTCCACAATCATGCACAGTGGTTAGGTGTGACCTGGGCTTACCCAAACCCTAGACTCCTAACTGATTGCTGAGATGTGCAGGGAGAAGTGACTCCTCAGATGTGAGCTATGGCTGTAGGAACGAATGCAGGAGTAACAGAGAACTGTGAATTGATCCTTGCATCAGGATTTGGGAGCAACTTTTTTACCCTATCATGACTTGCATAATGATTCTCTATGAAACATTGTCCACAGAATACAAGTGACATTGGAGTTGTTGGCATCATCTACCCTGGGGAGCTCTGCAGTAAGAGCTCTGTCCTCTGAGTTGATTTATCATGGCTCAAGATCCCCTTCCCTGTCCTAGCCCCATCGGATTCCCTTGGCATCCTATGGATCCTGAGCACCCGTGGCAGCAGCAGCTACGGGTGTTGGGATGGGGGTGAGCCAGCTTTGCACCCTGTCAAGGGGCTCCCTGTTCATGCGGCAGTGGAGAAGAAAAGCCAGTGAGGTCTCTGGGGGGGTGAGTGAGAGCAGCAGCGTGCAGCTGTGACAGCACAGGGACCTGCACCGCAGCGAGCGCTTGCCTGGCAGCGCGCGGAGGTCGTCAAAGTGCAGTGAAGCTGCGGTGGGTTGGCTTGGGCCCCTCCTAAAATGTGCGTCATGGTTTGTGGCTGGGTGAGCGCTGCCTGTCGAGAGGTGCCTCGGTATGTGGGCTGCAGCCCAGCTTCTGAGGCACTTTGCAGAAACTGAGACTGAATCTAGTGAGGCTGATCCTGCGCTAGCACGGCCCAGGGTGATGCCCTCACTGCTCTTGTAAAAGTTCTTGGGTGAGACAGAGATTGACCTGGTGTTTGCAGAGCCACGTTGTTCCCTCCCAAAGAGGATTCCTCTCCTGGCATCGTGCTTGTCTGAGCCATGGAAAAATGAGCAGAGTTTTTCAGGCTGATATTCTTTTTAATTTATTTTTTAAAATTTAGTTCACTAGCCAAATGACAGCATCAAGGAGAACCATTACTGCATGGCAGGCACGTGCTCACTGTTTAGCAGCCACGTTTCCAGACCAGCCCATGCCCTGCACTCAGACTTCCCAACCAAGGATCTGCAGCCACAGAGCCTTCTCACATTCACACATGCTGCCTCATGGGATTTCTTCCCCAACTCCCTTAATGTATTCTTTTTACCACTTGATCCATCACATCATGCTGATCCCTGCCTGAGTCACTTCCCCTTTGCTGCGTGTGTGGCTGGCTGTGGCCATTGACATTCCCCACTGGGTGCTGCCCCTGGGTTGTTCTTTGAGTGCCAGGACAGTTCAGAGCTGCCCAGAGAGAATAGGTCCTGCTGCCCTGAGACCTGCAGGGATGCAGGCTGAAAATGGGCATGTCTTGAGTACTGTCACACAACACATGCAGGACAACCAGGTGATCAGGCCCAGTCAGCATGGGTTTATGAAAGGCAGATCATGCTTGACCACTGATCTCCTTCTGTGACAAGGTGACCTGCTCAGTGAATGAGGGAAAGGCTGTGGATGTGGTCCACCTGGACTTCAGTAAAGCCAGTAAAGCCAGTAAAGCTGCTCTTGCAGCATCCTCCACCCATGGAATAGATGGGTATACTCTTCACTGGATTAGCTCTGGTGAGGCTGCACCTCAAATGCTGTGTCCAGTTTTGGGCCCCTCACTACAGGAAGGATGTCGAGATGCTGGAGTGCATCCAGAGGAGGGTGATGGAGCTGGTGAAGGGCCTGGAGCACAAGTCCTGTGAGGAGCAGCTGAGGGAGCTGGGGCTTTTTAGTCCTGAGAAAAGGAGGCTGATGGGAGACCTCATCTCTCTCTACAACTGCCTGCAAGGGGGTTTGCAGAGATGTTGGGGTCGGTCTCTTCTCTCAGGTGACAAGCAATAGGATGAGAGGAAATGGCTTGAAATTGCACCAGGGAGATTTAAGCTGGAAATCAGGAAGAATTTCTGTACTGAAAGGGTTGTCAGGCATCAGAACAGGCTGCCCAGGGAGGTGGTGGGGTCACCATCCCTGGAGGGATTTAAAAGGTGTGTGGATGAAGTGCTTAAGGACATGATCTAGAGGCTGTGGTTGGACTCAATGATCTGAAGGGTCTCTTCCAACCTAGGTGATTCTATGAGATTCCTCTCCACGTCTCTGTTTCTCAGTGACTGGTGTAGGATGGGAGGCAAAGGCCTCATGAGCAGGGCAGTGTCGCAGGCCGCGCTCCCCAGCCAGCGCTGTGGCCGTGAGGCGGCATCGCCCAGGTCAGCACAGTGTGCTCAACAGCTACAAACCTTTAATGGTTCTTTGGTTGCTTTTACAGTTAAAAAGCTGTGTATGCGTTAGATAATTACATTTCTAACAGGCCTGCCCTCTCTGATGGTAGCAAAGCCTGTGATTTTCCCAGTGCGCTACAAATGGCTGGGGGGGCTCTGATGGGCGAAAGGGCCCCGATCCTCCAGCACGCTGTTCTCAGCTGCCTGTTTCTGCAGCTTTGCAGCTGTTGGGAGTTGCTGCAGGCAGCTGGCAAGCTTCCTCCCCGCTTCCTAGCTGTAAAAACTGAGGTGGGACCAGGAGATGTCCCATCAAAAATGCGTGATGGTTGTATTTTATTTGCATGCTGACAGAATATATTGCTGTGAAGGTCAGCACGCTCTGCCACCACACGTTTCCGATGCCTTGTGATGATTGATGTGATCTTGTTATGACAAAACCCCTCTATTGTGAGGCCACACTGTGCTGGGGTGGCAGGATCAGCACCATGGGTTTGGTTGGGAGCTTCACCCTTGCCAGGTTTGGCTGGCATGTGCGGGCAGCGGTAGAGCTTTGCTTCAGGTAGCAAAACATCCTGACGTCTGTTAGGAAATAGTTTGGAGAAGCAAGAGACTCCAGCCTGTGGAGAAACTGCAACACACAGCCACATGCAGAAAATAACAGAGCTATGGGGGGCCCAAGGGGGTGGTTATCGGCTCCCCCAAAGCATGGATCATCTTCCCATGCCCACTTGGGGGAGCAAGGAGAGGTGGTGCTAGGTGAAACAGGGAGATGTTGGGGCAGGGAAGAACTTGCTGCTCCCTGTGAGCAGGGAAATCCCTCCCAACCCAGGGAAATCCAGGTTATTTGTGTGAGGGCAATCCATCCCCTCCTGGACAAGAGATGTGGGATCCAAATCCAGGGCAAAGTCTGCAGAAGACCTTTGTGCTGCAGTGATTTGTGAGGGTTTAACCTGTCCGACTGCTTGCTTTTTGTGAGCTCCTGGTGCCACACAGGGGTGGGATCACCTGTCCAGGGGTGATGCTAACTGGCCATGCCAGTGTTTTTAACTACACACTGGGCAGTTTCCCTTCCTGCCGACCCTGGTGTCCTGAGGAAGAGCAGCCATGCTCCTGCAGCTCTCATTCCCTGTGGGAATCCCACGCTGTGCGTGGTGGCTCAGGCAGCATCGTCCTGGTGAGTCAGCCCGTTCCCACACTGCCCCGCAGTGACACACCAGTGACAGGGGTGACTTGGAGAGCCCTTGAAAGGCATTATGATTGAGGGGAGGGTCACTACTGCCTGGGAAGCTGTTTCCTTCTGTAAATCTCATCGTTTGTGCAATAGCATGGGCTTGCTGATGTGGCTCTGGCAGCTGCCGGGATGGGGCACCACTGTTAGAGCCCAAAAGGGAATGCCAGCTTTGTGCTCATAAGGCGACTTCCATGGCTGTGCACGGGCTGGCCTCTTGCAGGGCATGGTGGGGTTCAGACTCCTCTGGAGCAGCAGCCAGCATCTGTGTGGGATGGCACCCTGAGGACACACAAGGAAAAGTTCTGTGCAGTGGTGCCACTGTGAAGCTCTTGCAGGAGCGTGAGCGCTGATCCTTGCACCACAGCAGTCTGAAGCATGACACAAGTGACATCCATGACCTGAACTCTTCCTTTCAGTGAGGGCAGGTTTGAATCCAATGCCCAGAGAGCGTAACCATCCCCTGCTTCCCTCAAGTACCGTGCTGCCTTTGAGGCTCCCAGGTTGAGCAGATGGGAGTTAAACTGGAGGGATGACTGCAAGCTGCAACTAGCAGCAAAAGGGTTTTTTCTCTTTCTTTTTTGTTTCCCCTTGTCTGTGCCAGATGAGTATTATTTGCAGGAAGCACGTTGTGCAGCTCAGATTTGTTTAGAGAAGGAGTGTAGGGGGAGGAGCCAGCTGAAGGCATAATGGAAATGGAAAAGGTCACAGTAAGGCTCAAGAAAGTCCATCATTTCTTGGTGTGGGAGTATGGCTATTCTGGGGACTGAGGGAATAGCAGAGCTCTGGCTTCAGTTCCCAGGAGGGAGAAAGGACTTGCCAAAGGACAATCTGCAGAGGAACCAGCTCCCTCTGGGGAGAGCTCACCCCGAGACCCCCCAGGACTGAACCCAGAGCAGCTCCTGGGGACACAGAGGCTCCTAGATGCTCACTGGGAGTCATGTCCCTTTGCAGGCTGCAGCAGCACAGGGGAAGCTCTGAGGGCATGTCCTTGGGGAGCAGGTTGGAGTCCTGATCCCACCCCCTGGGTGCGAGTTTGCTTTGGTTTTGTTGTTATCAAGGGAAGTGGGGATTGCCTGTAGCTTTATATAATGGACAGAATAAACAAAGGAAATGAGGACGAGATGCCCTGGGCAAGCACTGGGAGCTGCTGGGAGTGACTCAGTGCCTGAGCTGGAAGTGCCTGGACACGTAGGAATAAAAGATGCTGAGAAGAATAACAGATCCTGGTGTGTTGCAAGTCAGGACAAAGGACTCCTGATAGACCATGGGTGGTGGCAGGGGTTTGTTCAGTGTGTTTAAGGTTGCTGAAAAGCTGTGAGTTAAGGAGGCTGGAGGCTCTGGTTTGTCTGTGGGGTAGGTACAGCTCAGGGCTGCAGAAGACCCAGTGTCACCCAGCCTGCCTGGCTCTGTGACCAGAGGGGTTGGTCCCTGGCGTGCTGTGGCTGCCATCTTCCATCTGATGGGGTTTTTGGTTATTTTTTTCATTAAAAGCAATATATATACTTTTAATATTTAATATTTATTAATATGTTTATATTTTCGTTTTTTTCATAAAAGCAATGTGTATGTATATATAAAACAATGTGTGTGTATATATATATATATATTGCTTTTAATCAGTAGGAACGAGGATGAAACAGGATTCATCACCCACACAGAATTTACTTTGAGGCATTGTACATTGATGTTGTTGCCAGTGCAATCCTGCAAAGCTGGCCTCCTCCTTGGTCTCTGGTTTGGTTTTGGTGCTTTTCTGACCTTGCTGATTTTCAATGTCTTGGTCATAAAAGGAGTCATGTGCACTGTATTGCTTTTATCTGAGGTCAATTGCTAGGCACACCAGGAAATCCTTCCATTCAGACCTTTGTGTGCTCTTGCAGCCCTGCCTGCCCTGTGAAGAGGATTTTTCCCCTTTGGTGTCCTGCCTTCACATGTTTGAGAGCATGTTTTATCTAATTGGGCATAACACTGAGCAATGGGAGTTTGAGCTGTGCCCAAGCTGTACCAAACCCACCACATCCTACCAGGGGATTTCTTTCTTTAATATCTTTTTTAGCAGGTAGGTTATGACTCTGAGAGCTGTTGAGTATTTACTGAGCAGTTCAGACATAGGCAGCCTGAAGGACTAACATTGCTGGAGCTAATTGCCCTTCGATGTTAATTGTCATTCAGCTCCATCTGCATCTGTAAACGCTTTCCCAAATTGCTGCACTGACAAGTGAGATGCTTCAGTTGGCTGAGTCCCATGGAAAGGCTGTCAGTGCTGCAGGCTGTCAGGGGATGTCATGGCTTGGGTGGTCTCTCCCATCCTGCTTGGCAGCTGCAGTCCAAGGCAGTGATTTATTTCCTGGAGGGGTTGGTTGGGTTTTTTTTGTCAGATAAACCTCCCAACAGTGATGTGTAATAACCTGACAGCTGATTCCTGCAGTTGAAGTTGAGAGCGATGAGTTAATGTTGGGAAGGATGAGCTCAGCCCTTGTGAGTTTGATCCATCTGTGGAGGTTTCAGACCTGCTTTGGTGGCAAGTTGCTCTGCTCTGTGTGCATGCTCCTTCACAGACCAGCCACTCTCTAGGAAATAAGGATCAGACATCGATGTTTTTAAATAGATGTCAGGCTTTTCAGGCAGCATATGTGGTAGGCAGAGGGCAGGAGGATGTCTGTGGCTGTGGCCTTGGGTTTTCTGTGTGTTTGGCTTTGCTGAGTTTAAGATCATCGTGGGAAAAGGGAGGCCCCTGTGCTTGAGCTGTGCTGGAGAAGGAACAGTGAAAATCTGTTTCATAATATGTGTCTGGATGAATGTTCAGATCTTACTGAGCCTTTTATGTCCTTTGGGCTGTGAGTATAAGTATGGGAGCCCCTGAGAGTGGATATAAGCCAGAAAAGCCTCCTGTGTCAATGTACCACCTGCTTATTGGTGCAGGTATCTGCATTAAACTCTTTTGTAGACTGCTCCTGTTCCTTGGTGGACAGTTTGTGGGCTGCTGTCAGCAGAGCTGGTAACACAGAAGAGTTAGTGACTCCAGACACTGAGAAGCAAGGAGCTGGAATGTTGGTCCAGGGCATAGTCACGCAGCCCCTAGTGAGCTCAGAGCATCACTGGACCTGTGTAAAATCAGCAGTGGCCTCAATCCTGTCTGATGGAGATGTTACTGTGCCCAAAGCCCCTCCAAGTGATGGACAGACTGCTGCAGAGAGCCACAGTGGGGGTGAGGAGTGCCAGGGGTGGGTCAGTGGATGGAAAACCAGGAGCTCTGCTGGCAGAGCATGCACACCAGCTGTGGGGGAACACCAGTAGAGGAATGTGGAGAAGTAAGTGGAAAGGCAGGAGAGGAGGAGGAGAAGGATGCAGACCCAATGCCGGGCACAGTCCACAGTGCTGCTGGCCCCGGGGAGGGAGGAGAGATGCAAGGAAGGAAGTGGCTTTGCTGATGAGCTGAGCAGCTTCCTCCTCAGCCACAGGAGCAAGGTCTGAGCCAGGGGGTGTTGGTCTTTGCCCTGGAGGGATTAATTGGTGTTTTTGAGCATTCCTACAGCTTTCCCAACATACACTGAAGGTGGGGAAGATGGGGACAGGTGGTGAACCAGGTTACACATTTCCTGAGCCAAAGCTGGTCACCTTTTGGGGAGGTGGAGTGGAAAGCATCAAGTCTTGTAAGGATGCAAGAGAAAACATTAAGGTAGGAAACAATATCTTCAGAGAGTTCTGTGCTGGGCTGAATCAGAATAGCCAGAAGTTTTACTGGGCCATACTGGAAGGGATGGCTGGAAGAGAGCTGTGATAACCTCTGAGAAGGTGAGACTAGACAAGTAGCCTGTGAATTACATTACAATTCCCTTTCTTTTTTGAAAAGGAGGCTATGGTCTGGTGAGGCAGTGTGAGTGCTCATGACTTGCATAGAAATGTTGTGTTGATAATGTCCAGTCAGTGAACACTTGGCAGTGGGGCAGGGCACCTGCACAGGGCCTCACCTTGCCCCTGTGAACAGCACAGGAGCCATCAACAGCTTGTAGCCTCATGGGCAGAGCTTCCTGTGTGTAATCACAGCACGGGCAGAGGGCACAGGGCTCTCTCTGAATTCATCTGTCAGAGCCCAGGCCCCTGCATGCTGCCCTTAGCACATGAGGGGTTTTCACTCTTCTTGGCTGGGCAGCAGCGATGACAGGGAGTAGTCACGTTGGGTTCCTATGTCAGGAGCACTCAGGACCAGAAGCTGCATGTTCTCCTTAAACCTGCACGGTTTGTTGCAGGAGGTGTCACTGGATGGAGAACAGTGGGTCAGAAGGGGAGGCATGGTGTTAAAAGTGCCCACCCTGTGCTCAGTGTGACAGTAAACTGTGTCTGCCTGTGCGGAGTAGGCTGCTCCCATACCCTGCCCACAAGCTGGGGCTTTTCTCCAGCCTCGTAGTTGCCTCTGTGGGCTGCCAGGGCTGCTTTCCCTGGGATTGCTCCTTGCCCTCCTGCTTTCCACCTGGAGATGACCTTGTTTGAATTTCTGGGAGAGCACAGAGCTTGCCAGGGTGGGTTTGTTTGCCTTTCTGAGCAAATACCTGGCGGTGCTGTGGAGCTGGAGCAGCTGGTGTGCAGCACCTTGGCCGGTTCCAAGGTGCTCACAGTTTCAAGCTACAATCAAGGCTTATTAACATAAGGGCTGGAGGAGCTCCTGTTAGCCCTTTGAGTGGTCCCTGGGTGTTTCCACAAGGTTCTGCTGCTCCCCCTGTGCCCAGAGGATTGCAGGGACTGGGCAATCCGGGAAGCAGTGAGGTGTGTGGATCTGATGGGAGCAGTCTGCTAGCTGCAAGGCTGGCCATGAGTGGTTGGGTTTTCTGGCTCTATCTGTGTGACTGATCAATGTTTATAAGTAGCTGAAGGGTGGGACACAGGGGGACATGGTCAGCCTCTTCTCAGTGTCTGTGGGGACAGGACAAGGGGCAATGGCTGCAAGTTGGAGCACAGGAAATTCCACACCAATATATGGAAGAACTTCTTCAAGATGAGGGTGAGGGAGCCCTGGGACAGGCTGCCCAGGGGGTGTGGAGTCTCCTTCTCTGGAGAGATTTCAGCCCCATCTGGACACTAACCTGTGTGCCCTGTCCTAGGGACCCTGCTTTGACAGGGGGATGGACCCAATGATCTCTGGAGGTCCCTTCCATCCCCTATAACTCTGTGATTCTGTGATCTGTCCTGGCTTCTCACACAGGAGGGAAACCTTAGGGCAGGGTAGGACCTCAGATAGTCAAGCTGGTTGAGGCCAAGCGAACTCTGGAGGCAGAGCTGCTCTGCCTGGTGGCTCCTCACATTGAGGATCCAGGGTGCAGCTCAAGGTTTACAAAGCAAATGGCTCTAATTCCTGTTTCTACAAGGGGATTTCTGGGCCTGTGCCTGGGTGCTGCCTGCCATCATGTTCACAGCACCCTGACAGCCACCTTCCACACTGCAGTTTGCAGGCAGCTCCATCCCACCATCCTGCAAGCACCTGCCTGGAGTACTTGGCACCCAAAGCTCCTTCTGCCCTTGGTGATGATAAAATCTGGTAAAATTTCATTGGTGATGATAAAATCTGATAAAATTCAGCCCATGTAGGACCTGAATCTCTTGTAGCATCCTCCTGCAGCTGCTGACTTGAGGGAGTCCAGTGTGTGGACCAGGCCTCTGTGCTGCTCCTTGCTGAATCACGTTGCATCCTATCCAGATTTTTTGTTTGTGTGTTGTCCATTCCCAGTGTATCAGGATGAGCTGGAATTCTAATATTCTCTGACATACTTGCATTTCACCCCCACTTGGGATTGTCTTAATCTTTCTGTAACCTCTCTGTTTCCCATTTCTGATGGTTGATGAGTGATGTATCTTTAGGTCAAAACAGCTGGGAGATCAGGCTTGGGATTAAAAATCGCCTTGGTGTAGTCCCTCAGAGCATCCTGGGAGCATCCAAGCCCTGTTGCTTGCAGAGTATGGGCAAAATGAGACTATAAGCCAAGTAGGGACCTCTGCTCTGGGGGGCTTAACAGCCTCCTCTGCTCTTCAAATCATGTCATCATAATCTTTGTGAGATTAAACACTGTTTCTGCAGCAGGGTTGGTTTTTATTTTAAATTTCATTTTCTTATGGAATAAACTGATGGTGACAGATGCTCAGGAGCCTGGAGGGTCAGAGCTTTGTTTATGCAGGGGGAACTTCAGAGGGGGGTGGTGACAGTTCCCCTTGGAGCAGGATGGGGTGATTCCTCACCCTCCCCAGCTACCATCCAGGGGAGTTCCTCTGGGGTACGCACCCTGTGAAACACCATCCCCTCCTCTGCTGTGAGCCCAAACCTTCCCAAGTGAGGTTCTCTGAGAGTGATACACACTTATGTCCACTTCATTGCTGAGGAAGCCAGTCTGCAGGGAAATGAGCTGCTTTGTTCATCTGTGCAGCCAGGTTGGGGTATCATCAGATGCCCCGACTCCTGCTCCTTTCCCTAATGGCTGTGCAGATAAGCAAAGTGCTTCCTATTCCTGTGCACATCAGACATCGATCTCCAAACTCAGGGAGTACAGAGGCCTGGAAAAAACAAAACCAAGGTGGAATTTAATTTTGCCTAAGTGGAGCCATCTAAAAGCAGCTCCCTGAATCCGAGCTGGTCCCTGCGGTGTGTCTCTGGCCAGGGGCTGACTGATGGATCACCCAGCCTCCCACCTCATGCTCTAGGGATGGAGGAGGCTCTCAGCTGCATTGCCTGCCTCCTGAGGAGGTTTGCTGTGCAGATGCCCAGGTAGGCACTGCCCTGAGGCTCACAGGTATCAGTAGCAGAGCAGAGTCAAACCCCAGGCCTTAGGATAACAACCAGAGGTCTCCAAAATAACAGGCATCCTTCCAAGCCCATGGCCACCAGTCTGCAGTGAGTGGCTGCTTTGTGTGTGGGCAGTTTCTGGAAGAAGTGGTGGCATCGCTGTGACACTGGGGCTGCTTCCCCCACCCTGCTCAGGACTCAGCTGGGTCATGCTGAGGACAGGCACGTGTTGGTTCTGATGTCAGGAATGGTACACACGTCAGTGTGTACTGGTGAGCTTTTGGCTCTGGCTCCAGAGCCACTCCCAGAGAGGTGCTCGTGGGGAGAGGAAGAAGGGTGCTGGCAGGAACCTTCCTGAGGCAGCACAGAAATGTTTTCTGCTCATGATCTCAACCTCTGGAGATAAGGCTGGAATTTGGATGTCCCTTGGAGCACCCTCCCTTGATCCCAGGGTGATCCTGCAGGAAGCAGGTTTGGGGTGGAGGGACGTGGCAGTGTCACAGGTCCCCTAGAGTCCTCTGACTGAGGAGGATGCCCTTCATGAAAGGTCCCCTTGCCTCGTCACGGCAGTGTAGGGGTCATGGGAAGTGACCTGAGCCTCTGGACAGAGGAAAACCTTTCAGCTTTGGCTGGCAGCAGCCCCTGTGTTTGATGTGGCAGTTCACACATGGAGACAAGTCAGTAAGTGTCACTGTGCTGGGAACCCTCTCATGCAGCTGTGTGGCATGGAACAAGGTCTTGGCAGAGCTGGGGTCCATGCACAGAGGTTTGGGTTGCTCAGCAGCTGCAGGCTGAGCTTCCAGGGGAAGCACACACCCCCCCAGCACACCGCTCACCTCTGCTCTGTGTGTACACGTGTGTATTACAGAAATAGCAGCAATTTCTCCTTTAATTCTGAGGGTTTGTACCTTTGGGATGGGTTCTGGGTTGGACCTGACCCTCCTCTGCCCAGCTCCGTTACCCCGAGTGTGCCATGTTCCACATACAATGCTGCCTTTCAGTAAGACCTACAGAATCAGCTTTGTGTCTCCTTCTGTGAGCCCTCCTTTAAGAGAGAAAAGCTTCCTTAAAGGCTGCAGGCAGTGCTCTGTGCTTTGAAAGGGTTTCCACCTGTGCCAGGAGTGATTTCACTCTGCTGCTTGCCAGGGTTGAGCTGTTTGGGGGTGCCTTTTCCTTGCTGGCAGCTGCAGAAGCCCATGAGAGGAATGAGTTGCATTGGGACTGCTTGGTACCTAGGGAGAAGAGCATGTAATCATGGAGTATTATCAAGTAGAGGTGCTTCCTGCAGCTGGGGTTTATTTAAAAGAACCTATCCTTAATTCTCCTGCAGCCCTGATGTTGGGCTGTTGGGGAGCATGGCTTGGCAGAAAGGTAGGTGTTGGATCTAGAATGATTTTGTCCCTTCCAAGGATTTGAAAGGATAAACCAAGAAGTTATTTATGTATTGGTTCTGCCTCTTGTTTTGAAATTAATTTAGTGCTGTTGCACTGGGTGCCTCTCTCTTCTGATGAGCAGGATGCAGCAGACACATTCTGGGGCTCAGCGTGGGCAGTGGGTACTCCTGGGAACCTGGACCTCCTTTAAGTGCCTTGAAATGCTTCATATGAGAGGGACTGGGGGAGAAGGGGCGCTCACAGGATGTTTAACCTCAATGTGGACTGCTGACCCCTCACAGATGAAGGCTTAGGCTGCTTGTGGGACTGTGGTTGGTTCTTCTGTGGGTGTCTGGCATCAATCTTCTTCAGATGTATTTAGGCCCTCTCCAGATAGAGGTGAAGATTACTGCAGTTTGTAAAGGCACTTTTACTAGCTCTAGTGTAAGCTGATCTCCAACATTAGGCACTCAAATCGGTCCTAAAAGTTGGCTGAAGTTCCCTTCTATTGCAGTTTCCCTGCTGCAGCCACTATTAAATGTAATTGTAAGATACAAGGACAAACATTCAGAGAATGTTGCTAGCTCATGAAACTGGGTTGCCTTGGCTTCTTCTGGGGCAGACTTGGTAGGAGAAAACCCTTAATTGTATGGGTCCAGGGCTTCGTGGTAGTCTCGAATTTAGACTTCCCCTCTTCTGTGGAGCTATGTCATGCATTAGGACATGTGGGGATGGCTTCAAGCTGAAAGAGTGAGGGTTAGCTTAGGCATTAGGAACAAGCTCTTCACTCTGAGGGTGGAGAGGCCCTGGCACAGGGTGCCAAGAAAGGTTGTGGAAGCCCCATCCCATTAAACATTTAAGACCAGAATGGATGGAGCTTTGGGCAGCCTGGTCTTTGAGGTCCCTTCCAACCCAAACCATTCTGTGATTCTTCCCTGATGTCTAAGGACAGTGGACATTATCTCAGTCATTTATAGATAGTGCCTGAATCATTCTTTACAGCTAACATGTAAACCAATTAAAGAATATACCCCTCCTGCCTCTATAAGCAGAAGTGTTTGACACCTTGATGTACAGATGAGTCAGGGTAGCACCATGAGGGCAGCTGAGTGGTTCCCAACTCCTCTGTCTACAGACATCTTTGGCCCCACAGCCAAACTAGTCCTGCCTGGCACCCAGCTCAGCATCTTCCCAGAGCAGGTTAGCCTTGAATGAGCAGAGAATCGAGGTGTTACTGGAGCTGGGGTGTAGATAAATCTGAGGCTGTGGGTGCTGTGATTCCAAGCTGAGATGCATTGTGTAGGGGTGTCCAGGGAGCTGGTTTCCAAACTGCAGCTTGGATCTTGGGCTTGCAGACTTTGGGGCAATTCTGTGTAGTTTTAGAGGATCACAGGGCTTCTACCAAAGTGATCCAGACTCCTCATTGTATGAACACGATTGAGAAGTGTGCATTGTGGCTGTGGCTTCACAGGTGAGAGGGCTCCAGGTAGTGTTTGTGCCCCAGGGTGGGTCTGTGGGGGCATTGGGTGCAGAGAGAAAAGTGCCCATCACCTGAGCATCGTGCTTTTCCAAGATTGACCATTCTCAGTCAAGTGGCCAGGCAGTTTGTGAATCTTGACACTGTTTCTCTAAGTTTCTGGCTGGAAGGGAATGGGGTTTAGTGACTGGGGTCCCTTGGCCACTGCTTTGCCTGTCCTTGGTTCCTTCACCCCAGTGTTACATGCCTGCAGTGGAGCATCTCTCCTACCAGCTGGAGGAAGAGAACACTGTCACGAGTCTGGAGTGAGACTGGACATGTTTGTTTGTGTCTAAGTGACATCTCTGGTTGTGTTTATACCCTTTGCTTTGGTATCAGATGCTGGTCTCAAACCAAAGGCTGCCTCTTGTCTCCCTGAGCTGGAAACATGGAGCTGCTCACGAAGGCTGGGGAGTCTGATGGCCAGGTCTGTGCTGGGGGGGCCTGCTAGCTGCAGATGCTGGTGAGCCTCTGCTAAGCATCCCCGTGGGTTACCCTGGTGGGGTCATCCCCATGGGTCATCCCCATGGGTCACCCTGGCTCAGGAGGACCCTTAACCTCTGCCCTTTGTCATCGGCAGCCCTTTGGGTAGTGAGCTGCCTGCTCTTTGTTCTCAGCTCTTCTTTATACACCCCATCCCTCTCTGGGAAGAATCAACATTTGCTTTTCGGAGCCTGGCAAACAGAAGGGGTCTGTATTGCATCCTGATGGCAGCCCCAGGCTTACAGGGCTCCAGTGAGAAATCCAGTGATGTTTGTGGCAAGGGGAACCCTCTGAAACACAGTTTGGGGGCTTTGAGTGTCTGAAACAAGAGCATGGAGCAGTGAGCACTCACTGACCTAATGCTGGGGCTGGAAAATAGAATTCAGATGCTCAGAGATTACACAAAGGTGGCAACAAAATCGATTTAAAATCTAAGTAAGGGTGATTAATTGGGGATTTTTTAATCCAAAGGAACATGCTGCTGCTTAGTGCACTAAGGCTGTGTGCAGCATCAGGGTGCAGCAGAGTGCCAGATGCTGGACTGGGCAGTTTGCACCAGGAGTTCTGCATGGTCAGAGTGTTAGGGGTCTGTGGGTGAAGAGCTGTGGACTGTGTGGGGAGGGCTGGATCCATATGGAAATAACACATCACAGTTTAAAATTCCTTTCTCCTCCTTCAAATCTGACAGTGGTTTTCCCCAATTAATCCATGGCCATTGCTGGATGAACCTGAGAGTGTTAGGTGTGCTTGTGTGCCTGGGTGCTGTAAATGTCAGAAGGGGTTTGGAAGGCAGAAGAGGAACAGGGGTTGTTTGGTTTGTTCTTTGCATTTGCATCGTGCTCTGCGTGCTAAGCCTTATCCCTCGTCCATCCAGGCTCCTGGGAACGCTTGTGCTATTAATGTTAATCATTAACTGACACATTTCTAACTCACTGGAGCTCTCCTGGCAGCTGTTTAATGTAAGAGTTTGATTATTTCCTTCTTTGAGCAAGGCTGTGGCTTGGATGAGTTCAGATGCCTTCCCTCCTTCCCATCTCTGCTGGGATGCTGCAGGTTCTGCAGAATAAATGGGGCCAGGTCCAAGCTGCTCTTGTGATGGCTTTGCAAACCCTCCCTGTGTAGTGAAAGTGCCATGAGTACACTGCTGTAGCTCTCAGGTCCTGTGGCTTTCAGTCTAGAGAAAAGCAGATTAAGGGGAGACCTAATTGGTGTTTAAAATTATCTTAAGCATGGGGTGCAGGGGGAATTGGCCAGCCCCTTTTCAGTGTCTGTGGGGACAGGACAAGGGGCAATGGCTGCAAGTTGGAGCACAGGGAGTTCCACACCAACCTGGGGAGGAACTTTTCCCCAGTGAGGGTGAGGGAGCCCTCGGACAGGCTGCCCAGGGGGTGTGGAGTCTCCTTCTCTGGAGAGATTCCAGCCCCATCTGGACACCGACCTGTGCAGTATGAGCTGGGGAGCTGCTTTGGCAGGGGGTTGGACCCCAGGAGCTCTGGAGGGCCCTTCCAACCCCTGTGATTCCGTGATTTTATGATTCTCCCCCTTGGATTTCAGAAGCTAAGGACTGGTGAAGACAGGGTGAATTTAGAGGGACAAGATTTCTTTGGAAGCCTGCTTAGCTTCAGCAGGGAACTGGAAGTGATTTTAGCCATGCCAGTAGTTACCAGGTCCATTCCCAGTCCGTGTAGCTTGTCAAGAACAGTTTTCTGTTCCTCTGCAAACTCTTTTCTCTCCTCTCCTGCTGCTAACTAAAAGAGTTGCATAAACCACCAAAACTGACATCCAAACAGCCTGTTTTTCCAGTCCCTTTCCGTTTGTGGGGATACTTTATAAATACACATTTGTACAGCTCATCTGATGTGTCAGTGTGGTGACGTGGCATCCTCCCTGCTGCCTGGGCAGATTACTGAAAGGCTCTAACCAGAAGGATCACAGATGATGACTAACATGCTTTTTTCATATGAAAAAGCTGCTTGGGCTAATTTTTATAATTTTTTTTTTTTATTTTTTATTGTGCTTTCATGGTTGTCCAGCATATCTCTGAATGACTATCAGCTGCAAGGATTTTGTGGGCAGTAAAGTACAGCCCATCACAGGGAGTGGTGAAATGATCCCCTTATTTCTATTGAGTATCTGAGGATTGAGTTAGCTCCAGAAGAAAAGTGTGGGGAAAAGCCACGGCCTCTCTGCTTTTTGAAGGCTGGTTTAACTACTGAACCTCCTGCCAAAGCACTTGGGGTCACTCCAGAGTTTTAATCTTGACATTGAGCTTGAAATGTGGCTGAGCTGGAAGCAGGATGACTGGTAGGACTGTGTGCTGGGGGCTTGCAGGTCAGCTGAGGCACTTTTCTGGCCCTGAGCCCTGTGGACGCATCACTCGATTTCCTAAGAGTTACTGTGGTTTAATTTGAATTAAAATACTGAATTAAAGCCTGAACTTGAGCCAGGGTTAAAGTGCTGGATCTCTTCTCATCTTCTACCACTGCTCCTCGTGTCTAAGCTAGTGCTTTGCTGTAGCTCAGAGCTCTGGACAGGCCACTGCTGGCCTTGGGGAAGCCCTTCCAATGCTGGCAAAACTGAGGCTTAATTCTTGTGCCTTTCAGCATTAGGGTGAGCTTTTGGAGTGTTTTTTCAGAGTTAGAATGTGTTTGGCACCTGCCAGTAACACAGCCCTGCAGTAGGAGTATATATACCCATATATATACCAATTATCCTGTGCTTCCCTCAAGGGTTACCTGTTCTCCAGCCTGGGGCTGGGCTCTCTCTACCTGTGAGCTCCTGGCTCCATTACTGGAGCTGTGCTGCTTAGTGCTGTCTGGTCCCAGCATGATGATAGCCAGCTCCTGCCAAAGTGAAATGGTTTGTGGTGCTTTAGGCTGCATGGCTTAGGCATAATCTTCAACCCAGATGCACACAGCTTGTTGGTGTGCCCATGTGGTGGTGGCTGTGTCAGAGAATCATAGAATCACAGAATGGCATGGGTTGGAAGGGACCCCAAGGATCACAGAGCTCCAACCCCCTGCCACAGGCAAGGCCACCAACCTCAGGCCTGGAGCTACACAAGGTTGCCCAGGGCCCCATCCAACCTGGCCTTGAACACCCCCAGACATGGGGCACCCACCCCCTCTCTGGGCAGCCTGTTCCAGCCCCTCACCACTCTCTCTGCACAGAACTTCCCCCTAAGATCTCCTCTAACCCTTCCCTCCTCCAGCTTCCCTCCATCCCCCTTGTCCTGCCAGTCTCTGCCCTGTAACAAGCTGATTCCCCTCCTGTTCCTCTGCTCCCTTCAGGGACTGGCAGGCTGCAATGAGGTCCCCCCACAGCCTTCTCTTCTCCAGGCTGACCCAGCCCAGCTCCCTCAGCCTCTCCTTGTAGGGCAGCTGCTCCAGCCCTCTGGGCATCTTCATGGCTCCTCTGACCCCTCTCCAACAGCCCCACATCTTTCTTGTATTGGGGGCCCCAGATCTGGACACAGTACTCCAGGTGGGGCCAGAAGGTAGTGGTCCACCTGAATCTGTAATCAGCATCCCTTGAGGCATCCCCTCCACCTCAGCAAACACTTGCTTTGCTGCCAGAAACCCTTAGTCCAGAATGAAACCATGCACAAGGGCTGAAGGTTGGTGGGGTGTTTTTTTCCTAGCTATGCTCAGCTTCTTTGGAAAGAGTCTCTATTACACAGAGTCTGGAAAAGTGTCTTTTATTCTTCAGTGCCTGGTTCTGATTAGTGCTGGAAATGAACAGGAATTTTTCTCCCCCCCCTTTTTTTTTTTTAAAACATATTCCTTTTGAGGTTAATGTTGCAAGTGGATTTCAAGTTAATCGAAGTAAAGTTGTAATTGTGTGCTTCATTGGAGCCTGGCTTGAAGCAATAGAAGCTTCTTCCTTTGCTACTCTCCAAGGTTTCCCTTGTAGTCTTCTGCTCCTCCAGAGCCTCTCTGTCCCCAGCTGTCTGCAGTGACACCCTCAGCTCCATGAGCAGAGCTCAACCTCTGAAGGCAATGTCCTGTGTCAGCATTAGAGCTTCACAGGTTGTTCCCCAGCAGCTGGTCTGGTGTGTTGGAGGAGCCATCGAGGTGGTGGCTGTGCAGTGTGGCTCAGGGTTTATCCTCCCTCTGCTAACAGCTCCAGGCCTCCTTAGTGGTGAAGTCTTCTCCAACTTACCTAAGGAGCTTTTGGAGCCTGTCTCTGTGGAGCAGAATGAAACACAGCCACCAGTGAAAGCAATTCTCTTGCCTGCTGCCTGGGTAGTACCTGTGGAGTAGGTAAAATGAGATAGGTTGCACACCCTGTGCTGTGATGGAGATGCACGTCTGAGAAGGGAGGAGGAAACTCTGTGCCAGCCTCTGTGCTGGTACCAGTGAATCTGCATCTGCTGCAGGGCTGGTGAGGTGACATCTGTGCTGGCATTTCCTCCCCAGCCAACAGGAGGGTGGCCTGAGGACATGGCAAAGGGCAGGATGGACTAGCAGAGGTAGGATGGGATGCCTCTCAGTGCACAGTCTGGTGCAGATCCTGCCCTGGACAGTGCCAGCTCTAAACTGGTGGTGCTGTGTGGCTGCTGGAGACACCTTTGAAGAGTTCTGTTGGGGGGGGTCTATGTCCATCCACATCGCTGCCACAGCTGGTGGTGTCTAGAGCTGGCTCCTGGGGAGCCAGGAGTGAGGAAATGTCTGTAGGAAACACCCAGTCTTGGATGGAGACACATCTCAAGACCTGTGTGGGCACCCTGCCGTGTTGGTGCTGGGTGAGGAAGGAAGCTGCATTAGCTGATCATTTACCAGCAGCCAGGGTGAGATGAGCTGGTGCTGCTTTGCTGACTCCAGCATGGTGTGGGTTGTCTCCTGCTGGGTTTGGCCCATCCCTATCTGACATGACCAGTGTTTGGTTTGGGTTGGTGTGTTTGTTTGTGTCTTGTTTTTACTGGACTGTGTAGAGAGAGTGAGTTCCTGGGATACATCCTCCACTGTTTGTCCTCACCCTGTGGGCTCTCTTGATAATGGAAATTGCTCATTTGTTCTTTTGATTTTGATACTGTATGAGTGTAAGGGCATGGATCCCACTGTGAGGGGAAAATAAATCTCCAGTGGCCTGTCATGGTACTGTTACATGCCTGCATAAAAAGTTTGGGGTGTATCATACAAGAACTTCAATGCTGTTTGGAGACCATACATGTGGCTGTGTTGGAGTTGAACAGCTTGTCCCCTTATTAGCACAAGGTCCAGATTCACCAAAGCCAACCAGAAAAGTCACACCACAGTGAGGACAGCTCCTGACAGGCTGGATTCAGTCTCCCTGGTGTCCTTCTCCGTGTCTTCATCAGGACAAGTGTCCATGGAACACCTCTGTTCCAGTACTGGGATGGTTTATAGCCCTGGTGTGGTATATTAGCAGCTGCAGGAAGCCCAAGATGGTCTGGAAGGAGTGATCTAAACATGAGCCTGACTGAGGTCTCCCTTGCACCAACACAACCCTGTTGCTGCAGCAGATGCACAGGAGACCCCAGTGAAGACCAGTGTCCTCCAGCACCGCTGCCATATGGTCCCAGCCTGGCCATCCAGAGGGAATTAATCCATGATTATAAAACTAGAGAGATCATTGCTCAGCCCCTGAGCTGAGGTGAGGGTACCCTGTGAATGTCACAGCTCTGTCCTGCTGTGGCACATCCCAGTTCCTGGGCTGGCTGACGTTAACTCTTGGCCTCCTCAGTCTGAAGTCATCCTGCTGGGGAAGTGGGGAAGCGTTCCTAATTCCAGCTAAATAAAGCCCGTTTCATTCTGGTTCTCAGCCCAGCAATAACCGTACAGCGTGGCCTGAGGGGATTTGAACCCTGTTAAGAGGGAAGACTCACAGACACTGTGTCTGGGCTGGAAACCTTTGATTTTCATTTCCCAGCCCAAACCCAGGGCTCAGCCTGCTGCTTCCACTCTATAAATAGAGGTAACCCCAGAACGCGCTCAGCGTGCCGATGCTCTCCGCTCCTCCCCACATCGCTGCCTTCCTGGCAGCCTGTTCAGAGCAGCATATTTTTAGCTGTTGCTTTCTCATTATTTGTATTTTTTTGGACAGATCCTTGTGTCTTGCCAGGCTGCCAGCTTTCCCTGCTGTTTATCTGCTTTCCAGGAGTCAGTTTGGATCCTCCCTCAGCATCACAGATAGCAAGCTTGGCTGGGATCCTCTTTCCAGATTTGCTGGGGAGGTGCTGGACAGCCCATACAAAATGCTTGTTTCCTCCTTATTTTCCCTTCTGTCACAAGGGGATTAACAGCATCATTATGTATTATTAATGTTGTTGACAGGGCTTGAAGGTACAGCTGTCAGGAAGATTTCCTCCTACTGCTGCCTCCAATACAGAGCAAATGAATTCAGCCTGTCCAGCTCTGGGTTTACCTGTTGGAAAGGGTGTGGGTAGCAATTACAGAGCCCCAGAGATGGTGGATAAAGCCATCTCAGAAATGTTTGCATGAAAGGTGGAGGCTCAGCCAGGATGTGGATGCTCCAATGGCTGTGCCACAAGGATGCTCCAAGTCCTTGGGGTGATTTTTCCACTGGAGTCGTTGCTGAAGGGAATCAAGCCCATTTCCTCTGTGTGATCCTGTCCAAGCTCGTAAGCTCCTCACTCTGCTTCCGTCCTGCTCTGTCACAGGCTGGATGAAGCTTTATAAAGGGCTCACAGAACTGTAGGGGTTGGAAGGGATATCCAGAGATTGAGTCCAACCCCCTGCCAAAGCAGGGTCCCTAGGACAGGGCACACAGGTCAGTGTTCAGATGGGGCTGGAATCTCTCCAGAGAAGGAGACTCCACACCCCCTGGGCAGACCTGTCCCAGGGCTCTGTGACTATGAAAAATGTATTTAACCACCTCAGCATGGCTGCATCTCTGTGTTCTACAGCATGCCACCCATACAGGATGTGTTTATCCTTTTTTTTCTGAGCAATTGAGCAAGATTTCCACGCTGCACCTTGCCTGCATGTGGAGCAGAGGGGTTCATTCTCAGTGAGGAGCCCAGCCAGGGCTCAAGTGCTCTTACAGCTTGTCTGAAGAAGTGCTATTTAAAGCTCAGCCAAGGAAAGAATGTCTTTTCATTCTCACTAGTGTCCAGATAAACAGTGGACATTTAGAAGAGGGTAAAAATTAATTAAGGGAAAAAATTAAAAGTCAGGGACTGAGTTTCATAGAAAAAAAGATCTATAGATTAAAGATTTTTTAATCTTTGTGGTTATAGTGTGCAAGCTCAGAAACTCCAGCCCCTCTCTTGCTGCCAGTGGTGGAAACGGTGTGCCAAGTGATGTGTGCAGCAGTGGACTGCCCCACTGCAGCTCCTGAAGGCAGTCAGGGTGTTCCTGCCTGTGGGGAGACAGTCCCAGCTCTGGTTTTGGCTTTTTTGGGGAGGGCAGGTCTGAGTGGAGAGCAGCACCAGGTGGTGCAGGGCAGGGATTCACCCTGTGCTGCCGTGGTTGGGCTTCTCTGGGGCTGGTCCTGTGCTTGGGCCACAGGATGATGTAGGCACAGAGCACTTTTATATTAGAAGGGGAGAGGGAAAATGCACATACACATGCAGATACATATATATATATATATAAGCAGAGGCTTCTGAAAGTGAGACACTTTTTCCATGTTGAGTTGCCAGGCAGCTCTTTTCCCTTCCCTGCCTCCAGCCCAGGGCTCACTGGTATGGAAGTTTTCCTGTCTCTTATATGTTTTCTCTATTTCTTTTGGATGCACTCTTCCAGCTGACAGTTTATAAGGCTGTGGCTATGTTACAAGTCACAGTTTAGGGATGTTCTGCAGCTTAAATCAATAGTGGTTTAATCCCTTTGCTTATTGTCCAGCAAACCTGGTAGATGGTGAGAAGGGAGTTTAAATGTCATCATTAAAAAACACCACCCCAGAAATCTGGGAGTTTCTTACTGGTTTGCAAGATAGAAATCCCAATTCAAAGTGCTGGTTTGCTCAGCCAGGGTTTGTATTGAGCTGAGGAACCTCTTTGCCTCTGTTCTGGGACTCAGCAGCTCCAGCATGAGATGGTTCCTCTTGCAGGACCCACCAGAGACTGAAGAGCTTCTGGTCCTTCTGGGAATTCCAGTATTGGAAAATCATCTCATTTTGGGGTACTTTCAGAGTTACTACATCCCCACATAAAGTGGTTCACTCCATTTATTGTGTCTGCTGTTGTTATGTGAAGAGAAGGGAAACTGAGGCACTAACCAACAGGCAGTTTGTGTGTATGGTGAGGTTTTAACCAGAGGCTTGTTCTGGTCAATTCTGGTTCTTGCTGAGTGGTTCAGCACAGCTGGGAAACCAGCATCATGGCAACTGCCACTTTACAAGTAGGCAGCTGGGATCACAGAATCACAGAGTTGTAGGGGTTGGATGGGACCTCCAGAGCTCCTGGGGTCCTACCCCCTGCCAAAGCAGCTCCCCAGCTCATACTGCACAGGTCGGTGTCCAGACGGGGCTGGAATCTCTCCAGAGAAGGAGACTCCACACCCCCTGGGCAGCCTGTCCCAGGGCTCCCTCACCCTCACTGGGGAAAAGTTCTTCCCCAGGTTGGTGTGGAACTCCCTGTGCTCCAACTTGCAGCCATTGCCCCTTGTCCTGTCCCCACAGACACTGAGAAGGGGCTGGCCAATTCCCCTGCACCCCACCCTTCAGATATTGATAAACATTGATCAGATCCCCTCTCAGTCTCTTCTCTCCAGGCTGAACAGCCCCAGCTCTCTCAGCCTTTCCTCACAGAGGAGATGCTCCAGGCCCTTCATCATCTCCTCAGCCTCCTCTGGACTCTCTCCAGGAGATCCCTGGCTGTTTGACCCCAGGGAGCCCAGCACTGGACACAACACTCCAGGTGGGGCCTGAGCAGGGCAGAGCAGAGGGGGAGGATCCCCTCCTGTGACCTGCTGCCCACACTCCTCCTGATGCCCCCAGGATCCCATTGTCTCTCTCAGCCACCAGGGATGCTGATGGATGTGAAGTGTTGTCACAGCCAGCAGGTCCTGCTGTCTTGCCTGGGGTCTGGAAGGCAGGTGGCATCTGGGAGGTGCCAGTTACCCTCTGAAATAGGAATGGGCATGGAGGTGTGCCCAGGTTCTGCCTTCCAAAGTGTTTTCTGATATATGGTGGGTTGAGTTGTCCCTGTATCTCTCCAGCACGGTGCCTGTGAATCAGCAGTGTGCTCTCCCAGTGCAAATGAGAAATACTTTTTCATTTAAGAAGATAGAACAGAGCAATCCCAACATCTGGCTCAGCATCTGCCCAGAGCACACGATGCACCCTGTGTTCCAGCCTATCCCCAGGACAGGGATCTTGTATACAACGTGCTCCCAGGGTGCCAGAACATCACCCTTTGTTTTCCTGAGATGCTGAACACAGGAACCACTCCTGTCCCTGGGGCTGGAGAGGCCAAACAGCTCAGGGAAAGTGGTTTCCTTGCAGGAATCTCTTTGTTGGTCCTTAAAAATCCCTGTCTCAGCAAGGAAACGTGCCTGAAGTGCTGCACTTGTTAATGGGATAGAATATCCCAGAGCAAGAGGTGAAGGTGCATGTCCCATGTAGTGATTCCTGGAGTTCTCTGGAGTGTCTGGAATCCTTAAATACACTTGTGGGTCTGGTGTGTTTGAATAACAATGTTTGACATCTTCAGGGAAAGGTGGAGGTCTCCCCTCAGGTGTTTTTCTGTTTAAAATCACACCTAACAGTGCTTTGAGCACAGAGATGATCGTGCATAGCAGGTTCCCAACAGAAGATGTGCCTCTCCAGATGCAGAGTCACAGTGGGGAGACTGTTTCACATGTACTGTGCTCACACAAACTCCCTTGGCCCATTCAAACCTCCTTCTTGCTTTAGGAATCACCCGGATCTCCAGTGGGAGACTTCAGAGACCCAGTGACCAGACTAGTCCCAGTAAGTTCCATGAATTTCTCCCTTTGAAACTTCCTCATCCAATTAAAAAAAAAATAAATTAAGATTTAAATTTTTTTTAAAAGGGAGGGAATGTAAGAGCTGACTCTCAGAAACCCCATCTATCCTCCTGCCTCCTGTCCCTGGCTGTGGTTTGAAAGGCAAAGCTGGTTTGAAATGCAGAGCTCCTAATGCTGGAGAGAGTGAATAGTGTGTGTATATATATATATTTATATAAAAATATATATTATATAAAATATATATTATAAAAATATATAAAATATGTAATATAAAATATCTATTGTATAAAACATTATATAAAATATATTGTATCATATATAGTATAAAATATATATTATATACGATGTATTGTATAAAATATCTATTATATACTATATGTTGTATAAAATATATATTATATACTATATGTTGTATAAAATATATATTATATAAATTTTTTTTTAAGTCTCTGCAAAACTGTGAAAAGAGAGTGAACAATATAAAATAAAAGATTAATTACTTACTGAATAATGGATCCAGAGAGAGAATAATTGCAAAGCCCCATCTCAATTCAAGGGGTCTAACACAGGGCAGCAGAAAACAGGAATAGCCTGAGGTTGAAATACAGCTTTAGTAATTAGCAGCTCTTTCATACCCTCCTTAGCTATTATTTTTTATTGGAAGTGGAGATTTATGGATTATATGTGCTTGTGACTAAATTTACACTCTTAATTGCAGCTTAATGTTTCTGAAGCTGTTTCTGATCCAGAGGGAAGTGGGTGGGAGGGTTTCTTTCTTGTGGAAGGTGTTTCCCAGCCTGGGGAAAGCAGCAGCAGAGGTCTTGGTGCTTGTGAGCACTCCAGCCCATGTGTGACACAGCTCAGGTCAGCCCAGGGACAGGTCCCTGCTGCTTACCTGTGTTGGTCTGACCCAGATTATCCCCTCTGAGTAGAAAATGTCACTCTCCTCATCTCAAATACCCAAAAGGAAGCTGAGACAGCCTGTTTCTGGGCTTTTCCTTTCAATGCCCCCCCTTTTGCTGGCTCTGCCTGCCCTGAGGGACCTGTGATGCTGCATGGTCCGACCCCCTTGTGCATCAGTTGGACCAGACAGTCTTAAAGGTCTGTTCAGCTTTACTGATTCTGTGATCACAGACACTGGGCTGTCTTTGCAGGTGCTTTGCTGCAACTGAAATCTTCCTTCATTCTTGCTTCTCTGAGGTGCACCACCTGCCCTTGGCATTGCCTCCTTGCTTTCTTGCTGACAATTGTCTGTGCTGCTTGCTGCCATCAGCCTGTCCCCCCAAGAACCCTGCTCTCCTTGACACGTGGCCAGCTCTGGCCATCCTTGGTTCAGGGCTTCCACCCGCTGCTGTCCCCACCGTCTCTCTCTGTCCCTCAGTTGCTCCCTCTGGGCTCTGTTTGCTATTTCAATTCATCCTCTCAGCCCTTGTATCCTGTCTCAGCTCCCAGATGTCCTTATCAAAACAGACATGTTCAGCTTTTCCCTCTGTGTGGGTGGAGAAAAGCCACCCTGGGGATGCCTTTCTGGAGCCTTCTGCTGCGTCAAGGCATCAGCACGTGCGGGATGGTTAAGAGGGCCAGTGGGATCCTGGGATGCATCAGGAGGAGTGTGGGCAGCAGGTCACAGGAGGGGATCCTCCCCCTCTGCTCTGCCCTGCTCAGGCCCCACCTGGAGTGTTGTGTCCAGTGCTGGGCTCCCTGGGATGAAAAGGACAGGGATCTCCTGGAGAGAGTCCAGACAAGGGCTACAAAGATGATGAAGGGCCTGGAGCATCTCCCCTGTGAGGAAAGGCTGAGAGAGCTGGGGCTGTTCAGCCTGGAGAGAAGAAGACTGAGAGGGGACCTAATCAATGTTTATCAATATCTGAAGTATGGGGTGCAGGGGGAATTGGCCAGCCCCTTTTCAGTGTCTGTGGGGACAGGACAAGGGGCAATGGCTGCAAGTTGGAGCACAGGAAGTTCCACACCAACCTGGGGAGGAACTTTTCCCCAGTGAGGGTGAGGGAGCCCTGGGACAGGCTGCCCAGGGGGTGTGGAGTCTCCTTCTCTGGAGAGATTCCAGCCCCGTCTGGACACCGACCTGTGCAGTATGAGCTGGGGAGCTGCTTTGGCAGGGGGTTGGACCCCAGGAGCTCTGGAGGGCCCTTCCAACCCCTGTGACTCTGTGATGGGGAGTAGTCACAGACGTCTGGTTCAGCATGTGCTCCAATGCCTGGCCCTAATCAAACACTGATGATAAGCACAGGGACAGGTATCCACACTACAGCACTGACAGAGGTGATGGGACATGGCATGCTGTGACACTGTCCTGCTGCTGGGACAGCTGCTGCTTTGCATTTGGAGCCTCCACAGTCACCGTCTCCAGCCCTAATGCTGTGCTGTGTCAGTGGGAAGGTGTAAACATGGTCTGAGTGGGGCTCTGCACCCCAAACTAAGGTCAAATGGCAGGAAAATATGCTTTGAGGGACAATTTAGTGTGGAGCTGATGTGGGTGCTACAGCTCCAGGGTAGAATTGAGGAACAGCTTGAAGCTGCACAAGGGGATATTTAGGTTGGATGTTAGGAATTGGTTCTGTACTGAGAAGGGGGGTCAAGCACTGAACAGTCTCCCCAGGGAAGGGGTCACAGCCCCAAGCTGGGCTGAGGTCAGGAAATGTCTAGATGATGCCCTCAGTGCCCTGCTCTGACTTGGCTGGGCCTTGTGGAGCCAGGAGTTGGACTTGATGGTCATTACGGGTTCTTTCCAGCTCAGGAGGTTCCGGAATTCTCTGATCATTCATTCCAGAAGGATGGAGCTGCAATGTGAAGCTGTGCCACCAGCACAGCAGTGGGCAGTTCCCAACCAAAGCCTGTGTTTATCTTCACAGCCCCAGCCCTGGCACCGCCTGTTTCCATACATGTGTCTGAGGACAGAGAGGGGGACTGGTACAGCTCCAAAGGCAGCTGGACTGTAGAGAATCCAAACTGAAGGGCACAGCATGGTTGTTGAAGCTTGTTTTCTGCAGCTCTAATGATAGACTTTCCCATTTTTCTGCTGAGAGACCTTTTAAATTGGAATATTTTTCTTTGGAGTTAAAATCAAAGGAGCAGCTCGGTGCTCTGGTTGACACTGCAGTAAATATTTATGGCTCCATATAAATGCAGCTCAATTTCCCCTTGTTTCAGGGCCAAATTTTCCCCTCTGCACATCTGGCCTTGCACTCAGAAGCTTTTATTCCTGTGAAAGATAAATTGGGGTTGGGATGACTGAGCAGTGGTTGCCGGTGAGGCGTTGCAGAAGGGGTTGCTTTGGGCTCTCTGCCACCCTAAACAAAGAAAGGGATGAGATGCATTTCCATAGCCACTGACTCCTGGGATGGAGATCACGATGCAGTCACCCACAGACCACTTGTCTCCTTGAGACATGCAGTGACAGTAGGAACCTGGAGACCTGATGTCCACCTCACTTTTGGATGCTTTCTTCTGTGACTCCTCTCAATTTTCCTTGTCCCTCTGAAATTGGTTGTGTGGCTCTGGCAACCAGTATCACTCAGTTAGCAGCAATTCCAGGACTTTGGAGCTTCATCTTCCATTTCATCCAGGACTGTTGCAGAGTCCAGGTGAGCCTGGGACTCGTGGGCAGCTCAAGGGAGGGAGCTGGAGGCCATCCCAGAGTGTCCAGGAGTCATGACTTTAGGATGGGAAGAATAAACTCCTAGGAGGAACCCACACCGCCATAGGGAATGGGGGGGCCATAATGTCTTTAGGGAGCTACGTTCAGGGAGGCTTGAATCCTGCTCTTGGTCTCAGTTTGTTTTTCTTTAGCTGCAAAAGTGGGGTTAATCTGGTGCATACCTGAGGAGTGCCCTGGGAAGGGAGAGATGTGGAGTTAGGACAGGTTGGATGGGGCCCTGGGCAACCTTGTGTAGCTCCAGGCCTGAGGTTGGTGTCCCTGCCTGTGGCAGGGGGGTTGGAGCTCTGTGACCCTTGGGGTCCCTTCCAACCCATGCCATTCTATGATTCTATGACAGTGTTTGGGTGTCTTGTGGCTGTAGCTGGGACACAGTTACCAGTATAGAAGCTCCTTCTGATGTGCACCCTGGGGGTGCTGAGCTAATCCAGGCCCAGTTCCATGGGAGACAGGTTGAGCTGGGCTCACCACTGGCTCACTCTTCCTACAGTGTTGCTACTCACATTGGCCTCATTCCAATGAGTCAGCTCAGGGCTGTGGACAGGAGCATCACCCTGGTGTGTGGGCTGACAGCAGGAGCTGGGAGGACCTTGGCCAGAGGACTGGGAAGGATAAGGAAGGTGTCTGGGGCTTGGCACTGGAGGAGTGGGGTGCAGCCCTTTATCAAAGGCTCCACCAGAATTCCAGCCCCTAAAACACCACAGCTGGGTGATGTGGGTAGCTCGGGGCGGTGTTTTTGCAGAGAATGAGGTTCCTCCCACCTCATTTTCCTACAGCTGTACCTGGGGAGTTTGAAAGAGAGAAATATGTGCTGACATTTGCCATCCTGAGCAGTGGTGTGTTCCTGAGCTGGCCAGAGAACAGCCCCAGAGCAGTTGGAGTGGAAGAAACCAGCATCGTGTTGCTCTGGGGCAGCCAGCTGTGCTCTGCACTTTGATTTGTTTCCAGCCCAGAGTTTGGTTTTTGCTAAGAGGAAGGAACTTCCCTGGCAGGGAAATGCAGGAGGGTCCAGAGTGAGGTAGAGTTTATGGATTTAGCTACACCAGCACATTGGGTTTTGGTGTGAGGAGGATGCCTTCCAGCTGCTGTGCTGCACAACTGCTCCTGGACAGGGCTGTTTGTGAGTCAGGTGCTTTGTTCATGAGAGGTCCCGAAGGGGTGGGAGGGGAGCAGGTGCCTCAGCTTTCCTGTTTCAGCCTTTGTCTGCAGGCCTGGCTGCCTGGAGCAGGCCCGAGCGGAGCAGGGGCAGGCTGCCAGGGCCAGCTGCAGTCCAGGGCAGGCACAGCTTTTCCATCCAAAAAAGACAAGGGCGCAAGCAGCCCCGCTTCTGCATCATCAGCAGTTGGCCAAGGATCAACCACAACTTGTCTCAGTGCTTTTTGGAAGCACAGGGCGTAATTTAGAGAGGCATGAAGCTCCAGGCCAGCTCACTGGGTCGCATTAAAAAGGGGGACTGGCTGATGTCATTGAAACCTGCACGGGGCAGTTCCTCTTGTACTGTCTAAACCCTTCTCTTGGGTATGGAGCAGAGGGACATTGTACCAGGCATGCTTGTTTGCACCAGCTTGAGCCCCTCATCTAACACTTAGCTTGATGGGGATAGAGGGGCCAGAAGCCACAGCAGTTGGACACGGGTGGGCTGGAGATGCAGGACGAGTGAGATGGTTTGAAGAGGCTGGTTGTGGTGAGCATCCATGAGCTTTTGCTCAGGGCATGAGTTTTGGAGCCTGTTGGCCACAATGGCACTGCACTGCCACATTGCCCAGGGCACTGCCACATTGCCCAGAGCTCTGCAGGAGCTGGTAGCTGGGATTAGTAAACGTGGAGAGAAGAGTCTTATGTGAAAACTTCAACAAGACAAGAACAGATAGTCCTTACCATATTTTGCTTTCCCCAAGTTAAGCCCTACATTTTCCCTTTAATAGTCATTGATGTTCCCATTTCAGAGTTGGGGCAATCGAGCAGCAGGGAAGGTGAAAGCAGAAAGCAGTGCTCTTTGTGTTGCCTGTGATGGATGTGGGGATCCTTGCCCATGGGACTGAGAGGGAAAGCCGTGTGGCTGTGGGGATGGAGGGGACCAACACATGTATCTGTGAGCATAGCTTAAACTGGCATCATCACTTCCCCATCTAATTTCAATGGGCTTCAGGAATTTGTCATGCTCCAAATTCACATGATGAGTTACAGGTAGATATGCTGCTAGACCTTGTGTAGCTCCAGGCCTGAGGTTGGTGGCCCTGCCTGTGACAGGGGGGTTGGAGCTCTGTGACCCTTGGGGTCCCTTCCAACCCAGGCCATTCTATGATTCTATGTTACCTTGCTGTTAGCATCCCTTGGCTTGGTACCTTGCCCTGAGGACCATCTCCTGGGGTCTGTAAGGAAACAACTTTAGGAATCAGCTCCTGTGAGGTTGCAGGTTAACCAGAGTGGTGGAAATAAACAAAAGACATGTCCAAAGCCAGGGGCTCCCCAGTGGAGCGTGTGTGATTCCTGTTACATAACTGAGTTCTGAGTGCTATAAAAACCACTGGGCCTTGGAGATTTGTCCCCAGGGAACTGCTGCCAGAGCTGTCACGCATCTCCCACAGCTCGGACACGAGGACCCCCCAGCCCAGCCCTCCCCGTGCAATTGTCAGTTTGGGAACATTGGTTCAGACCTTCAGAGCATTCCCAACCTTTCTTGCATCCTTTCTGAGCCTCCTGTTGCTGTACTGGGACAGCTGGAAGCTGGGGGGAGATGCACAGCATCTCTGTAGTGGGATGGTTTTAGGACAGGCTGTGCCTTTCCCCTCGGTGGGGCTGCAGAAGGGTTAACTAGAGACCTGTGGTTGTAGCCTCATTGCCTCGGATGTGTCCTTAGATGAGGTCATGAGTTTCTTTGGGCAGCCTCTATTCCCCTTTGTTTCCAGCACTGCACTGGTCACCCCAGCTGTGCAGATCTCTGTGCCAAAGCCCATCCACATGCACAGCTCGCTCTCCTCGGGCTCCCAAGTGACGAGCCCTCATCTGACATGTGTCCTCTTGGTCTTTCTCATCATGAGGGGGAGGTAGCAGAGGGTGAAGCTTGGTCATCAGCCAGCATGGACAGTCCCTTCAGCAGCCACCACCATTGTGGCTGTGCAGGGAATCCTGACTCCAGGCAGCAAGCAGTTAACACACAAGGGCTGTGCTGGGTTCAGGTGCTGGGTTTCCTGCAGGGACAGGCCAGTGTGGGGCTTGTGTAACACAGGCACGTGGACACCAGGGTGCCCAGAGAGCCCTGTGGGGCTCCCATGTGCTCTGAGCAGAGATGTGCATTACTTACAGCCAACGAGGGGATGTAGGCACTTGTGTGCAGGGCTGAGAGATTAAGGAGTAGTGATGGGTGCCCCAGGCTGTTTGCTGTGGATGGGATGTGCTGAGCACTGGCTCATCCTGTTCCCTTACCATACCCAGGCTTTGTTTCCAGTCTCCTTTAGTCCCAAGTGGCTACTGGGTATCACAGGTGAGTGGGTCGATGCTTTGATGTGCTCTTTGTACAGCATCTCACAGCACAGGCTGTGGTGTGAGGAAATCAGAGGCAGGGAAATGCAAATTGGTAGTTCAGGCGTGATGGGGGATTCAGTGCTCCAGAGGCTTTAGTTGCTGACTCTAGTAAGGTAATCCTCTTCCTCACTGGGGTGGGGTGTTGGTGTGCTGATGAGGTCTGTGGGGTTCCCTGAGGATGGGGGCTGTAGAGTGCAGAGTGCAGCTTCCCCAGGACTGGACCAGCAGTCCTTAAGTGAGGTATCTACCACCTTGGGCCCAGGCATCTCTGGAGAAGCTTCCTGTGCCCTGCAGAGAGACCCTCCCATCAGCTGCAGCAGAGCTGAGCTGGGAAGGGGAGGGACAGTGGCATATGGCTTCTGTTTCATCTCGCTGCAGAGGGGGAACTAAACCACAGCAGTCTTTCAGAGGAGATCACAGTGCCCTGGGAGACAGAAGTATGGTTATTGCCTCTGCCAGCCCCAGCCCACGTCCTGTGAGGGCCGTGCTGGGTCGTGACTGGTGCATGATTCCAGCCTGGAGCTGATGGAGCAGGCTGGGGGCAGGGGGAAGCCCTCCTGGTGCTGGGGAATGAAGGGACATGCTTCCAGCCAAGGTGTCCGTGGGCACTTGAGGGTTGGGACAGCTGTAGAAGCGTGTGCCTGGGCTGCAGCACCTGGCCCCCATCCCCTTAGGAGCAGAGGAACAATGCACCAGAGAAGGGCTGGCGTGGACTGAGCTGGTCCGTCCGTGCTGGCTCGTGCGGTGCTGGTTACCTGAGCAGCTGTGTGCAGTCACGTCTCAGCTCAGTGGGTGCCTCTCTCCACACTGTTTATTTTCTTCCCCTCTTTCTTGCTGAAATGTCAGTTTGGAAGTTGCTCCTGGGCGTGTTGGCAGGCCAGCTCGTGGCTGCTCAGCTTTCCCTCTTCCCCGTGCAGTCTGGTGTCCCTCCTCACGTGGGCAGAGGCAAATTCCCAAGCCCTGGCTGCCCACCACAGGCATCCTCGGAGCCTCCGAGGCCGGCACGTCCGGTGCTGGCCAGTGCTTACCCAAACCCATAATTGCACCTTAGGCAGAGAGCACCGATTTACTCCTTGCTATATTTATCTTGTGTCTGGGACTGCAAAAGCCAGGAGTGCAGCCTTCCCTGCCCTTTGTTGCAGAGGGATGACTTGTTTGTAAGGCAGCTCTGCCATGGGCTGGTGGATAAAGCTCTGGAGATGTTTGGGGCAGGCCTGCACAGCCTCTCTGATGAAGTTTTGGTAGCCATGAAAGCAATGCACAAGATCCAAGGAAGCGTGGTAGAAGTGGCCTGTGGTGACTGTGGGAAACAGGTAGAAGAAGAAAACAACTCATCTGTTGGATGAAATGCCACAGGAATGTAATCCCAGAATGTTGGGAGTTGGAAGGGACCTCAAAAGATTATCTAGTCCAACCCCCCTGCTAGAGCAGGAGCACCCAGACTGAATCCCACAGGAATGCACCCAGGAGGGTTTGAATGTCTCCAGAGAAGGAGACTTCCCAGCCTCTCTGGGCAGCCTGTCCCAGGGCTCTGCCACCCTCACAGGGAAAAAGTTTTTCCTTCTATTCCCATGGAGCTTCCTCAGCTCCAGCTGCCCCCACTGCCCCTTGTCCTGTCACTGCCATCCCTGAGCAGAGCCTGGCTCCAGCCTCCTGACTCTGCCCTGTACATATTTATAGTCATTGATAAGGTCACAAATCACAATGTGAAGCTAAGGACAAGGATCTGCAAAGCAGAGCTGTGTGAACAGCTGCAGGCATCTGTACCACGGGCACCACCGCTGTGGCTGGTGACAGTGGCAATGGTCTGAAACCCCCTCCTGGCTGCCCCACAGAGTCCCAGCCTCTGGCAGGGTCTCCATGGCCAAGCTGAGCTTGCACTGTCTTCACAGCACCTTCTGCTCTGACTTAGGTGTCCATGCCTGAGCAGCAGTGTGTTGCTTGGCCAAGGGCTTCCTGGGACTTGCTGGGCTGGGCTGGAAAAGGTGAGAGCTGGAATTCACCCTGAGCCGGGGGCAGGCCTTGCTTTGCTTGCTTCCCAGTGACTTCCTTCCGAGCTGTCTCAGCCCCTGGCAGCACTTCCCACTGGCTGCCACCCCTGGAAGGTTCCGAGCCGGGATGTGGGGTGAGGGGTGGTGTGTGGCCGTGCCAGCGGCCGCACGTGCGGGGCTGCGCGGAGCGAGGCTCCTGCTTTGTGCCAGTGGAAGTGGGGTTTATCTGCACAGCAGATAGCAGTGGTTTCCTAAAAGTTCCTCCTGCTTCCTCCCTCTCCTCCTGGCTCTGTCAAAAGAGAGATGGGGGAGGAGGGGGGCTCTAACCCTGAGGAAACAGCCCTAGCCAGGGGAGTTGTCTCTGTCCCCTCCCTGTACCCCAGATGTGCTTGGCTCCCCCCAGCCCTTTCAATCCTGGTGTTGGAAACTGGGATGGATTTTCCCTTTCTCTATGTAGGACACACAGCACCCCTTGAAACAGGCATTTGGTGAGCTTTTTGCCACCCAAGGAGGGTGGGTGACCCCCAGCCCTGTAACATGCGGGTCCCACCTTCCAGGGGAGCAAACCCCCCTGTGGGCACGGTGTGGCAGGGCACCCACATCTCAAACACAGATGCCCCAGTGCTTCTGCCACCCACAGCGGCCCCAGGAGTGCTGCAAAGGGAGGCACACCACTGCACCTTGCAAGTGAAGCCTGTAAAATGTACTTAAGGCCTTGAAGTCTGAAGGAGAGCCTCTGCCCAGGGGCTGTATGAATTCAGAGTGTAGTTGTGTTGATGGTTGGTTGGAGTCACCTCACTGAGTGTCCTGTGGTGATCTGAGCAGTGAGAAACAATGCCTTTGCCTTCTTCCCTCCTCATCACCTGGGTCTCGATGGGTTAAAGCCTACAAACCTGTGCTGCCCCCATCCCTTCTTCCTTTCCATTCACCTTCTTCCTTTCTCACTTCCCCTGAGCTTTTCCTTTCTCTTCCCTTGGCACTAAAGGCTGCTCTCTGGAGGCAGTGGGCTGGGTCTTGTGCTGCCTGAGGCTGCATCACTCCCCTGGGTCCCTGCTTTGTGTTTGGCACCTTCCAGGTCTCAGGCAGGAAACGTGGGTCTGGTCCATGCCTGGGAAAGCACTGCTTATTGTGTCCCCCCCAACGCCTCAGGCACTGGAACATGCAGAGCTTTAATGGAAAATAATTGAGAATAAATGGGAATTTGGAAGGAATCTAACCCCACCTGCCCAGGGAATAACCCCCCAGGGGTTAGAGAGCTGAAGGGATGCATCATCCTGGGACTGCCTCCCACCAGCAGTGGGGATGCTGTCTTGACCCTGCTGCATGGAGTCCCAAGGCCCCTTCCCTCTGGTTTGGTGACAGTGGCTCTCCATCTGCTGCTGTACAGGGAAACACCAAAGTTTGCTGGGATTTTTGGAATCAAAAAGCAATGCAAGGTCAGTCCAGGCTGTCCCAGTACCACCTGGAGTCTTTCCTTGCAAGTTTGCTGGAAGATGAATCATCCAGCCAGGAAACAGTCTGTCCTTCTGCCCGTGCTGGGGGGGGAGAGTGCTGGACTCTGCTGTGGCTACCACACTTGGGATTTTCCATGGGAACTGGGAGTGTTTTGAGGCAACAAGCATCACACACGTGGTGCTGAGCATGTGAGAGTCCCACCAGTACACCTGGCCCGTGCAGGGGCTGTGGGGATTGCAGGGTGACAGGGACAGCTGGTGTGGGGAGGTTTGGGCAGCGCTGTGCCCTCAGCAGAGGCGCTAATGCAGCGTCCCATCCTGGCTGCCTGCACTGGCCACTGGCCAAGTGGAAGTTTCCAAGTGGTGGTCCATCCCTGCAGCCACACATCCCTCCATCCCAGTGGGAGAGAGGAGGTGACAGGCTCTGCAGGGCTACTTCACTCCACCTGCATCCCCATGCCCTGCCCGGGCATCGCGGGGAGGGAAGATTGCTCTCAAGTCCAACTGCAGGACCAAGAACACCAAGGACTTCCACTGGGGCAGAGACTGTCCATGCTGCTGCAGAAATCCTCCCCTCAGCACTGCTTTGCAGAGGGGAGAGGGAGGCAAAGAAGGGGGGGGGAGGGAGGCAAAGAAGGGGGGGGAGGGAGGCAAAGAAGGGGGGGGAGGGAGGCAAAGAAGGGGGGAGAGGGAGGCAAAGAGGGGGAGAGAGGGAGGCAAAGAAGGAGGGAGAGGGAGGCAAAGAAGGAGGGAAGGAGGCAAAGAAGGGGGGGAGGGAGGCAAAGAAGGGGGGGGAGGGTGGCAAAGAAGGGGGGGAGAGGGAGGCAAAGAGGGGGGGAGAGGGAGGCAAAGAAGGGGGGAGAGGGAGGCAAAGAAGGGGGGGAGGGAGGCAAAGAAGGGGGGAGAGGGAGGCAAAGAAGGGGGAGAGAGGGAGGCAAAGAAGGAGGGAGAGGGAGGCAAAGAAGGAGGGAAGGAGGCAAAGAAGGGGGGGAGGGAGGCAAAGAAGGGGGGGGAGGGTGGCAAAGAAGGGGGGGAGAGGGAGGCAAAGAAGGGGGGAGAGGGAGGCAAAGAAGGGGGGGAGGGAGGCAAAGAAGGGGGGAGAGGGAGGCAAAGAAGGGGGGGAGGGAGGCAAAGAAGGGGGGAAGGAGGCAAAGAAGGGGGGGAGGGAGGCAAAGAAGGAGGGAAGGAGGCAAAGAAGGGGGGGAGGGAGGCAAAGAAGGGGGGGAGGGAGGCAAAGAAGGGGGGGAGGGTGGCAAAGAGGGGGGAGGAAGACTAAGCAGGGGCTCGGTGCCAGGGCCGGCGGCGAAGCTCTGCGGCGGCTGCACAGGGTGAATAAACATGTGCAGTGCTCGGGTCCTGCCTGGTAGCAGCAGCAGCAGCCCATGATGCTGTGCTGGGAATGAAGTCAGCCTTCATCAGCCGAATAGTTTATGCATGAATCGAAACTTCAGACCTGGCAGGGAGGGAGGGGGGGGGGGGAACGCGCAGGATCTGGGCGCTTTTAAAATGCTGGAGCCAAGGAAGGAGGAGGGGAGAGAGGAAATAGCAGGAAAATAAGGCTGGGGAAACGGGGAGAGATTTGAGAAGCTGGATGAGTTCTTCGCTCTGTTATTGTGAGGAGCCAAGTTCCTTAAGCATCTCAGGGTGGATATTAAGAGGGAGCTGCGGAGGCTGGCGTGTTCCCCTGGACGCTCACATGCTGTAGCTTTAAGACTGTTTTACAGAGGACTTGGGATTTCCAGTTTTCCTGTGCCTGCTGGAGTATTTCAGGGAGTTACAGGATTATTTTCGGGTCATGCACCCCCTTTTTCTTTCTTCTTCCTCCTTTTTCTTCCTCTCTTCCTCTTCCTTTTCATTTCAAAGAGACAAAGCTACTTCAGTTTGGAGCACAAACATATGATCAGCACATGGAAATGTGGTAATTTGGATGCATTCATGATTGCAACAGATTGAAGAAATTAGACCAGACAAAGAGCTTTTTTTGGAAGAGGAGGAGGAGGAGGCAAGGCAAGGAGGGAGGGAGAGTGGGGGGAAAGAAGGGGACGCCACCGAAAAAAGGGACGGCCGTGACACGCGGATGCTAAATATATCCTGTAGTAATGGAGAAGGACCGGATTTCAGGTAGGCTATTGATCTTTTCATATGTCCTGCTCTGCCTCTGCCCTCCTACCTTTCCAGCAGCTTCTGCACTTTCAGAAGAGAAGCAGCCCCTCTCGGGGTGGATTTCAGCCGATTCCCTTATTTATTTCATTTATTCTTCTTTTTCTTTTTTTTCCCCTTTCCAATGCTTCCTCCCTGCATTTTTTTCCCCCCATCCTCCTGAGCCCTCTAGCCAGAAGGTGGTTCCAGCAGAAGCTGGGGAGGAGGAGGAGGGGGTTGGGGAGGAAGAAGGGGGAAGCAAGGGGAGGGGGGGAAAAGAAACTGCTTTCTAGGTCTGGATTTCATTTGAGTCCCTCTCTCCCCCCGCCCCGCTCCCATGTGCCGCGCAGCGTGGGGGGATGAATGCTGAGCCTGTTAGCTCAGAGCTGCGAGCTGGGAAGAGGGAGGAAAATAGCCGAGCTCTTGGCATGGAGACGCGTTTCTGCTCTGAAGGTTGGCTCCTGAGGTTGCGTGTGTGTGTTGTGGTTCAGCTTTCCTTGCTTGCCAAAGTATCTTCCCCTGGCTTTTGCCCCCCTCCCACCCTGCCTGCTCAGCCGGGCAGGGGCTGCCTGCGTGTGCCTTGGCCATTCCTGGTGCAGGGCTGGAGCTGATGTGGGGCGTGCGGGTGGGGGGGAGGATGGTTAGTGGAGGAATGAATAACTTCATTTAATCCCCCAGCTTCCCTGCAAATCCCAATCCAATGGCGCATGTCTGAGTGGTTCCAAAAGCCGCTCTTGGGTTCGTCGGGACGCGGTGTTGCAGTAAAGATGCTCCTGGGACTGTGACCAGGGTGAGGGGATGGGTGGTGTGGCATCCCCCACCAGCCTCGCTCCCTGCACACGGAAGCAGGACGGCTCTGATCACAGCGGGTGTCTGTGCCAGGACTGGGCTCCCTCCTCCCACCCCGCGGTGCATGGCCCAGCTTGCCCTCCTGTGGCACAGCGGCCCCGGGGAGGCGCGAGGCCTCTTCTCCGGGGCGTTCCCGGACGGCTGCTGGGCATCGGCACTGGGAGGGAAACCACAGGGATGAGAGGAAATGCTCGAGCCAGGGTGGAGTGAAATCGTGGCAGAGATGCCAGACCTCAGGCCCCTGTCTGAGGGGCACCTGGTACCCCTGGACATGAGTGGACCTGCAGGAGCATCTTCCACTCCCCACTGCCTCTGGAGAGTGTGGATGGCACCTTTTTGTCCCCCTCTCCATCTCTTGCTCGTGCTTTCTCCTCTGGCTTGAGCCTCTTCAAAGCATTCCTGAGAGCTGCTTGTCACTCAGCGTCTGTCGGGGGTATCAGCAGCACAGGGCTTTGGGCTGGGGCTGCCTCTGCGTGCAGGCCTCCGTGGCAGGGATGATTTGGTTCTTCTGTGGTTTGGTGTTTCACACCTCCTGCTACATCCTCGGTGGAGCTCTGGGTCCCCTCCCTCTGCACAGAGGCAGCCAGGGGTCGCTAGTGAGAAAGGGGACTCCCTGGTGGCATGATCCAGGGGGTCTTTGTTCCAGAAGAGCATCCAAGGTGGGTTTCTCTCAGCCCATGAGCATCACGTCGCATTCATCCTCTGCAAGGAGCAGCTGGGCTGGCTGTCACCCAGTCCTGAGGTCTGCAGCACCCACCATCCCTGCAGGCAGGAAGGCACTGGGTGAGGGTCTTTGTGCCGAGATACAAGGTCTCTTGCTAACCCCCAGGAGCACGAGCAGCGTTTGCAGCTTGTGTCCAAGCACGTACGTGTGTCTCTGACCTCAGCTGGAACTGGCTTTGCTGTGGGTGGCTCAGGCAGGGCTGAGCTGGGCCCAGGGAGGCTGCAGGCAGGGTGTGCAGGTGGGCTCGGTGTCAGGCTTCAGTACCCATGGTTGTGCCTGGGACTTGGTGTGGGATGCTGAACACAGCAGCTCTGCGCTCACACACGAGCAGGCAGCGTGCTGTGTGGGACACAGAGCCGTGCTGGCCATCCCAGTGGTGTTCCCAATGTGTGGCTCCAGGGCTGGTATGGGCTCTTCTCTGCAGGTCCCTGCTTGGAAGGCTCAGCACAGGCAGGGAAGGTGAAACCAGGTCAAGGAGAAGTGTGCACAGGGAGGTTTTGGTCACAAAAGTGACGCTGTCACCAGGACACCCAGGTCTGTGGTGCACAAGGGGTTCACAGGGCGAACTGCTCAGCTCTCAGAGGTCCTGCTGCTGCTGGCAGGTCAGTGGGCTGTGCCAGTTGATGTGCCCTGAGGGTCTGATGGAGCTGTGGGCTCTGGTGGAGGAGAGGAGCAGGGAGAAGAGCTCAGCCTGCCCAGGGTCCCCCCACCATGGCCGTGCAGGCAGTGGGACAGGTGGGGCTCTGGCTTTAGTGACTAACTGAAGGATGACTTGGATGAAAGCAGATCTGCACAGCGCTGGGGGCCACGTCCTGCTCACTGCCCTGGCCCTAAATATGCTTTTAATTAATACTCTGCTGTGGGTGGGAATTAGCTGACTCCTGCACCGAGCGTGTGGCTGCCGGGCGATGCGAGGGCACCCTGGGCCCGGTGGGAATTGGGCCTGGCCTTGTCTTTGAGGGCTGCTTTCCCACAGCTGCTGGAGCTCTGCATGTCCCAAGGGGTGTCCTCTCCCCAGGCCTTCTGGCACAGAGCAGTGGGTGTCCCCGATCCAGGAGCTGGTGATGACAAGCACTTTGAGCCTCAGGGGAGGAAGGCATTGTGGGGGTGCAGAGATGCTGAAGCTCTGTGACTGCTTTGCTGCCTGCTCTGGGCAGGGAGGGTCTTCCTCAGTCTCTGTAACTGGGTACCAGTCTCAGGCAGTGCTGGTATCAGAACCAGTCTCATAGAATGTGCTGGTCCCTTTTTACCTGATGAAACCATCTCTCAGGCATTTCCCCAGGCTAGCACTGCATGAAAAGCCTTACCTCTACATGAATTGGTTTCCAGGCATCCTTCTGCAATGGCTTTGGGGCCGGGGAGCTGTGCTCTGGGGTTGCTCTGTTCCTCACATCCACCCCTTCTCCCTGCCATGCAGATTGCTTTGGTGGCAGCGGCCTGGAGATGGCTCTCCTGCCTTTTCCTAGCTGATGGCACTTTTGGCTATTCCAGATCTTTCTACAAAGCCTTGATTGTTCATGTCGTGGAGCCCCTTACCTCTCCTCAAAAGAAAAGGCAGAGTCCCCCAGCATCCCAGGCGGTGGAGCTTTGGTTACTGATGGGGCAACAGGATGGGTGCAGCCCTGATGGGAAAGGAGGGCTGATAATTTAGTCATGCCAGCTTTAAAAATGCACTGTGCAAAGTTATTTTCAGAGTTAAGAAATGCTGATGAGTAGGTAACTGTAACACCCAAGTGACGTTTGTTGGGGCTAGCAGGCAGCTGGGAGTGCTGGAGGTGCTTCCACACAACACTGAGCTCCAGACAGCAGGATGAGCTGTTTATTGGTGATCCTTCTTAATATCTTAGTATTATAGATGTATCCACTGCAGATATGTTTGTGTGTGTGTTCATATAGAGGGTAATATGGTTTTATGTATCACCCTGTGCACCTAAATGATCTGAGAGGCGAGGCAGGCAGCAGCGCTCGGACTAAATGTGTCAAGGCCGAGCATCCTCAGCAGTCCTCAGAGCCACTGGGCTGGGCAGCAGGAAAGGAACTGGCAACCCCATGTGTGAATGCTGGGGGTGGGAGGGGTTGCTGGGAGGGAATGGGCTTGTTTCCTCATTTTTTGTTTAGAGAAATTGATCTTTAAAAGGCATGTGGTGGCTTCCCACTCGAGGTCTCTTTAATGGCTCAGGTTTCTTGGTGTCCCTGTTATTCCTAGGAAACAGCAGATAGAAGCCTGACTTATTTCTTTTTAGCAATCCCCTCACGGTAATCCACCTTCTTTTACCAAAGATTTTTCTTTTCCCTCTGGCTTGCAGCATGTCACACATGTAGGACACCAGGTCAAGCATCTACAGCCTCTGCGGTTCTACCTCCTGTTAGATCCCACTGTGTTGATCCCAGCCCTGTCCATCCTGGGGACACTTTCCTGTCTGTCCTGCCTTGTGGGGCTGGGGGGCTGTCCTTGGCCACCTCCCTTGTGCTAGTCAGCATCCCACTGCTTGTGTCCCTGCCTGGTGCCAACCATGTTTGCTGCAGCATGCCATCCCTGTCTGCCGGAGGCCATGGGCTTGCCTGTAAAAGCTTTTTTTCACCAGCTTTTCTCCTTCAAACATCTCCCTTGGTCCTAGAGGTTGTGTAGTAGCCTGTTGGGGCTGCAGGGTTTTGGCTCATTTAATAGTAGGTCCATGCAGGTTGCCTCATGGGGGATTGGACCTGATGAGCTCTGGAGGTCTCCCTTCAGAAGAAGGGGAAGAGCTGGGTTTCCTCAGGCTGTGGAGTTGCCTGTTGTGCTTGCAGCAGGCTCCGTGCTGCTCCCAGCTGCAGAGCTGCCTGCTGCCTGGCCTGGCCAGCAGACACGTTCCCAGAGCTGCCTGAGGCACCTCATGGTACCATCATCCCTTTCCTGACGTCTGCTGCCTAAGCCTGCCTGCGTTTTTCTGCTCCTCTCCATGAAATCCAGCCGTGGAACACAGCTCATCTCCTGCCTGACAGCACAGGTAACGCTTCTCCGCACCCTGGTGAACTTGGCTGACCCCAGGGCAGGAGCTCCTTTGCTGCCTGTCCCTCCTGCCTCATGCTTTGTGGGCTGACTCTGAGCCTCCCAGCAGAGCGTTTCCCATGCTGCAGGGGTGAGGGAGGACGTTTCTCATGCAAGTCAGGGCTCTTCCAAGGCCCAGCATACCATAATGCTGAGTAGGAGTGTGTACGTAGCTGGGGAAGTATGTCTGGGTCAACACATGTCTTCTGTTGCCTTAATGATCTCAGAAGCACAATATCTGTGTCCGGTTGGCTTCTCCACGTGGTACTCACAGCAGTATCCAAGGGACAGGGTAGTTTGCTAGAGAGCAGTGATGATGCCTTGTGCTGTGTGTGCTGGTGAGTGCTGTGCTGTGACAGCTCAGGGCTCTGGCTGGACCCTGGCACCCCTGGTCCTGGAACAGGCTGCCCACAGAGAGGGTGGGTGCCCCGTCCCTGGGGTTGTTCAAGGCCAGGTTGGATGGGGCCATGGGCAACCTTGTGTAGCTCCAGGCATGAGGTTGGTGTCCCTGCCTGTGGCAGGGGGGTTGGAGCTCTGTGACCCCTTGGGGTCCCTTCCAACCCTTGCCATTCTATGATCCTACAGACAGTAGGGAAGGTCCTGATGGGCAGTGGAGCCCTATTTCAGGGACAGTTGGTAGGTGGGATTTCCTATCTGTCCCAGATTATGTGTAAGTCCTGGGAAAAGGCAACTGTGCTCCTGTTGCCCTTCGATTTTGGGAGCTCAGGAGTGTGGTGGGGAACTTGGAGCTGTTCTGACACTGCAGCAAAAGGGGACGTGGATCTCTACAGCAGGTGGGTGCACAGGCTCTGAAGCTGTTCCCCCAGACTGCTAGTGCTGGGCGGCTTCTAGGAATAGCTGATGGAAACAGCAATCCTTTATGCACATGCTTAACCAGTGTCTGTGGACAGGGACCCCTTTGGGCTGAGTTTCTTGGGCTGTGCCCGCTGCTTCTGCCCAACAGCTTCTGCTTGTGCAAGGACAGCTTCCTTCCTAAGCACCAACATGGAAAATTAATTTCCCCATGGTCACCTCCAGCATACAGCAGCTCCTCTGCCCCTCCTCTAGCACTTCAGGCTGCTGCTGTTGTATTTCCTCCTCCTGTGCTAGCACCAGGGCACCGCACCCCCAGTGCAGGAAGCCCTGAGCAGCCCTTGCTGCTGGCTGGAGCTGCTCTTGGAGTGGCAGGTGATGTGAAAAAGCCTTTTGTCCAAAAAGCCCAGTGAGATAGCCAATGGCAAGAGAGTTCAAGATTGCTAACTAGCTGGTTTGATGGCTCAGGAGAGAAGGGCTGTGATTTTACAGGTGAATAAAACGCATTAGTTTTACAAGCAATAATCACACCATAAACCTGGAGTGTGGGGGTTTTTTTTCCCAGAATCAGAGCACAGCCCATGTTGGGAAGGACCTTGAAAGATTTTTCTGGCCCAGCTTTTCATGGGAAAGAGCCTGCATGAGATTATTCAACACCATGTCCAATCACATCTTGAAAACCTCCACTGATGGAGACTCTACTGTGTCTCTGGGGAGGTTGTTCCAGTGATTTGATTATTCTCACTGTAAAAAATGTCTTTTTTTGTATCAAAACGAAATTATTCTTTCTTTTTTTTTTCCCCCTTGGACTGCCTCACATGAAATTGGTGCTCCATAAACAGGCCTGTCCTAGTGCTGTGATTACATCATTCCCAGACACTGCACCGACTCAAGCAGCCGTTCTTGGAGCAGGGTCTGGTTTCCAGTGAAACCAATTTGGGGAGTGATAAGTGTGATTCCTTGGATGCTGCAGGGTCGGTGGGGGAGCCTGCCTTTAGCTCTGCAACATCTCCAGGTGGCAGCTTTGACCATGAGCTGGCAGGAAGGCTGTGGCTTGAGGATGTGGAAATAAAAGGGGGTTTGTGTTTCACTCCTGGCTGGCTGACCTGGAAAATTAAACCATATCATCAAGACAACCAAGGTTGATCTCTGGAGCAGTGGAGCACAGAAAAGCTCCTATTTTGGTTCTTTTGTTGTCCAAAATGTTGATTCTTGAAAATCCCATTGGGTTTGGAGAAGTGGGATCAAGGAGTGTGGGTGCCTTCTGGTGTGGCTGCTGGTGAAGGTATTGGTCCATACATTCAGAAATCATGCTGTCCCTGACTCCCCCCAGTGCTGGGCTGTCCTTCTGTGCCTTCCCACCCTGCTCCAGCATCTGTATTTGCCTGCAGCCCCCCCCTTGCTGGCAGCCCACCCTCTGCCAGCCAGGGCTCCCCTTCCCTTCCCAACGAGTGCAGGGCATGCTGGCTTTGTTACTTTTCCTTTCCAGGGTTACATGCTTCAAGGGCTCAGTCATGGTGCAGGATCAGGGCCTTTGGTGACAGAGGCAAGACCTTGCTGGACAGGAGGAGGCTGATTTGGAGGGGGTTGGGGTGGGGGCATGTGCTTGGTGGGTGCTGGGGGTTTTTTTGGAGCACTGGATGCCTTGCAGTGGCAGGAGCACCAGGTCTGCCCAGCGTGCACAGGGTGGAGGGGCTCACAAAGGCTGAGCATCTCTGGTGAAGCCAGAGCCTTTGTGAAGGGCAATGTGTGTCTGAGTCCATCTGCACAGTTTAGGGGAACAAATGCAAAGAGGTAAAATCTTGAATGCTTGGCAGGGATGCTTGCTTGGAGGAACACCTAGGAAGCTGGAAGGCAGCTCCTGGGGAGTGAGGTGGTGTGAAACTGCAGGTTGGGAAGCCTGGATCAGGGCTTGGACCCAGGTTCTGAGCCCATTTCTGCTTCACTGTCAGACTGGTGAGCGCAGCCACGCTGGGCAGAGCTGCACAGCAGTGTGGGTGCTGCTGCTTTCTGTGCCTGAGGCTGGGGTTTTGTCCCTGTGCCACTGACTTGTGTGAGCTGCAACAAGCCATGGGCTCCTTCCATTTCACTGTCCTTGAGTTTTTTGCTTAGACTCTGAGGTTTGGGCAGGTCCCTGTTTGAGATCAGGAAACAACCTAGTCCTGTGTGAGCATCTGCATCTCTGCACCTCCCTCAGAAGCACCTGGTTCAGACTGGCCCACGAGCTGCTGTACCAGCTGGTCCCTGCCTCTACCCAGTCTATAAACAAAGAGCTTTTAAGATCTTCTCATCTCATTAGTGCTGGAAATACAGAGCATCGTGCTGCTTATAGCCAGCTGCCTGGCCTGGTGGGAACCTTGGCTCAGGAGGCCTATCCTAGGCCATGGCAATGCTTTCTCCTGCCTGGGCATGTGCTGTGTGGACCACTCTTACAGATGTTGCTGTGACAGTGCTGCAGGGACCCCAGGTTTGGTCAGTTTTGGGGTTGATGACTGCTGTGTGTGTACCTGGAGACAAGGGCCTGGTGACTTGTGCAGCCCCAGGCAATTCACTGTCTCTGTACAAGTGATCAGCTTCCCAGTCCAGAGACCTGTTTCCTTGACTACACCGCCTGGAAAAGAGAGAGGAGAGGCTTTTTTAACCACTTCAGCTGGCCTTAACAAGCTGCTATCCTGTGAATCATAGAATCATAGAATGGCAAGGGTTGGAAGGGACCCCAAGGATCACAAAGCTCCAACCCCCTGCCACAGGCAGGGACACCAACCTCAGGCCTGGAGCTACACAAGGTTGCCCAGGGCCCCATCCAACCTGGCCTTGAACACCCCCAGACACGGGGCACCCACCCCCTCTCTGGGCAGCCTGTTCCAGCCCCTCACCACTCTCTCTGTAAAGAACTGTAAAGAATTCAATCTAAACCTTCCCTCCTTCAGCTTTAAACCATTCCCCCTCGTCCTGCCAGTCTCTGCCCTTTTAAACAATTGATTCCCCTCCTGTTTATAATCTCCCTTCAGGGACTGGCAGGCTGCAATGAGGTCCCCCCACAGCCTTCTCTTCTCCAGGCTGACCCAGCCCAGCTCCCTCAGCCTCTCCTTGTAGGGCAGCTGCTCCAGCCCTCTGAGCATCCTTGTGGCTCCTCTGAACCCTCTCCAACAGTTCTACATCCTTCTTGTGTTGTGAAGAGTGCTCCAGAAACTTCCTCCTGCCTCTTTAGCACTTCTTCACAGGGGAGCCCTGTGGAAGCAGCATCCTGCTTGGCTTCACTAACCACCTGAATGCCTCGAAGAAGCACATGTTTGCTGGGCCCAGATGACTGAGGTCCCTGGGCTGTCTTGGAAGATCCTGGGGGCCCTGTTCCCTGAGGTGATCAGCAGCTGTGCCCAGCAGTCTCAGTCACTGGTTTCCAGTGGGCTGAGGGCAGCTATCACTTTCCCCAGAGGTTCCAGTCTTACATCTCTTTGACTCAGGAATCTTCCCCTCCCAGTGACTCACCCCCAGGGTGTGGGGGCTGGGAACGGGGGTGCCCATGGGCTGTGGGATGACCTTGCCCATCCCTTGTGGGACCCCCAGTGCCGCGGGCAGGGATGCGGTGATGCTGGGAATACCCACCGTGCTCCTTGCGAATTGGGAAGGGGAGGGAGGGGGCTGTCTGGCGGGGAGAGGTGGGGGGGGAAAGGGGCAGGGGATGCGCTTCGTGCTGCCCCTTTCCCCCCCAGACCGCGGCGGGGCTGGAGGCGGCCGGTCCCGGGGCCGTTAGGTGGCGGTGTCCGCTCGTCCGCTTCCCGGTCGGCTGCCGGGGCTGCGGGATGCCGGCCTCCCCCTGCCCAGACCCCCCCGTCCCCTGCCCAGACCCCCCCGTCCCCTGCCCAGACCCCCTCGTCCCCTGCCCACACTTCCCCGTTCCCTGCCCAGACCCCCCCGCTGCCCACACCCATCCCCTGCCCAGACCCCCCCTCGTCCCCTGCCCAGACCCCCCCTTGTCCCCTGCCCAGACCCCGCCTCATCCCCTGCCCAGACCCATCCCCTGCCCAGACCCCGCCTCGTCCCCTGCCCAGACCCATCCCCTGCCCAGACCACCCCTCGTCCCCCGCCCAGACCCCCACCCCCTTCCCTGCCCAGACCCATCCCCTGCCCAGACCCCCCTCCCGTCCCCTGCCCAGACCCATCCCCTGCACAGACCCCCCCGTCCCCTGCCCAGACCCCCCCGTCCCCTGCCCAGACCCATCCCCTGCCCAGACCCCCCTCGTCCCCTGCCCAGACCCCCTCGTCCTCTGCCCAGATCCCCCCGTCCCCTGCCCAGACCCATCCCCTGCCCAGACCCCCTCGTCCCCTGCCCAGACCCCCCCGTCCCCTGCCCAGACCCATCCCCTGCCCAGACCCCCCCTCGTCCCCTGCCCAGACCTGGTCCCCAGCCCCGGCGCTTGCGGGTCCCCCGGGAGCTCCCTGCGCCCGCAGCCCCGGCTCGGGTTTCAGTGGGGAAGCGGGGCTGCGGTGGTGTGGGGCTGTAAAAAGGCACCGAAGCTGCTGGGGTTTGCAGCAGAGAGTGCTAAACTCCGGTACGTGCGCGTACGGAGGGGGTTTGCTGGGTGCAGACAGAGAGATGCTGGTCTGGGTGTTGCTAGAAGCATCTGGGTGCCTCTCTCCAGAAGAGACCCGCTTTTTGGCACAGCGAGTCGGGGTTGGAGCTGCACCGGGAGGGAAGCATCTCGGTGCAATTAGGAGCTGGGCTGTCGGAGTCCTTTTCCTGCTCTTCCACTCAATCACCCTGTAGCCTTGCATAAATCATTTAACACGTGTGCTCTCACTTCCTATATGGAAAATGAGGTAGATGCTTTCCGTTTCTCATAGGCGCTTCAGGATCCTCTGCTAGGCAGCTGTGAGGGATTTATCACGATAAAGCTGGGATTTGACCCCTCTGAGACGCCAGCACCCCTGTGCAGGGCTGGGATGGGGCTCCCTATGGGGTGCAGGCAATGGCTGGTGGTGATTTGAGATGTGGGGCTGGGGAGGAGCTGAACATCAGGCTGGAGACATGCATCGTTCATGCTGGACCTATCTCTGTTGGGAAGCATGGGCCAAAGAGCCCATGGGATTTATTCCTGGGCTCTGATGTCTGTCTCTTGGTCACTGTGGGTATGGCAAGTGCAGGCAGAGCTTCCTGCTCTGGAAGGTGATCGTAGTGCTGCAGAGTACTGTGCAGAGAAAGCAGCTGTTACTCAAAGAGAGGACTTGGACTCCAGGGTAATAATTGGTACTTAAACACGTTCCTGAAAATGAAATACTTCAAGTAAACAGAGCTGCTACTTCCCCTGAGGGTCGATAGGCCCTTTGTTCCCATAGAGGTAGTACAAAGGAAGGTACATGCCCTTATGAGGGCTGGAGCAGCTGCCCTACAAGGAGAGGCTGAGGGAGCTGGGCTGGGTCAGCCTGGAGAAGAGAAGGCTGTGGGGGGACCTCATTGCAGCCTGCCAGTCCCTGAAGGGAGCAGAGGAACAGGAGGGGAATCAGCTTGTTCAAGGGCAGAGACTGGCAGGACAAGGGGGATGGAGTGAAGCTGGAGGAGGGAAGGGGGAGAGGAGAGATTGGGGGGAAGTTCTTTGCAGAGAGAGTGGTGAGGGGCTGGGACAGGCTGCCCAGAGAGGGGGTGGGTGCCCCGTCCCTGGGGGTGTTCCAGGCCAGGTTGGATGGGGCCCTGGGCAACCTTGTGTAGCTCCAGGCCTGAGGTTGGTGTCCCTGCCTGTGGCAGGGGGTTTGAACTCTGTGACCCTTGGGGTCCCTTCCAACCCAGACCAGTCTGGGATTCTATGATTCCTCTGGATGGACTCACACTGAGTGGTGCAAATCACTTGCCAGGGCCACGTTCACAGCTAGAGCACCACCAAACAGCAGCCTATGTGCCTTGTCTCTGCCCCACTCCTTAGCAAGAGCCTCAGTTCACTGGGGAGATGGAAGGGGACATAAAGCCTCTCATCCTTCCTGTTACCTCCTGCTGGTGACTTTACACTGAAGTCTTTAAACATTGTTCCCTCTCCCCCAGAGGTGATGATCTCCTGGTACTGGCCATTTCCCCCACTTCATCCCACTGATTCCCCTTCCCCAACCCTGGCATGTTCAGCAGGGTTTCTTTCTTGCTTCCCTTCTCCTCTGTGGCTTCTCTTGGCTCCGTGAGGCCCTTGGGACCAGTGACAAAGCTGGTGCTGCCACTCCAGAGCAGCTCACCCAGGAGGGCTCGTGGTTAAGTAAGGCTGGAGGATGGAGGTAGAGCAGGCAACCCTGCTAGCTTTGTATTCCTTTCTTTCTCCTCCATTAAAGTAGAGAACTGGTCCAACCAACTTCAGCTGCCTAAAAAGGACTGGTTGACATCAGGATTGGCAGCTGCTGTCCAAGGAAGGGGGCCCTGTTGGAAACCACCATGGTTGGGGAGCAGTTGGTTGGTTGTGTTTTGAGGTGTTGGGGTGGGGTGGGTTTTTTTTTCTGGAAAACCTGAAAAATTCCCAGTGGGTGGAGAGGGAAAGCGAGCTATGGAAATTGTGTGTCTCATGCCCTGGGTTGAAACACACCCTGGGGAAGGCATATCCTCCCTAAGAGGAACAGCAGTGCTGGCCACGAACCAGGAAACCCTTTCCTCCCCACTGCCCTGAGCAGTGAGAGCTGAGTGCTGGAGGCAGTGTTTCCACATATAAAGGCTGCTCCTGGTTCCTCTGCTGCCTCTTCACCCCTTGGGACACCCGCTGGAGTTGCCTGTTGAAGTGTAGGTTGTGCTCCAGGGCTTTCTCTCCCCTTTGCTCACGAGGTTTTTTTCTAGCAGACTGGTGTTACTGGTGGTGCTGGGCTCTGTACCCAGGCTAATGGCTGGTGGTGCTGTGAGAACGTGGGGGATGTTGCTGGATCTGGAGTTACACCTTTGGAGTTGGCTGAGAAGTGTCATTTGGGTGGCTGCTCTCAGCATGGCTCTGAAATGACAGGGCAAGAGGTGTGTCAGCCTGGAGAAGAGAAGGCTGTGGGGGGACCTCATTGCAGCCTGCCAGTCCCTGAAGGGAGCAGAGACACAGGAGGGGAATCAGCTTGTTCAAGGGCAGAGACTGGCAGGACAAAGGGGATGGAGTGAAGTTGAAGGAGGGAAGGGTTAGATTGGATATTAGGGGGAAGTTCTGTGCAGAGAGAGTGGGGAGGGGCTGGAACAGGCTGCCCAGAGAGGGGGTGGGTGCCCCGTGTCTGGGGGTGTTCGAGGCCAGGTTGGATGGGGCCCTGGGCAACCTTGTGTAGCTCCAGGCCTGAGGTTGGTGTCCCTGCCTGTGGCAGGGGGTTGGAGCTCTGGGACCCTTGGGGTCCCTTCCAACCCAGACCAGTCTATGGTTCTATGTCATGGCACTGGGCCTCGTTTGGCTCGGGCACTGGGGGCTGCACTGAAGCTGCCCTGCTGAAACCAGCTCACAGTTAATCTCGCAGTTGATCCGTAGGTGGGTTAAGACCTGACTCTGGTGTCCTCTGCTCACTTCTCTGGCTGCTCCACAGCTCCCTTGCAGTCTTGGGGGCTCCTCAGAGCCCTCAGGCTGCATCTGCAGAGGAAACTTAATCTCACCCTGTACCAAGGCAAGGGGATGACAGCCAGCGGGGCAGGGGAATGGGGTGTGCAGGATTGGGCGATGCTGAGGTGGCTTAGTCACAGGGCTGGAGGGCTGTGAGGCAGCTGCAGACCTCCTAGAAGAATAAAATGCTGGAGTATTCCAGAGGAAAGAACCTGAGAGGCAGAAGGAGGGGGAGTGGCAGGACTTTGCAGCAGCAGGGGTGGGGACTGGGTCTGAGCTTTCCCTTTCTCAGCTTGGTGCCTTCCTCCCCCTCCTCTCACTGCATGCAGCGTTTCCTCTTGCAGGCCAGCACAGACTCAGACCCTGCTCTGCCTCTCACAATGCCCCAGCTTGCTTGCTTACCCATTTCACTCATCTGCCAGACCTGGTGCATGACAAGAGGAGGTTCATTTCGCTGCTGGTCACCTGCAGAGCGATGCAGATGCCTTGGTGAATCTCAGCAACAGGCAGCCAGCGTGGCCCCTGTTCCTCTGCATCAAGAGGGTTCATCAGACAGCACTGAGTAGCCAGCAAAACCAAGCAACTTACTCCTTTCCCTTGACCAACTCCCTCTCATAGGATGCTGAACGCTGTGTCAGTGGCTGCCACCACCCTGTTCCTGGTGGGAGCCCCCCTGTGCCCTGGCAGCAGCGAGCAGCACACAGCATAAATCATGGGAAATCCGGTTCTGTGTCCAACAAACTGTTCAAAGGCACTTTGCTTGTGCTCAGGACGTTCTGCTGACAGATTTTCCCCATGAAATAAGAAGTGCTAGCTGTTGACATACAAATGGATCCGAAGTGTGAGCTTACACTGTGGAATTTCACTGTTTCCAGCTGAAAACACTGTGTCCAGAGGGCACAGCGGTGTAAAACCCAGGGTAGCTTTAGGGGGCAGAAGTTGTCTGAACTTTAGCAAAAGTTCACGTTGTGTTTTGAGTTGGAATTCAGGTTGCTGCTTCTCTGAGCTAAAACGATGCCTGTGCCCTGGGGGCTGAGAGAGACAATGGGATCCTGGGGGGCATCAGGAGGAGTGTGGGCAGCAGGTCACAGGAGGGGATCCTCCCCCTCTGCTCTGCCCTGCTCAGGCCCCACCTGGAGTGTTGTGTCCTCCAGTGCTGGGCTCCCTGGGATCAAACAGACAGGGATCTCCTGGAGAGATTCCAGAGGAGGCTGAGGAGATGATGAAGGGCCTGGAGCATCTCCCCTGGGAGGAAAGGCTGAGAGAGCTGGGGCTGTTCAGCCTGGAGAGAAGATGACTGAGAGGGGACCTGATCAATGTTTATCAATATCTGAAGGATGGGGTGCAGGGGGAATTGGCCAGCCCCTTTTTTTGTGGTCTGTAGAGACAGGACAAGGGGCAATGGCTGCAAGTTGGAGCCCAGGAAGTTCCACACCAACCTGGGGAAGAACTTTTCCCCAGTGAGGGTGAGGGAGCCCTGGGACAGGCTGCCCAGGGGGTGTGGAGTCTCCTTCTCTGGAGAGATTCCAGCCCCGTCTGGACACCGACCTGTGTGCCCTGTCCTAGGGACCCTGCTTGGGCAGGGGGTTGGACCCCAGGAGCTCTGGAGGGCCCTTCCCAGCCCTGTGACTCTGTGATCCCTTGAGGAGCTGGCGTGCGCTCCCACGGCTGGGAAGCATCGGCAGAGGCAGGACTGTTCCTTAATTGCCTCTGGTCATCCGGGAGAAGCAGTTTGAGTTAATTGAACTGTCTCTCTCACTTCCTTCTCTGTTTAAACCATAAATAGGAATGTAGGTGCAGGCCAGCAGTGTCCGGGGGATGTGCAGTGTGTGGGGACACGTGTGGGAATGGCTCGGATGGTGCATGAGGCTTGGTGGCATCACCTCCACCCGACTCTGGACTCTGCTGTCCCCACCTCCACGTGTCCCAAGCTCCTGGACTTGGTGTCTAGGAGCTGAGGACCATGTGTCTCCCTCCTATCTCTTTAAATCTGAGCTCACATGCCCCTGACTTGCCTCTTCATCACTTTTGGGGTAGTTTAAGTCTTTTTCTTGTCTTTAGGGAAGTGAATTAATGCCAGGGGCTGTCAGTAGTGGTTAAGCTGCTTTCTGAGGCAGACTGCTGCTCACAAGTGAGTATGGGGTTTATTTTTAAAGCACATAAGTCACATCCATCGTTGGAATAACCCATCAAAAATACCCCCTTTGTAGCCCACTCTTTCATGTTGCACTGACTTAACAATAAACCCAAGCTGGTTTTCAGTCCTTTTCCTGGCTTGGAAAAGAAACTGCCTTGAAAACAACCCCCAAACCTGGTGTTTTCCAGCAGAGATGCAGCATGTGCTCTGTGGGGAGCTGGTCTCTCTCAGGAAGCGCTGGAAGTGGCCTTGTGTGTTTAATACCTTGCTCATCAGCTGTCTGTTGTGAGCAGGAACATCGTAGCATTGCAAGGACTTCATTGTTTTCCATTTAAATAGGCAGCTGCTTGTTCAGTATTAAGAGTTCAGGGCAGCTTCTCCACTGATGTGGGCTGTCAGAGCTCCACCAGCTCCAGCAGCTGAATGTGTATTCCTTCGCAATCCTGCTGCGCTTGGCGTTTTCCAAGGGTTATCTAAACATCCCTGGTTTATAGATGGGGCCAGGACATGAGAGCTGCAAACTGCTGACAGTCCCTTGCAAGATGCAGAGCTGTGCCAGAAGTTGCAGCAGCCCCGTGACGTCGGGGAGGGATGGGGCAGAGCAGAGCCTTGGGGATCCCGCTGCAGGGTGTGTGCTGTGGCTTCAGGGTAACCCAACGCCTGCTGCCACCAAAGAAGTTGGGAGCTGGTTCAGGCACAGCAAGAGAGTGCAGCAGGGCTGGGGTACCATGTCCAGTCATCCTCACAGGTTCTGACTTGCTTCTGTGGCTCCACCTGAAGTCTCTCCTTTCCTTGTGCCTTCCCGGTCACCTCTTGCAGACGCGACTTCCCATCGGTTCAGGATGCTGCAGGAGTTAGACCTGCACACCCCGCTGCACCACCAGCAGGTTTTTCTCTCTAGGAAGGCGTAGGAGTTGAGGTTTATCTCCCTGCTTGGCAGGGAGAGGAGGATGCCACACCTCTGGGAGCTTCTGGGGGCTGGGTGGAGAAGTGGAGAAGCGGGACGTGAGCTTTGAGGAGCTGCGTTTTTCATGGGCTTGCCTTGAAGCCAGGGCACTTTGAGACTTCTAGGGACCCTGGGGAAGGAGAGGAGCAATACATCTAGGTCATAAATAACACCCCCTTGCCCTTCTAGTGATTTCAGACACGCTGTGCTTTTTTGACAACCAATGCAGCAAGAGGCTGTAATCCATGGGGGCTTTTCTTGGCTCGCAAGCTGAGATAGTGCTTGCTCCAAGCAGGCTTGGCTGGAAGAAGCTTCCAGCTCTGGGTGTGAAGGTCAGAGGGCAAAGGAAGTAAAAGCACAGGGAATGTGTTGTGGGGCTCTTTCATTGCCAGGCTGGGAGATATGGTTCTACTCAAAATTGAGCTCTGGGAAGCTTGAAGGGTGATGCTGTGGGTGCTCCTACGGGACCTTCCAGTGCTGCAGCTCCAGGAGAAGCACCTGAGGGAAATGTAGACCGAGTACATCCTGTAAATGCTTAACAGGTCTGACAGCTGGGGCTGGAAATTCATCCTTGGGTAACTGGTACAGGCTGGGGGAACCCTCGCGATAGAAGAAAGATAGACATCCAGTCTGTCTATGGATGTGGCTGGGAGATAAGGGTTATCATCATAGCGTCGTGTAAAAGAACAGGACTGGTAATGAGATGCAAAGAGAACCTCATCTTTGGGCTGGGAAGCTTCTTGGGAAGCCCTAGACTGTGTGGGACATCAAGAACTGTGGCTTGGGGTGTTTCTCTCTGCAAGATGCCTAGTTCATCCCCTGCTAAACCCTCCTGACTCAGGTCAGACCTCCTCAGCAACCCTCTGGTCATGTCTTGGTGTGGAGAGGCTGTGGCTGTCCCCTTATAAGTTGACAGCCAGCTGAACATGAGCCAGCAGTATGCCCAGGTGGCCAAGAAGGCCAACAGCATCCTGGCCTGTATCAGGAATGGTGTGACCAGCAGGAGCAGGAAGTGATAGTTCCACTGTACTCAGCTCTGGTGAGGCCTCACCTCAAATGCTGTGTCCAGTTTTGGGCCCCTCACTACAGGAAGGATGTTGAGATGCTGGAGTGCATCCAGAGGAGGGTGATAGAGCTGGTGAAGGGTCTGGAGCACAAGTCCTGTGAGGAGCAGCTGAGGGAGCTGGGGCTTTTTAGTCCTGAGAAAAGGAGGCTGATGGGAGACCTCATCACTCTCTACAACTGCCTGCAAGGGGGTTGCAGAGATGTTTGGGTTGGTCTCTTCTCTCAGGTGACAAGCAATAGGATGAGAGGAAATGGCTTGAAATTGCACCAGGGAGATTTTGGCTGGAAATCAGGAAGAATTTCTGTACTGAAAGGGTTGTCAGGCATCAGAACAGGCTGCCCAGGGAGGTGGTGTGGTCACCATCCCTGGAGGGATTTAAAAGGTGTGTGGATGAAGTGCTTAAGGACATGATCTAGAGGCTGTGGTTGGACTCAATGATCTGAAGGGTCTCTTCCAACCCAGGGGATTGGATGAGGGGTTTATTTTGGTTTATTCCTTTCTCAGCCTTCCATGAGTTTTGCCAGCTCTGCTCTCTGTTAGCCAGAGGTTTGCTAGGTGCAGGAGGAAAGCACCACACCAGGTTCAGAATGCTTTCTAATGCCTAATTCAGGAAAATAAAGGAAATAGCTTGATAGAACCACTCTACCTCTGAGTAACACACATCACTGGGGGGTGTGGAGGCAGACAGCCTGGGACTCAGAGTGGGGATGGGTTGTCCCTGCAGATGCTCAACATATCTGGCATGGGAGAACTGGGCTGGACTATTTTCCTTCTTAAGCAACTGGAAGCAATCCAGCCTGCCAATTCCTGCAAGCTCATCCTGTGGTTTAGTGGATAATACTGATCCTTGTTCAACTCCCACGCTTCTGTGCCTTGCAAGGGGGTAGGGAGGACTTTGGAGAACTTGTGCTGTGCTGGGATCCCAGGTCATGGCTGGGGAAGGCAGCATGAATATTCATTGTGCTGTGGGGTGCTTAAGACAGTGTTCCTGATCACATAGGAATGGCCCTGAGGATCCTCACAGGCTGCAGCTGGTCAGCACACGTAAATGGGGTGGGATGGGGGTGATAACTGAGGAGTAAGAGTTGTTTCTTCAAACTCAGTGATGTGTCTTTGCAAGTGCAGCTACAGGAGTTTGACTTGTGCTGATGTTGTCTCCCTGTCAGGCAGGATGAGTGCTTGGTGTCTGTGTTCTTGGGCAGTTGTGAAGCTGACTGTGGTCTGCACACGGTTGACTGAGCTGAGAGACCAGGAGCTCATCACTCTTTAGCCGTGATGGCTGCAGAGACAAACTGCAGGAACCTGTGCTTTCTGAAGCCATCAGCAGGGCTGCCAAGCCATGCAAATCAAAGTGACAACCCAGTCAAGACCGATTGGCTGGAGATGAGGATGCAGGCTTTGCTCTAGGGCTGCACCAACGTGACTAAAAGAGCATCCAAGTGTCCCAAACCTAATCTTGTCCTTAGTAGACCAAGAAAGACCTGATGATGTTGCTGGTGTGTTCGTATCTCAGCTAATGAGCAGCTCTGTGTGGGTGGTGAGGTTGTTCCCTGTCATAGAATCATAGACTGGCATGGGTTGGAAGGGACCCCAAGGAGCACAGAGCTCCAACCTCCTGCCACAGGCAGGGACACCAACCTCAGGCCTGGAGCTACACAAGGTTGCCCAGGGCCCCATCCAACCTGGCCTTGAACACCCCCAGACACGGGGCACCCACCCCCTCTCTGGGCAGCCTGTTCCAGCCCCTCACCACTCTCTCTGCAAAGAACTTCCCCCTAATATCCAATCTAACCCTTCCCTCCTTTAGCTTTAATCCATCCCCCTTGTCCTGCCATTGTCTGCCCTTGTAAAAAGTCCTCACAGCAGAGTTGGGACAGCCTTTTTCCAGAGGAGTGGGGGGGATGTGGTGTGCAGGAGGGTCTCTGAGTGAGGGGTGATGTTGGCTTTCAGAGCTGGGACATTCCCTGGCCTCTGCCCTGAGTGGCAGAGGGATGCAGTTGTATCCCTTGGGTAGGGTATAGAAACAGGTCTTGGTGCCCAAAAGTTTGTTTCAGATGGGTCTCAGCAAAGCTGGAAGACTCTGAAGCTTTTAGCCACGTCTGATGTGAGGGTGCTGTAGCTGCATGGCTCTGCTGGCCTCCATCTGTGCACTGAGCTGCTGGAGGTGTTCAGTGAAGACAGGACAGAGGTTGTGCTGAGAAGCAGGACAGCTGAGAGCAGAGAGGAATGTGCAAGCGAGCCCTGCAGCTCTGCCTGCGCTCCCACCTCCCCTAACCCCATGGATATAGAGAAGATAGATGAGGTGAGCAGATTGCAGCATGAACAGGGCTGGCAGGAGGCGCAGGTCACGGATCAGCCACGTGTGTTGTAAGAAAGGGGCTTTCAGAGGCAGACAGAGAGGCCTGCTGTTGCTGTGCAGCCCGGCTCATCCCCAGCTCTGATGCTAACATCATTATCAGCCTGTTTATATGAAGCTTGGCTGCAGAATGGCTCATGGGCCGCAAGGTTTTTCAAGCAAGTCTGTAGCCTCACTAAATCCTCCTTTGATTGTGCAGCCAGGGGCTGTCAGAGCCCAGCAGAGGAGGTGGCCTGCTTGACCACGCCGAGATCTGGGCCGGAGGTTCAGTTCCTGCCTGTCTTCAATCTGTCTGCAGACTGGCAAGCGACCAAGTGGGCATCTCTTTCTCCAAGAGTTTGCCTGCTTTATGTGCAGATTGACCTCTGGCTGCTTCCACTGTGCCTGGCTCACCAGAGCTGCAGGAGAGCATGGCTCTGCTGTCACGCTGGCAAACCTCAGGCAGCGCTGGAGCTGTGCAGGGGATGATGAGGATGGGGACAGGGTCAACATCACCAGGGTCTGCGTTGAGTCACTGTGCTGAGCTCTGAGCAAGCACCCAGGGCTGCTCTGGGCTGTGAGCGCTTCTCTGCAGTGCATGGGACAGCTGTCTGCTCTCCAGCTGTCAGGCAATGCTCTCCCAAGCGATAAGCAAGCGTTTCTGGAGAAGACTTGTATGGAAACCACCTACAGAAGCCGAGCTGGAGCTGCAGATAGGATGCCCCTGGCAGGGGATGTGCAGACCTGTGACTGGAGGGCTGGAGCTGGTGGCAGTGGTGTGTGTCTGCAGAGTGATTAAAGGTCCATCTCCTTGCAGAAGGGTGTTGCTGATCCATTGAGGCGGGTGTTTCTGCAGAGGAGTCATCCCCAGGGACTGGGGAATCAAGGATGGAGGCAGCAGGGCAGTTTTATCCAACTCAGGAACGTTGCCTAGTTGTTACACCAACCAAACCGAGGGTACTGTGGTTCAGGGGGGTGTTTCTGGAGGTGGGAGGGAGAAGGTAGGTAAGTAAAGACAGAGCTCAGGTCTGGGAGTCAGTTCCCTGGGGTTAACATAAGCACGGCTGTGTTGGTCTGCCCTGTGATTCCTCCTCTGGGAGGAACAGTTCCTCTTGAACTCAAAGGTGCTGCCAGTCCCTGCTGGAGGAGGAAGGCTGATGCTGAATGCAGGCAGCCCTTCCCTCCTGCCATTCCTTTATAAGGAAAAACGTTTCAGATTGTGTTTCTGTCTTGTTTTAACTTCTCCTAAACAAGGGCAGATTAATTCTGTTGGTGGTGGACCATCAATCCAACACCCCCTGACCTGGTGTGGTGGTGATAGATGAAGGACTAATGAAAAGTCATCCCAGTGAGGCAGAGCTCCCTGAGTAGAGGTGTGTGTGATGGGGTGGTGAGCAGGGACAGCCTGGGGTCTGGAGATGGCAGGAGCGTAATGGCAAGTGAGCACCATATGGGCTTCTTGTGTGATGGGGATGGCCACATCCCATCAGAAGAGGAATTTGCCCTGTTCCCCTCTCCCTATTCAGCCACAGGGGTTATAGGTGCAGAGAGAGGATGGGCTGTATGCAGGGAGGGATAGCCCAGCCCCTCCTGTCGCTGTGGGGGAGCAGGTCCAGCTCTGGGCTCTCCTGACTTTGGGACTCTGCTGCCTTCTCTTCGAAACAAAAGCTCAGAGCTAATTGCCCATCAGCAAGATGCTCTGTACAGCCCCTGGGGCAGCCACAGCTGATGGTGACACAGACACTACTGAAGGGTCTCTGAGCTTTGCCCTGTTCCATGTCCTCCAAGCTCAGTCCATCTCAAGGGCTTTACTGTCTGTGCTTGTCGGGGGGGCACTGCCAGCGGGGAGTTTCTCTCCCCCTCTGACTGCTCGCTGGAAACCTCGTCCTCTCCCTCCTGGCTTGATGCCATCTCTCTCCCTGGCTGGTGCTCTGCCCCCGGCGTGCTGGCGGGCCCCTTTCCCATTTAGGGCAAACACTGGATGGCCCCTGCTCTTGGCTTGCTTGCAGCACATCTCCCAACTGGTCTGTTTTGGTTTTTTGTTGGATCCTCTTTTGTTTCTGGAGGCTGAAATCCCCAGCGTCCCCCAGCCATGTGCGCCAGCTGTGGCTCCTACGGCTCTTGGAAAGCTGTGCTGGAGCGAGCGTGGATGGGGGGAAGCCCAAGTGCTGTCCTGCTCTGGATGAGGCTTGGTGATGACAGGCTCCTCTACAAGACAGAGCGAGCCTGAGAGTGGTGGTGACAACGTCAGGTCCCTCCTGCAGTACTGACTTCATCTCAGCAGAAACACATGCCCTGCAGCGGGGAGCCTGCGGGCACGGGGCAGGCAGAAGCAGCTGAGCTTGTGAAAGGCAGAGGCAGGGGGAACTCCTCTGAAAGCTGCTGTGCTCAGTCAGTGGTTGGCTGGTTGGGTTTTTAATCCAGGTTTTTAAATCAGCTGGGCAACTTCTGCATCTGCAGGAGAGGCTGGGTGCTGCCATCGGAGAGGTGGGGTTTGAGCAAAGTGCATGGGTGACCAGGCTGGGGGGCTCTGCAGCCCCCTTTGTCCTGCCCTGCTCTTCCAGCAAGAGGGAGGTGACTGGAGTCAGGGTGCCCGAGCTGCCTCCTGTATTTGGGGTAGATCCCTTGCACATGCTGTTTGGGGTTGATGCCTTAGTGCTGCCCAGCACAACTCAGCTGGCTGGGCCCTGGAGCCAGCACAGGGATCCTGGGATGTGGTTAAGGGGGGATCGCCATGGGGGTCTTTTGTGTAAGCCTGGCAGAGCTGTAGTAAACCTGAGAGGAGAATTTAATGAGATGTAAAACCCAAGGCAGACCTTGCCCTTCTCCTCTTCAGGTCCTGGCTGTCCCATCTCTTCCCCATTTGCACTCCTCCAGCCCAGGAGTTCGTTAACAGCACCAATCTTCCCTAATTGTATGTACGTGCCTGTGCTGGAGTTGCCAAGACCTCCCAGGCAGTGGCAGTGCAGGTGGTGGAGGTGAGGCCATCATCCCCTGGCCAGGCCATCTCAGGGGCACCCAAATTCCCATCCACATGGAGCCTGAAGCACACAGCCCATGGATTTTGTCAGGGATGCCAGTCTCATCCACCCTTCCCATCCCTGCGTGCAGGAGCAAAGGGGGAGCCGCTGACTGAGCTTGGTGCTGCCACATCTCAGCATCCCCAAAGCCTGTAAAAAGAAAGGAAAATGGTGCTTGTCCTTCCTCTCCTTCCTTTCTGCCAGCTCCAGTGTCCTCCTCCTGCTGTGCAGCGAGTTCCTTGCTGCCTGGAGGAAGCCGAGTGGGTGTGGGGCTGCGGCTCCGCCTGGGAATTGTTCTTATCGAACTGGTTTCTGTCAAAAAGGAGTAGTAATAATAAAACCTTTGATGGCAGGCAGGGAGATCAGGAGGTACAGCTGCTCCCAAAGCCTGACCTGCACCTCGCTGTGCCTCCTCTGCCTTTCTGGGGAGTTGTAGGGTCCTTGTGCTGCGGGAGATTTTGTTGCGTGCCTGAAATGTCTCAGAGGAACAGGGAGAAACGGCCGAGGGCTGGAGCAGGGAGCTGAGCTGCTGGAAATGGCTCTCTGAGAAGCAAGGGAGTAGTGTAAGAAAAGCCAGTTTCCTGCCCTGAGCTGGTATATTTATGACTGGAAAGTTCTGGGCTGAAAAGGTCACGAGCAGGCGGCTGAGGGAGCACAGAGCTGGTTTGGCTCTGCGCTGCAGCGCAGAGGGTCCCGTGGGGGTGACCCTGTGTGCTGGGAGAGGGATGTGGTGAGCACTGCAGGGGGGAAGGATGGACAATGCCCAAGGCAGCCAGGATGTGCTGTGGGATGTGCTGGGCTTTGCAGCTGGGGGCTGCTGGAGGGGTGGGCTGTGCACGGGGAGCCTGTGCTGGGCCTGCCTCCCCCTTCCTGGTGCTGGAATAGAGTTTCCAGCTTTGCCTTGGACACCACGTGAAAATGAGCCGTGCACATCTGGAAGCAGAGTACATGTGCATTGCACTGCCAGTTTATTTATTCCTGCAAATTCTCCCTAATTAGGGACTGGTGGGAAGCTTGCAGGAATGGAAATAGTCTCTTTCCAAGGGATTTGGTGTTTGGGGTGACCCTTGCTTCCCCTTTTCATCCCCACAGCTACCACAGTTTGTGGGCAGTGGAGATGGGGGGAGGTCTTCCCTACCTCGAGGTGCAGTTGCTTCTGGAGCCAGAGGCACCCTCAGGCATGGGAAGGCTTTGCAGTGGAAATGTGCTGTGCCTTGTGTGTGTGAAACTCATCAGAGGATGAGCAAAGTTTCTGAAGCCTCTCATTCCTACTAAAACATCTGTGCTGTCGCATGGTGCTGGGGCTTGTGCTGTTCTAGTCTTAATATTAGAATATAACAACCCCTGACTTTAAAAGCATTAATTGTGACATCAGTTTTCTGCCTGGGGATGAAATTGCACCTGCCAGTTTCTTAGCAAAAATCCGGCCTGAAACTAAATGGGAAGAACAAGGGCACGAGCCTGGGTTTGTTTGAACTGCCTGAAGACCAGGCAGATGCAGTTCCTGATCCTCTTTCCATTTCCTTCCCCTCCAAGTGTCCCTGCTTAATCAACACCGGGGAGTTCTGCTTCCCTTCGCAGGCACAGGGGCTGCCAGCGTGCTCTCCTAGGGTGGTGGGGATGCCCCCCAGCCCCCTGCCCTCCTGGGACCGCTGGGCTGGGGCGATGCTCCTGGCCCGGGCTCGGGATGGTGTCTCCCTTTCCAGGCTCTGGGCACAATAGCCGGAATTGCCGGCTGGGTGTGAAGTGCCTGGGGCTGGGCTTGGGTGTGAGGCAGTGGGGCTGGCAGGGAGCTTGTGCCATGTGGAGGGGTCACTGAGTCACCAGGCAACTATTGCTGGTTGGAGCCCATGAGACTTGGGGTGCATTGGGGAGTGTTTGGGGGGGGCAGAGCTGTGCCTGCCCAGCCTTGTGCTGCTGGATCCCAGCGTGGTGGGTGCTAACCTGCAGCATCCTTCCTGCTGGCAGGCGGTGGGACCGAATCCCACCTCAGCACTGGTGTGAACCCAGGGCAACTTCACTGGGCCCTGGAGAGGCTGGGCAGCTCTTGGGAACCATCCAGAATTTGCACAGGTGGGATGGTCACCTTCCCCATGTCACACCATGTTTCTTGTGAGCTGCCATGCCTGCTGTGAAACCTGTTTGGCCCCTGACTTCACAGCAGCCCCTTTCTGTCTCCCATCACAGGCCATCACAGCCATCTCATTTCTAGCTCTGACTTGTTTGTGCTGTAACCATGTTTGGGTTTGGATTGGGGTTTTTTCTGTTCCCTTGGCAACAGTGATCTTTGCCTGCAGCAGCATCCGTCTGCGATGCATGTACCAGTCCCAGCCCTTCTCCACCTTCATTTCTGCTCACTTCTGCTGATGCTGGGGAGCCAGGATGACTCAAGACTTTGCTGCTGAAAGTCTCACATTCACTATGTTTCAGGAGCACACTTGCCCTAACTGCATGGCATGAGTGGCTCGTGGTCACACTGGCACCCACTGGCACAGCAAGGTCCTGCTCTGGTGCACTTTTCATGAGCAAAGACTTTATTCAAAGCCCTTTAGGTACTGACCTGCCATCATTCTTCCAGATCTCATCCTAGTTCTGCTCACCAGTCTTCACAGCTACCTGAGCCCTCCTGTGCAGTCCCCAGGCTCTGAGCACTCCCAGCTCAGTGGCACTAAGGGCTGAGAGCTGGCTGTGTTTCCTTTATGAGGAAAACCATTTAAACAGCCAGGAATCTCTGGTCAGTGAACCTGGTTTGAATTTTTTTAGCTTTTCCCATGAAGTGAGTTTCCTTGCAAAGGAAGCCAAGTGTGACGAGCGCTGCGGTGCTGCCGGTCGCGCTGTGTTTCCTACTTCTGTGGAGTCAGGAAGAGCCTGAAGCCTTGGGAAGGAGCCTTTCCTCATGACAATTCCTGCCTGATCACTGGGGCTGGGTCCGTGCCGTCATCCACACAAAAGCATGGGTGGAGGTGATGGGAAGTGTGTCTCTGGTTTTCCTTCCAGAGCTTCCCCCCCATCCCCAGCCAGCAGCATCAGCCATTCCCAAGGAGCCAGGGGCTGGATCCAGCACCTCTCCCCCCTGCAGCCACTTCTGGACTTATTACTTGCCAGCTGCCCATTTTTGAGTGATGTCTGTTCCGTGCCTCGGTTTCCCCTCCTGTAACATGGAGATCATTGCCCTTCTCCCTGCTGGATTTGGATGCAGAAACGTTTATTGGGCAGAAGCACAAGAACTTGGAAGTCACAGGGAGCAGAAGAGCAGGAGGGAATTGCAGCACCCCTTTTTTTTTTGGCTTAGAAAGATGCGCCTCAACATCCCTTCCCCTTCAAAATCTGCCATGCCTGGGCTGTCATACTTCTGTTTCTCCCTGTTACCCTGCATTGGTGCTGCTGTACAGCGAGAGCTGAGTGGATGTTGCCCTGTGTTTCATCTGGAAGCGATTCCATGGGGATGCTGGACCACTGCGGATGCTGAGGGCTGCTGTTGCCTGGTTCAGGAGCCTCCACCCATCTTTGCACCTACCTGGGAAGGCTGGAAAGGTGCTTTTCATCTGTGATCAGCAGTGAGAAAAGATACCTGGACTCTCGATAGCTTAAGCAGCTCATAGTAGCTGCTCCTATGTAGTACTTGTGGTCAGTAAGTCTCAAAGCATTTTTAGAAGAGGCCAGAATCAATAAAGAGTTTTGGTTTCCAGTTAAAACAGGAGGAGGAAAAGGAAGATGAACACATGAATTACCTGTGTGAGATACTTGAAGATTCAGGTAGCCACAATGACTCATGCCACCTACTCTGATGCTCATGACTGCAGCGGATGGTGGGGCTGATAAGAGCAGAGCAGGTTCAGAGAGAAACTTGACTTGCAGAAGGAAGAAAATCTGCCTGAAAAACTGCATTCTTCACAGCTCACAGGAGAGCTGTACAGTGTTGTTTAAAAGACATGTAGATAGGAAATCTTATTTCTGCCTTAGCCTGTCTTGATAAGGGATCTTCTGCCACTGATACCTACCGTCTCCTTGGGGTGTTTTCTCTCTTATGGGGTTTTTTTCTTCTCCTTGAAGTGATTTTCTAGGTCAGCTCTGCATAGTGGTCCCTCAACACTTATGTCAGGGCTGAGGCAGTGCCAATGGCTGCTTCTGGAGGAGGTTGTGCTATGATCTGCAGGAGGTACAGCACTGCCTGCAGCGCAGGAGAGCCTGGGGATGATAAGGTACCCAGGGGACAAGAGACAAGGTTTGTGCATCTGCCAGTTATCATGGCATCGAGCTGGTTTTAACTCAGTGTCTGTAACTAAGGCATCAGCAGATTTTACAGGAAATCACTTCTAGGCCAGCAAAAAAAAACAAACAAACCACCTTTGCAGGAAGTTTATTGTTCATCTGAAGAGCAGAGAGATGATGAAGGGAAGAGGACTGGGTAGTCAGTGCCCACAGTGGCCTGGGTTAGTAAGGAACCAAGAAATATTTGCATTGTAATGTCATACAGCAAGGAAGGTTACTGACTTAAACCCCAGCCATGGTTTGCAGGGCAGGGGTTGTGTCTTGGGCTGTGTAAAGTACCCTGGAGGTCTCAGCTGACCAGGAGCTGGAGGTGAGTCCTCTGAGATGGTGCAGAACCATTAGTGAGACCCTTGGTTGTGTAAGCAAGGGGAGCAGCAAGCAAGGGAGATGTGATCTGCTGTCTTTCTTTTGGAAAGTGAGTTCTCAGTCTTTATTAAAATAAAAATCCAGTGGCAAACGTTGTGAGGTGTTGGGAGGAAGGAGCAGGAGAGCCGGATGAGTGACTGAGGGACCCAAGACACAAAGGACAGAACTTGATTAGTTTATCAAAGGAAACGTAGGTGATGTGATCAGTGTGGGAGATCTTTCATCAGGAGAGGGCTCAGGGTCCTTAATCTCCTCAATCTACAAGACAAGGGCGAAGCAAGGCCTGTGCCAAAACTGCTTTGAGGTGAGCGATAGGACACACACAGATGTGCTGTGCTGATGGGGAGCCCCAGGAACAAATTCCAGAGGAGGTGGATGGCTTTCCATCCCTCTGGGGTTGGGTGCTCAGCTTCTTTTCCTGCCTTTCTAGAAGTGTTCAGCCAAACACAAGCTTTTGGGGTCAGGATGCAGTGAGAAAACCAGATGAAATGGTGTTTAGTGTTGTGTCCCTTGGCTGCACAAGGGGATGGTTTTGTTTTGGGGGGTGTGATGCTCTTGTAAAGCCATGTCTCTGACCGTGGCTAAATCAGATAAAGGTGCAGGAAAGTCTCCAGGGAAGAGAAAGATGGGTTTATCTCCCCTGAGCAAAGCTTGCTTCTCCTCTACTAGCAGGCACTTGGGTTCTGTGCTGTGGGGTGAGTTGTTTACATACCTTCCTGCTTTAAATATTTACTATTAGAGCCCTGGATATTCTTGTAATTCTTTAGTTGCTGTAATTTTCCATCTCCCTCTTCCCCTCTCAGTGCCTTAGGTGCACATGGGTGCAATATTAACCAGCTGGTTTTAATGAAAATGAACTCCTACTTCCAGCCCGGATATTTTATTTCACACTTCTTGGGGCTCTCCTCAAGGGCTGTTGATTTGTTAAACCTTTATTAGATCCAGGATGATAACATGGTCTTTGCTTAGGAAACGTGGAGTGACCCAGGGAACTAAACCAAACTGCCTCAAACTCTTCTGCTGACGAGCTTGGAACTTCTTCAGCAGCGTCAGGAGAGGGGTGGCTGTCACTGTGATGCTCGCTGGTCACAATCCATCAAATGGGGATTTTTCTAGTGGTTGACTTCTTGCTTCCAGTTGAGCTCAAAATCAGAATCCCCATCACATTGTCACCCTTGACACCTAGCTCAGAGTACCACCAAACCCCAAGCAGTGGGTTAGACCCTGAATCTCAGGGGGCTTGCAAGGTGGGGAGAGGCTCTGAACATCAAAAAACAGGCTTGGTCCTTCCTCAGATTGACCCTATTGGGGTGTTTTTCATCTATTTTACAATGTAGAATTTTAGTTTGTCTTGCTTGATTTGTTTTCTTCTCCTTTAAACCCATTCTACAACCTTGTGATGAGAGTAGGAGTTATGATGGTGAACAGCTTTGGTGAAAGGCTGCTGGAGGTTGTGCTCCTCCAGCCACAGCTCTAACAAAGTAGCTTGTTTTTCCTCCCCTGGTAAAGAAGTGAATTATTACAGCTACATTTTTACCTGCTTGAAATGGACTGAGGATGTGACCTTCCTGTGAGCCCCTGAGCAAAACCAACCCCTTTTCTTCCCAAAGCTGATGGCACCGGTGTGGGTCAGGCAGCACGTGATGCTGTGCGATGTGACAGCCACCCTCGCTCCCCACAGAGCCTCTGAGGATGTGGGGACAGCAGGGACCTGACACCTGGGCTCAGCAGGGCCAGAGCCACTGGTCCACGTTCATCCCTGTCCCCTTCTAAGGCACCTGGACAGGCATCATTCAGGTGGTGGGGCTGCTGGGGAGCCATGCACCCGTGGCTGTACAGACAGTGTGTCGCACAGGCTGGCATTTACACCCCTGTATTGGACTGCATGGAGATGTGAAGCCTTTTCCTCTCTGTGCTGCTGTGGTGTGTTGGTTTCTGACATCACTGGGAGAGCAAGAAATGAAAGAGCTGAGCGCTGCTGCCTGTGAAAGGGGAGGAAAACCACCGTGTCTGCCTTAAAATACCATGCTTGCTTCAAAGGTGTGTTCTCAAGACTAGTTAAACAGTTCTCATGTTGTAAAGTAATGCCTCTCCTTGGATTAAAACCTCAAGCCATTAACAGCACAGAGGACCTGGAGCTTGTTGAGTCTGGGAACTTGGGGCTGTTGGTTTCGTTTCTGGGTCTCGGGCACTCTGGGGGAGCCTGTGGTGTTTGCAGACTTTGGAAGTGTAAAATTAAAAGTGTGATGTAAGTGGTGAAGCACATACTTTCTGCAGTACCAGATGGCAGCAGTACTACTGGTTTTGCATAATTTTTCTTGATGGTTTCACCCAGAATGGACTAAAGCCCCAGCCCATTAATGCTGCTTTTCCTGTTGATGTGCCTGGACACATTTCAGTGGGTATCATCACTTTTAAATGATGCTATAAAACACAGGGTGGGGAGGATAAAAAGAGGGTCAAGAGGCCAGAGTCTGAATCAACATGGGAAGGGAGAAACATCAGATAACAAGCAGGGTGATGCACAAACCGAGAGCTGTAGAGAAGGCAGCCGTGCTGTGGCAGGGGCTGGGGCTGGCTGGGGCTGGAGAGGAGAGAGCTGCAGCACCATGGGGCTCAGCACCACTGTCCCCAGCCCCACACCAGCTATGGGGCAGGTTTTGCAGCCTCTTCCTCTGATTCCATTCCTCTGAGGTGGCTTTGCAGAGCTGGCTGGAGAAGGGGCTTGGGTGGGGAGGTGATGGGTTAGTGCTGCTGGTGCGATTGTGAGGAATTACAGAACTAAAGCAGGGGGCTGGATCGCTCCGATCCGAACCGGGGCGAGCTGAGAAGCGAATGGTTAATGGGTGCTGGAGAGCATCAGTGGTGGGACCCGCGCGTCAAGGCTGGTGCCGTCCCTGTCGGGGGCGTCTGTGGGTTCTGACCGCTTCCTTGGGGCACAGACGGGCTGGGGGGACACAGCCTGAGCGCTGGTCTGCGAGATGCTGTTTCTCCATCCCCCGACCCGGGGCTGGCAGTGCCCGGCCCCTGCCTGGGCTCCCGCGGGGGTCCCATCCGCCCCCGGGGTCCCACCCACCCCGGGGGTCCCATCCGCCCCCGGGGTCCCACCCACCCCGGGGGTCCCATCCGCCCCCTGGTCCCATCCACCCCGGGGGTCCCATCCGCCCCCGAGGGTCCCATCCATCCCCGGGGGTCCCATCCGCCCCCGGGGTCCCATTCGCCCTGGGGGTCCCATCCACCTCGGGGGTCCCATCCACCCCGGGTCCCTCCCGCCGCTCCGCCGAGGGGCCGGCGCCGTAGAGGGAAGGATGGGGGGGTGAGGGGTGGCAGCGTGACGGGCGTGGGGAGCAGCCAGTGCGCGGCGAGGGGGCCGGGCCGGGCCGGGCCGGGCTGGGCTGGGCTGGGCCGGGCTGGGCCGGGCCGGGCGGCATGGCAGGCTGCCCGCCGGCGCGGGGGGCGGCCGCAGCCGCTCGCCCTCCGCCATTCATTCGGCCGCAGGCGGCGGCGGCTGCGCGTACCCGCCCGCCCGAGCCCCGCAGAGCCGGGGGGCAGCGCCCCGCACCCCGCCATGGCCGACCCGGCCGTCAACGCCCAGCTGGAGGGCATCATCTCCGACTTCGAAGGTGGGTGGGCTGCGGGGGTGCCGCTTTTTCAGGTTAAACGGGGGTGGGGAGGGAAGCGGGCGAAGTTGTTGCCGTGCCCGGCCGGGCAGCGCCGAGCTTCCCCCCGCCGGGCTGGGGCGGGGAGGGGGGGGGGAGCAGCGGCGGCTCAGGGCTGAGCCCCGCTCGGGGTCCGGTCTCCCTCCCCCTCTGCTGCCGCCAGCCCGGAGGTGCCCGGGAGGGACACGGACACGCACACACGGACCTGGCCTCTGCGGGGACCCCCATGGCGGGTCGCAGCCGCCGCGGGTGGGTCGGGCTGGGAGCAGCGGGGTGCCCAGGGCGAGCGGTTCCAGCCCGCCCCGAGCCGGGGCTGCGGTGTCTTTTGTTCGGAGCAGCCTTGCGCCCGGCTGTTATCTGCTGAGGCAGGCTCTTACGGGATGTTTTCCCTTCCCTTCCCTTCCCCAGTAGTTGTACGTAGGTTTTTTTAAGCTGCAAACACATGCCTGGCGCGCCTGAAAGTCCGCGGAGCCCCAGGCACCCTCCCTTCTGCTGACTCCCGGCTTTTGGATGCGAACACAGCCTTAGAAGAGCTGGATAATGGACCCAAGTTTCAAATATGTCCATAACGGGAGCTGCCCGCCCTAGAAAGCGCCGTGCTTGTCCCGTGGCAGAGCTCCAGCTGCCCCATCGCGTTGCGTTGCTCGCAGATGGAGCGTCTGTCTGTCTCCTCGCAGTCCCCTCGGCGTGCGCACAGCGATGCCTCCTCCCCGGCTGCCTCTGGGTCTCGCTGGCTTTTTCGGGCAGGAAAATAAGCTGGTGGAGAGGTGTGAGGCTGCCAGATGGGTATGAGAGTTAAAGACAGGCAGGAGAGAGGTGGGGAAGGGGAGGGATTGCGGCTGGAGCAGGCATTGAGAGAGCGGCTTGGGGGAGCTCATCTTCCTGAGCAGAGTTTTGGAGGAGCAGCTCCGTCCCTGCACACACTCTCATTTCTTGGCAGAGGCCCAAAGCGAGCTTCATGCAGTGGTTTCTAGAAAAAAAAAAAAGGAAGAAGAAGGAGAAAAAAAAGGCACAGCTAAGAAATGGTGAAGATCTGGGGGCTGCGGCGAAAGCTCGTACAGGGGCTGTGTGTGTAGCTATGGAATGAGATCCCTGTCTCCTGGTGAATCCACTCCTGCCTTCAGGAAAGGAGCACCGTGGTGGTTTTCCTGCTGGGTAGCTGAGGAAGCTGAGAGTCCCAGAGTTCCTCTTCCAGGTCAGGCAGGAAACGGGTGGCAGAGCTGGGGTCTCTGCAGCCCCCGTCATGTGAAGTTTAGCCACAGTTGTGTTCTCTTTATCCAAACCCTGGGCTTTCTTCAGCTGAAGTCTGGAGTGGAGAGCTTAGCAGGAGGCTGAGAGGAGTCCCATCCCTTAGGAAGATTGGGACTAGCGAGCGATGGGACACAGAGAGTGACCCAAACACACCATGTGGCACTCGAGGTTCAGCGTCGCCTTTGTAACTGTCCTTCGGGACCGTGAGCTTGCCCACCGCAGGGCTGATGTAATTCCAGCCTTTCCTCTGCCTGCCCCGATTGCATTTAAATCCCTGAAGAATGAGTAATTCCCTACTTGTATATGATAAAGGCTCTGCTGTGAGCCCTGGGGCTGCTTGTTGAAGCTGTGTGTGCTCCTTGGTGGCACCGAGCCGCTCCGCAGTGCGATTGTTGGTTTTGTCCCAGTCTGTGGAGCTCCCTCCTGCCTGTGCAGAGGGAGAGGCTGGGGAAAGCTCTCTGCATCTGCAGCCAAAAGGTCTGGCCTTGCCCTTGAGCAGGGATCCGGGCTACTGTTTCACAATTTAATTAGTTTTCTGGGTTGTATATAAGCAGCTTCCCAAGAACAAGGCAATTAATTTCTAGCCTGTAGGGCAGGAGATGCAGTGTTCGTGTCTGCTGGGTGGGTGTCTTGGCCCCAGGCAGCCCTTGGCCAAGCAGGAAAGATCAGCCAAGAATACCACGGATCAGGAACACCAGATCACCCAGCAGCCTGAGCCCTCTTTGTTCTTGCCGGTCATGCGCTGCCTGCCCTCCCAAATCACCCTGGTTGCTCTTGCCAGCTTTCCTCACAGCATCCCTGCCTGCTTTCCTCACAGCATCCCTCCCTGGCTGAGGACTGACAAGGTTTCTTGTACCTGCTGGGTTGCAGAAGGCAGGGAGTTGTGGGCTCAGCTGTGAGCTGTTGGTGTGAGAGCTGCTGGCCTCTCTGTGCCCCAGGAGGATGCGAGGGCTGTTTGGGAGGGGGAAGGAGCACGAGATGCTCAATACCAGTTTCCTTTCCAAATCAAAGCAACATGTGAGAGGGAAACACAGCAGAGCAGAGTGCGTTCTTCCTTGTGCCCGGTGACGTGCTGGGGGATGGCCGCATCCAGGCAGCAGTACGTGTGTCCTGGGAGGAGGGCGTTAATCCTGCTTGTTTGACTGGCAAGAGCTTCCTCATCTCTAATGGGGGAGAGCATTATTAGGTCTGTGGTTTGCCAGGATTTACAGAGCATAATCGTTCTGCCCTTGGGTTTATAGATCTTGGCAGGTTTTCGGGAGCGTGGCTGGTTCAGCTGTGGTTGCAGCAGCACTTCCCCTGCCTTGGAGGGGGCTGCAGGTTGCTCAGCTCCCTGGAGTCTCAGACAGGGACCCCTGAGCAGTGAGGAAGGGAACCTGTAGCAGTAAAGCAACCTGGGTGGTAGGCTGCTTTGTGTGAGCCCCCAACCATCCTGCTCCTGTTCAGGTGGAGTGGTAGAGGAGCACTGGTGGCTGTGATGTTCTACAGTGGGCAGGGCCAGATGTTCTCTCTCACAGCCATGTTTGGTGGTGATGGCACCCAAAGATAACTCCACAGCATGGTACTCATCTTCCTGCCAAGGGTTTAAAGTGCTGTGCCCTCATGCTCTACTACCCTGTAGTAAGACAGATGTGCTCCAGCCCCTCATCCTGGTGGGATGTGGCTGCTGCAGAGCAGAGTCCTGGGGTACCTGAGGCACGTTTTTGCTGGCAGTCACTGACAGTGAGCTGGCAGCAGTGGTGCTGAGTGCTCCTTGCCTTTGCCAATGCCATCAGTCAACACCACAGTCGTTCCCTCATAAAGCTGGGACACAGAATGTCCTAGCCAGCACGAGCTGCGACACAGGGTCAATGCTGAGTGGGGCTGTAAGGACACAGAGTGGCAGGGCAGTGCCATGGGGGTCAATGTGATGTGTGGGGCTGGAGCCTGGGGGTTCCCAGGCTTGCAGAACCCACGAGATGGCCCTCGTTGATGGTGGTTAATCCTTGATTTACCCATTCCATGTAGCCCTGCTCCATCCATGACCATGTGCTCGCTGCCTGGCAAGCCCTCACAGCGCAGCATGGAGCTGGGCACTGAGGTCAAGGAGCCTCTTGCCCTGCCAGGACACATGGGTGCTGACAGGAAGCTTTCTCTGGTTACTGTTTCTTTAATTCTTTTCATTCCCTTTGCTTGGACACTTTCCCTACAGACAGATACTTCTGCCCAGTGCAGGATATTTCTAATATCTCAGCCACAGACTTTGCCTCAATGCCTTGTGCTAAATTCCATCTTGGTTTTAAGGGTCATTCAGGACAGAAATCCATCAGCCAGGTTGCTTTCAGGAGGGGAATTAGGAGTTGCCTTTACTACATATATGTATCTTATGGACCCAGACTTAAAATTTCTTGGAGCAAATGGCCAGGCTGTCTGTGGAACACGTGGCCACGATGCTGGGGCTGCTCAGGGCTGGCATGCCTGCTGCCTGCTGCTGTGGGGAGCAGCTGCTGCCCATGTGCTGCGGATGCTGGGACTCAGCCCTGCTGCTAATATTAGCAGGAACGTGCCAGAGGGATGGTCATGATGTTATGTGGGTGATGTGGCTTGGATTCAGTATGGTATAAAGCCCCCGGAGAGGGGATGTGCTTTGTGTCTGTGTAAGTGTCTCACTTGGATTTGGGGTCTCCCCCCATAGCCCTGCCCTGGGTTAGCAGGATGAGGGCTCACCTGGGCTTACACAGGTAGGAGCAGGCTGGTAGTCTGGGTGTGTGACTCACAGTCCCACGTGTGTGGTGGTTCAGAGCCTGGAAAAGGAAATGCAAAAAGATCTTTCAGATTATGTCTTGGATCATCTCAACCCCAGGAGTGAAGCAAAGCTCCTGAATGTCAATTACTGGATTTCCCCCTTTCCTGTCCTGAGAACTGGTACTGCAACTAGGCTTGTCTGGTACTTTTCATCACCTGCCTGGCATGAGTAGAGCCAACACTGCTCTCCCAGCTGATGGATGTAGCTGTTCCAAGGCAGCTGGTCACCTCTGGTACCCTCAAAGACAAGCTTTACAGGCACTTTGGAGACTTCTCTTTCTTTTCCATTTAAGTTTCTGAATGTGAGGCAAAAGGATGGGAGTTTTCTGCTAGCTCAGGGCCTGGTGAGAAGGCAGGAGCTGTGTCTTCCCCAGCAGCAGCTGTATCTTCTCCAGCAGAACTGGCTTTTCAGAGTGGAAAAGTCACATCTGCCTCCTTGCAGCAGTGGAGACTCACACTTGTGGTGATTTGTTTTGGGTTGGGTTTGTTTTCCCCATGTATATTTAGTTCCTTGGGAATAAAAAGGTTGTGAGGGAGTGGGAAAGGAAAGAATGGGACGTGGATCTCTCTCCATCCACATGAGCTGGGCTCTGGGAATAACCTCTGGCCCCAGTTAGGATGTAGGATCATCCGGAGGTGGTTGTTTATAGTCATCTTATGTAAGGAAGGCTGGGCTGTGTGTCCTGGGGGACAGGCAACCACTGCAGTGTGGAGCAGAGTGTCCTTGGCTCTGTGTCAGCATGGAGGGCTTCCAGTGCTGGCTGGTACAGGCAAGGTCTTGCTGTCCATTTGAGGTTGGTCTTGGGCAAAGTGAACACAGTGTTGTGCTAATTGTAAAGAAGCCTCTCAGAGTGCCTGGGTGGGGAGGGATGGGGATGACTCTGGACACCAGGTGTAGTGCTGGTGCCTGGAGGTAAGTCAAGATTTTGGAGTGTGAACTTTGTACTGGCACTTGCAAGTTGTCACCAGGCTCTGGGATCTTGGATCATCTTCCCCTTCGCAAGGAGCTCACCTACCATGGAGCAATCCTCCAGCTTTACTCTTTGCTGGATGCCTGGTGGTGCTTTCTGCCAGTGAAGTGAGTAGGAAGCAGCTCTAGAACGTGCAGGTCATGCCTGATGTGTTTGAGTGACCTCCAGGAGTGCCATGGCCACACTGGGTGCTGGTTTGTTTCTGTCGTGCAGCCGTTCTGCACAGGGAGCTGCTCAGCCCCTTTCCCAGGAGCCAGCACCCAGGCAGCAGCCACAAAGCCTGGGCTGGGACTTGTCATAACTCCAAAGACAATAGCAGAGACTTCAGAGTGCACAATCACTCCAGATATTCCTGTTTCTGACTCTGATAATTGATATTTAAGGCAATGTTCTTCTGCAGGCCCATTGGGCAGGCTCTCTCCCAGCCTCCCTCCTTGCTGCAGCAAGCTCTGGCAACTTCTTGGTCTTTAGAGGTGGGATGTGGAGGCAACAAGCCAAACACATCCTGGTCAGGCTTGTTTGAAGCCTGTAAAATGAATCAATGGGTTTTGAGCCCAGCTCCCACTGGGGATGTACTGGTTGGTGAGGGGCAGGGTCCATCAGGGGAGGTCCTCACAGGATGGGGGTGGACTTATCAGGACCTGCTGCATGGGGTAGGGCTGTGTCCTGGCCAGCTTACTGCTTTGGGAAGGAGCATGGAGAGGACAGGGGTTGGGGCATCAGTCTTCCTTGTGTCTAGTCACTGGAAGTGCAAATCCAGGGAAATGTGGAAAGGGTGGATTTCTGTTGCTTTGGTTGTTGTTTTTTTTAAAGCACATTTAGTTTGCCAGGGAGGAGAAAGGAGGAGTGGTCTGCCCTCTGCCAGCCTCTGGGACATTGGGACAGCTGCTCTGTTGTGGTGCTGGGTGTCCCCTGGAACAGAGACACCAGAGCTGGGGGCAGTGGCACCAGCACTCAGCGGGTGCCACAGGCTGCATCCCTCCTTGCCCCACTCTGACTTACCCTTTTCTTTAGCTTTTAACCAGCATGCTGCATCACCACCCATCAGAGCATCTTCCCACTTAATGATTTAATCACTGAGTCCCCCTGCCCCTCCACCTGAGTCACCCCCAGGGTGCCCTGTGTGGGTGCTGGGAGCCATGACTCATGGGATGGCTCAGGGTGCTTGTAGCTTCCTACCCCCACTGTGGGCACCAGCATGGAAATTGATGGTCTGGAGTCTTCAAGACCCATCTGCATCACCCTTTTGCCTTCTGGGTAATATTTTTTTAAGGTGTTTTAGAAATATCAGTGAAGCAAACCAAGTCTGGGGTCCCCTGGGAGGAGCTGAGATTTATTTCTCCCCTTCCTCCCCCTCTCTGTGAAAGGAAACTGGAGCACAGACCAGAGCTGAAAGCTGCAGAGAGCCTGTGGCAGGGCCAGTAATGCAATCTGCTGGGCTGGATACCCTGTATTTTATGTCATTTTCTGTACAAGAATGCAATGAATATACTGATGTAAAATATACTGGTCTGATCTGGAAGCATTTTGCTGAGGGTTAATGGTTCTAAAAAACCAAAGTGTAATGGAGAATAGCAAAAAGGCTTGCAGAAGTGCATTACAGGGACTGGGAAGCTGGGATTTTACATTAATCTGAGTGTGGATTTTATGTTTTTCTATTCTTAGTCCCAGCTTTGCCTTTGTATGCTCAATTCTGGTAAATGAGGGTTTGGTCTCAGGCTGTTTTGGAGCTTGCTTTGTGTGAGCACAGTGCTGCTGGAAAAGCTTTGGTTCATGTCAGAGCCCTGAACTTGGATTTATCCCCACATTTCCTCTGTACCTCAGCTCTTGCAGCCTGCCAGTCCCTGAGGGGAGCTTATAAACAGGAGGGGATTCAGCTTTTTAAAAGGACAGACAATGGCAGGACAAGGGGGATGGATTAAAACTAAAGGAGGGAAGGGTTAGATTGGATATTGGGGGAAGTTTTTTACAGAGAGAGTGGTGAGGGGCTGGAACAGGCTGCCCAGAGAGGGGGTGGGTGCCCCGTCCCTGGGGGTGTTCAAGGCCAGGTTGGATGGGGCCCTGGGCAACCTTGTGTAGCTCCAGGCCTGAGGTTGGTGTCCCTGCCTGTGGCAGGGGTTTGGAGCTCTGTGACCCTTGGGGTCCCTTCCAACCCAGCCCAGTCTGGGATTCTATGATTCTTGGTAGGGTTTGCACAGTTCAGGGAGGCACTGCATATAGACAGCATGTTGCCAGCCTTATCTTCTCCCCAGGATTCATGCCAGACCATGCAATCTATCACTGCTTCTTTTGAATGATGTTTGTAAAGTCAGAAAAAGGATTTGTTTGTGCATAAACCATTCATAGCCTGACCCAAGATAGCCTAAGAGTCCTGCTACAACAGCACACTGTCATTATATACATAATATATATGAGAAGATACGTGTTTATAGGCATGTATTGCAACGAGGTTGGTGTATTGGTTGAAGAAAGGTGTGTAACCTCCTGGTGCAAACACAGGGAAGGGATCCAGCAACCCTGGCTGCTCTTCTCTTTTACATTGGATGACCAGTAGCTTTGGGAAAGGTGCTTTGAAAGTTCCCTGCCATCGTTTCTCCAGATACAAGAGAGGATCTGAATTTCATGGGACGTTTTGAGGCTGTTGATGCCCTCACAAAGTCCTGCCAGCACGTGTAGTGTTGCTTGCTGCCCCCACTGCCAGTGAATTTCCCATCTTTGACCCCACAGAGGGGCTTGTTGCAATTGGGAGCACCTTATTGTTGAGGATGGGATAGAGACTTCCTGCTCTGGCCCTGCAGCAGGGGTGCAGCTCCCTTCCCCTTCTGCTATGGGACATTCAGGTTTCACATACAATGTATATAAACCCTATAGATACAGGAAGAATCCCTGACTTGTCCCTGTAGCTGAGCCTTTAGATCACTGAAATGTGTCCATCTCTGCAGTGGATGGTGGCAGCTGTTGAGTGACACCATGGATGGTGGGTTTGGATAGGCCAAACACAGGCAGCCCTGCGGTAAGGTGGATGAACACCCTCTATGCACCGGCATCGGGCCTGCAAACCGCCATGAGCATCCTGCTGCCTGGTGACAGGGGCCTGGGAAGCTTTAAGGGCTGCCAGTGGTTAATGCTGTGTTGGGTTTCCAAGGGTTCCTTGAAAGATGAGACCAGCAGCCTCCCCCTCCTTCCTCCCAGGGAACAGGAGGTGACCATCTGGTAGCAGTTTAGAGGCAGGCAGCGCTCTCAAACGGGGCCATTGTATCGCGTGAGGGAACGGGGCGCCTGCCTGCCCCACTCCCATAAGGCTCCTATGTGTCCAGAAACCCAGGGAAGGCTTTCTGTGCTTAAGCAAGCAAGCAAACCTAACCCCTGGGTTACAGAGACCACGTGAGGGGCAGAGGATGTTTAATGGGAAGCAGTTGGGCGCTGTGGCCACGGCAGAGCCCGAGGCTCCGGTTGCGAAGCGGGTCCCGGAGGAGCCAGCTACCCTCCCTGTTTATTTTGGTCTCCTCCTGAGCACTGTGCATAGAGGTTTCCTTGTATAAAGCACCCCCTCGACTTGAGTATTCTTGGGTATTCTGCTTGAAAAAGGAAGGGAAGGAGCAGATGTTCCCTTGTTGACCCACCTGGGGTTCCACAGGGTGCTCAGAGCCAGGCTGCAGGGTGGGATGAGCCACAGTGGATGGTGTGTTGTATAAACCCAGTGCTTCCCACTGGGAGATGTGGAGACCTTGGGCAGGAGCCAGAGCCTTACACAGCATCTGGGTGCCCCTTGGCTTGGCTAGGACCCCCAAGGAGGGATTCATCTTGTGGGAGAGGAGCGTGTAAATACAAGATCCCATCCGTGCCACTTGTGGCTTCTCTGGAAAAAAATCTTGGCTGTTGTGTGAGCTACTGGGATTTGAACCAGACCTCTGCCCTCTCTTCCCAGTTTGCAAAATCCATTAAGAGTGGCTTTAACTGGTGGCATGTGACTTGCTGACGCCTGGCCGTGGGGTGTCAGGGGGGTGCAGCAACCGAGCAGACATCCCTAGTGCTGCAGCACAAAGTAGAGAGAGGCACATCTGTATTTTGCTACTTCTCAAGCCCTGTGGGTGCTTGGGGAGCATTCGAGCTGGGGATGAAGGTATGTGCTCCTTGCCCCACAGTGCCTGGCTGGCAGGGACCATATTTGGGTCAAGACTGCGGGTTTGCAGGACCTGCTGCTGTTGTGTGCAGCTGGCAGAGCTGCCTGCATCAGGTCTGTCTCAGAAAGTCCATGCCTACCTCAGCTGCCAGGATTAATGCTGCTATTTTTTAAGCTGGTCCTGCCCATCTGGCCCTGTGGAGCAGGACTGCAGCTTGGTGGTGCTGAGCAGAACACTGCTGCCTTGAGAGCTTTGTCCCAAAGGGACACCACTGGCAAGTAGTTCCCAGCTCAGGGGTGATGGCCATGGGCAGAGGCTGGCAGGGTAGAGGTTGGATCTGAAAGGAAGTGCTTGGAAAATGCACTTTAGGGGATTTGGGGCTTTCCCTGCTGTGGGAGGGGAGCTGCTGCCTTTGGCAGCGGCGAAGTGAGCCAGAGCTGCTTGAATTGGCTTGGACTCTTGTTCAAAGGAAGCATATGTCAATGGTAGCACCGGTTTGAGCTCACACGGGCACCTCCAGAGGAAGAGGAGGAAGGGCGATGCTCGGCACCTCCGCCTCTTTCCCTGCCAGCTGCCTCCAGCGCTGGCCAGCAGATCAGATGCTGCCGGTGGGGCTGGGGAAGCCCTGCTAGCACAACCCCCCCTGGAAAACATCATAGTGGAGATAACCCTGCTGAGAACTGGGACACCTGGGCCTAGGATATTGGGGACATGTAGATCCGGAGCCCAGTGGGAACCTGGACCATTAGCCCTGACTGCCAGCGGGGGACCCCGTGTCCCCCCACCGCTGGTCCCAGTGCCGTGTGGGTGGGAGTGGGGTGCAGGGCCCTGCAGCACTGCCCTGCTTCAGCTCTGCCCTGCCTTCAGCTCCTGTTGTTGTAATGAACACGCCAGCTTCCCCGCAGGAAGCCAGGAGGAGGGTCATCTGGAGCAGAGGCTGTTTACTTTCCTTTCTTGGCTCTGGGCAGGACAGGCTATTTTTAAGCTTTTTCTCTGGTTTTGGGTTGTGTTTTTTTTTTTTTTTGAGAGAGTTGTTTTGCTTCCTGAGGTCCTTTTCTCTCCTCTGGGCAAGGAGCAGGAGAGAGGTGATGCTGATCAGCGAGCTGCAGCTGTGTTCAGTCCCACTGAGGGCCACTGTCACTGTGGGTGGCACCCCTGGGGATCGTGCTCATGGCAGTGGGTGTGGAAACAGACCCCGTGGGTCACAGTCCCTCTCCTTTCATGTGTGTGGGATGTCTGACTGTCTCCAGACCACGTTGGACTCGGGGCAGTGTCCAGATGTGCTGGCAGCAGAAGCTGTGTACCAAAGTCCCTGTGCAACCAGAGGTTTGAGATGGACATCCCATCCTGCAGAGAGCCACAGGTCTGTGAGGTCTCAGCTTGGCCCCCAGCAAATCAGTGAGGCCATTGGGGAGGGAATGACCCTGGGACCTGGTAGTCCATGTGGCTTTGCTGCCAGAATCTTGCTGAGCCATTCCCAAACCTCCTTTGGGGTGGTGTTTCTTTGCCCAGCCCCTCAGTACCCTCATCCTGCCCATCGGGGCCACAGCTGGCATGGGATGGCTTGAGTCTACTGTGACTGTAATTGAGGTTTTGCAGCTCTTCTCTAGGCTTTTTGTGTCCTTTCATGGCTGGGCTTTGACCTTTTTCTCCTTTCTGCAGTGAGGCCCAGAAGGAGCTGGAGAAAAGCCCCTGTGGGATGCTGCATTCAGTCCTGCCCTTTGGTAAGGGCAGGGGATGGCCGTGCTGGTGGCACTGGGCAGCTTTACCCTGGGCTTGGGGCACTTTGAGGACTTTGAGGCCAAAAGCAAGGGCCATGAGCAGCAGCTCCAGCGTTGCCATCAAATTACTCACCAACCCATTTGCTGATTCCACCTTTTTTTTGGCAGTAGCAGGGGGACTCCCAAGTTGCTGAGATGATGGAGGTGGTTCACACAGTGAATCCTGAAGGTCAGCAGGGCTGGTTTTATCCAAAGCTCATTATCAGGTCAAAAAGAAATCCCCAAACCACTTGGGGTTTAGAAATTTCCAGGGGGACACTCATGAAGGAAAGATGCTCACCAGCATTTCCTTTGCTGTCAGGTTTGAGAGCATTTACTTCCCAACTGTCCTCCAGACACATCTGTCATGAGGTTATTAGGCTGCTTTATTGAAGGGAATAAATGGAGACAGAGCTGGCTGGCTGGAGTAGTGACAAGCAGGTTTTAAAAGCCTGATGTGGTCAACAGTGAGATCCCATCCATCAGGGAGCTGGCAACCCTGGCTGAGCCCTGGCCTCCCTCTATTGCTCTTCCCACCCTGGCTTTGCTCAGGGCTGGGGAAAGGCTCCCATCAGGGCATCTCCTCTGCTCCCCTTGTTTTCCCTGCTAAATGTCAACTGAGCTTGACTGGTGCATTGCTTTAAACGTGGGGATTTGGGGGGAAAACAAAAAGCTAGAATTTTATTTTCTGGATTAAAGGTTTGATGGAAAAGGGAAATATTAGAAAAGTCCATCTGGAGAGTCTGAGCTCCAGCTCAGGTTTGGAGATCTGAGAGTTAGAGACATGTTGGAACAGCTCGCAAGCCTGGGACTTTCCTGTTTCCTCGCTTGTTTCCTCGCTTGTTTCCTCGCTTGTTTCCTCGCTTGTTTCCTCGCTTGTTTCCTCGCTTGTTTCCTCGCTTGTTTCCTCGCTTGTTTCCTCGCTTGTTTCCTCGCTTGTTTCCTCGCTTGTTTCCTCGCTTGTTTCCTCGCTTGTTTCCTCGCTTGTTTCCTCGCTTGTTTCCTCGCTTGTTTCCTCGCTTGTTTCCTCGCTTGTTTCCTCGCTTGTTTCCTCGCTTGTTTCCTTCTCTGTTTGCTTCCCTGTTTCCTTCCTTCTGTTTGTTCTGGGGTGCTGAGAACTGAGACTTAGACACAGACCCACAGTGCATGAGATGTGCCAAGCACAGCGATTGCCACAGAGAGCATCTCTCCTCAGCAAGCGAGCGGTGACGTGGAGGAAGCAACTCTGTATTTTTCTTTGCTGCCTCCCTTCCTCCTCCTACCCACAGCTGAGTATTTTTGAGGTGCAGGACAGACGGTGTTGTCACCACGTGCTCTTCCCAGGGCCCTTCCCAGGTTCTATGTGGTGGATGTTGTGCTGTGCTTCGGTGCTTTCCTCTCTTTGGAGCCATGAAGTGGCTGTGATGCCGTTTCCATCCTGTTAACAGAGAGGGTGAATCACCCTGTGCATCCTTCCCTGCCTACACCAGCAGGACCCCTCCCCAGGAGCCTGTGCCCATCACGTTGCTAACACAGGGAGTCTCCCAGGCCCAGCCCATTCTGGCTGTTTGGAGGCCTGCCCTTCATATTTAACAGGTTTTGGGTATTCGCCTCCAAAAAAAACCTCCAAAGAGCAGCCCCAAACCTGCATCCTAACGCTTTGACTCCTGTGTGCCTCCCCGTTGTGTGCTCCCCTGGAGCTCCTAGAGTCCTGCTTTCTGTACCATCTCCTCTGGAACCCCTCAGAGCTGCTGGCCTGGGACAGAGGCAGAGGCAGCTGCAGTTGCTGCCAGCCCTGCCCAGAGCAGGGGGACAGTGAGTGTCAGCAGCTGCGTTTGGGATCTGCCAGTGACACTGCCACGTGGCCGGCTCCCCGTCCCGCCAGCTGGGCCCAGCCGTGCCAGGTGGCTCCTCTCTGGTGAATGGATGTGTCTGAGGGATGGGGGATCCCCAGGTTTTGTTGCTGTGTTGGTATGGATTTGGTGCTCTCCCGGGATTGTTTTCCTGTTCTCAACTTGGATTTTGCTGGCAGCGCTCACTGGGAAGCCCATGTTTATCTGTGCATCCTTTGGATATGAGAGGGAAAGGGAGGTGTTGGGTTGTTGGGCTGTTGGTTGCCTCCAAGTCCTGTGCCATGCTCTGCTCTGTCGTGGGGCTCCCCTCTGAGCACGTGTGGGGTGTGGGTGGGATTGAGGGCAGCATGTGGAAGGGTTCTGCTCTAGGGTTGAATTTTCTGGCGCTGGTTCCAGCTTTGTTACTGGCTTTGTAACTTGCCTGAAGAAGCAGAGCCTGTCCCTCAGTCCCCACCTGCATTAAATGGGGTTCTGACCCCTCAGGTGGAGGAGCAAGAGCAGGGTTACAAGCCTCAGGTAGCATCTGTGTCTCTTGAGTTGCCTAGGTGGATGGTAACTAAATTCCAAACTCCTTTTCTTGTTTTTCAGCTCTGAAAAGATCTTTTGAGGTTGAGGAGGTAGATCAGTCTTCAAATTCCTCCACCCCACAAAGACGGACCCCGAACCCTCTCCTCAGGTCCACCGTGTCCAGCTCCACACAGAAGTTTCAGGAACTCGGTGCCAGGAATTCGGAGCCATCTACCCGACATGCAGACCCCACAGGCCAAAGATCACCCAAGCCCTCTCTGAGGAGAGTGGAGCTCTCTGGACCCAAACTGCCCGAGCCGGTGTCCAGAAGAACAGAAATCTCCATTGACATCTCATCCAAGCAGGTGGAGAACTCCACCCCAGGGTTGTCGAGGTTTGGCCTCAAAAGAGCAGATGTGCTGGGGCACAAACCCCCCGAGCCCACCCCAAGGAGGACTGAGATCACCCTCGGCAAGCCCCAGGAGCCGGGTCTCCGGAGGGTTGATGCACCAGCATCAAAGATCCCTGAGATGCCCCAGCGAAGAACCGAGCCACACAACGCTCCTGTGCCCGACGCGACCACCAAGCGTGTGGAAATCCAGGTCGCGAAGGCGGCGGAGGCCCCAGCCCCACCGGCGCGGCAAGCGGAAAGCGCAGAGCCTCCCCTGGCTGCCCAACCTCCCCAGGCAGAGCCGAAGCCTCAGCCAGTGCCAATGGAGAGCCCACCAAAGAGAGAAGAAGGTGAGTACAGCTCCAAGCAGCTGCTTGGGTGAGCCCCTGGCTGATAACCTGCCTTCGCCCCTCGCTGTGGGCTCAGGGCCCGGCGGGGACACCGAGCGTTGCGGGGGTGATGCCCTTGGAGGCTGGTCTTGGATCTGTGCTCAGATGTGTCTACAGACATGGCTGTTATGCTTGGGTTTATCCTGGCTGAAAGGGCTGTCAGCTTGAGTAAGAAATGTTAGCAAGGCTGTAAGGAAAGAAAAGAGATAAGGCCAGAAGCCTGGGTGCTTGCAGAAGATGACACTTCTGCCAGCTCAGGCCTCGTGTGCAGGCCCACCCGCCTGTGCTGCATCTAGAAACCCTCTGAGGTGCCGGAGAGCACTGGGTGTGGAGGTGGTGTTGTGATGGTTTGCTGTTTAGTGTTGTTGCTTATGGTTGTGGGGCAGAAACCGCCTCTTCATTAGCAGGAGTCAGGGTTTTTTGTCTTGGAGCCAAAGTGTAATAACATCATGGACCAGAGCCACTATTAAACTGGAGCCCTGGCTTGGATTAGCTCCATCTTGTTTTCAATTAATCCCATATTAAAGCCAGCATCCCTCCCCCACCAGCCCTCACTTATTCTCCCCAAGCTTTGGGAGATTGCTTTTTTTCTCCTGCCTCTTCTGGCCTGCTCATTATTTTTCCATTCCCCATCACCCATGAGCTCTCTCCTGCCAGGGATGCAGCAGTTGGTCAGAGGACACCACCTCCCCTCCCCACCCTGTGCCTCTCCACAGGGCTTGTGGGGTGTTGTGTGGTGGCCAAGCCAGGACCTGGGGTGTCCGTGCATGGCCCTGGAGCTGGACCACCTGCCCATGTCTTGCCCCATCGTGGGATGGTCCCTTGTTCTATCTCCTCTCCCCAGTCGCAGGGTAGTAATGGGGTGTGTGGAGATTCTGGCATGTGTATATGGTCTAAAATCAAATCAGGAATCGGGGGTGGAGCTGATATCAGATCTGTAAGATTTGGGTGGTGAATGGCTTAGGTGTGACTTTTCTGAACTGGGATTTAAAGAGTTTTAAAGGCCTTCAGCATAGCAACTCAGTCCATGTTCAGCTGGGCATGGCTGAGCTCTCAGTCCCAGCCCCGTGGTGAGGTTAAGCTTGGACTCCTCCTTAGGGGCTCTGTCCCCAGTCACCACGTGTGTGGTGCCCACGTGGCCCATCCCCTCCCGTGGGAGGGTGCTCAGCCTTGTCCTTCTGGGCACGACCTGCTTGGAGCTTCCCAAGCTCTGAACTGCAGATGGTTGGGCACTTTAAGAGCAGAAGACCTTATAAGCTGCTGAATCCCCCAGCTGCCTGGGGAGGAGGAGAGGCAGGGCTCTTTGTGTTAAAAAGGACTCCAGAAGCCCAGAACAGCTGCTGGGGATGAATCTTGCCCAATAGCCCAGCTGTCTGGGGTCTGCCTTGCAGAGAGAGCCAGCCCTTGGACCTGGTACAAAAGGAGCTTTCAGTCTCAGTGCCTCCAAGAAGACCCAGGAGATGTAGGGGTAGGGGGGGCTCTGGCCCCTCTTCCTCCCTGTCAGCACAGATGGACAGCTCGGAGTTGCTGCCAGAGTCTATGTCCCTTTCTGCTTGTGTCCAGCCTCCTTTGTTGCCAATTGAGGGCACTCCTCCTCCTAATCCACAGCACCCACCCTGGGGTGATGCTGAGTGACCCTTGGGTGGCATCTCTCCTTGTTGCTGGTGTAAGCACACAGAGGGGTTTTTGGGGAGGCTGCACACATACCCTCAAGGAGCCCTGCTGATGCTCACCAGCTCCACTGCAGCTCTGGTCCCACCACAACCACCCAAGTGAAGATGTTGGCTCTTTGCTGCCTGCAGCAGAGACACCACATGGTATAAAGACCTGCTCCCTCTCACAGCTCCAGGGTTTGGGGCACCTGGAGGTGCTCCCATGGCACTGGATGCCCCTTGATCCCATTGCTTGGTGGCTCTCCAGTGCAAAAAGCTGAGCAGGGGATGATGCAGGCAGCTGTCTCCAGCTGCCCCCAGCCCTGTGGTGGAACTTGCCTTCCCCCAGCTGCCAGGGCTCAGCTGCCTTGCCCTTAACCCCTTGTCTGGCTGCTGAAGGTATGCAGGAGTGTGTCCTGTGTGGGAAGAGGCCAGATAGAGAAGGGCAGTCAGAGCTTGGCAGTTCAGAGGAAACCACAGAGGAAAGGAGTAATTATAGTGCTGAACTTCGTTAGGTTGGTGGCATAGGCTGAGCCTGCTCTGGAACTGTGGCCCGCTAGGTGGGAGGTATCTTGGTGGGGTAGAAGAGAGAGAAACATTCCTGCCCATCTTCCCATCTGAGTCCTCATGCTCTCCTGCACTCCCTGGGGAGCACTGGCTGTGCTTCTGTGGGTTTACTGGTGACAGGGAGCCAGGATGGGTGCACAGCATGGGTGTGAGGTACCACTGCACCAGCATCCTGCGGGAAGCTGGGCTTCATGTCCCCAGGGTGGCTGGTGCTTCCCAGTGGGGGCAAGGCAATGTGGTGGGATGGCCAGGAGATATGGATTGCTGCTGTTGGAGTCCTCCAAGGAGTCTGAGCAGGGTGTTCAGTGCGTGTAGGCATGAGGGGAGTATGTGAAGGGCAGAAAGAGGCACAAGCAATTAAAAATAAACATTAAGAGAAGGTGAGGGGACGTGATGTTTCTGAGCCAGCAGCCTTGGACATTGCCTGTGCTCACTGTGTAGGCCTTACAGATCTTCCTAGTCAAGTATGACCGCCCGTGGGTGATCACCTGTGTGATGGGGACGCAGCGGTGAGGCTGCAGCCTGGTTGTGTGTCATCCCCCCATCCCGTGCCAGCCAGCCTCGAGCTTCCATCCTGAAACAGACCCCCAGGGATGGAGAAGCAAACCCCACTGAGTCACCTTGGGGTGACTTCTCTTCTGTGTTGTCCCACAAGGCTGACGCTGAGCACGGGGCTGGGCTGCCTTGCTGGGGCTGGGGGTCAGGGGGATTTGAACAACTGTTAATGCAGCGATGTTCTGTTGGAGAGGGGTCAGAGGAGCCATGGAGATGCTCAGAGGGCTGGAGTAGCTCCCCTATGGAGAGAGGCTGAGGGAACTGGGCTGGGTCAGCCTGGAGAAGAGAAGGCTGTGGGGGGACCTCATTGCAGCCTGCCAGTCCCTGAAGGGAGCAGAGGAACAGGAGGGGAATCAGCTTGTTCAAGGGCAGAGACTGGCAGGACAAGGGGGATGGAGAGAAGCTGAAAGAGGGATGGGTTAGATGAGATATTAGGGGGAAGTTCTGTACAGAGAGAGTGGTGAGGGTCTGGAACAGGCTGCCCAGAGAGGGGGTGGATGCCCCGTCCCTGGGGGTGTTCAAGGCCAGGTTGGATGGGGCCCTGGGCAACCTTGTGTAGCTCCAGGCCTGAGGTTGGTGTCCCTGCCTGTGGCAGGGGGTTGGAGCTCTGTGACCCTTGGGGTCCCTTCCAACCCAGCCCAGGCTGTGATTCTATGGTTCTTTGCAACTGAAGAGGCCAGGACTGAGTGGAGCTGCAGTGAGTAATCATTTCCAGTTCCCCGAGCTGAGCTGCACTTTAACTGTACAAAGAGATTAAAGCTGGAGGGAAACAAACGTTTCCTTAAAACCAGCTGACACATTTGGGCTGCGTTAGGGATGGGCTTTGTTGTTGTTGCTGTTATTATTTTGAACAGGAAAGCTCCTACAGCTCGAATGGAGGGTCTGAGGGGGATGGGCAGAGCTTGTAAACTCCAGTGCCAAAAATGAGATAATCTGGAAAAAGGGGAGACCTGCAGTGCCAGTAACTTGGAACCAGGGAGCATGTGTGGGGGAAACCATCCCATCACGGAGCTGCTGGCTGATGCAGGACACCACGTGCCTCCTGCCCACGTGGGGAGGGCAGTGGGGGCCTGGGTGCTTTCTGCTTTCCCCCTCCCTCTGTGTGCTCTGTCCCTGGCTGTGCAGGGGGTGGCCAGCACGCTTCAGTTACTTTTGGGATGTGTTTTGGGCACTGAGGGTCAGTGAAGGCCGGATGATGTTGATGCAGCAGTACTTCTGCTGCACAGCTTTGCCCCCCAGCAGTGCTGCTCCCGGACTCACACACAGCGTTCAGCTGCAGTCACGTTGACCTTCATGTGTCCCCTCCATTGTGTCTGCCTGGGCCCAGTGTATGTGGATGCCATCGTGGTCCCGTGTGGGTGCTCCACCCAGGCAGCAAGCCTGCCTGCCCCTGGTCTCTGGCGCAGGCAGCCAGGCCCGGGTGCCATCACATGGAGAATTCATTTGCCCTGCTGGAAGTCCCTGAGGGCCCATAGGAGAAGCAGCGAGCTCCCCAGTGGAGCTTCATTATGTGAAGGAACAGTTTCCCATAGGAAACGTTACAGTTCCCACTTCCCTTCCCTGCCTCACATTGCTGTAGACCAGGCGAGGGAGATGCTGAGCTGCAGAGCCCGCCCGGCGCTGGGCTCAATGGCCTGGCAGGTCTCCTCCATGGCAAGGTTGGGTCTGTGGGTGAGCATCAGTGTCCTTGCCTCCTGAACCTTGCAGGATCCATGTCTCTGTGGAGGTCAAAGCCTCCTGTTCCAGGCAGACAGTGACCGGTGGAGCGTTGGCACTCGTGGGATCCATGTTTGTCACCTTGGGGTTTGAGGCCTGCGCAGCTCCATGACCCTCCTGGCTCTGCACCTCCCTATGTGCAAACTGGGGCAGCCACTGCCTTCCAGGCAGCCCCTGGGCAGAGAGGTGCCTTTGCTGGGAAGCACAGGCAAGCCCTGCTGCCTGCTGTTGGATCTGTGTGCGTCCAAGGCAAAGGGAGATGCGGCCCTGGCTGAGGGTGGCGTGTACGAGCCAGGCCCAAGAGTTTCCCTGTTTATCTTGTGGTATCTGCACATCTGGGGCCCATGGCAGCCGTGCTGGGGAACATGCTCCCCCCAGATCAACTCCTTTGGCATCTTCAAGCTTTCTCACATTTAGGTTAATCATCCTACAGGCTGATAAGGGAAATAAAACCCGTTATCTTGACCAAGATAAAACAACGAGTTTGCTTTGATCTCCTGCTGTAAAGCCTGGCCACTCATTTTGTGACTTCTCTGTTGTCTGCCAGGGGAGGGAAGCGATGTCAATGGTGATGAACCTTCTGTAGTTAAGAACTCATTCTCTCCTAAACTATTTCAAGACCTCTGTCCCTGCCTGAGATGTTTCTGTTGGCCAGTAGTTGAAGGGACACCATAGGCTGGGTACGGTGCCAACTCTATAAACTGTGTTAAGAGGACTTGAGGAACTAAATTGAGATTATAGAAAGATAACTTTGTTTTGAGAAGATCAAACATTGTTGTGAGCAAAACAGATAGCTTGACAGCAAGCCAGTTGTGTTCTTTACTCCTCCAGCAAACAAACAGGCACACAGACACTTTTGTATTGTCCAAGATGCTGCGATGAAGCTGAAGTGAATGTGGCTATAAATGGAAAAAGCAGCTGGTCTTGGATTGCAGCCTGTGCTCAGGCTTCTTTGGGCCCAGTTTTTCTTCCATCTGTTACAGGTTTTAAAGGAGGGACTTGGGGAGGAAGCTGCTTTCCTTCGAGTTAGTTGACTTAGAGCCATTGGTTTCGTTGCTGTTCTGAATGGGTCTGTGTGTAAAAGCTCCCTGGATTTCTGCAGGGTGGCACACAGAAATAGCCCACCCTCTTGGATTGTTTGGTTTTCTCTTGGCGTGAAGATAGTACAGGACATATTGAGAGACAGCACTGGACTGAAGGCTCTGGTCCAAAGCGTTCTGCAAACAACAAAACTTTGCGCATGTTTATGCATTTATGAAAAGCAAATCATTTTAACAGTGATTTTACCAAGCTGTGTAGGGTTCCTGTGCCAGAGCAGGAGTGACATCATGGGGAATCTTGGGTTGCCTGGCTCCTCCTTGACTTGTGCTGCCTGCAGTTTCTTCTGTGTGGAAGCAGTGGCTTGGTTTCTGCATAGCCAAGGCAATTTGTATGACATGGAAGAAGAATGTCTGAAACAAAGCCTCTTTCAACACCTTGAACTTAAAAGATTGTTGATGCTCTAGCAAATACGAGCATAACCTCAGATTTCTGTTTAGCTTTTCAACCCAAGAGACAGTGTTCAGGTTATGGCTGAGGTGGGTTGTCTTGCCAGCCCTTGGGTGTTCTCTGAATTCTGGGTCTGCAGAGGTTTTCCAAGGGGCCCAAAAATACTCAGTGGGAGCTGAGCACCTACATCCTCTTGTCTCTTTGAGAATCTAACCTTTGCCCATCGATGAGCAAGGCCTTTGCAGGGATTGCTCCCAATGGGTCCCTTGCACATGGTTTCACCCATACATACTGCGTGGTGCTCACCCTGTCTCACTTGAGGTGCCTGCACTGGAGCTGATCCTCTGGATGTCTCCCTTAGACTGCTGTGAATTGTGTCCCCCAAAGGTTTCATTTTCTCTGCTGAATGTAAAGAGAACCCATGCAGTTGGTTCAGCTGGAGATGTCTCCACACAAGTTATCCTCCTACATTACTTCCAGAGCCAAAGAGAAGGAGGTGTAAAGTGATGTTGCAGCAGGACAGAGCTGCATGAGCTGCTCATCCCCCAGCAAACATGGTCTCCTCATGTCAGGTTGTTCTGCAAACAGGTCGCTGTGGACAATGATTTACTTCAGCACACAGGTCAGACTGTCTTTGATGCTTATCAATAGTGCTTTGACTTTTTATGATGGCTCTGTCTTCTCCCCTGTCCTCCTCTCATGCTCTGCATGGAGTTGGACAGACATTCCTGCCTCCTCTCAAAGGGCCCTGCTCAGGCCCCACCTGGAGTGTTGTGTCCAGTGCTGGGCTCCCTGGGATAAAAAGGACAGGGATCTCCTGGAGAGAGTCCAGAGGAGGCTGAGGAGATAATGAAGGGCCTGGAGCATCTCCCCTGTGAGGAAAGGCTGAGAGAGCTGGGGCTGTTCAGCCTGGAGAAAAGAAGACTGAGGAGGGACCTAATCAATGTTTATCAATATCTGAAGTATGGGGTGCAGGGGGAATTGGCCAGCCCCTTTTCAGTGTCTGTGGGGACAGGACAAGGGGCAATGGCTGCAAGTTGGAGCACAGGAAGTTCCACACCAACCTGGGGAGGAACTTTTCCCCAGTGAGGGTGAGGGAGCCCTGGGACAGGCTGCCCAGGGGGTGTGGAGTCTCCTTCTCTGGAGAGATTCCAGCCCCATCTGGACACCGACCTGTGCAGTATGAGCTGGGGAGCTGCTTTGGCAGGGGGTTGGACCCCAGGAGCTCTGGAGGTTCCCTACAACTCTGTGATTCTGTGAAAGCTCCACGTGGGGAGATCTCAGGGAAGGAAGATTGGATGGGAATCCAGAAGGGTATGGTGCCTAGGAGGAGAGGGCAGTGATAAAAGTTAATGATACATAAGCTCTTGAAAGGAGCTTTCCCAGTTACAGCTGTATGGAAGCTCACAAGTCTTAAATTGGCTTGAATTCAACTCCAGCATTAATGTTCCTGGATCATATTTCATGTGGGACAGATATAGCTGGATGGACAGCACAGGTATCGTCCCTGCCTGTGTTTGCTTCCCCTGCATGTTATGACTCTGGATGGGAATTTTTCTTGACTTTGCTTGTTATTTGCTCTGATCTGGAAGGCTGTGCTGCTTTCTACTGATGCCCTGAAAGGGTGATGTCCTCTGAACCCTTCTCTGCAGCTGTGGTACATGGAAATACAGGGTGAGTCCCTGGTATGGTCTCTGAAGCTGTGGATGCACAGGGTCATGCTGTTATGGTGTAGAGGTTACTTTCCTCCATCACTTGCCTGATGTTCCTGGGCTGTTACCTGGCAACTCGCTCCCATCTGTACTGGAAATAAGCTCAGGGCCTGAGAGCCAGAGGAACACTGAGAACATGACAACAGGTTGAATGGCAGGAGAACCTGGCCAGGGTCCCACCTTTGCTGTTCACTTGCCCATTGTCCTGGGTGAACCTCTCTCCCCACTCCAGTTTCTCCTTTTGTAACAAGGAGATGGTGAACGTGGCAAGATGCCTTGGGTTGGGTCCTTGTACTGAGTCCTTTCTTCTTCAAGGCTGAGCTGGTGATAAGGCAATTGCTGGTAGCAGAGGTACAGTGGAGCTGTGCAGGAGAAACTGCTCTGCCTGGCTTACTGGAGTGGCTCTACAGAGACACAGGTCCTCAGCTGTCCAAGAGGAGAGGGAAGGTATCAATGGTTTCTGTATCAAAACCTTCTCCAGTCTACTCTGCTCTTCACATTGCTTTCTCCTAAATTGGAAAAACCTGTAGTTTGGAGGGGGGAAAAAAGGCTTTGGAAGGCAAACTTTGGATGTGTGGGGAGCAGATGTGGAGGTGGATGCTGCCTCCTGATTGATGAGACTGCTGACACAGAGGGAGGACCAGGCACTGGCAGTGTGTTTGGATGCTCTTTGCCTCCTCCCCAGCTTCCATCTTGTGCAGATGGGAAGGAAAATGGAGATTACCTTGGAGTTGTCCAGCTTTGTCCTGGGAAAAAAAAAAGGAGTAGATCTGAGCAGCTTTTCTGATACAACATAATTGTTTAGACAAACTCTGGCTGAACTCGCTTCCTCCTGCAGCCCAACACGCAGATAAAGGGGCTGGAAGTGGGAGGCCGAGTTCACAGGCTGCTGAGGCCCTCCCTGGGGTCACACCACCCCCAACATCCCTTGTCCAGCCATTTGGTAGCCTTTGAGAAGATGAGAGGATGCAGTTGAGTGCTGAGGATGATGCTCAGGCTTTAGGTAGTTCAGTGCTCTGGAATGAGGAGGAGACCTTGGTTGCAGAACACGTCAGTGCTGGGAGCAGGGACACACACACATGGGTGGTCCTGGAGGAGGAGAGCATTAGATCCATCAGGCTTTGTCTGCAGAGGATAGCCCTTGGTTGCCTGTTGCTCTGTGGGATGTGGAAAGTGAATTTGCTGCAGCCATGATCCCTCCAAACCTGACAGCCCTCACTGTAGGGTGGCTGGGCAGAGCTGTGCCCTTGAGAGAGTCCTGTTTGGAGTGGGAACAGTGGGTCATGCAGGCCTTGGGTGGGATGTAGCCACAGGAGAGGTGTTATCATGCTCCTATGGAGGTCTCTAGGAGCTGTGTTATGGAGTCAGATGAAATCTGAGATCCTGCCACGATGCTGATGTTCTTCCCACCATCCCCAGGGGAAAGTGTCCTCCTTGCCCTACTTTGTGTGGTAAATAAAAGTTTATTTACAGCCCAGGGATGCACATCCTGAGGTTGGGAGGTGAAGGGTTCCTGTGTGGCACTGAAGGAGCTCTGGGGTTTCCTCTCTGCTTCACAGCTTCAGATCCTGGGCAGAAACCTCTTGCAAAGGAGCAGCTCTGTGGGTGGGAGCTGAGGCCTTTGCATGGGCCCTGTGGCTTGACTTCATGTCCTTGTGGCAAGGCCACGTGTCTCTGCATGTCACCTGTAGAAGAAGAGCTGGGAGGAGATAACCAGTGCTGATAACCCAGCCTGGTTCGTGCTGCATCTCCTCTGTGAAGCCATTGCAAAAGCAGGGGTGATCCCTGGGCTGCAGGAAGGAGAGTGTAACCTCCCTCCTCTTCCTGGCTGCTTGGTACAGGCTCCATCCAAATGTCTTCAGTCTCAGTCCTATTCTGTCTGAACCCCTCTGGGCTCTCCCAGGGGAGAGCCAGGGTGGTCTCCTCTGGGAAAGGGGCTCTCTGGGTTGCTGTGCTGGGCTGGACCCTTCCTCTGCATGTGTGACCTCAGGCCCAGGGCAGAAGGATGGGGCTGAGCAGTGACTGCTCCTTGTCGAGAGGGAGATGTGGGGATGGGGCTGAGCTCCACTGGCCTGGTTGGTGGGGCTTCCAGTTCTGACCTGACATGGCCCAAATGACTTTGCAGAGCTTTGGGGAATCAGAGAGTCGTGTTAGAATGTGTTAGGTTGGCAGGGATCTTCAGAGGCCATCTGATCCACCCCCTGCAGTGAGCAGGGGCATCTTCACTAGAGCAGGTCGCTCAGAGCCCCACCAAGCCTGACCTTGAATGTCTCCAGGGATGGGGCATCTCTCTGGGCAACCTGTGCCAAGGATCCACCACCCTCAGAGGGAAGAACTGCCTAATGTCCAATCCAAATCTCCCCTTTCCTAGTTTCAAACCATCCCCCCTTGTCCTATCACTCCATGCCCTCAGGAACAGTTCTTCCCCAGCATTCCTGTAGGCAGCTTTCAGGGACTGGCAGGCTGCTATAAGGTCCCCCCAGAGCCTTCTCTTCTCCAGGCTGAACAAACCCAGCTCTCTCAGCCTGTCTTCAAAGCAGAGGTGCTCCAGATCATTTTTGTGGCCCCCTGGACATCCTCCCACAGGTCCATGTCCTTCTTGTGTTGAGGCTCCAATGAGCATTTGGCTTCTCTGCCCTAAGTCTCTTTGGGGTTATCTCAGGGGACAGACAGTCTGTGAGATGGTTGGCTGAAGAAAAAGCAACCCAAAGCCATCATTCAGGCTCCACTGAGTGGACAAAGAATCATAGAATCATAGAATGGCATGGGTTGGAAGGGACCCCAAGGGTCACAGAGCTCCAACCCCCTGCCACAGGCAGGGACACCAACCTCAGGCCTGGAGCTACACAAGGTTGCCCAGGGCCCCATCCAACCTGGCCTTGAACACCCCCAGGGATGGGGCACCCACCACAAAGCTGGGGGACCCTCAGATCACAGGGGTGAGGGGACCATGGCTGCAGCTCTCTGCTGGGCCACAGAGCTGCATCCCTTGGGGGACACACACACAGAGAACCTTGTTCTGAGCTTCTGCTTTTCCTTCTCATTTTCAGAGAAGGATTTCTCTCTTTCACAGCCTGTTGCTGTTCCATGGCAGCAGGGCCTGGGTAGGTTTCCTAGACTGAACTTTCTCTCTCCAGGCCCCTCCTCTGCTGTCACCCTTCCAGCTGCCAGGTTTGGTTTCACACAGCTCGTGCTGAGGCTGAAAATATTTGAAAGGCAGAGCAATGCCTTGCAGGAAATGGCTTAGGCTTCCTGCTCCCAAGATGGTGTGAGTGTTACAACAGAACTGGAGGAATATTAGACATCCTCCATCCGGTGTGGCAGAGGAGAGTGACCCTGGGGTGATGAGATGGAAAGCCTGTAACCCCCCCTGCCTGTGCCCAGCAGCTTCAGGCAGGACAAGGACCCCCCACCCACTCATCCCCCTGCACCTCTGACTTTTTAGGGGGGGGGGAAATAGGCAAATTGTTTCCTGCCCTGCTGGGTTTGTGGTGTTTGGTTTGTGTGTGGGGGGAGCTGGTTGAAGTTGGGGGGGCGGCAAAGTGTCAGCAGAGTGAATTTCCAGCAGGAAATGAGGGTTGGGAAAGCTCTGGTTTTGCTGCAGTGTTTGGTACTGTTTTATCTGGTACTGGTTTATCTGGTACTAGTTTATCTGCCCCCCCCCCACCAAGTCTGAAATGAAAGGTGAAATTCTCCAGTCAGGGTCTGAGTGGGTCCATTTGGGGCTGGAGTGGGACCTTCAGCATCATGTCAGCGGGAACCACGTCGAGTTACTGGCTTCATGAGAGACAACTGAATCCTTCCAGCCAGAATGTGGGCAGCAGGTCACAGGAGGGGATCCTCCCCCTCTGCTCTGCCCTGCTCAGGCCCCACCTGGAGTGTTGTGTCCAGGGCTGGGCTCCCTGGGGTCAAACAGCCAGGGATCTCCTGGAGAGAGTCCAGAGGAGGCTGAGGAGATGATGAAGGGCCTGGAGCATCTCCCCTGGGAGGAAAGGCTGAGAGAGCTGGGGCTGTTCAGCCTGGAGAGAAGAAGACTGAGGGGGGACCTAATCAGTGTTTATAATTATCTTAAGTCTGGGGTGCAGGGGGAAATGGCCAGCCCCTTTTCAGTGTCTGTGGGGACAGGACAAGGGGCAATGGCTGCAAATTGGAGCACAGGGAGTTCCACACCAACATGGGGAGGAACTTTTCCCCAGTGAGGGTGAGGGAGCCCTGGGACAGGCTGCCCAGGGGGTGTAGAGTCTCCTTCTCTGGAGAGATTCCAGCCCCGTCTGGACACCGACCTGTGCAGTATGAGCTGGGGAGCTGCTTTGGCAGGGGGTTGGACCCCAGGAGCTCTGGAGGTCCCTTCCAGCCCCTACAGCTCTGTGATTCTGTGATTCCCTTCTTCGTGCTGGCTGAGCACCATCTACCTGGCCAGGCCGGGAATAGCAGCTGCTGGGTTGCCCGGGACAGAGCTGGGAAGAGAAATGGGGATATTTGTGTGTGGGCAGCATGGGGAAGGGCAGACAGAGAGGAGGGGAGGGCACTGGGTCTGTGGAGTGGGGTGATCCTTGCTGGAGCTCTCTGGTGGGTGTTGTGTCTTCAGCTCTCTGGAGATTACAGCTCTGGTATGGAAAGCTGCTTCAAACCCCAGTTTATTGCCTGGAGTGTGGAGATTTAGGTCATTTTATTCAAAATGGATTTATTTAGCAGTTGGGTTAAAAACTGGCTGTGCCCCATGGCTGGGAGCCCAGAGCTGCAGTGGGCAATGGGGTGGGAGCTGCAGGGCTGCAGGCAGAGCTAGAGGCCTGTGGATGGCTCAGGGCTTATCTCTGCAGCCCCTGGGGCTGGCCTGAGCTCACTTGTGCTGACTTCCTCCTAACAGTCACCAAAAATCATAGAATTGCTCCTAATGGAAGAATAATCAGAGCTCTTATGCGTGTGCTGGGACCTGAGTCACCCTGGGAGGTGGTGTCCCAGCTCCAGGAGCAGCAGCAGAGCATGTGGGTGCTTTTTTGGGCAGGTTTCCCATGAATGGAACACTATGCTGTGCTCTGAACATCCTCTCTCTGCCCTTCCTCCTTGACCCTTTCCTTCCCTGCACCATTTCACGTGGGGTGGTGGGAGCCCTGGCTGCTCTGTGGGATGGGGGGGGTAAGTACCACCCTCAGCCAGCAGCTCTGTGCCTGGGGGGTGGGTGATGCAGATCACTGATGTTCACCCTGGCACATAACCCCAGGAAACCCCCCTGGGGTTAGGGATTTGGCTAGGCACCCCCTGCTTGTTTTCCCAGGTTTTTCCAGGGGGTGCTTTTCCCCAGGGAAGTTTTGGCCAGCAAGCTTGTGGGGAGGGGAAGATGAGGCTGATGTAAATCCCCAAAGTAGTTACAGCTGGCTGGAAGCTGTGTGTGCAGCCCCACAACACGTCAGTGGTGACCACTGCTCTTGCACAATGTGCTGGGGCTGGGTAAAGCTTGGGGAGCCCAAGCCAGCCCTGGTCCTGGCATTGCTTTGTGGGGGGCAGGAGTGGAGGGGCAGCTTGGACACACTGTGTTGGGGCTGCAGGACTGAAGGGGCCCGATGCTGTGGCTGTTTTGGGGTAGAAATGACAGTTATTTGCCTTGGAGCCATCCCCATTTGCCTGTGTGGCTGCACCACCATGCAGGGCCCAGGAGAGTGGTCACAGTGAGTGGAGAAGGGGATGGAAAAGGCTTTGCTGCCCCAAATGGTGCTGGGTAGAAGCCCATCACTGCCCCATGGCCAAACCTGAGGGGTGGAGCCAGTGAAGCAGATACCCATGCAGCATCAGGGGGTGGATGGGGCTCTGGGTGCCTGGGGGATAATTCATCAGAAAAGGAAACATCCATCCATTCACAGAAGTGTCCTGGAGCCCTTAGAATCACAGACTGGGCTGGGTTGGAAGGGTCACAGAGCTCCAACCTCCTGCCACAGGCAGGGACACCAACCTCAGGCCTGGAGCTACACAAGGTTGCCCAGGGCCCCATCCAACCTGGCCTTGAACACCCTCAGGGACGGGGTACCCACCCCCTCTCTGGGCAGCCTGTTCCAGCCCCTCACCACTCTCTCTGGAAAGAAATTCCCCCCAATCTCTCCTCTCCCCCTTCCCTCCTCCAGCTTCACTCCATCCCCCTTGTCCTGCCATTGTCTGTCCTTTTAAACACTTGAATCCCCTATGCCCTTCAGGCCATTCAGCATCCCCAGCTTCTGCTGAGCAGATGTGGTGCAGATGTGGCTCTGCAGGAAGAAGCCAGTGCTGCTGCCTAAATCCCTGCACAGTTCATTTATTTTTCTTCCTCTTGCTGGCTGAGCCCCTGGGGTCCCCAGCCCAGCCCAGCCCTTCCCTCACTGCAACTGTGGGGCAGCAGGGACCTGCCCTCCTTCCCACGGCTCCCACAGAGGGGTGCAGAGCCCTGGGGCTGCAGCAATGGGAGAGGCATGGGAAGGTTTGGGGAGAGGTTTGGATGTGGCTCGTTGAGAGGCTTCAAGCAGGGCAGAGGGCAGTGCTTGTCGTGCCTGACCACAGGTCTGTAGGGAGGGCAAAGCTGATCACTCAGCTTGGCTTAAACCTGACCTGAATGGGCAGTCTGGGGCCCAAGGCATGGGGTGAGTTTTGGCAAGTCTCTGTGAGCCCTGGGATCCTGCCTTGCCCTGGGATCCCTTGTGTGTGCTGCCCACAGGGTGAATGCGATGGGATGGGGAGGGCAGGGACATCTGTCTCCTGTGTGAGAGGCTGCCCAGAGAGGCTGGGGAGTCTCCTTCTCTGGAGACATTCAAACCCTCCTGGATGTGTTCCTGTGTGATTCAGTCTGGGTGCTCCTGCTCTGGCAGGGGGGTTGGACTAGATGATCATTCAAGCTCCCTTCCAACTCCAAATGCTCTGGGATTCTGTGATCCTGCATCACCTAGTGTGGGGCTGGGCTGGTTCTGCCCGTGGCCCTGAGGACTCAGCACCCAGCCTCTGCCCTCAAAAGGACAAAGGCCAGGAGAGCCTGGGCTGGCCAGGCTGCCAGGAGTTGATATTCCTCATTCCTCAAACACAAAACCTGGGTAAGGAAGAGAGAAAAGCAGGTATTTCATGGCTTGACTCTGCTCTCCTGTGCCTTGTGCCTTAGGCTTTGCCTGTTTCCTGGCCCTGGCAAGCCACAGGGCTGCTAAAGCCATTATCTTAAGGATGCTTTCCAGAAGCTCCAGTATCTGTGTGCTGGGCTCTAGGAAGCATCTGGTGGGATGTGGGTGCTGTTCCCCACAGCAGGGAGGGGTGCTGAGCTGTGTGGTTTTCAACTCTTCTGGTAGACAGAGCAATACCTGGTGTGTAACCTCTGTCCTACTCACAGGGACCCCTTGCTGGAGCTGAGGTGCTTTATGCATCATTTGGGTGGAGGTCTTGCCAGCAGATGAGTTAACAGGACCATAAAAGACCAGAGGGGCATTGCAGTGGCTGCTTCTCCCAGTCCTTACTTAGCTCCAGCAGGATTTTCCTAAAATTCCCTCCCCTTGCATGATGGAGCTGAGTTATACTGGGGGGTTGGAGGAGCTTGAGTTGTGCTGGCAGGACATGGCTTTCCTTGCTAGAAGGCTTTCCCTTGGTGAGGCTGGAGGTGCAGCTGGTTTCCCTGTTGCTCTTCATCTACAACAAGAGGTTTGCACCCCAACCCTTGCTTGAATGATCCCAAACTCTGGATCTGGGCTCTGTTCTGGAGCCCTCAGTGGTGGGTTTTTTTTCTCCTTCAGGATCAAAAACATGACTGATGGTCAGTGCCCCAAGGGTGCTCCCAGTGCTGCAGGGATGTGGGGGGACCTGGGGCCCCAGGGCCATGCTGGAGTCAGTGACACTCCCTGCTCTGGGCTACCAAGATGGGGTCAGCAATGAGCTGTATGCTGCAGAGCCAAAACCTCAAACCTAGCAGGGCCCTTTGACCTTTAAGAGGCTGTGAGTATCACAGAGCAAAGCCACTGCCTTCATCTGCAGCTCAAGGCCTGGGGAGGAGGGAGGCTCTGAGCAGTGCTGGGGTCACTGCAGGGCTCTTCTGGTCTCATGGGGTGATGGGGCTCAGCTCAGTGGCTGACTGTGGGGAGATGAGGGTTTGGGAAGCTGCTGAGGAGCCTGGTGGGTCACAGCCAGGGGCACATGTTGCTGTGGGTCAGCAGGAGCTGCCTCCCCTCCTCTGGCACCTGTGGGGGACCCAGTGGGACTTGAAGTCTGGAGCATCCCCTAGCAATGTGCTGTGGTCCTTGTAGGGAATGGAGACAAGACTGGGGTGGGGGAACCTTGGTGTCCTGCAGGTTTGTGCCCAGGAGAGCTGCTCTGGATACATCCCCTGAAAGGGTCTACTTCCACTGGGCCAGAACGTGTGCTCTGCTGGTGTGATGTCAGGTCTGTTGGTGCTGTGAAGCTGGGAGTCAGGTGTGACAGAGCCACAGAAATGCATCCCAGAATCAAAGTATGTGCCAAGAATGCATGGTAGGGCTGAAGAAATGGGGGTTAATTCACACCTAAAGCCAAGCTCTGCTTCCTTAGAGGTGATGGTCTCTCCAGCAGCTCCTCCAAGGGTTCCTGATGACCCATTGAGAGCTTATTCAGTAGCAGCTACTAATCAGCTGCCCTCCTGGCCTCTGTCATGTGTACGTGGACACATCCTGAGTGCCAGTCTCTGTGCTTATATATGTGTATATCTAGAGTGAAATCTCTGGGGGAATGTTGCATCCCAATTGGAATTATGTGCCTAAGTACCTTCTAGGATGCATGTCTTGGCTTTTCTGTGTCTCTGCACACAGCACTGCCCCCTTGCCCTGAAGCTGGAAGTGCTTCAGGTACCAAGAAGTGCCCTGTCCTGAGGAGTGGGATGATGGAGGAGCTGGGGATGAGGGAGGAAGGGGCTGGGTGCTGTGCTGGGGTCCTGCAAGTTCTGGTGGAGTATTAGTCAGCAGAGAGCCTCAGGGCCTGTCTTGGCGTTAGGATGGTGCTGGGTGAAGATGCCCAGTGCAGGTGTATTGGGCCTGGGACAGGAGCTTGCATTGCACATCCCACCCCATCAGTGGCTGCACCCAAACCCCAGCTCTCTGTGCCACTGCAGGCCCCAGTCATGCTGCTGGGAGCACCCAGGGGCTGGGCCAGGCACATCCCTTTGCCATGTGCACATCCCTTTGCCATGTGCACATCCCTTTGCCATGTGCACATCCCTTTGCCATGTGCACATCCCTTTGCCATGTGCACATCCCTTTGCCATGTGCACTTGTGCTGGGGCTGAAGCACCTGCTGGGACAGCCTTTCCCAAGGAAGGACCATGCACAGCCCATGGCATCCTTGTGCCCCTGGCCTGCTGCTTCTCAACTATAAACAGAGGGACCTGGGAGTATTAGTGCAGCTTCTCTCATGTCATGAAGGGACCCACCAGAGGCAGACCTCATGTTTCAGCTTAGCACAGCCAACTTGGTAGCTACTTTGCTGTAGACACCTTCTGTAGAAGGGAAGAGTTTCTCCCAACAGCAGGTTAGGACAGCTCAGCTCCAGCTCCACCTTCCCTGTTTCTCTCCCCAGCAATTAGGCAGCTTGAATCCATCCAGCCCTTCATCCAAACTCCTCCTTGAGCTACAGGATGTCCTGTGAGATTACTGACTCTTTGAATGAGGGGTTTTCTTAGCTTGGTGGAGGCTGAGCAGACCCCAGAGAGCTCCCATGCTGGGGGAAGAGCCTCTTGCCAAGTCGTAGGAGGAATTCCCACGTCCCTGCTCTTTCCCTCTGGCTGCCAAGCGCTCGTCCTGTCTGCAAAAGCTGATCTATTCGGTTGGATTTAACCTCTGCTCAAAGAACTGAACAACAGAGATCTTTTACTTTGGCTTTCTGGGTGTAAATGCAGGATTCAGCCATGGCTTTGTATGTGCAACACAATTCAGTGCTGGGAAAAGCTGGAGGGGAGACAGAGTTAGACTTCGCTTGGGTGAAGTTCTTTATGGCAGGGACTGGGAGCCTGTGGAGACATTCCCCTTCCTTCCTGCTCTGACAACCCCCCCAAACAAGGCTTGAGGTGTCAGCCAGACCTTCTGTTTCAGTAGAAACAAAACAGGCTGCCCATGGGATGTGGGATTTCTCACGCCCTCAGTCGCAGCAGGTGCTGCCTGGACACACGGACACGCACACGCTCCTGTGCTTTCTGTCCCCAGCAGTGGGGAGTGAGGGGCTTTCAAGGAGCACAGAACCCCAGAACCTGTGCCCCAGCACCCCAGACCCAGCAGTCAGCCAGAAGTCACCCTGGTGAAGGTCAGCTGCATGGCAGAGCATTGCATGGCCTCCAAAAGCAGGAATGACTCCTGTCTCTGTTGGGATGGGATTTGGCTTTAATGAAATGGATGCCTGGGATGGCCCCACAGGGGTGGGGAGAAGCTGCTGATGGAGTGAGGTGCTTGGTGGGGGGAGGAGTGGCTTGGGAGTGAGCTTGCAGTGGGCCCCTGAAGGGGTCAAACCTTAGGAGTATTGGCTGTTCCTGCACCAGCAGTTCCCTCCTGGAGCTGAAGCTCTGGAGAAGCAGCAGAGGCAGAAGTTAAACCAAAGTCTGTGCTGTGAACACATGGAAACAAGATGCTTGTGACCCACTGAAGAACCAGAATGAAAGTAATTGCCCCACAGATGATAAGCTCTTAATGAGAAGAGGTGCAGCCCATGGCACTGCAACCAGCCCAGGGGTTATGACCTGTGCTATGGGCCTTTTTGTGTTGTTGTTTCTTGCCTGTCTGTGTAAATCTGCTCTGCCATCAGTGCCTGCCCCCAGCACTCCCTGAAAACTGCCCAAAAATTCCACCTTGGTGCAATTTAGGATACGCTCCAGCCTGCCCTGAGAACATCTGGGATCTGTGCACTGGGTGATATTAATCACAGCATGAGCTCAGCCAAGTGTTAAACAGCAGAGCCCTCCCACCTCCCCCCTGCAAACGAAGCTTGGTTCAGTGTTCCAGCAATAAAATTAACCTAGCAGCCTGGGCAGGCAGTGATCTGGCAGGAACAACTGCTGTGTGGGATGAAGGGATGAAGAACACCCTTAAATGGGCCAAGAAACCATGTGGTCCTATGACTTTTTGAAATCCCTGCAGTGTTTGAAGCTGTTTTCTAGTTCTCCTCAGCTGAATCCAGGTCTGTTCCTGCAACTGCTCCCTCTCTCCTGGTATTTTGTGCTGGGGCTGTTACTGGTTTGGGTGTAAATGCTGCTCCCTGTTTCCAGGAAGATAATCACCCCCTCCCTCACCCTGCTCTGCCCTCCAGATAGCACAGTGCTTCTCAAAGGGGAAGAGATGTTGTTTCTCTTCAGACAGAGGAATGGAGCTGCAGAGGCTGCTGAGAAATGAGTCTGCTTAGGCTGAGGGTGCTGGTGGGTTTGCTCCAGGACACTGAGTGGCTTCCTTTAGTGCTGGGCAGTGAGCAGACAGCACTGGCACAGGGACTGGGTTGGTTCCCCTTTCCCTTGGGTGACCACACGCCAGACAGTGGGCAACCCCCCATCAGCACCATGTGCAGCCTGGAGAAGAGAAGGCTGTGGGGGGACCTCATTGCAGCCTGCCAGTCCCTGAAGGGAGCAGAGGAACAGGAGGGGAATCAGCTTGTTCCAGGGCAGAGACTGGCAGGACAAGGGGGATGGAGTGAAGCTAAAGGAGGGAAGGGGGAGATTGGATATTGGGGGGAAGTTCTGTGCAGAGAGAGTGGTGAGGGGCTGGAACAGGCTGCCCAGAGAGGGGGTGGGTGCCCCGTCCCTGGGGGTGTTCAAGGCCAGGTTGGATGGGGCCCTGGGCAACCTTGTGTAGCTCCAGGCCTGAGGTTGGTGTCCCTGCCTGTGGCAGGGGGGTTGGAGCTCTGTGACCCTTGGGGTCCCTTCCAACCCAGACCAGTCTATGATTCTATTGCCAGTGCCCCTCAGGAAAGCCCAACTTAGATTTGCCCCAGGTTCCCCTGGTTGTGGCAGAGTCTTTTTTTTTTTTTCTTTAAAAAAAGAAGAGAAAAACCCACAAGAAAAAAAAAAACCCAACTATGTCTCAAGTGCAGCTGGTGCTGTAACCACCAAGGCTGCTGAGCTTCATGGGAAGGACAGGGAGGGGGATAACTCCTGTGTGCTGCCTTTGATGTTGGAAGCTTTTACCCGGGGAGAAACCCCAGTGCTTTTCATGCCTGGTGGTGAGGGAGGCAGGGAGCCAGGAGGGGTTTGCTTTGGGAGCCTTCTCCAGAGGGAATGGTGCAGAGCTTTTCAGGAGCTGAGGGGAGACTCGCTGGGGCAGCAGCTGAAATAGATGTTGAAGCATCCTTGGCTCTTGAGGACACCAGGCAGCCTGCTTGTCATCCTTCTTGTAATCCTTGGCTGAGTAAGTGTCCCTGCTGAGCTCTCCCCAGCCTCAGGGAATAAAATCCTGTGGCAAGGGCTGTGCTGGGTTCCCCACAGCCCTGCCAGGGGGTGATGGAGGGGGCAAGCTGGAGCCCTGCCTTGTGTGAGGGGTGCAAGGGAGGTTGGAGGGTAAAGAGGGAATAGAGCAGGGGCTTAGCATGGGGAAAATACCTGGGGGGGGATGCAGGGGGAAAATACAGGGGGGGATGCAGGGGGAAATACCAGGGGTGATGCAGGGGGAAAATACAGGGGGGAATGCAGGGGGAAAATACCAGGGGGGAATGCAGGGGGAAAATACCAGGGGGGGGATACAGGGGGAAAATACAGAGGGGGATGCAGGGGGATGCAGAGCATCCTTGGCTCTTGAGGACACCAGGCAGCGTGCTTGTCATCCTTCCTGTAATCCTTGGCTGAGTAAGTGTCCCTGCCTGTACAGTCTTGCTCAGACACACTAGCCATAGCTCAACATATGCAGATGTGGCAGGGATCTGGTGGCTTGGTGGCTAATAACTGGCAGTTCCTGGACAACCCTCCTTTGGGAATCCAGATTTCCCCTTCCCAAGCACGCTGGAATTTTTATAGCCTGTGGTTTTAAATGCTGTAATTTCCATATGGCTGTGACACTGTATCCAGCCCTATCACAGCTCTGGTGGGGCTGAGCAAATCCCATGCTGGAGACCTGGAAGTGAGAAAGGAAAAGGAGCCTTGTGCTGGGTGCTGTGACTTTGTATCTGAATGCATGATACTTTCTTTGATTTATCTCTTATAACTGGACAGGGGCTGTGGCAAAGGTGGCTCATTCATTAACAAGTAACAAAAACTTGGCTCAAATTGTTAACGTTGCAAATAGAGCTCAGGGGCATCCTTGGGGTGCCTGTTTGGAAATCCCATGGGCAGTGGGTGTGTGGTACCCATTTCAAGGTCCCAGGAGGGTGTGGGGCTGGGGAGGTGGCAAGGGGCCATGGCAAACCCCATTTGCTGCAGGGGGGTAGCTGTGGGGGCTACTGTGAGAGGGACACAGCGCAGTGGGATGTGTGCCCAGACATCAGCTGGGAAATGAAGGCAGAGATGGTTCATCCACATCTGGAGTGGGTGTGAGCACCATCTGGTTCCCAGCAGCATCCCTGGCTTTGCCCCCTGGGTCCCTGTCCCTGTGGAAAAGAGGCAGAGCTCTGCTGATAACTCCCTGAGGCTCTTTGGCTTGTGCCATCTCACCCTCCTCATCCTGACACATGGTCCCAAAATGAGTATCTGTGTCAGGATGCTCATGGGTGTCTGTCTGTCTGTCCACTGTCCCTTGTTGTGTGTCCCCCCATGCTTTCATTGGCACTGGTGATCACTGTGGCAGAGCATCACCCTGTGGGAATTTGGCACTGGTGCTTTCTCCAGTCCCAGATAAATCCCACCAGATCCATACTGGGGTCTGGCTGCTCTGGGGTCTCATTGTGACCATCAGGCCCTGCTTGGATGTCTGCATCCCCCCTGTGTCCTGCTGCAGGGACACTGCCTGGGTCCAGCCACCTCTACCAGTCTCTGCCTTCTCACAAACTTGTGGAAAAGAGATTTCCCATTTCCTGGCCCCATCCCAAACTGGGTTTACACTCACTGCAATTGCAAAACTCACTGGAGGGGCCTGGCTGAGCTGAGCTGGGCTGCAAGAGCCACGTTTTCTTTGGGAATCAGATTAAGGCCCCTTCTTCTGCTGGGAGGATGCTGGTGACATGAAGTCTCTCTTTGTCCTGGATGGTATTTCTGGCCCAGCTGCAGAGGGTTAACCCTTTCTCATCCCACACAGTCAGGGTGACAAATGGCCCTTTGCTAAGCAACGGGGACCTTTTCCTCAGTGGCTGTGGGTGGAAGTGGGAGCGCTGCAGGCTGTGTCCTGCCCTGTGCAGCCGGGGCTGAAGTGGCAAAGCCTTGGTGCCTGGCATGGGGACCTCACTGTATGTGGCATGGGGACCCTCCTAATGCTTTCTGCTGCCTGGGATGTTTTTCAGCTCTTTATTCCCCCAGATAAACTAGGAGAAGGGGAATGCACTCCAGTCCTGCACTGGGACCAGAGCCATCCTAATGCTGGGATGGCACCAGGCTGTCTGGATGGCACAGAGGGACATGGGTGGGACATGGAGGGGACAGAAGTCACAGGGAGCAGAGAGAGAGAGAGCAGGAGAGCTGCTGGGAGAGCAGTTGCTGTGTCAGCAGTGCTCCCTGGGGTGCTGGTGCCCAGCCAGGCGCAGGAGCATCCTTTGGGTGGGAGAGCAGGAGGGTTTAATGGCCAGCAGCAGGGCTGGCTCTCTGCAGGGTCCTGTGCTGTTATCAGGGCGGCTCCTGATAAGAGCAGAGCAGGGATTTCCCCACAGGCATCCTGCACCGTGTCAAAGTGGCACCCAGAGGAGCTGGCCTGGCAGCAGGAGTGGGTGGGGGTTGGGGGGTGTGCTTCCAGACCACAGCTCTGAATTCCCCCCCTGCCCTACTGGGATGTGGTGTCCCTGAGGCTGGTGGAGGGGGGGTGCCACCAGCTCCCAGACCGGAGCCCAGGAGCAGATGGGAACCGAGCAGCACCCGCTCACAGCGCAGGGAGCTGTGGGGAAGCCATGCATTTCCCTCCCACCCCCCCCTTCCTCCCCCCCCTCATCCTCCTGACCTTTCCCCATCAAAATACAAAGCACTATTATTTGTAGGAAAGCACCTCCATCCGAGGAGACAGCTGGTGCTGCAAGCAGCTCGCTGGGGATGGCTCGCTGTTAATTATGCTGCAGGAGGCAGCTTGGCAGCTTGAATGGAGTTTTCCTTCTTTTCAAGGTCAGGGTGCCCTAAATTCTTTCTTCTTTACCTCCAAAGGGAGTTTATAGGTTTACCAGGGGAAGCACACAAAGGGTGGAGAAGGGCCCTTTATGCACAGCTTGCACAGATGCATCTCCATCGTGCTGCTGGGGATCTGCCTGTGTGTCTGGAAGGTCTGATGGACCCTCAGGACACCCCAGCACCCACTTTGCAGCTTGCTTCATACCAGGTTGATGCTGTGACCCCCAGGTATGTCACTGCCTGGGCAGCTCTGGAGCATCCTCATGCCACTACCCATCTAGAGAGGAGATGCTATTTTGGGGGTGAAATGGAGTTAAAACTACTGACCCAGGTTTGCTTGAGCTGTGGGTGAGTCAGGCAGCTGAATGTTTCACTCCATGCTGTTCCACCTTGCAGAGGGGATGTGTTCCTACCAAACATCCTCTGCCCTTGCTGCTGAGTCTGTGTTGACCATGCTGTTGGTGGTGAGAGAAACAGAGGGCGGTGGTGGAGGAGTGCTGGAGCTCTGTGAGGTGCCCCTTGGTCTGTCCTCCCTCTCTGCAGGGCAGGGTTTGGTGGAGCAGGTTGATGTCCAGAGGATAATTTGTCCTTTGTCATAGTGTCTTTGAGGGGGTAGCTCATGGTCTTGAGGAGGAGGGGTGAGGATTGCTCCTAAAGGAGAGGCAGCAGCTGAAGGAGCAGAGTGTGTTTCCTCTGGCAGGGCTGAGCTGTGCCACCCACAGGGCTCTCCTGGGGACTCTGGAGCATTTTGGTGCCAAGGCAGATGGGTCCCTGCTGAGCCAAACCTGTGCTCAGAGCTGTGGCCTGGCAGGAGGTGCCTGGAAGATGCTGAGTGCTCTTTGTGTCTGTCCAAACTGGCACATCAGCGGCCAAACCCTGTGGGGAGGGGGGGTGTTGGGAGGAATGGGGGGGTTTGCCTTGCTTTTTCCCAATATTTGTGACCCCAGAGTGGCTTCCTCAGCAAAGCCCATTCCCTCCTGGAAGATGATGGGTTGCTGAAGCACAGCAAGGAGCCTCCTGCCTTCTGTGCTCGAGCACACAGACACTGCAGATCCTCTGCAGAAGAAATGTGCTGGAGGAAGGGACAGTGCTGCAGGGTCACTGCTGGGATGTGACACTGGGAAATGAGGCATGGCCTCCCTGGGGATGGGATGTGAGGCCAGGAAGTGAAGCATGGCCCCCCCAGGGAGCAGGTGACTCACACCAAGGACACTGTGCCAGCTGCATGCCTGCTGGCCCATGGCAGCCTGGGAAGTGATTCCTTCCCTCCCTCCTGCAGCATGGGAACGGGCTGGAGGTGTCTGGCCAGAGGAGCAGTTTTGGGGACAGTGGGACTGGGACTGGTCCTGGTGCTGTGTGTGACATGGGGTCAGTGAAACGACTGTGGGTCAGTGATGCTGGCAGGTTCTACTGCCTGCTCCTGGCCAAGGCATGGAGGGAGCTGGGGGTGGTCGCTCTCTGTGCTGTCTCAGGATGTCCCAGTCCTGTGTGAAGGAGCCTGCAGGTCTCCAAAATGCTCCCAGCAGTGCCTTGCACCCCATGGTACCTGCTGCTCCACAGCTGACTGGGGAGATTTGAACCTCCAGGTAACTCCTTTCATGAGGGAGCTGGTGTGATACCTGCAGAGGTGTCTCACAGACAGGGGCTGCTGAAAGAAGCAGCCCCATGCCAAAAGGGAGGGAGCTTGAAAGAAAAAACCCAGCATCACTGGTAGACTTGGGAATCCAGTACAGTCAGAAGGGAAGAACCATCAATGTTCTGTAGCTCTTACAGCTCAGACCTCCTGGAGAGCTACCCAGCATGTTCAGAAGGGACCACAGCAGCTGCCTGCCAGAGCCCTTCCTGGGTGGTAACACCTACAGACCTGCAGCCAGGCCCTTAGAAAACTGTCTGTGCTCCTGCTACAAGGGATGGTGTCCCTTTGGGTGTCTGAGAAATGAAACTTTGGCCCTGTGCTCTGCAAACCCATGTCCTCTTCTTGGTTACGCTGCCTTCCACTGAGCGTGCTGGGGCTTTGTGGAGGTCTCTGGCTGTGCTTTTCCTTCTGCTATTGATCTGGGATTATAAATACAGCTGGCAGGGTTTCCAGGGTCATTGAGGACTTGCAGGTGGTCAGCACTGCTGCACTATTCCAACAATAAGAGTGATTTCCTAAGCCCTAGCAGTGCACTTTTACCTGGGATCAGTGGGGCACAGTGTGGGTTGGAAATGGCCCTGAGAAAAATGGTCCAGCTCCTGCTCCCTGCTCAAGGGAGGGGATGTTTCCTTGGAGCTGGGCAGCTTGGGGTGAAGCAGCCTTTGCCAGCAGCCCCAAGAAGTCCTGGTGAGGCTGTTTCCATCTGCAAAGTCTGGGTTATTCCTCAGAGCCTGGGGATCTGTGGTTGGAGCTGGCCAAGGGCAGAGCATTGCCCAGCACAGGGCAGAGCTGCAGGGCTGTTGGGGGGTGCAAGGTAGAGGATGGTGGTTTGGATTTTCCCCAGAACTGAGGGTACTATGGAAACCCTCCCTGCTGATCCTCTCCTCCCCTCACTCCTGACCTGCTCCTTCCTCTGCTGCCTCCTGGCCGTTCCTGAGCATCACTGCCAAACCACCCATGGACCCACCTTCCCTGAGCCCTACCAGCCCTGTGCCAATGCAGAGCTTGTCCCCAGTGCCCCGTGCAGCACAGCTGTCACACAGGGACCTGCTTTCAGCTGCAGAGATGTCAGAGAAAGCCATGCCCATAGGGCTGCATGAGGCAGGAACCTTCTTATTTTGGATTAGTTCTAAGCCCTAGGGCTGGATCTGTAGTTAGTTCAGATCCCTTGGTGCAACATAAACCAGCAAGAGTGCCTGGCTAGAACTGCTCCTAACTCTGGATTATTTTACTTTCCAAGAGAGGAACAATGACTGTGGGATTTTAAAATTCCAAATGGGGGATTTGGATCCAGTTCTTGGCTTGGTTGTGAGTTTTCTGCCTGACCCTGGGCGGGTCAGTCTGTCTGTCCCCCTGCACCATAGGGGTAAGGCTGCTGCCTTCCTCTGCCAGTCCATCCTGCCAGAGATGTGCTGGGGGAGCACAAGCCTGGTGGAACCCTGCTATTCCCAGCAGGAACAGAGATATTCTTGTGGTACCAAACCTTGGAGGTGGCTGATTGTCACTCTGTGAGCTCTCTGCTGTGCAGGTGGCCCCAGAGCCACGGAGAGGACCCAGAGCCTTTGTGAGGACAAACATGCTTAGCAGAGCCCAACTCACTTATTTGCTTTGAGGCCAAGGCTGCCCCAAGGATGCTTCATTGTCCTGAGCTGCTCGCTCCCCCACCTCAGGTTGTTTCTGGGAAGGATGAGATAGGAGCTGAAACAAAATATTTTCAATGCATTAATCTGAAAAACAACTTGCAGACAGTGTGAGCACCCATCCTGCTTCGGGTGCTTTTGCAGAGCTTCACTGACCAAGGGAGGAACTCTTCTATGGGTTGTTTTTTTTTCACTCAAACATGTCCATGGTCACAGGCAAGGCTAAAGCATCCCCATGTTTTCAGTGTCTTCAAATAACACCAGGAGCAAGATGTTGATTGTTGTGGCCTAGCACCTTGGGCTCACCCCTTTGCTGCTGGTCTTGGTTTGGGTAAGCAAAGCCCATGCTGGATGATGCTTAACATCTGCACAGCATTAGATGTGGTTAATAGAAGGGCAAGGACATGATCACACCTTGGGAGCCATTCACCTCAGATCTCCCCTTATTCTCTGTGCAAGCACAGCACCTCCATCTCTGCACTGGAGCTTTGCAAAGCTGGGATGAGCTGCTTTCCAGCTCTGCTCCTGCCTCCTTCCAGCTAACACAAGGCTGCAGTGACTTCTGAACAGACCCAGCTGCTGCTCTGGCAAGCCCAGTTTGGCATCTAGTGTTGGATTTTCCTGGAGATTAGGGAGATTAAGCCACTAATGCCCACTGATAGGGGTTAAAGCTTTATTAAGTCATAAAAAGTGGTGTAATCCAGCAGAGAGCTACACACAGCTGCAGCGTAAGCAGATTGAGCTGGGTTTCCTGCCTGGGTGCTGGGGTGGAGGTTTCTCAGAAGTGATATTTGTGGCACTTGCTGAGATGGGGGGGGGGGGGACACGTCTCACACCTTCTGAGCACCCATCCTATCCAGGGCAGTCCACACCAGCCCCCTGGGCATTGCAGGAAAGGGATGCTGCCCAGTCCTGGGCAGAGGAAGAGGAGCTGGTGGTCAGGAAGGGGAGAAGGAAGGGGACAGCCATGGGTAGTGGGGCAGGGTGGGCTGTGGTGCCACTGGCATGGGCAGAGGGCTCTGCCTCTGGAGCAGGAGTTTGGCAGTGGCTGATGATGCAGACACAGGTCGAAAAGGATGGGCAAGTGCTAGCCCCTGGCTTGCAGTGTGGGAAATGGAGTCGGTTGAGTATTGAGGACTGTGAATATGCAAATCTCTGTTAACCCTTTGTCACCTGCAGGCCTTTCACTGAGAGTGCAGATCTGAGGACTGCAGGCATATCCTGGGATCACAGGAGAGCTCAAAGGAACATGTCAGGACCAGGGGTCTGAGAGGGACAGGTTGGCTTTGCATCCCAGCTGTGGAGGGAGGGAGAGCCCCTGTGCCTGCTTCCCCAGGGCTTCCCATTGCAGCCAAACAGCACCAAGGGGGCTTCGACCCACATCAGGACTGGTCAGACCCTCAGGCTGCTGGTGGGAGCAGGGCTGATGGTGCAGCCCACCTGCCCAGGCCCTGCAGTGGGGCCCATCCTTCTGCTGGTGGGAAAGAGGTGGTGGTGAAGCTCTGATAATCGAGATACAGGGCAGGAAGGGCTTGTGGAAACAGATCCTATCTTTAGTCTGCTGAGCTGACATGGTTTTACACAGCAGCCAGGCTGGTGGGTGTAGGATGTTGCTTGGATGTGAGATGCAGCCCAGGGGTCTTCAGATGGCTGCGTGCCAAAGTGACCCCACGGCCTTAGCACCCACCTGAGGTGGGGTTTGGTCTCTGCTGGGACAGCTTCAGGGTGCTGGAAAGCAAAAGGCAAATCTCAGCGCCGGGGAGTGCCAGAAGGGCCGGGGTCCGGCCGTGCCCCCGTCCCTTCTCCCTGGAGCAGCGTGCTCATCCCTCCTCATCCCTCCTCGTCCCTCCTCATCCCTCCTCGTCCCTCCTCGTCCCTCCTCAGCCCTCCTCGTCCCTCCTCAGCCCTCCTCGTCCCTCCTCGTCCCTTCTCAGCCCTCCTCGTCCCTCCTCAGCCCTCCTCGTCCCTCCTCAGCCCTCCTCGTCCCTCCTCAGCCCTCCTCGTCCCTCCTCAGCCCTCCTCGTCCCTTCTCAGCCCTCCTCGTCCCTTCTCAGCCCTCCTCAGCCCTTCTCAGCCCTCCTCAGCCCTTCTCAGCCCTCCTCGTCCCTTCTCAGCCCTCCTCGTCCCTCCTCAGCCCTCCTCGTCCCTACTCAGCCCTCCTCATCCCTCCTCGTCCCTCCTCATCCCTCCTCGTCCCTTCTCAGCCCTTCTCGTCCCTCCTCATCCCTTCTCAGCCCTTCTCGTCCCTTCTCGTCCCTCCTCATCCCTCCTCAGCCCTTCTCGTCCCTCCTCATCCCTCCTCCAGGGCTGGGACCGTGCTGCGGCAGCCGCGGGGTCCAGCCGGGCTCCTTCCCCCCGGGGCCGCGGGTGTCGGGACGAGCCGCTGCGCATCCTGCCCAGGCTCTTCCCTCTCTTAATCCCGCCGGTCCCCCCCGCCCCGGCCCGGGACCGGCTCGTAGCGGCTGGGGGGATGGAAACTGGCCTGGGGCGAAGCAAACTTCCCGGGAAGAGGCTCCATCCCCCCGGGCCGGGCTGGAGGGGGAGGAGTGCGGGCGGGATGGGGAGGGGGGGTGGGGAGGAGGCAGGGTGATGGGGAGGGAGGAGGAGGAGGAGGAGGAAGGGCGATGGGGGAGGAGGCGGAGGGCAACGCGGGAGGAGGCGGGGAGCTGCCGGCTACCGGAGCCGCCGCCGCCACGGGTGAGTCGCCGGTGCTCGGGGGCGGGGGCTCGGCGGAGGCGGGGGGCAGCGGAGAGTGGGGGGGCTGAGGGGGAGATGTGCTTTTTTTGGGGTGGGGGGGGGGGGGGAGCTGTGAATTATTCTGGGTGATGGGGTGAGAACGTGGCCGGGGAGGGGGGTTCCCGCCGGTTCCCACGGAGAGCCCCCGGCACGGCACCCCAGCGCGGTGGGGGGGGGGCCGGGGCAGGGGTATCCGGGTGCGGCCGGGGCGGAGGGTAAAGGGGGGGGTCTCCCCGCGGCCCCCGGGCGGTCCCTCTCGTCCTGAGCCCCACAAGCGGGGCTGTTGTTCGGCGGCAGCCTGGCCGCGATGCCGGCATTGTCCGGGCATGAATAGCGGCTGTGGCTGGGGAGGGGGGGGGGGGGCACCTCCTGCGGGGTCTCCTTCTGCGGGGTCCCTCCCGCCCTGCTGCCGCCCCCTCCCCAGAAAAGAGCCCTTGGGGCTCTTGGGATGCAGTTGCCCTTCTTTTAAAAATCAAACCCGACCAACCAACAAGCTAAAAAACCCAACTAAAACTCTTACCCCCTAAAAACCGACAAAACAAAGGGGGGGGGGGCGCAAAGCAAACAAAAAAAACCCCCAAAATTATAAAAATACCCAAACCCAGGGTGGAAATCCCTCCTTGCGACTCCAGTGCCCGGGTGCTGGCAGCCCTGGTGCTGCTGCCTGCTGCTTTTCTGCCACCGGAGGTGCAGAAGCCAGGAGCTCGGTCAGGCGGGGGGGCAGCCCGGGTTTGAAGCAGGGGGGCTCTGGGCACACGCAGCCCTGCCAGGGGCTGGTGCCGGGGTGCCCCGCACCGCTTTGGGGGCTGCGGGAGGTGGCGAGCCCTGCCTGCCTCTTTGTTTTCAAAGCCTGGAGCTCTGCAGAGAAGCCATGGCGGGGTGAGAGGGGCTTGCTCTTGCCGTGGGGCTGGGAAGGGTCTGTGCATCCTTCCCGCGCTGAGCGCCATCTCCCAGGGTGGGCAGGGGCTTGGGAGGGGGTTCCTTCCCCAGGGCCACCCTGGAATCGGCTCTGCGTGGGCACCCCGAGCCTGTCCGCAGGGAGCCAGGGCTGTGCTGACCGCCAGCATCAGGGCCGGGTGACGGAGTGGCTTTTGCTGACATCGCTCTGTAGGAGAGTTGTTGTTCCCCCCCCGCCAGGCTCGTCCCCAGCGAGGCAGGGCTGCTCTGGGGGTCAGCCCTTGCTCCACCTCCGAGGGAAGATGATGCTTACAGAGCTGGGGCTGCGTGGGCAGAGACCTCCGCCCGGGGCTGGGTTTGCAAGGTTGGAGCAGGCAAAGGCTGGGGATGGCTCATGATTCAAACTTCCGTGGGCAAACAGAAGGAGAAGAGCGCTAGCAGCTCCTTGCAGGTCTCTCCTCAGTGGTTCCGAGCTGCTGCCTCACGTGGCTGGAGAAATGAGGATGTTGGGTCGTGTCTGAGCAGGGAAGGGTGGTGGTCGGCCCCATGCCATACCTGGCTACCCCCAGGCTTTGTGAGCCATCAGGCAGAGCTGGCACCGTGGTTTGACCTCTGGGACAAGCTTGGTGCGTCCCAGCCCAGAAACACCCACCGCAAGCCCCCGTGGCAGCCGAAGGGTTAAGCTGCGAAGGGAAGCAGCTCTTTGGAGCTGCCTGGGATGCAAAGCCTCCATCTCTTGTAAATGAAAGAGTGATCCAGGGGTGAGCAGCAGAGGGGCAAGCTGCAGAGGAGCGTTTCCGGAGCAGGGAAGGGGAAGCACACAGCAAGCAGGGACGGAAGCACAGGCGGTGAGCAGGGATGGCTTGGCCTGTGTGGCTGCACACCCTGTGTGCCCACAGCTCACGTGCCTGTCGCAGCACTCACTCCAGAGCAGGAACTGCTCTTCCTCCTTGGATTTCTGAAAATAGGCTTATCCCCCTGCATGAAAAAAATCATCCTGAAAAGCCTTTGTGCTGGGAGCATCTTGCACGCTGTCACCTGGCTGCCTCTCTGACAGCTCTCACGTGGGTTTGGCCCAATGAAGTGTAGTTAAGCAGCATCCTCTGCTATTTCTGGGTCGTGTCTGTTGGCACCTGGGTGGAAATGCAAGCTGAGGAGGAAATGACGGGTTGGGAGGTGGGCCTGGGCTGGCAGCCAGCCTGAAACCATAGCCCAGTGCCCAGGGAGGTGAGGGACCAGCTGCAGCTGGGGCTGGTTGTGCTCACATGGGTGCAGTCAAATAACAGAACTGTCCCTTAATTGCAGGCTGGTGCTGCAGGGTCTGCAGCAAGGGGTGCCCCGTGCTCCAGGATGGGCGCTGCTCTGGGGCGCTGGCTGCCCCTTCCCCCAGCTCCCCCAGTTTTGGATCAAACCTTCCTTTATTTTCCCTGGTACCCACACATCTCTATGGGACAGGGTCGGATCCATTCAGCACCAGGGGGTGCCACAGTGGCTCTCACCAGGCAGCCAGACCAAGCAGAGGTCCTTGGGCCACGCTGGGTGTGCATCCAGCCCCAGCTTTGCTGCCTCCCACCCTCCCCACACTTCCCTTGGACTGGGAAACTGTGGCTTTGCTGCCTCTTCTGTGGGTTGGATCCAGTTCTATAGGTCATGTGGGGAGGGATGGAGGGGTGTGGGGGTCAGGTGCACAAGGTCCCCACTCAGGTGATGAAGCCTCCTCATCCTCAGGGCATGACATAGCAACTGCACTTGCCTCAGCTCCAGGGAAGTTGGTACTGGTCCAGAAGGTCCATGGAAGTAACACTTCTCTCAGAGTCTCTTGCAAAATATCCATCCCCTGTTGCTTGAAAGATGCCAAAGGCTTCGTAGCCGAGCGGTTGCTGGCTCGGTGTGTGAGGGGGAGAGGCCCCAAAGGCTGTGCTTGCTGCAGTCCCGCCAGCCGACTGTAGCCAGGAACTATAAATTCACTCTTTGGTTCTAAAAGTGTCTCTGTTCCACCCACCAGGAACAATTTTTGTAAGGCTGCCGCTCCCAAAAATCGAAAGGTTACTCAGTCTAGCACTGCTCCCTCAAACATCTCTGGATGCTCAGCTGCCTGGGGAAGAGGTTGTGTTTTCACACCCCGATACACCGCCGCTCGCTGCTTTGGATCTCTGGGTTTGTCTGAACCTGTCTGGGCTCCATCAGCAGAGGGGGTGGCAGCAGGGACAGGGAGGGGATTGTCCCTCTCTGCTCTGCCCTCCTGAGGCCCCAGCTGGATCCTGTGTCCAGAGCTGGGGCCCAACACAAGAAAGATGTGGGGCTGTTGGAGAGGGGTCAGAGGAGCCACGGAGATGCTCAGAGGGCTGGAGCAGCTCCCCTCTGGAGAGAGGCTGAGGGAGCTGGGCTGGGTCAGCCTGGAGAAGAGAAGGCTGTGGGGGGACCTCATTGCAGCCTGCCAGTCCCTGAAGGGAGCAGAGGAACAGGAGGGGAATCAGCTTGTTCAAGGGCAGAGACTGGCAGGACAAGGGGGATGGAGTGAAGCTGGAGGAGGGAAGGGTTAGATTGGATATTAGGGGGAAGTTCTTTACAGAGAGAGTGGTGAGGGGCTGGAGCAGGCTGCCCAGAGAGGGGGTGGGTGCCCCGTGTCTGGGGGTGTTCAAGGCCAGGTTGGATGGGGCCCTGGGCAACCTTGTGTAGCTCCAGGCCTGAGGTTGGTGTCCCTGCCTGTGGCAGGGGGTTGGAGCTCTGTGACCCTTGGGGTCCCTTCCAACCCTTACCAGTCTGTGATTCTATGACAAATCTGGAAGCCCATGGTCTGTGCTGCCTGGAGCCAAGGCCAGTTATCCCACGTCCTGGTCCTCTGGGTGCTTGAGGCTCTATGGAACTGGTTGCAGGGTCACCAAAGGTGGCAAGTGCTTGGTGATCTCTGCGTCCCAAGGATGTGTCTTTGAGTCAGCCCAGCAAGTGTCAGCATCTCTCTGACAATGCGTGTGTGTGGTGTGTGGATCGTTGGAATCTGCCTGCTGGGAGGATGGAGTGGGCAACCGTGGCAGAGGTGCAGCCTCCTGGCCTCTCTCCAGTGGCTCCGCAGCTCCTGAGTGCCAGGTCAGTGCCCAGCCCCACTCCAGGATCAGCTCTACCCTCCTGAATCACCAGTATCTCGCTCCCCGTGCATCGCTGGAGCAGGGCACAGAGCTGCTGGGTCTAACTGGGAGCTGGGCTACACAAGATGTTTCTGGTTCAGCCTTGAAAGGGTTATTTGACCTGTGTGTATCTGCAGGGGAAACACTTGTCCCCTTCCCCAAATCCTTGCTGAGGACTTGCAGCCCTGGGGTTTGGGTGAGCCTGCAGCCCCTGCTGCATCCCCTGCTCCCAGCTGACTTGGGTTATGGCCTTGTGGCATCAGCACAGTGTTTCTAAGCCCTGTTTGCTGACAGCCCCTCACCAGTGAAAGCCCATCCCACAGCTGCCCGCAGGCAGCGTCCAGCTGGCTGGAGGAGCAGGGGGCTTCCTGGGGGGGCTCCCGGGGCTCCCCTCCCTGCGGGGTGCCTTTTATCTGCTCCTTCACAGATGTTGGGTTTGGCTTGTGTCTGACGTGCATTAATTACAGCGCAACAGCCTGGAGTCTTTGGCAAAATCAGCTTTAGAGCAGCTGTCCTGAGTCAGCCCGGCGCCCTGGGTCTGTTCCCGCTCTGTGCAGCGCAGCCCTGATGCTCTCAGCATCCCCTGTGCCTGCATGGGGAGGCTTTCCCTGCCAGATGACGTTCAAATACAGTGCAGACACGTGTTGCAACGTGCCTCATATTTTACCTGGGAGCGCAGGAGCCAAGCCAGCACCCTGCACCCCTCCCCAGCCTCCCAGCCCAAGAGGAACCAGCAGCTGTGGTATGGTGGCACTGGTGAAGTTCTGGTGCACGAGGTGTCATCCTGCTCTTAGCCAGGATGATCAGGAATTCCTGACAGTGTGGCATGTTCCCTCAGTCCATCCCTCCTCGCAGCGCTGGCACTGAGCACCACAGGGTTGGTGGTGTTCCCTGCAGGTCACACCAGTACAGGATCTCCCCGTGGTGCATCCCAGGGCAGCCACTGGTTTATTTCTAGGATCTTTCTTCTGCTCCAGTTTATTTCTAGGATCTTTCTATTTCTGACAAGCATCTGCCAAGAGTGCTCCCTGCCACCCAGCGCTGCCACCCCCTGTGCCTGTGCCCTAGAGTGGTCCTGCAGCTCAGCCGCATCCTGCCTTTGCTGGCACAGACTCCTTGGAGCCAAGTGGGGTGTTTGAGCCCTTGCTAAGAAAAGACCAGCTGGGTGCTGGGAAGCTGCAAAGGAAAGTGATGGTCTGGGTTGTGGCATTTCCCTTGGGACTCTGCTGGTGCCACTGGGCCACTTGTGTCTTTGCATCCCCGCTGCCCTGCAGACCCTCCTGGTTGCAATATATTTTATTTTTTTCCCAAAGGGGTGCAGGTGCTAGAAGAAAATGTCCTTTGTATGGCTTTTATCCCCACAGGAGCTGAGCAGGAGCAGCGTGGGCCGTGCCACTAGCTGTTTTGCCTGAGTGCATCCTGGGTGGCAGTGCGCCTGCGTGCTCCCTGGAGACAAACAGCCGCCTGCCATCACCCACCCGCGCTTCCTGTGGCTTTTCTCTTGCTGGGGGGGGGTTGGAACTGGGGCATCCTGAGCCCTTCTGGTCACACTGAAGTCAACACGGTGAGACAGCTGGGGACAGGTTTGCTTGCACATCTCCCCCAGCCCAGGGAGGGGGTCAGCCCCTTCTGCACGCTGCTTGCTTGTTAGCGGGGCTTGATTAGAGGAGCAGCAGCCAGGAGGTGCTGGAGATGCTCCTGGCCTTGAGGGTGGCTTTCTGCTTCTGTTTAATGTCTTCATTTCTCAGTGTGCCTTATCTCACCAGGCTGCTGTCCTGCTGGGCCAGTGCTTGGGCTGGCAATGCCTACAGGAGTGAGACGTGGTGCACAACGTGGCACTGCTGATGGTGGCAGCGTGTTTGCCACATGATTTAGGGGCGTTTTGGGGTGCATTGAGGTTGTTTTTTTCTTTCTCTAGCTGTGCATAGGGATATTTTCCACTTTGGGCCTTGTTATTTTGGAACAGTGCTAATGGGAAGGTCTGTGCCTGGTCAGCTTTGCAAGGGGCAGCTCTGCTGTGTGTGCAATACCTTGAACACGTGTGTGCCCCGGGGGAGCCTGTTGCTGCTGCGTGTGTCTGTTATGGTGTGTTTGCTCCCTGGCTTGAGGATCAAGGGTTGGAAAAAGGTGTCCAAAGTGACCCATCAGTCCTTGGGGTCAGCTCTAGGTTTGCTTTTATTATTATTATTTTTTAAATTAGGTTTTTTTCTTCTTAGCCTCTGTTTAAGTAGGTGGAAACGCTGCTGCGCTTGCAGGAAATGAGCGCTTCCGCCTTGCACACCCCATCAGGCTCCGGTCTGACACTGCTCCCACAGCTCCTGCCCATCACTGGAGGAGAAGGGGTGACAGGCTTGTGTTTGGAGGAGCCCCTTTGGACCAGCCATGCTCCTCCAGACAAATCCCTTTGGAGGGAGGGAAGCAGGGAGGGAGAGAGAACCAGGTAGCACCTCTCAAACACCAGAAATACCAGCGAGGTGAGAAGATGAGCTGAGAGTTCTATTGCTGTTTGGAGGAATGAAGAGGACTTTGCAATAAGTCCTTTGCAAATAATAATGGGTTTAGAATATAATAAATTATTAAAATTAATAAATAATCATTGCAAGAAGCTTAACAAAATAAAATGCTTGCTTAGGTTGGTGGTTGCAGGGACAAGGCATCAAGCAAGAGCAGTGGGATGGGGAGGACTCTCAGAAGCCTGTGTTCCTAAAACCCACCTCCCTGCTTGCAGCAGAGGAGCTTGCCATGCATGGCAGATACCTCCAGGACCTTGCAAAGACCAGGCTGACTTCATGTGTGTTCTGCCTTTGGTGTATATGGGGCATGCTCTGCAGGTAGCATGGACCAGCTGGGGCTGGGTGGGAGCAGACGCATCGCCCAGTAGAGCACTGGGGGCAGTTTGTCCTTCCTGGTGGCAGATGCTCCTGCCTGGTGCCTGGGGGAGTGGGTGGTCCCCCCAGTTTTGTTATGAAGGTGGTAGGTGTACACTTGTTTCTCCTGAAGTGCTTTTCTAATCTAGAGCTGTCTCACAGGGGAGGCAAGCAACCTGCTTCTGGGAAGCCGAAGGGTTTGTGTTCCTGGGTGGGTACTGGCAGAATGAGAGCAGCATGGTGAAAGCTCCGTGGCTGTGTGGGTGCTGTCTGCTGTCAGCCCTTCCAATGCAGATGCCTTGGGTTTTTTGACAAGGAACAAGCTGGGGCCAGCAGCCTGTGTGCTGTGTCAGCTAGAGCTTGAGGAAGGCACGTGTTGGTGGATGCTGAGGAGTTTTCTCTGTCTGCAAAGCTATCCAGTTCCCTGAAACGTGGCTGCCAGGCATTCCCACCAGCAGTCTGGGCAGTGCTGTAATTACAGCGGCACAGAGGAGCGGGCAGGGCAGGCTGTGTTGGTCCACAAGCCTGTAACGGCAACGCCTGGGCACAGGGCCGTGCTGCTAAAAGCCTTTGTCACTCACTGAACAAACTCCTGGACTCGTGCCTTGGCTTTCTCAGGGCTGAGTCCCACTCTGCAGCAGTGGATCAGCTGCTCACAGGACCTGGTGTGCTTGCTGCCCTCCATAGCAGCATCCCTTTGCTGTGGCAAGCTTGGTGATGTGGGCAGGGATCAAGGTGAAGCCAGTACATTTAGAATCATAGAATGGCCTGGGTTGGAAGGGACCCCAAGGATCATACAGCTCCAACCCCCTGCCACAGGCAGGGACACCAACCTCAGGCCTGGAGCTACACAAGGTTGCCCAGGGCCCCATCCAACCTGGTCTTGAGCACCCCCAGACACGGGGCACCCACCCCCTCTCTGGGCAGCCTGTTCCAGCCCCTCACCACTCTCTCTGGAAAAAACTTCCCCCTAATATCCAATCTAACCCTTCCCTCCTTCAGCTTCACTCCATCCCCCTTGTCCTGCCATCATCTGCCCTTTTAAACAGTTGAATCCCCTCCTGCTTATAATCTCCCTTCAGGGACTGGCAGGCTGCAATGAGGTCCCCCCACAGCCTTCTCTTCTCCAGGCTGACCCAGCCCAGCTCCCTCAGCCTCTCTCCAGAGGGCAGCTGCTCCAGCCCTCTGAGCATCTCCGTGGCTCCTCTGACCCCTCTCCAACAGCCCCACATCTTTCTTGTGTTGGGCCCCAGCTCTGGACACAGGATCCAGCTGGGGCCTCAGGAGGGCAGAGCAGAGAGGGACAATCCCCTCCCTGTCCCTGCTGCCACCCCTCTGCTGATGGAGCCCAGGATCCCATTGGCCTTGCGTGCTGCCAGAGCCACTGCTGGCTCATGAAGGGGAATCCCAAATCTAATGTAATTACAGGTGAAGGAAGATTCCCTGTGCTCCTTGCCCTTAGCCGCCTGGTGCCCCGAGTCCCCACTTCGCCCTTCATTCCTGCTTGGGATACAACTGGCAGCTCCTTCCATTCCCTGCCAGGAGCAGCATATCCCCAGTGTGCCTGGCACTGCCTACCCCCCCTGAGCACCCTCTCTTTGCCTCCACAGGTCCAGAGGCAGTTCCCAGCCACGTACCCGGCATGACGGACGCTTCCCGGGATGCCGGCCCCAAGCAGCCAGCGCCGACACGGCCGGAGAAGCCGGCTGCAGACTTTGGCTACGTGGGGATAGACGCCATCCTGGAGCAGATGAGGCGGAAAGCCATGAAGCAGGGCTTCGAGTTCAACATCATGGTCGTGGGTGAGTTCTCCCCTGCGCCAGCTGCCTGCAGCGTGCTCGGCGAGTTGTTTTGGTTCTTCTCAGTTGCTGTTTGTCCTCTCTGGAGCAGCAGTATAGGCTCAGCGTTGGGGTCTTTGCCTTAGGAGTCAGCAAACCCTGCTCCTGAGGAGCTGCCTTGAAGTCAGCTGCTGTTAAAGCTGGTGATGTGATGTAGCCCGGGGTCCCATGCGGCTTTCTGCATCTTGGGGTGCGTTTCCTAGAGGCACATCCCAGCAGGGAATGACCCGAGGGGTGTCAGGACTCACCCAAGCTTGCAGAGAGCTCCCTTCCCACTCTCCTGGGAGCCCTGTGCTGGTAGGAGCGGTCAGAGAGCACATCAGGGCTCGAGGCGCTGCTGAGCCTTGACCACAGCCCTGACCCTTGCTAGCATTTCCAGCAATAAATTGCTGGTACGATCCCTGCCTGTGAGTTTTCTCCTATTTAAGAGATTGTGCTGAGCAGTGGCAACAAGGACCAGGGAGGAAATGCTGCCTGTGATTTACTGCTGGGAACTGAGCAGCCAGAGGGTTTGTGTGGCTGGGTCACTCAGCTTGAGCAGCTTCTACTACCTGTGGCTCCTCTGGGGACGTGTGGTGTGGCATAGGGGTACAAGGACATCCCAGAGGGTGTCCACATGCAGGGAGGGAGGGATGGGAGGGTGCATGTCCTAGTCCTGCTGCCTACACGCTCCCGTTCGTTCACTTTCTGGGTCTGCAGGGTGTGTGGGATGAAGGAGCTTTATTTCAGCTAGAGGCCACTGGCTGCATCACCGCTGCTCCGGCTGCAGCATCTGCTGTGGGGTCTGTGCTCCTGCAGCCCCTTGGCTCCCAGGGTCAGGGTCTGCACCAGCTGCTCACCAGCAGAATGCTGGGTATACTGGAGAGCTGGGCAGGCACTGCAGGACACTGGGCAAGGGGGACAAGGGAAAAGAAGTGAGGAAAAGGGAAAAAAAAGGAGCCTCTTTCCCTTCCCCCCCCAGCTATCTGTGTCTGGCCTGTCCCTGTGGAGCCCCTTGCAGGAGCTGGGCTGTGCTCCTGGGGGTCAGGCTGTGCAGGAGCAGCTCTCCTTGCCTGAATCTCCCAAGGGAGGTGCAGGGGGATGAGAAGAGTAAAGTCTGGGCCATGGCCTGTGGTGTGGTGATGGGGTCTCACCATCCTGTTTCCTCCTGTGAGTTGTGTAGGGCTGTGGGTTGAGCAGGGATGCCCATGGGGAAGGAGCCCCCCCAGCCCTGGGTGACTTCCTGGGCTTATGGGAGGGCCTGATCTAGCACTAGCTAACTCTAGAATTGCTACTAGTGTGCTGTAGCTTCTCAGCAAGCTCTGCTGATGCTCTGCCTTTCTCATTTTGATATTTTGAAACCCAGATTGATCTATGGGGAGGACTCCCTGGGCTGGGAGACGGCTCCAAACCTGCTCACTGCAGAACCAGTTCTTGCAAAGGTTGTTAACAAACCCAGCTCTTTGCTGCCAGGGGAGCAGCACTGCTGGAGCAGAGGGCTCTAGGCACTGACCCTGGGTGTCTGCAGGTCAGATTTGCATGAACTGAGCCCCCATTTATTTCCCTGCCATCCCTCTGTGAGCAGGCTGTGCCACAGCAGCACCCAGCTTTCTGCTCTGCAGATGTGGAGGGGCGTTGAGGAGAGGCTTTGCCTTGGCAGCGCTGTGTGTGGTATGAGAGCCCGTGCTGCAGCGCGCCTGGAAAACATTGTTCTTCCCTTGGCAGGCTCTGGGCTGACTGTTTACAGGCTGGGGAATTCGTGGCAGCATAAACAAGCTGAGCTCTGGCCTTCCCAGCAGACACAGGGAGGGATGCAGGAGGAGCAGCACCTCATGGGGTGCCCTGTGGGGAGGGGATGCTTTGCTGGGGCTTGGACATAGCAGCCAGTCCTTGTCCTGCTGCATTTCTTTAGGGGATGGTCAGGCTTCTAGGGATTAGTTTGGCTCCTTTATTCCCACCTAGTCTAAGCCATGAGTCCTTCCACTGAAATCATTGCAATCCCTGTTTTGTAGGTGGGAGATGCAAGGAGGGAGGTGCCTTCTGCACCGGAGGTGGGAGTTGAGCACTACTCCCAGGCTGGCATCACTGTCCTTGCACCATGTCCTTGTGATGAGGCTTTTTGAAAATCTGCCCCTCTATTCCAGGGTCCCTGTTCAAAAGGGTTTCAGCAGCCTGACTGAAGCTCTGGGCTGAGGTCAGCTTAGTCCCCTGAGGCTGTTGGGACAAGAAAAATGGTCAAAGCTTAAAAAAAAAACCCAAAAGCTTAAAAAAAACCTGTTTTCAGATAGCAGAGAACAGGGACCACCAGGCTCCAGCCAGGTCCACGTGTCTCCTTTGCACCCCAGCTGTGACAGTGGCTGGTGAAGAGGGTTTCCTTGCCCTGGATTGTGGCGTGCTGTGGGTAGCATTGCAAGCTCAGCTCCCAGAGGCTGTTTGAGCAGGGTGTGGGATGGCCAGGAGGTGATGCCCACTGCTGATCTTAACTGTTGGCTTAGCACTGGGGGCCTCTGGCAGCCTGGGTGTGTCAGGGTCCTGGAGGATGGAGGTGAAATCCTTGCTGGCTTCATGCTTAGAGATACTCTGTGGTGCCAGTGACATGCTGGCAGCGATGCCATGATAGCTGGCTTCAGCATGGCTTGGGAAAACTGGGCTTGAAGGGGCTCTGTGCTGTGTGCAGGAGCTCTGTAGTGATTACAGGGGGCACAGGATATCTGCTCTAAAGCCAAGCATCTCACCCCCAGGTTTTGAGGAGTTGCTCTGTTTTCTTTGCTCTGGAACAATGATTCTCCAAGCTCATGGCACAACTGGTCTGGAGAGTTGAGAGTTGCTGCTGTCCTTCCCACACAGACCAGCCTCAGCTCTGGGGTGTAAAGCTGGAAAATGCTTCTCTCTCAAAGCTGTTTTTTTCTGGAATTGTGGAATCTCATGTGCTTCCTGGGATGTTGTCCATGGGACTCCAAGTTGCTCCTGGCCTAGACCTGCTTCAAGGCCGCCAGCTGGTCCAGTTGCAAAAGCAAGTCCATCTGGGAAACAGCAGCAGATGCTGCAGGGCTGAGGCTTAGAGGGCTTTTGGTGCTGCTAGTCCTGCCCAGCAAAGGACTCACCAAGCTGCTCTTCATCCTTCCCCATGGAGCTGGACAGGAAAGGCTGCAGGAGGGTGAAGGCACAGATGTGTGGGGATGGTCCTTCCTGGGACACAACATGCCAGGATGTCACTGCAGCTCTTGAAACACCCCTGACAGTGTCTGCCTGTCCTCAGGGTGGCTGTGGGTTTGGCTAGATGCAAGGGACTGGCTCTTGCCCTGCTCACTGCCACCAAGCTGGCTGCTCTGGAGCCAGGGAAGGCACTGGCTGCCCCCAGCATCCTCCTGCCTCAAGATAAACTTGAGCTCCTTGAGCCCAGGAGGCTGCAGAGAAGCAGTTGCGCATCTTGCATCCCTCCTCCAGATCCAGGACAGGCTGAGTCCATCAGCATCCCCATCCCCTGGCCCCTGAAAAAACAGCCCGGAAACAAGTGAGTGCTGACTGTGGTTTCTCCTGCTGTTTTCCAGGTCAGAGTGGCTTGGGGAAGTCTACGTTAATCAACACCCTCTTCAAATCCAAAATCAGCCGGAAATCTGTACAGCCAACTTCTGAAGAGAGGATCCCCAAGACCATTGAAATCAAATCCATCACTCATGGTGAGGCTCTGCAGATCCCACCTGGTGCTTTGGCTTTTGGTCCTGCTCTGCCTTGTGTCTCCAGGGGCTTGTGGGGGGTGTGGACCTCCACTGCCTTCAGTCTGAAGGGGCTTTTATCATTCAGAGATGCTTGCAGGGCTGGCAAAACACCTATTTTCTCTTTATCTACCTGCATTTACTTAGCTGTGATGGAAGGGAACAAGTGAAGTGGCCACATGGGTGGCACTTCAGGGCAGATGTGGTTCTGCATCCTGTTGGAAGACTGGTCTCTGCCTGTTGGTGGCTGTGATGGTGCATTTCTCCCCTGCGGGCAGCTCTCCAGCTGGTTTTGGGAGAGCAGGCTTGGCCAGAGTGCCCATCTACACTGGCCTCATGCCCCACCTTTCCTCTCCATTGCAGAGATTGAAGAGAAGGGGGTTCGCATGAAGCTGACAGTCATCGACACCCCGGGCTTTGGAGACCACATCAACAATGAGAACTGGTGAGCTGGGGACTGGTGTGGAGGGAAGGTGGCCGAGCCCCAGGGCATCCTGATCCAGAGCAGGTGCTGAGGGCCATAGCTCCTGTGCTGCCTGCACTCCACGGGGAGCAGGGGAGAGGGTCACTGTGGGTGTCAGCATGGTGCCACGCTGCTCAGGGCTGATCCAGGGCTCTGTGGGAGCCCACAAACATCCTGCTGTTCTGGGCATGAGACAACCTTTGTTCGCGGCTGGGAGCAGCTGTGTGCCAGCATGGCCAGTCCCTGGACCTCACTCATGTGCCTCTGAAGGCTCAACGCTGCCAGGAGTCCCCAGGACAGTGTCAGGCTGTGCAGGACAACCCCCCCCTCCCCAGGCTGGGCAGGGCTGGCCTGGCCAGCTGATGGCAGGTGCCTTCTTGTTGCAAGCTGGGCTTTGGGGGGCTGATGCCACTCTTGCTCCTGTGCCATGACACCGTGCAAGGAGCCAAGGGACACCCCCAGCCCTGCCCTGCCTGGCAGCTGGCTCTAGGGAGAGAGAGTGAAGGACATTTTAGGCACTGGTTTGTCAAAACCAGCCAGTAAAACCCCCCTGTCATAGTGTGGGGAGTTGCCAAGCAGTGAGAGTGTGAGGTCTGTGATTTCCCTGCTGCCCACAGTCACTGTGTCATGGGAGCTACTGGAGCTAAAACATTCCCAGTGTGAGTGTGCTTTGGGTTGGTTGGTTTGGCTGATGGGATTCTGTAAGATGCTGAGCATCCCTTCCATCTGGGGCTTTGCTTCACCCTGTCTGTCAGTCCAGGTGGGACGTTCAGGGTGGTCCAGATCCCTCAGGCAAACCCTGTGTTCTTCTCTCTGTGTAGCTGGCAGCCCATCATGAAGTTCATCAATGACCAGTACGAGAAGTACCTGCAGGAGGAAATCAACATTAACCGGAAGAAGCGGATCCCCGACACGCGGGTGCACTGCTGTATATACTTCATCCCAGCCACCGGCCACTCGTACGTACCCCAGTACCCCACCATCCTCACCCAGACCCTCAGGGCTTCCCTCTCCTGTTTCCTGGGGATTTGAGGAGTTTGAGGACAGCAGGAAGCTCTTTCCTAGGGCTGGAACCCTTGCAATAACACAGCAGAGCTGCTGTACTGTGGAAGAACATGGTGTTTCCTCTTCTGAGGGACCATAAGAGTCACTCTGAGCTCCAGTTAGCAGCGTGCTTTGCTTTGGTCACCTTGACTGAGGGTGTGAAACAGTCACTGAGCTCTCAAATGGCACAGAAAGGCTTTTTGCAAACAGGACTTTTTTTTTTTTTTTTACCCTGCTGTGCCCCTGCCTTTGTAAGGGGAGAAACCAGTTGTCTTCGTGCTACGAAGGGAGTGAACACCCACACCCTTTAAGGGTATTTTGTAGGTTGTTTGACTAGTCTGCAAGTGGGATGCAGTTTATTCAGTGCAGAGCTCTCCTGGCTCTGGCACTTCTCAAGTGACAGCATCAAAGGCCCAGATCTTGCTTCTCCTTTTTTTTTCCTTCCCCCTTCCCCAGGCGTGCAGCCTGCAGAGAAAATCTGGGGCACTTAAAATGCCTTGAAAAACGTGTCTTCAAGTATCACAACATAAAACAAGACCTCAGTTTCCTTTTGATTTCTGTCAATTCCTTCCCTTTCTGGCTCTGTCTGCCAGGGGATTTTTTTTTTTTGGGGGGGGGGGGCTCTGTTTTCAAAAGCAAACATAAGCTGCCAGCGCTGTATCAATGTCAGCCTCTTCCTCTTCCCCCTGTAGAGATTTATTCTGATAGAAAAGACTTTGTTTTACTTCAGTCAGTGGGTAGACCAAAAATGCATCCTTCTCTGGAATAGAATGACCACAAGGGCCAGTTAGGCTCTTCTTGTGTAACTGGCCGCCGACTGGGAGCAGAGGGGCTGATGAAAACGTTTATGGTTTGATATGATAAAGCAGAAAGCATTTTAAAGAGAGGTGATGTTTTGAGGCCAGCCTAGTGTTTTGAGGCCAGCCTAGTGTTTTGAGGCCAGCCTAGTGTTTTGAGGCCAGCCTAGTGTTTTGAGGCCAGCCTAGTGTTTTGAGGCCAGCCTAGTGTTTTGAGGCCAGCCTAGCTTGTTGGTCCTGCTTATCTCAGCCCCCATCTGCAGACCCTGCCTTGGCAGGCTGGAGCCTTGCAGTGTTTGCTATGTTGGAGCTTTTACTCATAGCTTTGGGTGTTTAACCCTTAAAAGCTTGGATCCTGCAGGTAATTGAGCTGCATGGAGGTTGCAGATTTTGGAGGGGGGGTGGTGATGTGGAGCCCCGTCCCCGTGTTCCCCGCTGGAGCCTCTCCGGCCGCGCGCTCTGGTTTCTCTCACCCTCTGGCTAAGAGCAATTGCAGGGAAGTTCAGCTGCTTTGTTTCTTTCTCTCCAACCAACATGTGTTTCCAATATCCGAGCGAGCCCGGCGGTTGGAGGCCGTTGTTGCTGAGCCCTGTGTGGATCCTCCTTCCCTGTAGCCTGATAGCCCGGCTGGGGCCGGCGCTCATTCCCTGGCCATGGCTTGGGGCACTGTGCTTTCCTGCCCTGGTGTCAGAGTTGGCCTCTTGCTCCCACATCCTGTCCTGCCACGGGATGGAGATAAGCTGAGGAATGAGGGAAGGGGGACATAACTCACCAGGAGGGAGGAATTGGTTGGAAATTTTGCTTCTCCAAGAGCTCCCACAGGCATTGGGTTTCCTTTCTGTGCCCTTATGAAGCCTGACTTACATCTCCTAAAGCTATGGACAAGCTTTCTCAGGTGCTGCCTGTGGTGCATGGACAGAAATGGATGGTGCCACCACCTCTCCTGTGGTAGCACTGGTAGCAGAGGTTCGCACATTTGTTTTGGAGGACAAGGGTTCAGGAGGTGGTGTCATGGGGCTGTCATGCAATGTTAAGCACAGGTTTGTGTCCCCACCAAGGCAGGTGGCCCACGGTCCCACATGGAAGCCTATGTGAAGGGCATCTCTTTGCTTTGGTGCTTCTGGTTTCCTAGGGAGGTGATGGGGAGCACAGCTGGCAAGGGTCCATAGCTCTGCAGGGACCTGCTCCAGGGACACCCCACACTCAATCGTGGAGGACCCCACCATGCCCCATCTGTATGTTCCCCATGCTATTTGCCATCCTGGGACTCTTGGTGCCATCCATCCCAGGGTAGTGCCTGCACAGGGCTTGTTGCATTGCCTTTGGGGAGCCTCTGCCTTCACTGCAGGGTGCAACCAATGCAGTGGTGGCTTGTGTCCGTCTGTCCCTCCCTGCTCCCTTGGGTGGGCACAGCTGGATGCTGTGGATGCTGCAGGCAGCTGAGGTCAAGCCTACCAGGTCACTGGGCAAAGGCTTGCTTTTTTCTTAAATAAAAGGGGGGGGGTGGGAATGGCCTCCCTGGACACACAGGTTGAGAGGCTGGAGCAGAGGGTTGCTCAGCTCCTCTCAGTCTGGCCCTCCCATCCAGGCAGCTCAGGGGTTAATCAGCAGAGCGGTTTCACTGCTGGGAGCTTTTGCAGCCTGTGTAGTTCGCACACACCCTGTCCTTCTCCTAACACTCCCTGTAAAGCTGTGTTTGCAAAGGCTGAGTAAGGAGCTGGCAGGGCCTTCCGGCTGCGGCTGCGCTCTTTGCCACCCCATAAATATCTCCACGCTGACCCCAGTGAAGCCCAGCTCAGCTCTGAAGCGGGACTGGGACTGGGAAACACCACCTCGGCCTCCTCACCCCCTCCTCTGCCTCCTCTCCCCCTCCTCTGCCTCCTCACCCCCTCCTCTGCCTCCTCACCCCCTCCTCTGCCTCCTCACCCCCTCCTCTGCCTCCTCACCCCCTCCTCTGCCTCCTCACCCCCTCCTCTGCCTCCTCACCCCCTCCTCTGCCTCCTCACCCCCTCCTCTGCCTCCTCACCCCCTCCTCTGCCTCCTCACCCCCTCCTCTGCCTCCTCACCCCCTCCTCTGCCTCCTCACCCCCTCCTCTCCCCTTAGAGCTCCTCCAGTCCCTCCCAGCAAAGCCAAAGCGTGTACATGTCTACTTGTGAGTTATTAATATCAGAGACCATTTGGGGAAGGGGAAGAAAACAGATGCTTTTTCTTCTTGAGCTCAACCCTCGTTGTGATCTGCCCAGAGCAGACTGCATGCTCCTGAGAGGAAATACCTCCCTTCTCTTGCTGCTTTCTGTATCTGTGTATGTAAAGGTTTCACTGCTGATCCTTGCTGGGTGCTGGCATCAGTGGAGGTGAACCAAGTTCAGATACCCAGCACAGGCCAGCACCAGGCCTGCAGATTCCAGAAGAAGTCTCTGCTGTCCTGGGCTGGGCCTTGCACCATGAGTTTAAGAGGAATTAGGTCTGGGCTTACCCCATTGGGACGTTCATAGAATCATAGAATGGCATGGGTTGGAAGGGATCACAGAGCTCCAACCCCCCCTCCAACCTCAGGCCTGGAGCTACACAAGGTTGCCCAGGGCCCCATCCAACCTGGCCTTGAACACCCCCAGACACGGGGCACCCACCCCCTCTCTGGGCAGCCTGTTCCAGCCCCTCACCACTCTCTCTGGAAAGAACTTCCCCCTAATATCCAATCTAACCCTTCCCTCCTCCAGCTTCACTCCATCCCCCTTGTCCTGCCAGTCTCTGCCCTTGAACAAGCTGATTCCCCTCCTGTTCCTCTGCTCCCTTCAGGGACTGGCAGGCTGCAATGAGGTCCCCCCACAGCCTTCTCTTCTCCAGGCTGACCCAGCCCAGCTCCCTCAGCCTCTCTCCCCAGGGGAGCTGCTCCAGCCCTCTGAGCATCTCCGTGGCTCCTCTGACCCCTCTCCAACAGCCCCACATCTTTCTTGTGTTGGGCCCCAGCTCTGGACACAGGATCCAGCTGGGGCCTCAGGAGGGCAGAGCAGAGAGGGACAATCCCCTCCCTTGGTTGTGTGTGCCTGGGTCTGTACAGGGCTATTAGTGCAGACCCAGCTCTTTGTGCTTGTGATCACCTTAAGCCATGGATTCTCCTTTGGCACCCTCACATGAACGTGATGCCCAGCAACACCTCTTGGCATTAGTGAAAAGAGTCACTTTCTTTTTTAAATACTTCAGGTTTTTGGGGGCTGCCCAGCAGGAATTGGTAAAATATCTGAAAAGCAGCAAAATATCCTAAACCCATCGAGTTTGCTCCTCTGGGGAGTGCCTTGCTTCCCTTCCTGTTTCCCAGGACAGGGCAGGGAGGTGTTGAAGGGAGGTGTCAAGGCACTTGGAGAAGACCATCTGAGCAGAAAGTCATGTCAGAGCTGCCTCAGGCTCTTCTGGCTTTGGGTGCAGAGTGGTGATGGATGTGGCTGCTGTGCCTGCCTGGGTGCTGATGGACACAGGCAGGGGTGTGAGTTGGCTCTGGCTCTGCCTCCTGCTCCCAGGAGTATCACTGGAGCATCCTCTGGGTATCAGTGAGGGCTCAGAAACAGGACTCTTACATGTCAGTGGAGCTGAAACTCCAATGTCTGGCTGCTTGTGAATCCATCTTCATCAGCCGCATGTGCATCCCAGGCTTCTCTCTAAAAGAAGAGCTGATGAAAGAGGCAGGAACACAGTCTCAGTGGGGAAGAGGCTTTTAGAGGGGAAAAACTGTTTGAAAAATAGCAAAGAGAGAGGAGGGGAAAGAAGTCTGCTGGGAAGGGAACATAACTGTGCTGCTTCCTTGGAGGTCTGGGAAATACATTATGCAGAGCTCTGAACAATGTTTGCCAGCAGCAAGTCTGCTTAGATGTGTCCATGGGGGTTTCCTTAGGGTTTTTTTCCCTTTTCTTTTTTTTTTTTAATAGCCAAACTCTTTCTTTCCTGGGGCCCAGGGTGGTCACTGAGTTTGTGGTTGGAACTGATTTGTCCTTTTGCTAATGAAGTGCTCTGGGCTGTGCAGGGAAAAGGTCAGCATGGTGTGGTCCAGCATGATGCCTGGGAGGGGAGCAGGTTTGACCAGGGAAGGGCTTGGCTGAGGTTACTGGTGCAGCCTTGGGCTGGTATTTTCAGATCAGCCAGAGCTGACCTGATCTCCCCAGGGCTGGATGTACCTCCCAGGGTGCCCTCAGCACTGGAGCCCATCAGGGATGGCCTTGCAGGGTGGGGAGACTGCCTGGTGACTACCAAGGAGCGGGATCTGCCCCTTCCCCTGTGCACTTGAGTGACTCTTGAGAAGTTTGCAGGTCCTCTGGGGGGTCTGTGGTAGTCTCTGAGCCCTTTGTAGGGCCTGAGCAGGCCATGGTGGTATTTGGTGTGACTGTGTTGGCAGTAGGTCTCTCTTGGCCATGTTTTCCCCAAGCCCTCTGCTCTGCTCTGTGCTCCCCCAGGCAGGGCACCTGGGATTTTTAAGTCACTGTCCCATTTATTTTGGTATCTTCCCTGTTGCCATGGACCTCACTTTTGGCCCCAGCTCTGCTGCTGAAGCCTGTGGTGCCTCTGAAAGGTGTCTTCACCTCCCTGCCCCCAGTTCCACCAACCATGAGTAGGATTGGGTCCTGCAGCACTGGAGGATGCTCAAGCAGCAGGGGGGGTCCTTCACTTTTGGGGCTCCAGCACTGGCCTTCTGCCCCCTTCTCTGCATGTCTTCAGTGAGGGCTTGTTTCCAACAGGGTCTTTAATGCACCCAAAGGGGCTCCTTTACCCTGCCCCCCCAGGACCTCCGGGTTTCCTTTCTCAGGGCAACATTTGCTCATTTGTCCTGCGTGGGTGTGTGTCCCTTTCACCTCCAGAGCCACTGAGGGGGACTGACAGCAAGAGGAGGAGTCCCAAAGAGGGCTCTCCTCTGGCCTGGGAACCCCCAGCAGTACAGACACCTTCAGGGAGGAGCAAGGGAGGGTGATGGCCAAGCGCCCACATCACCATCTGCAGCTGGACCGCAGCCCTCGGACATGGAGCAGCACGGCTCCAGAGGTCACATCCATGCTGTCAGGGGGAGCCTTTGGCAGGGAGGGATTTCCCAAGGGGCTGATCACTGAGGTTACACAATCTCTGCAGCTTCCCTCTGCTGAGACTTTTGTCATAGAGACTTTTCCCCTCTGGAGTGAGCAGCCTCTCTCCTGCCCCCCCCCAGAGCCTGAGCAGAACCTTGTTTAATGCCAGCTGGTGGATGTGAGGTGAGGTCCTGGCTTGGGTGTGACAGCAAGTAGGTGCTCACACAGGAGGGAGTGTGAGCAAGAATAGTCACCCATGGCCATTTCCACCTCGTGCCATCCCTGGACAGTGGGTGACAGCTCAAGGAGGTTTCTCCCCATGGTCTCTCCCCAGCTTGATTTGTATATTGGAGGCAGGCCAGCCCCACCGCTGGCATTGCTCATGCTCTCATCCCAGCTTCACCAAGGACACGTGTAGCTTTGGGCAAGTTCCTGCAGTCCTCTGTGGCTGAGCATCTGTGTGGAGATAAAAACCCTCTCCCACTTCACAGGGCTTTGAAAGGGAGATGTTTGAAGCATTTGCCTGCAACCCGCCTCGGAGCCAGTCACACACTGGGATGCTTTGAAGAAACTCTCTGTCTTTCTCCCGTTGGGAAGGGGTTGCAGCAGCCTCCCTGTCAGTGTGTGCTCCCTGTCAGTGTGTGCTCCCTGTCAGTGTGTGAATCCCCTTTGATCCCCTGTATTTTCCAGGCTCCGGCCGCTGGACATCGAGTTCATGAAGCGCCTGAGCAAAGTGGTCAACATCGTCCCCGTGATCGCCAAAGCCGACACGTTAACGCTGGAGGAGAGGGACTATTTCAAACAAAGGGTAAGGGGCTGGTAGCTCTCCTCTGGGCTCCCATCTCTTGTCTCCCATCCCCTCCTGCCCCTCTCCCCCTTCCCTGCTCCCCCTGGCAGGGCTGGGAAGGCGAGTTGCCTGGCCAGGAGCCCAGCGCATTCCTCCGGCTGCAGCTCTGAGCGATCCCACGTGGCCGGAGGAAGGGCCTGCTCTCCAAGCAGTTCCTTGTGTTTCTCTTGGATCTCTGTCAGCTCAGGATGAGTTTCGAGCTCTGAGTCTCGAGGTTTGTTTCTCCTGCCTCCTTTGTTATTGCTGTTGTTGTTTGCAGGCTGGTTTGTATTATTTTGGGAGGTGCATGTAGAGGCTGGAAAACCCTTCCTGCGCAGCAGTGTGCACCGATATGGGGGGGGGGGGAGTGGAATGAAGTGTGGGTTTGCTGAGCTCAGCTGGGCAAGATTTATTGGGAGAGCAAGGCATGAAATTCCCTTGGCTGGGGGGACTGAAGGGGGGCTGGCTGAACCCACAGCCAGGCGTGGGCTTTCCTCTGTGCACACACCCGGTGCTGCTGAGAGGCAGATGCCCCACATCAGGCATCAGCAGGGGGCTGGAAAGCTCTCTGTGTAGCTGATGGATGTGGCTACAGGTGTGATGGCCTCAGTGTCCCCTGCACAGGTAAGAAAGCCACCAAAGTCACTGACCTGTGAATCTGAACTGCAGGGAAGTGAAGGGAAAGGGGGTCCCACTGAAGGGCAGGTTTAGGGGCCACCTTAGCTGGTGATGGAGAGGGCAGTGTGTTAGCTGGGGGTTGTCCGCTGCCTCCCTGCAGAAGAGGATGAGCCAGCCCTTCCCATGCCAGTGTCTGCCCAGTGCTTGATGAGCAGGATCGGGTGCTGAAATCCCCAGCCTGGTCTTGGGGCTGAATCCAGAGTCTGCAAGTCGTTCCCTTTGCCCAGGGATGGAGGGTGGCTGGAAACAGAGCCAGGAGGCAGCCCAGCTAGCCCAGGCTGGGTTTGGCTGGCCTGACAGCCCGTTTGTGTGGAGATCTGGGAGGACCTGGTGCAGGAGGATGGTGGGAGGGAGTCTGCAGTGCCCCATCTGCTCTCTGCAGTGGCTTTGGCAGACTGATGGCTCTGTTTGGAAGTTCCCAGTGGATGAATCCATGTGGCTGTGGCACTGGGACTACAGAGTCAGTCTGGGACCTAAATTGTCACCTGGGAGCTTTCAGCTGCTGCTACTACCCTTGTGCAGTGAAAGGCCTCCTGGCTCGCCTGCCCTGCAGGAGGAGCTGGCTCTATCTCCAGTTACATCCCTGATTGTAACCAGACCCCAAAACCCTTCCAGATGGAGGGAGAGCATGTAGTAGCTACGTGGTGTGTTTGCCGTGCAGGGGCCTCACCCTCCTTACACTCACCACTCCAGGTCTTCCAGGGCAAACGTGTTAGCCCTGGGCTAGCACGAGAGGGCAGGTAACCAGTCCAGCTGGGCACAGACTGGGATCTTTCCCCTCTCCAGCATGCCTGCACGCCTGTTTCCAAAATACAGAGCCCCGTCTGTGCCTGGGGGTGTAGCTGTATCAGAGGGGTGATAGGTTTTTGGGGTTTGGGTGGGCAGGTGATGGTGAAGCACCAGCCTGGCTGCAGGCTGCCTGGGTTGGTGCCAGCGCTGCAGTGAGTTACTTGAGAGGGCTCCTGGGCCTGGCAGAGTTGGCCTCGTTGGGTTGTTCCCCTAAAACTTGTGTGGGGATTTGGCTGGGGGGTGGGAAGATGCTGGGGGGTTTCCCTGGGCTGGATCCACTTCCCTTGGCAGCCTGCAGCTCAGGGCTGATGCAGGGGAGTCTGTGGCTGTAGGAAGTGATGGGAGCAGGCACGCAGGCTGGGTTTGGGCTTGCAGCTCTGTTGGAGGCAGCTGTTCCTCTGTGTTCCACATGAGCTGAGGCTCCACCCAGAAATCAGATCTCAGCATCTCTTCCCCTTGCACAGGGGCTGTATTCTTAGAGGCCACTCTTCCAAGCTGCCTGCATCCCTGTCCCCTCAGAGCAGGAACTGCTGCAACCCCTTTTCCAAGGAGCATGAGCAGACACCAAAAAGCAACTTCTTGACTTCAGGTTACGTGCCTGGCAGCTGTGTACCCCATTGTTTGGTGCAGCCTGTATTGTCTTACTGTCTTTTTCAATCCCAAAGCAACCCCCAGCTCATATAACTTCATCTCACTCAGCCTGAACTGTGTCTTGGCGACAGGTTCTTGCAGAGGCTCCAAGGCAAGCGCTTGGTAGGTGGGTAGAAGTTAAACACAGGACCCTCTCCCTGAGATGGGCAGTGCTTAGAATGGAGAGGGAAGATGTTGCTGCTGGGTGTTGTTCATGAGAACCTTGTGGGTTGGTTGGGAGCTGCCACCGTGGTGGGGGAGCTGCTGCAGTTCCTCAGTCCCTGTGTCCTTCACTTGCTCCTCTGCTCTTCTCTCCTAGATCATGGCTGATCTTCTTGCCAATGGGATCGACGTGTATCCTCAGAAGGAGTTTGATGAAGACTCTGAAGACCGACTAGTGAATGAGAAATTCAGGGTTAGTGGGTGGTTGGGTGTGTTTGGATGGGCCCTGTGGCTTGGGGGTGCTGGTGGTGGCCTGAGGGTCTCTTGCAGAGTGCCCCTATTTTCTTTCCAAAGCTGCTGTCCAGGCAGTCTGCCCAGGACCAAGGGTTCTGCCAGAGCTCAGAGAGGGGATGGAAGGAGGGTGAGGAAGGTACCTGGGGAAGGTGTCCTCTCTTCCTCCTCAAAGGTGCCCTCAGCTCCCAGCAGGCAGGGAGTCCCGTGGGCACCCAGGGGCAGCAGGGAGTGCTGGGGCTGCCCAGCCCTGGCAAGGGCAGCAGCCTTCTCTGCACCTGGAGGCTGCTCTGCTCTCCTGGCTGTCAGTTCCTTGCCCTAGGAGGTAGCTGACAGTTTTTTGACTCAAAAGAGTGGATTGAGCAAACTCAAGGAGGAAAAATGTCTTTTAGGGTCTCTTGAGTACAAAGACACCACCTTGGGTCACTGAGCCACAGGTTGACAGATGCTGGGGACAATTCCCAGGGAAGCATCATGATAACTTTGCCCTGCCAATGAGATGCTGGGCTAAACTGATTTTTGGGCTGGTTTTAGACTGGTTTTGGACTGGGCACATAGGCAAGTGATGCTGCTGACTGGGTTCTGGGCTGCCTGTGGTCCTTGGCAGGCAGCGCTGGTCAGAAGCATCAGGGGCAGACCAGCTCATCCCATGCAACTCTTCTGCAGACAGCTTGACATAGGGCTTTGCTCACCAGCCAGGTTTCCTGACTGGTTTTCAGGAGGAAAACGTGACCATGTTCTTGTTTCCTCAGGAAATGATCCCGTTTGCAGTGGTGGGCAGTGACCAGGAGTACCAGGTTAATGGAAGAAGAATCCTTGGCAGGAAGACCAAGTGGGGCACCATTGAAGGTACCTTGTCCTTGTTTCCCTACCTCCTGAGCCCATCTCCCTGCCCTGACAGAAGGTGATGAGATCCAAAACCAGCAGCAGAAGTCAAGGTCTATAGAGTGCTCCCTTCCAAAGAAAATCCGTTCCCTGGTGTTTAGGGACTGGTAACACCTTCCCAATGCTCCTGCACTGAGTTCCTGGGCCCCTGTGTGGCTAGGGGGGTTGCTGAGTGCCAGAGGGGACACATCTCTGGGTGTCTTGTCATCCTCTCTGGCCTGGCTTCCTCTGGTTTCACAGTTCAATGCCTGATGGCTGGATTTGAGAGTCACATCTCTGTGTGACCACCTTCCCCTGGCACCTACACCCCACCATGAATCAGTCAGTGCCTTTGTGGCATCTCTTCCCTTTTCATCCCATTGGCATCTCCCCTTTTCTCTCCCCCATTTTAAAGCATGGTTTAAAGGCTAGGTGAAAGCTCCTGGCCTCAGCACATGGACATGTTTCCACATCTCTGGTTTCTGGCAGCCAACTGATACACCCCAGTACCACCCCTCGTCCCTTCCTCACCTTCACTTCCTAGGGTTCTCTTATTTGGAGTCTTTTTAAGAAGAATCCTGTGTTGAAGGATGGCTTAACAAAGATGCCAGGAAAAGCAGTGTATTTTAAAGCTTTGCTGCCCTCTTGTGCTCCATCCCTGGAAGCTCTGGGTTTGATGGGATTCATTAAACCACTCACCTTCCCATGTGGCATCTGCCTTCAGCACAGGGAGACCCCAGGACCCGGCCACTGCTATTCCTGCATCATGTACAAGCCCGTTTGGGTTAAAAAAAGTCAAAGAAGAGATTTGATCCCCTAAATTCCAATGCCTGGTGAAGTGCAAGCTGTCACAGTAACTGTTGTGGAGCAAGACTCTGATTTTTCCCTCTTGCCAACATTCTTCCTCACTCTGAGCTCTGATCAGCCAGCAATCCCCCTTGTCAGCAGGAGGTTGCACCCTTCCACAGCACCAGCAACCTGGGCAGCAACCACCAACGTGCCTGGGATGCCACAGGATGCCCATGGTGAAGCTATAGATGAAACAGTGCGGTGGGGCTGTGCTTGCTGCAGAGCTCACCCTGTCCCTTCTCCTGCCTTGTTGGGGCCGTTTGAGCTTGAAGGGGAAGTTGCAGCAGATGATGCTGCTGGAAGCTCCTTCATTTGGTGGGACAGGGTTGGAAGGGAGTGGGAACACTCCATCAGACCTCACTGGTCGTGCTGAGCTGAGGCAGGTACCTGAGTCCCAGCCTTACAGCAGCAAAGAGGGCTCCTGAGCCCTGCACCCGCTTGCCCCTGTGGTAAGGACCCACCTCAGCCCTCTGTGTGCTGGTGAGTCCCTGTGGGTCCCTCTGTACCCCCAGTGGTTGCCACCCTCAAGCCATGTGTGCCTGCTGATGGGTTTCTCTCTCTTCCTACCAGTGGAGAACACGACACACTGTGAGTTCGCCTACCTGCGGGACCTCCTCATCAGGTGGGTAGGACTGTGCCCTGTCCCTGCAGCCTGCAGTCACCAGGTGGCATCCAAAGAAAGGGCAGACCCCAGCCCAGCATCAAGCAGCTGCTGCTTCACTCTGCTCATCCATCCCTCCATCTGTCCCTCCATCCATCCCCTCCCTTCCAGCCTGGGGCAAGGCTGCAGCCCCTCAGCTGGGACGTGGGTTTGGGGGGGGTTTCTCCCCAGTGGTGCTGAGTTAAGGGAGGAGAGGAGTGCAGGATGGGTCAGGACAGACTCAGACTGGTGATGGTGTGCACCAGCTCACCTGCAAGCATCTGGGAAGCCTTTGAGCCTCAGTGACTCCTCACCAGCCCCAGATCCTGCCTCCAGCCCCAAAGCATCACCCTCCTGCATCCCAGGAAGGTGCCACTGGGAGGGCTGGGTGGTCATCAGTCCCTCATGAATGGGGGCTGTCCCTGCTGCTGGGGAGTGGAAGGCTGAGCACCCTTGGCTTGCTGGAGGGGTCACCAGACTCCTAAATTTGTCTGCAGGATAACCACTGCACACATGAGCTCGCTGCATGGGGCTGCAAACCCAATCACAGGGAATTTGGCCTGGGGAGGTGTTAGAAACCACAGGCTGAGGGGGTGCAGAGCTGACCCAACCTGTGCCCAGCAAAGTGTGATTGTCCCTACCTCCCTTTCCCACAGGACACACATGCAGAACATAAAGGATATTACCAGCAACATCCACTTTGAAGCCTACAGGGTCAAGAGGCTGAACGAGGGCCAGAGCTCGCTCTCCAACGGCGTGACCGACAAAGAGCTGGTGGCTAACGAAATGTAACCTTCTCGCTGCGTAGCCAGGACCTTGCTCGCTCATGCTCACTCTTTCTCCCCTCTTCCCCTTTTATTTTTATATAAATCCTCTGCCACTGTCCCTCTTCCCACCCCCCAACCCCCCCTGCCAATGTTAACTGACCAAATAACCAGGCGCCGTCTCTGTCGTGCGGAGCGGGGTGACCGCTCCTCCTCCCCCTGCTTTGTGGCATGGGTTTTCTTCTCAGCCCCCAGTCCAGCATCACTGGGCTGGGGACTGTCTCCCTGAGGAGGTCAGGCTCTTGTTGGCCCCCAGTGCTGGCCCAGCAGCTGAGCTTGGGGGAGCAGATCCATGGGGGTTGGTGCCCCCAGAGCCCTGCCTGCCCCTCCATGCAGAGGCTCTTCTCCGTCCGTGGAAGGCAAAGGGTCTCTCCAGGTGACTGTAGCCTTCAGAAGCAAGGTACGGTGGTGTGAAGAGAGCAAGACAGTGCCATCCTTGTGTCCTGCCACCTCCTCTGAGCCCTCTGCAACCCCCAACCCATCCCTCTACCCTGCCTACATGCAATAAACTGGGAGTGTTTAGGTGTCACCTCGCCTGTCACCGACCCCCGGCCAGGCAGAGCGACTGCTTTGGGAGAAGTGCCTTTTCAGACTGTTACCTTGCAATAGTGTGGGAGAGGGGAGGGGAGGGCTCGCCTTGTCTGTCTTTGCAGCCTGCAAAAGGCCTGTGACACTTCACAGAGACTCCTTTTCCCTCTCCCACAGACCATAGACGTGGCTGATGTCCTGGGAACATTTGTCTATTTATTTTTCATTCAGTTGGCTGGGTTTTTTCCCTGCTGAAGGCTTAGAGTGTGTCCAAAGGGCTGAGCAGGACATCTCTGCAAAGCCACGGTGGGAGGTGGAGGGTTGTCTTCTCCAACCCTTGTGATTCCTGGGCTTTTCCCTACGTCAGAGGAGGCTGTTGGGTATTTTTTAATTATGTTTGTATTCTTTGGCTCCCTGGTGTGACATGTGTACGTGGATCACGCTCCTCTCTTTTGCTCCCCCTTGTGCAAGGGCACTGTGAACGCATGGACCGAGCCTCACAGCCATGGGGAGGGTTTGTGGGTGCTCTGCCACGTGCCCCCTCCCCCTCATCCTCCCCCCACCACCTCTTTCAATGAGTCTCTAGTAAATAAGCCCCTACAAGGGGGGGTGGGTTCGGTACCCCCGTGACACCGGGCAGAACTCTTCCCCCCACCCCAGCTCCGCTTGCCTTTCTCGTGTCTGCTCCATCAATCCCTGTATCCCAAGGGATAAAACGGCCAATCATCCGTTTTTTTGGAAGGGGGGGGATGCCCATACTAAAAGGACAGTGTGTCCCATCCCCTAGCACTGGAAGGTGCCTGCAGAGCCCACCCTGTGGTGTCTGAGGGGGTGGGGTGGAGGGCAGAGCCACCTCCTTCAGTGCAGTGACCAGGCAGATGGAGGATGCTCTCAGCTTGGTGGGGATGCCCAGGAAGGTCTGCAGCAGCCCCCCCACACTGCTCTGTGTGTCCCCCAGCAGCCAAAGGGGGGGGTGTGAGGGGTTGGTGCATCATAAGGAGGATCTGCTTCCCCCCTTAACTCATATCTCCCCCCTCTGCAACAGCACAACAGCTGTTGAGGGGGGGGAAACCCAACTATCTACTTGCTGACTTGCTATATTTTAGCAAAAACAAAGCCCAAAAAAAAGTGTATTAACTGAAAAAATATATATATTTCAAGTGTTTAAAGAAAAACTCTGAAAGGGGAGAAGGAACTCATGCAGGAGGCACTTCTGCCAACATCCTCTTCAACTTGCTTTTCCTCCCCTCTGGTCGGTATCTCAAGCTGGGCCAAGCAAGACACCCCACTTTCTCCTCTGTAACCTGATTGTGTTTTTGGAAGACAAACCAATAATAATACAATAAAATAAAACAACAAACCCCAAAACCCACCAAAAAAACCCTTCACCCAGACCTATTAAAATGGCCTTTTGGGGGTTATAAGCATTATGACAAATTTAGTCCATTTTTGTATAAATAATAGTGTTTAATATGTATTTCCCAAAATAAATGTTTCAAATGCAAACAGAAGGAGGCTTGTTTGGAGAGGTCTCTTCCCAACCATGGTATGTCACTGCTGTGGGGACTCCGTGGTGGGGGAGTCTGCTGCAGCTGCTGCTGCCCTCTGCTCACTGTGGGGTGAATGTTTTCTTCATTCCAAACCCCCATAACTCTTCCTACCTCAGGGAGCTGCTCTGGGTGCTCTACACCATGATTTGAGTCTCCACACAGTGTTCCACACTGGAGCTGCTGGTGCTGAGCCCCCTGGGGACTGAGTCAGTGCAGCCTCTGTGTCCTCATACATCCTGAGCAAGGCAGGTGGGTCCTCTCCCATCTGCTGTCCTGGTGAAGCTTTTTCCACTGTGGTTGCTGGTGTTTTTATGAAGTGGGTTGCACCTAGTTCAGTGCTGGACACAAGTGGGGCTTTGACTTTGCAAGCAGATGGTCTTCAAACCCTTTTGCCACTGCAAGGTTGGCCTTCAGATGCTCTTGGAAGTTGGCTTTGCTTTGAGGACTTGTCTTCCTGAAAAAATCAGGTCTCTTCTCCCAAGACACATCCAGGCTGGAGGTTTAATCTCTGTCTTACATGTCTCTTGTATTCCCCTCCCCTCTCCAAGTCAGTTGAACTCAAAAGCCATCTGGACATGGTGCTGGGCAACCAGCTGTAGGTGACCCTGCTCGAGCAGGGGTTTGGATGAGATGAGCTCCAGAGCTCCCAAGCTCAGCCCCTCTGGGCTTCTGCAGTTCTGGAGCTATGAGAACAAACCCAACAGGACAGTAGTTGGGTTGGGATGCTGTGGGTGTGTGGAGTACAGGACAAGCTTATGGATCACAGAATAACAGAATCCCAGGGGTTGGAAGGGACCTCCAGAGCTCCTGGGGTCCAACCCCCTGCCAAAGCAGCTCCCCAGCTCATACTGCACAGGTCGGTGTCCAGATGGGGCTGGAATCTCTCCAGAGAAGGAGACTCCACACCCCCTGGGCAGCCTGTCCCAGGGCTCTGTGGATATTTTGGATAATTTTCTTCTGCTTTTCTGCTAGTACTGGGGTCACAAAGCAGTGAGGCAGTGCATCTTGTTCAGCATCCAGGGAAGCTGCTGATAAACCTGCACTGTCCCTGTGCTGACCCCATCTCTAGCAGTAACCTTTTCTTGGTGCTATCCTGCAGGTTTGTTGTTGCTTCAGCTCAAATGCTCCTCACACCCACACAGGTCTTCTCTGTTTGGGAGAAACTCAGAATCCCAGAATGTTGGGAGTTGGAAGGGACCTCGAAAGATTATCTAGTCCAACCCCCCCTGCCAGAGCAGGAGCACCCAGACTAAATCACACAGGAACACATCCAGGAGGGGTTTGAACGTCTCCAGAGAAGGAGACTCCATAACCTCTCTGGGCAGTCTGGGGCAGAGGATGCTCTGGGGTTCTCCAGGCAGATGCTCTCCTGGTGACAGATTGAGAAAGGGTTTGTGGCTGCTGGGGGGGAAAGACAGGCAGAATTCCCAAGCTCAGCAATAAAGGCAGCTTTTGTTCAACCCAGAGGAGGAGCCTGGCAGGTCGGGGGTCTGTTGGTGGGAATGGGGCTGGGAATGGCTTCCAGATGTTACTCAGGAGAGGTGGGGTTGGAGGAGGGAGGGCAGCACAGCCAGATGTTCTGATGGAGCAGGAGTTGGTGTGGTGCACTGGGAGAATCCCAGCTGGGGGAAGGGTTTGCTGTTGCAAAGTACTCCTGCTTCCCCCTAGAGCCTTGGCTGAAGGGTGGGAGCAACCTGGGTGGGTTGGGAAACCCTCCCCAGGGTGGATGGGGAGGGTTTGGGCAGAGAAGGTGGCAGTTAAGGGGCTGCTTCCCCAGCTCCTGCCCACCCCCCTGTCTCGAAGGGAAATCCCCTGAAGGTGCTGCAGCTGATGGAAAGGGCTGGGCCCTAATGGCTGATGAGTGGCCTGGCTTTAACAAACCAGGGGAATGAAGACGAGGGAGAGTTTAATTACCCATCCCAGCAGAGCTTTCCACTGCAAAGACCAGCGCTGGCTCCCCTTGGCCTGGCTGTGGGAAGCAGAGAGGGAACCCCCCAGCATAGCCAGGCTCTCAGGGTGCTGGTGGTGATGGAGGAGATGGCTGCTTGGCCAGGCTGGGCTGGAGGTGGGACCTGGTTCCACCTGACCACCCGACCCAGAGAGTCTCACCATCCACAGAGGATGACTATAAATAATAAGAATAAAAGGGAGTATAAATAATTAAAGCAGCTCATAGTGAGTAGTTCCTGAAACGTCTGCCTGATTTAAAAACTAATTACTTGGAGGGTAATCACCACCAGAAGTGCATATATTTACCCACAATGCTGCTCTTCCCTCCTCTTCCTTTGGTTCGCCCTCTCCTGATTGCTATCCCCGGCATCGGCACCCAGACTTATCACTCATCCCCAGCACATCATAAACTGTGTTGTACTCGTCCATCTCCCTGATTAATAACGTCATTGGAGACCTGTTCAGGGAGGAATAAATCCTGGCTGGGTAAGAAGCCAGGTGCCAGCAGGAGGGGATGCTGTGGCTGCACAGTACCCACTGACCCTGAGCCCCCCAGAGTTGGGAGCCTGCTCTGCCCCAAAGGACCACCTCCTGCTTCAGGGATGGTCCCTTGGGATGAGCCTGTGCTCCCCAAAAAGCAAGGCATGGCCAAGTCACCACAAGCCTGGGGTACCTGAGGGGGATGTGTCATCTACCTGCTCAATGTGAGCTGCTGTTAAGAGGCACTTTGGGCTCATCACTCACACACCAGCCCGTGCTGTGCATCAGAACCTCAATTCGGTGACGTGGGACCTGTCCTCATGGGAACCATCTCCTTTTGATGTGCTACAGCAGGCACAGGCAGAGCCAGAGAGCTCAGGCTTTAATTACTGTGAAGCTGCTGCACTGCAGCTGAAAGCTGAGGGGGGGGGAGGGGGGTTGAATCATCTTTGCCATGGCTCTAACAGAAAGCAGCATTTGTCCCTCCATCTCCACCCCTGTGCCACCTCCATCACACAGGGTGCTGGCCCCAGCCAGCCTGTACCTCCCCAAAATCACAGCAGAAACTTCCCTGCCTGCAGCAAGCTGAAGCCTGTAACTCTGCTGCTGTTTAGGTTGGGTTCTGCTGGCTGAGCCTGTGTCTGGTCCTATAGAAACCAATGAAAAATCCCCCCCATCAGCCTGATTTAGGAGCAGTATTGCATTGCATTGCTTCATTTAGGAAAACAGAGTCATTTCTTCCTACCTTATGGACTTTTAGGAGCCTTCCCCCTGCAGCCCATGATATTTTCTCATTAACATTACCCAGCTAAGCTAAAAACCTGCAATTTCCTAAGTCACTCTTCCTTCAAAGGCATATTACCAGCTTCCCAGGGACTCCAAAAGTTTACTGAAGCTTAAAGACATACCTCATAGCATGCACTAATGTACCAAAGTCCCTCTCCTTATACCTACTGAACACATCTTTTCCACAAGTTTCCCTCCTTTGAGCTATGCCCATCAGGAGTAACTGTGCAAGGATGGCACTGGGTGCCCAGCCCTGCCCAGGGGCTGGTGGTGGTGGGTCCCAGCATCCTGACCAAGCCCTCACAATCAGTAGCACTCCACAGCACCTTGATTGTTACAACCAGCCCAGCACTAATGAATCCATACATCAAGCCAGAGCCTCTTAGTGGGGTTCCCAGCAGCCAAATTTATCACAGAGGGGGTATGTGTGATGCAGTGGAGGTTTACATCAGGCAGGAGGAGAGCAGCATTGGGTCTCTCTTTATCCAGAAGGTAAATAGAGGGAATATTCTACTGGAAAACAGAAGAAAGACAATTGCTGTGTAAAGGAGTTTGTAGTTTTGCCCTCAGGGTGCCCACTGGGGAAAGAAATCACCATGGGGCTCCCAGGGTGTGTGGGCTGTGCACTGGCTGCACCTCCTGCAAGGAGGAGATGAGGCTCACAGAGATTTACAGGGGCTACGTGGGTCCAATGGGGGGGATCCCACTGCTCCCAAGGTGTGACAGCCTGGCACACCATCCCCAGCACCCCAGAGAAGAAGCTGGGGGTCACCTCCCTCTGCTATAGCAGCTGTGGGGGGATGATGAGGTTTATCCCAGTCTGCTCTGCAGAAACCTCCTTGCTCCTGGTCCTTGGCCACTGGGATCCCTCAGGTCAGAAGGGCTGCAGGGTGGCAGATTGAACTGGGGGAGGGGGAGGGCTCTCACAGTGTGGACAGCAGGTGGGACTCATTTCTCTGTGACTGGAGCCCTGGGTGATAGCAGGAAGACCCATTTCAGGGAAGGAGTCATAAGAAAACTCATCCCTTTTGTCCTTTATCCATCCCACTGGGGCATCTCTGAAGAAACACATAAGGCAAAACATTCCCTTTTTGTGTTTTTTTTGGTGCTGGAGACAACCCCCAGTGACAGTGTGAGCCAGAGGGACTGGGATGGATGACTCTGTGTGAGCTCCTTGTCATGAAGAACCACCAGAACCCAGGCATAGCAGTTCTTTTAATCCATGCACCAGTCTTCAAGGTGACTTGTTGGAGGTTGATTTAATTTATTAACATTTTTGACGTCACAGCTGAAAACTCTTGCTGCCTATGTTCACAGAGCCTGTTGTTTGGGAGGGGGGTAAAGTAAAAACTGTAGGCTTTTGTGGTGTCCAGTAGAGAGCAACACGCAGTTCAATATATGAATTTTAGGTGAAGCCAGGAAACCATGAAGCCAGGAAGCCATCTTATGAGGTGCAATCACCCAGATTCTAGACCTTTCTTACTGCAAACGTGGCAATCTAAACAACTGCTCATTGGTTACACACTCTGTTCACACCATATTGATTGGTTAGTGATGATAACGAGTTCTGATAAACCTATCTTATAGGTAAACATCCTTCATTTACCTTTAATGCCTAAAAGCATCCTCACACCTGCTGTTTGTGACCCTCTTGTTATGGTTGGTTCCTGACATGTTCTGTTACTCCCAAATACCTTCCCATCACTGCTTCTTGGTTTAGGGCAGCCTGTACCCCTGTCAACAAGGCTGCTGTGTTTTGAGAATGTGATTATTAGGATCCTCTCAGCATGAGGAACTTTTCCTGTCTCATGGGAACAGAAGAATATTGTCAGGGCCTGTGTCTCGGGCGAAGAGTGCTAGGCCGCGGGCAGGCCTGCCGTCCTCCCCGACAGGCTTTTAAGAAGGATGCCCTGCAATAGCTTTGCAGGGGACAATGACAGGGGAACAGAAAGAGCCTTAGTCCCTCTGCACATCCACTCCACATCATACCACACCAGCCCTTGGCTTGACTTGCTGAGGAGTGCTAGGGGAGCACTGCCACCAGCTGTCCCCCCTTCCCTGCCCTTTTCCTCTGCTGCCACCAGTCAGGTTTAAACCCATCTTCCTAAAGCAAAATTCCACATTGGAGCCTCCACAGCCCTCCTGGGAGGATCAGGGCATTCTTCTATAAATATCTGTCTCGATATGTTTAATTTGCAGATGAAATTAAGCCTGGGAAGAAAGGGAAGGCTGTCTTTTCATGTGTGGGCTGTCCAGCTTTGCCTTGAATATCAAAGTGAGACGAGTTACAAAGCACTGACTCTCTGGGATTATCCAAGAAACCTTGTAGGTCCCAAGTGACAGTGGTTACAGGATCAAAAGGTGTGGTACTTATGCAGAAAAGCCAGCATGGTCCTTAGATCAGCCCCAGAGAGGCACATCTTGGGTCAGTCTGTAGAGTTCAGGAGCTAGGTGAAGATCCAGGAGAGGCTTGGCTCTCACGTGCACTTTGGATTAAATATTAACTTGCTGCAGTGGGTTATGAGGATAAATATTTCCATTAATCATGTATGTGCTCATTACTGTGGTGAGAATAGACTGAGAGAGCTTCGTCTGCATGAGCAGTTCCACACCAACTTCCCATTTTCTGCTCACAGCTCCCTGTACCCCAGCACCCCTTCTGCCTTCTTTTGGAGAGAACTTCCCCACCCCCCAAGAAATTTTATTGGTTTCAACATTTTTATTGCCTGAGATTCAAAAACATCAACTGAAAAGATTGAGCATAAGGATGAAGGGATGGGAGAAAACTCATCTCCAGCCAATAAAACCCAGGACAGGCAGAGCAGGGGGATCTGTCTGGGATAGCCCATGAGGTGGGAGCCTGATCTGGGGTGGGAAAACAGCTCTTGCTGAAGGGATCTGTTGCCATGTCCCAGTTGAAACCCAGTGTGCTAGCATAGCCCCAGCACATTGCAGGAGGTTTGAACTGGATTTTCTTGCCAAGTACTGGGCTCAGCAGAACTCTGGGGGCCTATTTATCTGCCCAGGTGAGAGACAGCACAGGATGGTGCAACATACTTCCTTCATCATTACAGCCCATTGACATCCTTCATATTAAAGACACTTCACTGAAAAAGGCCTTTTCCATCACCTGTTTTGTTTTAAAAAAAGGAATTTTTCCTTCTTTCCTCTGATTTTATTGAACTTTTCAATCATTGTAACTTGTTTCAGCTTTCCCTCCCTTGTGTTTTTAGTGGCTCCTTTCAATTATTTGCCTCTTTCCTTTTTATTCCAGCAATTTATTTTGTAAAAACTTGAATAGAAGGAAGGGGGGAAATAGATTAAAATTTATACTAGACCAGAAAGTGGATGCTTGGCCAAGAGTCTAAAACCTCATCATTAGCAATATTTAATAAGGAACAAAATTACTGAGCCAGCTGAGATGTCTGCAAATGGCTTCTGAAGCTCTCCAGCATGGAAGTGAGCTTGTCTACTGGAGGAGCAAGCCAAGTGATGGATGAGGATACAAAGCATTTGGGAAAGAGTTTGAACAAGCATCTCTCAATAAAGATTGATGGATGTTGAGCATCCCCTGCCTCTGAGGGACCTGTCCATGGGCAAAGGTGAGACCAGGGGTGGCACCTTGGAGGTGCCTTCTGCACCCAGACAGAAACCCCTCTCCTGCTGGTACATGTCATAGAATCATAGACTGGCATGGGTTGGAAGGGACCCCAAGGGTCACAGAGCTCCAACCCCCTGCCACAGGCAGGGACACCAACCTCAGGCCTGGAGCTACACAAGGTTGCCCAGGGCCCCATCCAACCTGGCCTCGAACACCCCCAGGGACGGGGCACCCACCCCCTCTCTGGGCAGCCTGTTCCAGCCCCTCACCACTCTCTCTGTAAAGAACGTCCCCCCAATCTCTCCTCTAACCCTTCCCTCCTCCAGCTTCACTCCATCCCCCTTGTCCTGCCAGTCTCTGCCCTTGAACAAGCTGATTCCCCTCCTGTTCCTCTGCTCCCTTCAGGGACTGGCAGGCTGCAATGAGGTCCCCCCACAGCCTTCTCTTCTCCAGGCTGAACATGTCATGTCCCTCTGTTCTCTTTCTGCAGGGCTGGCTGCAAAGCCTTGTTCCCACTAGCACACAGAGACAAAGGCACCAGGCCTGTTTTATGGCTCGTGGAGGAAAAGATGTGGGGCAGATGCTTAATGTTTCCTTTTCGGAGCACTTCTGTGGCCTGTGGTGGAGGAGCACGCAGATCTAGGGTCATGCTGACCCCTGTAACTGGGACAGGGGTCATTTTGGAGTCCTGCCACCTGACCCAAGCTCAGCCTGGCATCTTTGCTGCTGCTGCTGCTGGCACGGGGCAGGTCTGGCCAAGCCCTGAGCACCTCTGGGTGCTGCAGGAAGGGCTGTACCTGCCCACATCTTCCTGCCCTCATGCAAGGGCCAGGGAACTGAAGGTGACCTGAGGAGCACTGGCACAATCACCTCACCTCCTAGGGCAAAATTAGCCTAATTGAAGAGCAGTAAGTGCTACCAGCTGCTGGGGCAGGTGCTCTGGTGAAACTCTCCAATGGGTTTAAAAGCAGCAGCTGTGGGGCTGAGGGGTGGTGCTGGGCAGTTTGAGCCAGGTCAGGGTGTGTGAGGCTGGTCTGATGCAGTGCTCTTGAGGTGGCTGTCCTGCTGGAGCTGTGATGCCTGGAGAAGCACATTCAGTAAGTTTTTATTCTGCTTTAAGTGTAAGTGTCACTTTTTGCACTCTGTCTGGCTTTGTCCTAAACCCCAGGGTTGTGTGGGTACCTTCTTGTCCATGCTTTGCAGTTTTGGCTTTGATGATGCAAAGTGGGGTCTTTTGGGGGGGGGGAAATGGTGCTTGTTTTAAAACTGTTGGAGTGTTTCTTAGGTGCAGCTTGAGCTCAGGCTAAGGGTTATCCCTGAGGCAGAGAACAGAGAGATCCAGATGGAACAGGACTCTGAGTGTTGGCTGCAAAGATGCAGTTTGAACTCTGCAGCTTTCCAGGTTCTGTGGTGTGCTGAAGCTGAGTGCTTGGAGTTTGAGCCCAGCTTAGCTGTGCAGGCAGTGTGTGGGTTCTAGTTCAGCAGAAACTGGATTAATTGTGGCTTTCATTCCTAGCAAACCTGGGTGTATGTGTGTGGCAGATGGGATCCTTTAGCAGTCAGAACCCACACAACTTAAGCTCACCTTATATATGCCTGTATTTCATACTGATTTGAGGGGTTTTGTGTTAAAATCTTGGTGTGTAGACTGGTGCAGATGGATGGGATGGTGTCTCTCAGGTCCTGTGAGCCCTTAATGCCTGAGTACCTTCTCAAGTGTGTTGTTGGAACCAGAGCTGAACCTGTCAGCCCTGTGCCTGCCCTGAACCAGCATGGTGTGAGCTTGTTCCCTTTTCTCTGGGGCTCTGCTCCCTCACTTCACTGCCCTGCTCCAGCTTGGTCAAAACTGGGTAGTGGCCAAAAAGTAGGTGGCAGCTATTGTCAGGGTACACAAACCCCCAGAGATTACTGATTGACTCAGACACAGGAACTGGGCTTGAAAAACCTGTATTAATGCTATCCTGGGCTCCATCAGCAGAGGGGTGGCAGCAGGGACAGGGAGGGGATTGTCCCTCTCTGCTCTGCCCTGGGAGGCCCCAGCTGGATCCTGTGTCCAGAGCTGGGGCCCAACACAAGAAAGATGTGGGGCTGTTGGAGAGGGGTCAGAGGAGCCACGGAGATGCTCAGAGGGCTGGAGCAGCTCCCCTCTGGAGAGAGGCTGAGGGAGCTGGGCTGGGTCAGCCTGGAGAAGAGAAGGCTGTGGGGGGACCTCATTGCAGCCTGCCAGTCCCTGAAGGGAGCAGAGGAACAGGAGGGGAATCAGCTTGTTAACCGGCAGATAATGGCAGGACAAGGGGGATGGAGTGAAGCTGGAGGAGGGACCTGCAACAGCTTGTCAATATAGCCATTGCTCTGTGTGTCTAGGATCCAACTGCCAGTGATTAGAGCAGCTGTGCTTAAATTAAGCCTGTTAATTAGAGCCAAGTGCTAAGGCTCATGGGTCAGAGCTGTGCACAGCTCAGCACCCACCATGGCTCTGCACCCTCATAAAATAAAAACGTGGTTGAGCTTAAAACATGAGTGTTGCACTGGTGGTCTAATCACACACCCACCCCTCCTTGCCACACTCACCCCCCCAGTCTCCCCAGAGAACTCTGACCATGGGCATGGCAGAGCAGTGATGGTCTCTGCATCCCTGGTGCATGCAGGGCAGGTGCTCTCTATCCCTGAGGTGGTTGACCCCAGGTGAGTCTCTGGGAGGATGAACACACCCATCCCTTCATCTCCTTTGCTTGTGAGGAATAATCCAAGTGCAGACCTTTGATTTCACAACCCAAGACAAGGCTCAAAAAAGCATCACTCCCTAAATGTCGTGGGGAAAGGTATTTTGAGCCTTGCTTGCTTCGCCTGGGAAATGGTCTCTTCTGATTCAGCTTGTTCAAATCATCTTAATAGTTCTTAGTGAGAAAAAAACCCCTCTGTATCCTCAAGGCAAGTATATTTGGGCAAAGCAATAAGAGAGACTTTAAGAGGTTTGGAGGTTACAGTGGGAAATAGCAGTTATTCCCAATAAGCAGTGTTAAATGAAGTGCTGCTGACAGTAGCCTGAGGCAGGTTCAAGAGTTTCAAGATTTGCAACTAAGAGATTAACCAAAATAGATGTCTTATTACAGGCAAGTTTGTATCTAAATCATTTAAAGTGCCTTTAGATGCTGTAATGTTTTTCCTCCTAAGTGCTCGCAGTATATCTGCAGCTTTCCCCTGGCTTTGGGGAACGAGCAATGAATGGGCCCTTGATCTTGGCAAGTTTAAGACCCTCTGAAGGAACGAGGACCCAGTGGATCGGCAGGGTCCCTTTTGATGGAGGGGGCTGCTGTAATGGTGCTGCTCTCTCACCTGGAGGAGAGGTGCTGGTCCCAAGCCCTCCTGCCTGCTCCCCTTTAGTGCTCCGTGTCGAGCAGAGGGCTTTGCAAAGCTCTGGGTGTAAAACCCTCCTGAAAGACCAGCAGCTGTGTAGCTGGGAGGTGGAACAGCTTGACCTTTCATTTGCAAAGGCTGCAGGATGCTCAGGAGGACAAGTGCTGCCTTTAGAAAGGTAGATGAAATGGGCCATCTCTAGGCACAGAGCATCTTTGTCTCCTGGGTTGTGCCATCCCTGCCAAGCTCCGGGTCTAGATGCTGTCAGCTCCCTGTCCTCCTGCAGGACTTCTGTGTGCCCCTCACCCAGCAAAGCCTGTTTGGAGTGGGGGACCTGAGGACTGGTACTGGAAGGAAACCCAGTGCAGGGCTGGCAGCACTGAGGCAGGGATGATCTGCCACCAGCACAGACTGGTGCTGGCTGCACCCAGCTGTGGTCTGGAGAAGGTAAAATCAAGTCTGATGGATGAGGCATCAACAGGTCTAAGGGGAATGATCTGCAGAGGAGGAGCAAGCTCCATGTGCTCGAAAAGGAGGGGAGAAGGGTGGAGATCTTCGGAGGGAGCTGGTCTAAATTGGGGGAGCAGCCTGGAGTGCTGATGCTTGGCTGGGAAAATAGGTGCTCATCTTCTGGGTGAGATCTCTCTGCTCCTCATGCCAGCTCCAGTGAGGAGCAGTAGGTTTTGGGAAGCTCTGGGGAGTTGGGATGGCAGGTTCTTTGGCAGTTGTGTGTCCCTGTGGGAGGTGAGCTGGCCACCCAGGGGGCTTGCAGGGACGAAGCCCTGCAGAGGGGTGGGCTTTTCCCTGTGGGTTGCATAGGACCACCAGCAGTTGTGCCAGGGATGTTGTGCAGGTGGATCAAAAGGTCTGAGGGAGGAAGGTCTGGATCTCTCCCCCAGGAGTGCACCAATAGAGCTGGAGCCAGAGAAATGACTGGAGGTCCTAAGAGTTTTCTAGCCATGAGGCTTCCAGCTTATGTTTATCAATCCAGTGATAGGCACTTCATATTATAAAAATAAATATATTTATGTGGAAACTGTCCTGGGGTGAGCTGGCAAGGGCTGGATGATACACCATCACGTAGAGAGTTACTAAGGCTCAGGTTTACCTGTGGGCAGCTGTCCTGGGTCTGGGAAACCTGTCCTCATGTGAGAGACCAGCTTGAGCCATGCTCAGAATATGAAATACTACTTTTCCCCCTCCTTTCTTGATTTCCCTGGCCCTGAATGTGTTCTGTGCTGTCATTGTGACACCTGATGCTTCCAATTCTCCCAGAGTCTGGTGGTCTGATAGCATCCCTCCTTCATCCCTCCTTCCCAAGTGAGTCTTTGTACCCCTGAGGAGGCAGAGGCACTTCAAGTGAAGCCTGGGGCCCTAGAATACTTGCTTTCTGCAAATATGAGGAGCCCAAGCTTTTTATATAAATGTATCAGTAAATTAGCTGTGAAATTAACTATTTGGAAATCCTGGTTTGTTCTGGATTGCTTGGAGCATGAAGACAGAGCCTGGTGCTCCCCTGCAGAGACCCTGTGGTGCTGCTGGCAGTGCCCCTTGTCTGCGTGTGCTGGAAGCACCAGAGCTATTGCCTGGGGCAAGTGGGAATGTGAGGGCTGGTCGTGGGTGAGCCCATCCCAATGACCCCCTGGTGCTGGAGTGAGCCCAGGCAGGGGCTGTGCATGTGGGATGTTTGGGTGCTGAGCAGTGAGATCGTGCAGAGCCACGATCGGGTGGCTGGATGTGTGCTGCTGCTGGCTGCCTCCAAAGGGAGCCTCCAGTCTTCAGATGATGATCTCCTGGGAGAGGGGTAGCCTGGGGAAAGGCAGCTCTCAGCCTCTCCAAAATGTTTCATGAAATCTGTGTCTTGTTGGGTTTTTGGCAAGAGAGACCTTGATTTAACATGAGGGTTTTTCAAAGTGGGAAATGTGAAACAGCTGCCAGGGCTGTGAGCAAGGCAGAGAGGGAGGAGGGCAGGGCCTGGGGAGGGGGGGGGTGTTGCTTGCAGATGTTGGCCAATGGGAGCCTTTCCTTTTGTATTTTAATTGGCATCAGGAAAATCTTGGAGATCTTGGAATTCCAAACAGGAGTGAGGAGAGCTGGGTGGGTCTGAAAGGTGCCTCTGTGCTGTGAAACCTTGACAGTCTGGGAGGGGCAAAGGAACGGGCAGGGCTTTGAGAGGGGTGTGGGAGGACTTGGTGAGAAAAGAGAAGGGGGACTTTACACCACCTTGCCCAGACTTGTAAGGATTTAGAAATACACAAAGCCCTCCAACCCACTGATTTTGGGACAGCTCAGCACGGTCCCTCAGGTACCGTGATGCATCACCCATCCCATGTGCTGCCCAGGGTGACACATGATGCTGCATCGTACTGAGACTGGTGCAGCACAAGGGCGATTCACCCCACTGCACTTGGGCAGGGGCTGCTCACTCCTGTAGCTGCTGGTTTTCTCAAGTGCAAAGCAGCCAAAGGTAATTCACAGCTCAGCTACATTGCAGGTAGCTGTAGAGTGATGAGGTCTCCGGTCAGTCTCCTTTCCTCAAGACTAAAGTCCCTCCTGAATCTCCTGGTGACCTGACCTGGACAAAAAGTGAGAGTGGCTTGTCTAGCCCAGAGTCTCTTTTCTGGCCAAGGGTATCAGACGCTTTGGAGGAAGCTTGTAAGAAACCCTCTTCCATCAGCCTGGAAGGGAGGCTTGTCCCTGTTAGGATACAGCAGGTTTTATCCTCTGCATCAGATGAGCACTCAAATAATTTAACAGCGGATGTTCCATCCTTCATGTACTGATGGAGCTGTCTTTGTGGCTGGGATGCTCTCATGACCTCAATAATGTCTTCTGTGAGTGTGTTTCTCAGGTTAATTATGCATTAAGTTTACATAAGGCTTTTCCTTTTTTAATCAGTCCTAAGCCTTAGGATGTGCTGACTGCACTGGCACTTGGTGGGGAGGGGAGGCTAGCAGGAGTACTGTACCCACCTTTCCACCCTGACAGTTCTTTTGTACACCTTGGTGTGTCTCCTTATTTGTCACCTTGATAAAGAAGCACTCCTGCGACTTGTCTCTTTCCCTGGGCAGGGTTATCAGGTTGTGCACTGCAGAGACTGGCGATGGGCAACACAATTTGATATGAATTTGAGGTGAAGCCATTTATTGGGTGAAATCACACGGATTCTAGGCATTGGTTACTGCAAACGTGGCAAGCTAAACAACTGCTAATTGTTGGCATACACTGTTTACACCCCACTGATTGGTTAGTGGTTATAATGAGTTCTGATAAACCTATCTTAGAGCTAAACATCCTTAGTTTACCTTTAATACCTAAAAGCATCCACACACCTGCTGTTTGTGACCCTCTTGTTATGGTTGGTCCCTGACATGTTCTGTTACTCCCAAATACCTTCCCATCACTGCTTCTTGGTTTAGGGCAGCCTGTACCCCTGTCAACAAGGCTGCTGTGTTTTGAGAATGGGATTATTAGGATCCTCTCAGCATGAGGAACTCTTCCTGTCTCATGGGAACACGAGGATGTTGTCAGGGCCTGTGTCTCGGGTGAGGAGAGCTAGGCCGCGGGCAGGCCTGCTGCCTTCCCCGACAGTGCACCACAGTGACAGGGCCCTGGGAAGGAGGGTCTTTCCTGGTGTGGTTGAGATGTACCCAGCTCACTGTCCTCTCTGGGCTGGAAAAGTGTCTGCTTGGGAGGCTTTTTGCTTAAACAGGCTCGATCTTTCCCGTGCAGCCTTTGGGCATGAGAAAGCAGGTGGAAAGCATGCCATGTGCTTGGTTGTGTTGCTCTTTTTCTCTTCTCTTTGCTTTCTTCTGGGTTTCCTCTTTGATTTCTTAGTGATATCTTGTGAGTTGGGTGAGCTTTCCTTCTCTGAAGCCTAAGATCTTGAAAGCAAGGGTTGTGGTGAGATTGAGTAGAAGCAAGCTGGGTAATGTGGCTAGAGAGGTGGGCGATGGTCTCTTCAGCCAGGGGACAGGAGATGGGACAAGGGGCAATGGGCTCAAGCTGCCCCAGGGCAGGGTCAGAGCAGATGTGAGGGAAGAGCTCTTCCCTGGCAGAGCTGTGGGGCTGTGGCACAGGCTGCCCAGGGAGGGGGCTGAGTCCCCACCCCTGGGTATGTTTAAGAAAGGGGAGATGAGGTGCTCAGGGATATGGTTTAGCTTAGGATGGGATTGGTTGGACTTGATGATCTTAAAGGTCTTTTCCAACCTTGTGATGCTGTGATTCTTCCTTCAAGGCAAGCGTTTCTGTTTGCAGAGGAGCTTGGCAGCCTTGTGTATTTTGGATTTAGGCATCCTGGTGTATAAGCCAAAGCTAACAGATATTAATTAGTTGGAGGACTAGAGCTGTAATGAAGACTGTCACTCAGGCAGGTTGGCATTTTTATTTTAAATGCAAGCAATTAAAGCAAGTGTGTTCAAAAAGTCAATGTTAAAAGATGTTATATAAATAACACACCCTGGGTGAGAGTTAGAGGAAGTGGAGGGACAGAATAACAACCAGGTTGCTGGTGCAGAGGTTGCTGTGATGCCTGGCTATGGAAGGATTACCCCCTGTAGCAGGGGGGAAAAGAAATAAAGTGTGTTTTTTAAAGTCATGTCAGAGAAGAACTGTGAGTTGGAAGATCTTAGAAACACATGGAGAAGTCACATCTCTGGAGGGTCCCAAAAAGCTGGAGGCAGTGATGTAGGACTTGAGTCTGCAGTTTAGACTCTGGGTTGGAGAAACAGTGTATGCAGCCCACTGTTTGGAAGGATACTGCAAAACACCTCCCACCCCATGACCCTCCTGAGCTCTTCCAGGAGGAGAGGCTTGTGATGAGGCAAAGCTCTGAGTGATGGCTAGATTAAATGTGGGCATGTAACCTGGGGGGCAGGGAGGCTTGGGCACCAACAGCCAAATCCAGGGATGAATCTGTGGAGTGAGTTGAAGCATAGCTGTACCTTTGGGTGGTGGTTCCTGAGTGTGTGAGATGGGGGAAGGAAGAAAATGGTCAGCTCTCACATTTGAGATCTCTGGCAAGGGTATGCCAGAAGTGCCCAGAAAGTTTCTGGAACAGGGAGTGATGTTACCGATCCTGTAAGCCTGGGCAAGTCAGTGGGGTCTGTTGCTGAATTTCTCTGCCCTGACTGCTGGTGTAACAAAGTTGTGGTTATCTTGGGGGAGTGTCTGTCTCCAACCTCCAGAAAACCACCCCTGGAAGCTGCAGCCTGCCCACAGGATGGAGGAGGCACATGGAGTTGTTTCCCTTCTTGAAGACCTCGCTGTCTGCGAGGGTGGACAAGTCCTTCCTCTTCTCTGAGTGGCGAATAGTAAATGAGATGGTGGGTGAGGAATACAAACCAAAGATCAACAATGTCCTTTGCCATCTCTTTTTTGGTGTATTTAAGAAGCTTAAAATATTAGCTAATCATGTATGTAAACAATCTCCATATGCAACTGAAAAAGCAGCGTGTGCCCAGCGCCAGCTGCTTTGAGCTTCCCCATTAAACTCTCCAGAGCAAAGACCCCCCCCTTCCTGAACAGCCATTTCAGGAGTGTGCAGAATTGATTTGGTATTCGGCCTCCACGCTGGAAGAAGATGGCGGCACCGAGCGGCGGGTGGTGCTCCCGCTCCCTCGTCATTGCTCTGAGACACCCTCTTCCCCCTGTGACGCAGTGATGGAGGATGGTGGCTCTGGCACAGGGTGCCAGCGGGTTGGTCTTACTGCCTGGGCACATAGGGGTGTTTTTTTTTCCCCCTCCTGGTGCTTTCTGGTGAGCAAAAACAATAAGGAACAAATTTACAGCAGCCCCCTCCTTGGGTAGCTGCCACAATGCAGAGACCCCCTGCCTCCCACCCCCTTCACGTGCATCTTCTCTTAATTAATTAATACTGCATTCATCACCACTTAATTCCCGTTTCCGTAGCACCAGAGGAGGGGGGGGCACTGGCAGAGGCGGGTGCCCAGACAGTCTAGATCTGCTGTCTTAGTGGAGAAGCTTAATTAGCCCCCGTGACGATATGGGATCGTTTCCCACAGTCCCACAATGGGGGGTTTCAAACTGGGTTTGTGTGCCCAGTAAAACCAGCCCCGTGTCCCCGTGCTGGTCCCTGTTCAGCCAGTGGTGTGTACTTGTGAGGAATGGGGATCTGCTGTACCAGCTGCCCAATTTAAAAGCGAAAACATCATCAGTTGGCCTCTCTTTGGAGCTTGGTCAGGGACGGGAGGCAGAGCTGGGTTTGGGTTGTCCTGTTGTCTCAGCGCTGGGGTCAAGTGGAAGGGATGGTGATGCTGAAATGTGTCTGACTGTACTGGGTCCAGTGCACCCCTGTCTGCACATTACTGCTGCTATTGTTTGGCTCCCGGTCTCCTTTCAGGTGTTTTAACCTTAAACACAACCTGGTGGTGTTTGTGGTTGTTCCTCTGCTGCAGCCCTGTGTGCTACCCCGTGCCAGGGTGGCTGCACAGCACTGCAGGAACAAACAACTGCACCAACAAATGTTACCTGCAGTGAGAAAGGTGATGTGTTTACAAGCATTGGGGTTGTGGCAGACATTGGAATTTAGATGTTTGCCTTTATTAAGCATTTTATCTCCCTGTTTTTGGACTCTTCTCCCCTCTACAAAGACCAGGGAGGAAAGGAGTGCCTGTGTGCTCCTATGGCTTGCTTCCCAGTGAGGTGGTGATGGTGGGTACACATGCCGGCGCCTCTGCGGGTCCCACATGTTTGAGATAAGATGGAGACAAGGAGAGCATGTGTGAGAGGAGGGAAGGGGAGATGGGGAAGATGGAGCGGGAACAAAAGCAGCAGATCCACCGTGGCGCTGGGCCGGGCTCCTTGCCAAGAGCAGTGTTCCCCCCCTCCTCACAAGCCGACATGGCTGGCGATGCTCCTTCCCGCCCCTGCCCTCTCCTCCCCAGCGCAGGCTGCCGATGGGCCGGGGTGTGAAGGCGGCTCTCTGCTGGGATGCAGGATGCCATCTCACCCCTGCCCTTCCCACCGCTAGACGGGACCGCGGCATCGGTGTTCCGGCAGCCCGGTGCACGCCTGTCCCGCGTGACTCGCATACGCAATGCAGCCATGCTTAACGAGCGTGAGTAATTATGCCAGGCAGAGGGTTGGGGTGTGTGTGTGGGGGGGGGGGGCGGTCGGGGTTGGGTGGTTTATTTGCTTGGGGGTTTTTTTCATTTCCATTTTCCACCACCCATTCCCCCCCAAACACCCACCCAGCCCGTGGCATTGAAACTTGGTCACCTCCTTGGCAGTGGCTTTGGGAGGGCTGGGGACACAGGGGTCAGTTGGCACAGCAACTGCTGTTTGGGGACAAAAGGAGGCGCTTTTTTTTTGCAGCCACAGTAGCAGCTGCCAGCCAGAATAGCAAATCCCTGCGACTTGGCACCACTCCAGCTTCCTTGAGGGTTGCAGAGGGATGGTATGTTGGAGGGTAAGACTAGCTAATTAATCTTCCGGCAGGGAACAATGTAATATCAGACAATTACAAAGACAGAATGAAATTACTGTAGTGGGAAGGCTGGCATACGAATCTCTCAAAGGGTCCATCCCTCAGCCTGCTGCCGCGTCACTTCATATGCGGGAGAAGCACCGACTGTACGGGCGCTTCTTGGTGGTGCAGGGTTATTTCTCCTATGAATTGAGTTACGTGGCTAGAGGAGGGGCAGGGGGGATGCAGGCTCCATTGCAGGGTAAGCTTTTTGGAGGAGCAAAACGGGAGGAAGAAGAGTTGTTCCAAGTAGAGATGTTCCACGTCAACCAGCTGCGCCGAGAGCACAGACTTGGCGTGTTGCTGATGCTACAGGCTCATGGGGCTGGGGGTGTTTTCCTGAGGGTTTTTTCCCTGATTGGTGATGCCTGAAGCTTTTTGGGAGGAGGGTCTGGCTGCTGGACAGGAGGGTAATGATTTCTTCCAGCCTTTCTGCCTTCTGAAGACCTCAAAAAGCTTCAGAGCTGGGGAAAGATATTGGGGAAACACACCTACCAGCTCAGCGGTGGTAATTGCCAATAATTAGCTGTAATCACTGTTACCTACAGTCGGGATGCTGTGATGAATAGGGCAGTGTGAGCTGCGTGGTGCAGGCTCCCTGTCTGTTTATTTGCAGTGGGGAAAGAATTAGGAAAGTCTCATTTATCCTGGAGCACGGGAAAGCATCGGTGGGAGATCAGCCTGTGCAGAATTAGCATAGAAAACTCCTCCTCCCTCCTCTTCCCTCCTTGCCAGGGTGAGGGATAAGCTAATGAGTCTCCTCCTCCCTCAGCATCTCCCTCCTAGGATGAAACTTAATACGGTGGGATCTCTAGAAGTGTCATTAAAAACAACATGAAAACAGTATCAGTCAAACTTTGTGACGTTGTTGTGTGTGTGTCTGTGTGTGTGTGAGCCCTGTGGAGACGTGGCCAGGAGCTGCTTGGAGCCAGGAAAAGACTTGGAGCAACTCCAGCTTGGTTGCTCTTTCTCTGAAGGAATGTGAGTAGGTTTTTGTTTGGTGCCTGCATGGATCAGATGGTGCAGAGATGATGTTTAAAAACCACTGCAAGCCCCTCCTGCCTGCCTTGGCTGCTAGGCTGGGCTGCCAGTTGTTGCTGAAGCTATTGCAAAACTCAGGCTGAAGAAGCATGGGGGGGATTTTTAAGGGGGCAGCAGTGCTAAGGGTGGATTGGCAGGCTGGGACCCCTTTTTCCAAGCTGCAGATTGGGAATTTGTACACAGCCAGTCCTTGTCCTGAAAAGCATCCTGCTGGGTGCTCATCCATGGATATTTATCTGAATATTTCCCAGGGGTGTCTAGATATTGGCAGTATTTCCCATTGGGCTCCATTAGGGCTGAAGTTCCCATCCCATGATCCCCCCAGAAGTCCCTCAGTGTGATACATCTTGATGTATGTAGCTCCTTATCTGGCTGCATATATTTGCTCTGCCCCAGCCTGGGCTCCCTGTGCCAGCTCCAAAGCCTTGTCCTGAAACTTGAGATACGGGAAAATTCCCTGTGCAGCCAAGAGATGGATGCTAAAAGCCAAGAATCGGCATCCTCTGCATCCATGCTGTGTTTGCTCTGAGGGTCCCCCAGCATCCTTGGGTACACAGTTGGGTGTTCCTTCCTTGGATGCGGAAAGTGTCCCCTCCCTCCAGAGGAAACCAAGCCCAGCTTGGTTTTCCTCTTGGTTCCTGTCCTTGTCCACCAGTCTGTGGCCAACCAGACCACTGGAGCCTGAGGCTTTTGAGGGAACTTCTAAGCTTAGCCTGCCTTGTGCGCCTCCAGGAAAAGGTCTCAGGTCCCTCCCATCCACGTAGTGATGGTTCTAGTGATGGAAGCTGATGAGCAAGAGAGGATGAAGAAATTGAAATTAGCCCGATCATTTAATAAACACAGCCATTCATTTGGATTCCACCTAATTGAAAATCACAGAATTTTAGGGGTTGGAAGGGACTTCAAGAGCTCATCAAGTCCAAGCCAAAGCAGGTTCCCTGTTCTGGACTGCATCTGATGTGCTGCCAAGGATGGACTCTCCCAGTTCAGGTCTCCTGTTCAGGTCCAATGCTCTCTGTGGCTAAGTCCTGATCTGACAGCACTGCTGTTGCATGGAACTGGAAGAGAATCTGAATGCTTTCATATTTGAGGATTGATGTCAGATGTTTCTGTAAATTAATGAATGCATCTTCTTGACTATACTTCAAAGTTTTCACTTTATGAATCTTTTATGGAGTTATTTCTACATTGGAAAAAACCCACCCCTGTAGCACTGAAACCATGCAATAAAACCCCCCAACTTTCACAGTTGACTCAACAAAAGTCACTCACAGGGTCCTGCTCATGTGTTCACACTGTGGGCTTGGATTTCCCCAGGGGTATGTCCAAACATGTGCATGCAAAAGGGCTGAGAGTGATGTGGGCACCCTTTAACCTGAGGACAGGAGCCTTGATGCTGCTGAACTTCCCTCCTTGCGATGGGGTGTGTCTCCTTCAGCCCTGCTGAGCTTCTCCAAGTCAACCTCTGGAGTTAGGGAATTTAATTTGTAATAAATCTGCATTACAGCACAAGTAAATCTGCTTCAGTGGCTATAAAAATTAATTCCTTATCCTAAACATTATTATATAGCTTTCAAAATGAATTGAGTGTGGTTGGTAGCTGAGTATGTGCCATTATCGGTAATTAGTGTAACAAAATAACCCTGCTGTAATATTTCCTGTCTCCCCCTCCCCCAGTTGGGAGCCATTTCCTATTAGAGAATCAGCATTGCAAATGCAGTGTGTGTATGTGCAAGCTGGATGCTTTGATATTTTTAATAATATTTAGTGTGTTGGAAGTTGCTCTGTTCCTGGCTGTGGGTTGGGCTGTGGTTTTCTGGGAGTGTTTGCTTCTGAAGAGGTGTTGGTGTGGCACAGGGTATCAGCCAGGAGTGTGCCCTGGGGGCTGAGAGAGCCACTGGGATCCTGGGGGCATCAAAAGGAGTGTGGGCAGCAGGTCACAGGAGGGGATCCTCCCCCTCTGCTCTGCCCTGGTCAGGCCCCACCTGGAGTCTTGTGTCCAGTGCTGGGCTCCCTGGGATCAAACAGCCAGGGATCTCCTGGAGAGAGTCCAGAGGAGGCTGAGGAGATGCTGAAGGGCCTGGAGCATCTCCCCTGTGAGGAAAGGCTGAGAGAGCTGGGGCTCTTCAGCCTGGAGAGAAGACGACTGAGGGGGGATCTGATCAATGTTTATCAATATCTGAAGTCTGGGATGCAGGGGAATTGGCCAGCCCCTTTTCAGTGTCTGTGGGGACAGGACAAGGGGCAATGGCTGCAAGTTGGAGCACAGGAAGTTCCACACCAACATGGGGAAGAACTTTTCCCCAGTGAGGGTGAGGGAGCCCTGGGACAGGCTGCCCAGGGGGTGTGGAGTCTCCATCTCTGGAGAGATTCCAGCCCCATCTGGACACCGACCTGTGTGCCCTGTCCTAGGGACCCTGCTTTGGCAGGGGGTTGGACCCCAGGAGCTCTGGTGGTCCCTTCCAACCCCTACGATGCTGTGATTAGAGCCTGATTCTGGAGAGTACTGGTGGCTTCCTGGGGGTGCCTGATGCCCTTGGGTCGCCTTTGAGCTTTAGTGCAGTTGCTGCTGAGTTTACTTGTCACCTCCCAGGATCTGGGTGTTGTCCTGTGTCTTGCAGGCATCGTGCATCTCAGGAGGTTTTTACAGTGACCCACCATAGCTCTGCTGCCTTCACACAGAAATTTGGCTTGTCCTAGGAGAATGAATCTGCCCATGGAGGTGCTTGGGCAGCTTTGAGTCTACCAAGAGCTGGAGGGAAGCAAAAGTTCCCTTTGAGGCAGGTAACAAATACAGGACAAGGGCTGGGGCAGCAATTTCTGGGCAGCTGAAGGTGTGTAGAGCAGAAAGATGTGCACCCAGGCAAGGCTGAAAGGCCCTGGAGACTTTTCCTAGGCTTCCACAACCAGATGAAGCAAGTTTCCACAACTTCTTGGCCATGTGAATGGGATTTAAAGAGGGATGAAAACCCAGGGGCAGCAAGTCAGTTTAGTTTGTGTTTCCACTGCTGTGTGAGATGGGACACTGTTGAGCATCGTTGCTCCACAGCCCCATTTTCACCTTGTGTGATGCTGCTCTGCCTGGTCCTTCCTGCTGCATCACCAAGTTACCAAACCCTGGCACCCATCCCAAGTGTCCTGGAGTAATTTCTCAGGAATACCCATATCAAACACTTGCTGATCACAGCACCCACTGTTCTTTGTGGAGTATCCCATTGGATTGGGGGTTTTAACCATCAGAAGTATCTTTTTTCTCCTGAATTTACAGCCCTTTGAAATATTCCTCTGCAGCTATGAAGGTTTGAAACTTGAATCTCTGGGAATGGAAGTGAAGGTTGTCCTGTAATTTTCTGACTCTGAGATCTGGGACTTTTATATGAAATAGTCAATTTAAAACTTAACAGCTCTGTAATAAGAATCTGGGGCCAGAGAAATGGGAAACTGGGGGGAGGCCTGATTTATTTTTTTTTTCCATGCTTGTTCCCATCATGGATTTATTTCTTGAGGTTTGTAGACATGACAGCTTCAGAAGGCTGGATGTGTGCCCTGGACTCAGTCACCCAATATATCACAGAGCTGAAAAATGCAGAAACTAAGCAATAAAACAGAACAGGAGGTATCTTTGCCACCCTGGAAAACATTCAAGCCTTAGATACAGTGATAATAATATCAGTGCTGGGTTTGGATGGTAAATCCCAATTCCAAACCCCAGTGAGTTACAGGGGGAACAGGCAGTGCCAGCTAAAATCTTTGATTTGAACCAAGCTGGTTGTGGTAGCAGAGCCTGGGGGTTTGTGTTTCAGTTGGAATTGTACAACTGCAATTAGCTGAAGCTTGAGGATCCGGATCTGCTCCAAGCTGTGGGAGGAAAAGAAATTGCATGTTGGAAGGTGATATAACCAGGACTTCAGGACCCTTTCCAACTTCCCCTCCCCTTAGGTCAAAGGATATGGAAATGATTCAAACCAGGATTTCTTCAGTCTGGAGAAGGCTGTGGGGGGACCTCATTGCAGCCTGCCAGTCCCTGAAGGGAGCAGAGGAACAGGAGGGGAATCAGCTTGTTCAAGGGCAGAGACTGGCAGGACAAGGGGGATGGAGTGAAGCTGGAGGAGGGAAGGGTGAGAGGAGAGATTGGGGGGAAGTTCTGTGCAGAGAGAGTGGTGAGGGGCTGGAAGGGGCTGCCCAGAGAGGGGGTGGGTGCCCCATCCCTGCAGGGATTTAAAAGGTGTGTGGATGAGGTGCTTAAGGACAGGAGGGCTGTCCTTAAGAGACAGAGGGCTAGAGCACCTGCCCACAAGGAGAGGTTGAGGGAGCTGGGCTGGTTCAGCCTGGAGAAGAGAAGGCTGTGGGGGGACCTCATTGCAGCCTGCCAGTCCCTGAAGGGAGCAGAGGAACAGGAGGGGAATCAGCTTGTTCAAGGGCAGAGACTGGCAGGACAAGGGGGATGGAGTGAAGCTAAAGGAGGGAAGGGTTAGATTGGATATTAGGGGGAAGTTCTTTACAGAGAGAGTGGTGAGGGGCTGGAACAGGCTGCCCAGAGAGGGGGTGGGTGCCCCGTGTCTGGGGGGGTTCAAGGCCAGGTTGGATGGGGCCCTGGGCAACCTTGTGTAGCTCCAGGCCTGAGGTTGGTGTCCCTGCCTGTGGCAGGGGGTTGGAGCTCTGTGACCCTTTGGGACCCTTCCAACCCTTGCCATTCTATGATAACTGAGCACCTCCTCTCCCCATCTGTTAAACACACCCAGGGTTGGAGACTCAACCCTCTCCCTGGGCAGCCTCTTCCAGGCCCCAACAACTCTTTCAAAAGTGGTTTTATTCAGTGTTTTTCACTGCTGTGGAACAACCCCCCTCAGCCTCAGGCAGCTGCGGAGCCGATCACGGTGCTGCCACAACCAGGGCAGGAGCAATACCAACAATTTACTATCCTGCTGCAAGGATGCTACAACAAGACCCATAAATGGCCACATAAAGGGAATCCGGGTGGGAGCTGGGAATACTCTGCCAAACACAATTCTCCCTTAATTTAATAGAAGGGTCCATTCAGCAGAGAATATATTGTAAAGCGCTCTCAGGTTGGATGGCCTCCTATTGTGTCTGGCCTTTGAAGTGCTGATTAGCCAGGCTGGGAACACGCTGATAAAAAGTTAATTTCTATTTGCTGTTGCTTTGTAATTGGATGAACACGAAAGCAATTAAATATTAAAACATACAAACAAATAACGAAGTCAGTGTAATTAGCCAAAGTTTGATCACTGTCATATTTATTTAGGAGGAGATGATACGTCTCAGCAGGTGACATTTTAAATACCCTTGGCTGCTTTGGTGTTGTCTTCAGAGAATGCTGAATAATGTACGGAGGATTTAATTAAACCCCATTGTAAATCAGCTCTGATGACAGGGAAGTGACAGCCACATGTTGAAAAGAGAATTAGGCCACAGCAAGAGAGATTAATTAACTGTTTTCTACAGAGTTCAACCTAGGTGTTGGGCAGGGAGTTTGTCCGAGGAGGAGAACTTGGGTTTGAGGTTGTTCCAATTGAGGTTGGAGCCTGGTGTGGAGAAGGATGCTCTGGAGATGTCACAGCCCCTTGAATCACAGAATCACAGGGGTTGGAAGGGATCTAGAGAGCTCCTGGGGTCCAACCCCCTGCCAAAGCAGCTCCCCAGCTCATACTGCACAGGTCGGTGTCCAGACGGGGCTGGAATCTCTCCAGAGAAGGAGACTCCACACCCCCTGGGCAGCCTGTCCCAGGGCTCCCTCACCCTCACTGGGGAAAAGTTCTTCCCCAGGTTGGTGTGGAACTCCCTGTGCTCCAACTTGCAGCCATTGCCCCTTGTCCTGTCCCCACAGACACTGAAAAGGGGCTGGCCAGTTCCCCCTGCACCCCATACTTCAGATATTGATAAACATTTATTAGGTCTCACCTCAGTCTTCCTTTCTCCAGGCTGAACAGCCCCAGCTCTCTCAGCCTTTGAAGGGGTGACTGCAATAGTTTGTGTGTCTTGAGAGGGGGAAACTGAGGCACGTGGTGCTGCAGCCTGGGGCTGCTGGGTGGCTCTTACCTCCCAGCACCTTTGCAGTCCCCAGGCAGGATGGTGCTGGCAGCTCCTTTGGTGCAGCAGCAGCAAAGATTCTCTGCTGTGAACTGCAGGAATCCTGAAAAGCTGCTTTGAGCCTCGAAGCAGGAGGGGAAGGGAAGGGATGCTCTTGGATGTTTGCTGTCCTTTGGTCTCAGTGATTATTGAGCCTGTTGTGTAAGAATTAACTAATATGGCCTTTTCTACAAGCACTTCTGCTTTATATGTGCACAGACTTTGGGCAGAGGAGGTAGTTCAGCTCTTGTGCAAGGCAAGGCCAGATCACTGGCCAGGCCTGGGAAAGCATTTTTATCTAAAGCACCTACAAGGAGCATGATGGGGGTAGCTTCAGCACTGGTTCCCACCTAGGAGAAGCTACTTGTCCACACCAGGCTTTTCCTCTTCTTTTCTACTGAAAGAAAGTATTTCCTGTGTTATATGAGAAAGATCTGTCCTGCTGCCAGCAAGGGACAGAGCTTGTCCATGTTGAAACACTCCAGGAAAAACAGAAGCCTAAATGTAGTGAGACAGGAAGAAGTTGGGCTGGAGAACCTCAGATTAGCTTGAAAATCTGTAGCTGGTCCCCATGGCAGGCTTTACTAGCTGTTGAGGGTGTGCTTTGTGTTGAGGATGCAGATGAGAACCTGCAGCCTCCAGCTATGAGCTGGAGGTTTGCAAACAGGAATAGGCTGGGTGGTGGGGCTCATCAGAGGGCACGGTGTGAGGAGGGGCATGTGAGTCAGGTGGCAGGGGTTACAGGGTGCTGCTGTGCTTTGGGAAGGCACAGGGTAATCTGGTCTCTTACTGAACCATCTCCCTAGCAGGGCCATCACTGACTGCCAGTGACCCAGGGTGAGGATGAGCTGAGATGGCTTGGCAGGTCAGGGTAGGGATCCTTCCCACACAGGTAAGATGCTGTCTCACCTGGGATTGCAGCAGGAAGCTTTCACTGCCCAGAGAGGATGATTTGCACATCTGACTTTGCATTTCAAAGCCTCCTTCTGCCCTCCTTATACCAATGAAAACTGGGAGTAATTGTACACATTGCAGGAAAAAATCCACTTTATTCCCTGAGGTGTAAGTGAATTGATTCAGCCCAGGAAAAAGACCTGGGCACTGTTACAGCCACCTCCCTGAAGGCATCTCCTTCATGATGTGTCTGATCAAAAATGCAAATAAAATCTTAGGAGGAGTAAGTGGTGGGAAAGGATGGGAAGTACTGAGGAAATAGGTTATTGTCATGATGCAGATGAGTGGTGTTCCCTTCTTTGGATGCAACACAGAATAATGATTGTTGCTCCCCCAAATCATTGATTGTGGAAGGACCTTCAAAGGCCATCTAGACCAACCCCCTGCAGTGAGCAGGGACATCTTCAGGCTGCACTCTGTGTGCCCTGGTACTGCTCTCTTGGGCTGGGCTCTGTGTAAAAGCTCATGTGGGCAGGGTTGTGCTGCCTGCTGGGTGTGGAGTGGGAGGGCATCTCTTCCCTGGACCAGCTGGGCAGGGCATATGGATGGGAACTTTGTCTTTCATGGTGCTGTATTTATGTGTAGATGTGGTGCTTTGGGACATGGTTTAGTGGTGTTGGGTTGACAGTTGGGCTTGATCTTTGAGGTATTTTCCAACCTTAGTGTGTCTATGGTTTATAGGCTCCTTTGAATCAGCCCAAACTACTATTTGTTAGTGGCAGGACCTCAGTGTGTGTGTGTGATGCTCTTGCTGTGGCCTCCTTTGGTGTGCTTTTGCCCTGACTTCTGGTCTTCTAAGCTCACCCAAGGTGTAAGAGGAAGTGTTTTGTGGTGGGTTGTGTCACCTGAGAGGTGGTCTTTGGGATGCTCCATAGTAAGCATATTTTGCTGCTCCAGACTCGTGCTGTTTGAAGCAGTTACCTGGGCTCTGAGTAATCTGTGGTGAGAGATGCCAATCTTGGAGGGCAGTATCCTGCAGGATTGTTGCTTTGCAGACAGTAAGATAGCCTGGATGCCTGCAGCTGACTTAGAACCCCAAACTGATTTGGGTTGGAAGGGACCTCAAAGTTCCCCTGGTGTCCCCCCTACCATGGGCAGGGCTGCCCTCAACCATCCCAGGGTATCCAAAATCCTATCCAACCAGGCCTTGAACCCTATTCAATTCAGAGACAACCCCAGCTCCTCTGGGCACGCTGTGCCAGGGCCTCCCCACCCTTCCTGGGAAGGATTTCTGCCTAATGTCTTATCTAAATCTCCCCTCTCTTAATTTAAACCCTTCATCCCTTGTCCTGTCACCAGACTCCCTGATAAATGGTCCCTCTCCATCAGAGATGCTTAACACTTCTTGGAGACGCTTCCTGGAGAAGATGCTAAATGCAGAGCAACTTAATTTCCAATCAACCCTGGTGCTGCTGGGTTTCCAGCTGCCACAGCAGGCAGGACTGGGAACAACTGGGAAAGCTGTGGGCTTGTAGCTGAGTGTGGAGGCTGTGGGAGCAGTGAGATGGGTCCATCCTGCATCTCAAATTGAGCACCCAGCCACACAGTACCCCTCAGACTTTAATTTGGCCACGTCTCAGTTCTCTATCTGTACAAGAATAATTTCACCCCCTCCTCACAGGGCTGATGTAAGGCAAATGAATGTTTGCAAACCACACAGATACTATGATAATAAATGCTGTGAAAGCCCAGGAGAAAATTAATAGCTCATTATTTAGCCCAAGACTTCAATAGCATGTCTTACACAGGACATGGGGCTACGTAGTGAATGATGAGGATAAAGAAAAATATTGAATAGCTGCTCATTAAGAGAACACTATCCATCTGGTGTAGGAAAGGGGGCTTTTTCCTGCAGGAAAAGTGCTCTGTGGTTGTTTTATCACAATATATGCTGTGACACATGGATGCAAGGAGACCAGCTTGGATTTTGGGCATCTTTTTTCAAGTGCTTGACTGCAACCCTCCTGCTCTTTAACACTGGGGTTGGCTTTAATATATAGCAAAGAGATAAAAATGCCAGTAGATGGCACTCAAGAATATGGAGCATCATTCCTGGGTGTGTGTGAGGCCAATAAAAGCTGGTGGTGCTGTACACAAATGGCTTCTCCTGTGCAATGCTCTAGGCTTTCCCTCCCCCTGCCCCTTATCTTTCCCTGTCCTGGAAATTTGGGGCACAGGCCACCTAACATCATCTGCTGCGTCACATCTGTGACGCAGCAGATGATGTTAGGTGGTCTGTGCCCCCTTCCCTGATCCCACTTTTGTTCCTACCCTTTGGGGTTTCAATAACTTCACAATCTAGTAATCCTGGGCTGTGCTCTCCTCAGCTGACCCTTTTATATTTTGATTCTTCTGCTTTGCTTACAGCTTGTCTGTAAACTGAGATGAGAACTTAATTTGAAAGCTGAAGTTAATTGACCTAAATTAACTAAAAGCCTTCTGTTGGCTTGATGGTAACAAACCCTAGGTCTCTTCCTTAAGCATACTACAGAGCAAACTAGTTTTCCTGGTGGGTTTTCAAGCTGTTGCTGTTTACTAACAGTTATTTGTGGTGTGCCCTAGTGAGCCCTGTGAGCACAGCCTAGAGGGGTGTTGTGCTCAGCACTGATGTGCAGGGGTAGGGAGGTAGCATCCAACCTGGAGCAGCTCAGTTTGGCAAGGAGAGATGGACCAGAGTAGTGAATCAAATCTGGGGAAGGGTCTGGCTGCAGACCCCCTGGACTATGTAGAAGCCAAGCCCTAGAGCTGCAGGAAGGGGTTCATCTGTGAGGCTGGAGTTGGCCATGAGCTGAGTGAGCCCTTTCCAGCCAGATTTCCTCACTTGGAGGGTTGATAAAGGCAGCTTCAAGCCAGGCTGTCACAAAAGGGTGGGGGTGCCTGGTTTGGGGGAGACCTGTTGGTACCAGGGGCAGGTGTTGGAAAAGCATCTAGTTTTGTAAGTGCAGCTGAAGCCTGACTGTTAAGGTCTGTGGTGACCTTTCTGATCTGTGATACCCTCTCCCTGCTGGGAGTGGAACCTCAGCCTGCCACACTGCCTCTGTTCTCCCCAGCCACAGCCTCCACCTGGCTCTCCTGCTTTGTCTCACCAGCACCCTGAGCTCAGCTTAGAGAAAGTCAGTCCTGGAATGACTACACAGCTCTACCCTGGGCCAGGAGACACCCTTGTGCCAGTTTAGCTTGATTCAGTACTAACCACAATAGCTGAAACCAGAGTGAGGAGGACTGTGTCCGTGCCAGTGCAGGGATTTGAAATGCTTTCCAGCCACAGGCTTGCCATTATTTTAATCCAGGCAAGCCCCTAGGCTGGGCTGAAGGATGCTCCTCTGGGAATTGGAAGAGGATGAGAAGATAAAGGGCACAACGTTACCCCCAGCTCAGCTGCTTGGAAAGCACCAGCTGTGGAGCTGGGCACTGGGCAGGGAGGAGAGACCTTGGAGTCCCCTCTGAATCTGCTGGCCACCCATCCCATGAGCTTGGTCAGCCAGGGGTTAGCCACTTCCCTTCTCTGTGCTGCAGTTTCCCCCTTGTGAAGCGGTTTTCCCAACAGCCTGTTTCTTCTGTGGAAGCTGTTGCAGCTCGGAGCAGCACTCCCCCCTTTCACCATCCCACAGGGGGTTGGGATTGGGATGAGATGGGAGCATAAGGTCCTGGAGTTAGAGCCCAGCCCCAGGCCTGGTGGGTATGGCACTTCAGAAGCACCTTTGTTTCCAGCAAAACCTCAAATCTTTAGACAACTGGCAGGAACATGAGGGAGGGGGGTGGTGGTGGGGTGTGTGGGCAGCTGCCAGACTCTGCTGCGGCTCTGGCGGGGGTCCCTCTTGTGGCAGATGCTGAACGTGCTGGAGATCCCTGTGGTGTGGGGCTGGGGGCGTAGGGTCAGGGCGGGTAAAAGGGGTTTTATTACGTGGAGAGGTGGAATGTCCTGGAATGACCAATCCAACAGGGATCTGCTGCTTCAGAAGCCCTCCTTTAGTGTGACATGATTACAGCAAGTGATGTTTCTTGCCGATGATCCAGAGCTGGGAGGGGTGGCTGACAGGCAGGACACTGCGCTGCCATCCAGAGACCTGGCCAGGCTGGAGAGCTGGGCAGGGAGAGACCAGATGGGGTTCAACAACAGCAAGTGGAGAGTCTGGCACCTGGGGAGGAACAACCACATGGATCAGGACAGGCTTGGGGGGAGCTGCTGGAGAGGAGCTCTGTGGAGAAGGACCTGGGGGTGCTGGTGGGTGACAGGGTGGCCATGAGCCAGCAGTGTGCCCTGGGGCTGAGAGAGACAATGGGATCCTGGGGGCATCAGGAGGAGTGTGGGCAGCAGGTCACAGGAGGGGATCCTCCCCCTCTGCTCTGCCCTGCTCAGGCCCCAGCTGGAGTGTTGTGTCCAGAGCTGGGCTCCGTGGGATAAAAAGGACAGGGATCTCCTGGAGAGTGCAGAGAAGGGCTATGAAGATGCTGAAGGGCCTGGAGCATCTCCCCTGTGAGGAAAGGCTGAGAGATCTGGGGCTGTTCAGCCTGGAGAGAAGACTGAGGGGGGACCTGGTGCAGGGGGAATTGGCCAGCCCCTTCTCGGTGTCTGTGGGGACAGGACAAGGGGCAATGGCTGCAAGTTGGAGCACAGGGAGTTCCACACCAACATGGGGAGGAACTTTTCCCCAGTGAGGGTGAGGGAGCCCTGGGACAGGCTGCCCAGGGGGTGTGGAGTCTCCTTCTCTGGAGAGATTCCAGCCCCGTCTGGACACCGACCTGTGCAGTATGAGCTGGGGAGCTGCTTTGGCAGGGGGTTGGACCCCAGGAGCTCTGGAGGTCCCTTCCAACCCCTACACCTCTGTGATAATTCACTAGGGGAAGCCAAAATTCAGCGACTGTCCCTTTGTGAGCAGATGTTGGCTTTGTCCAATGTCTGCATTGTCTTTCAAGTGTTTTTCAATAATCTTCTCCATAGCTTCAGCAGGCACTGAGGTGAGACTGACAGGTCTGTAATTACCAGGGTTGTCTTTCTTGCCCTTCTTGAGAACTGGAATAACATCTGCTAGCTTCTGGCTGACTGGGACCTCTCCATGTTCCCAGGACCAACTGGGAGAGGTCTCACAATAAAACTGCCAACTGTTTCAGTACCCTGGGATGAACTTCATCAGGCCCCATCATCTTCTGTGCACTCAGTTGCAACAGCAAATCCTGTGCAAGTTCAAAGTGAACTGGGACCTCATTAGATGACCTTTTGAGATCTCTTCCAACCCTTAACGTTCTGTGATTCACTCAGTTGTGATCCTCCAACCCAGGGCTCCAGGCATCCCAAGGTGCATCACTGGTGTGCAAGGTGGAGGGGAAGGAGGAATTAAGTGTTTCTGCTTTGTCTTCATCCCTATTGGTGCGATGACTGATGTCATCAAGCAATTAGATCTTAGGGGGAAGTTCTTTGCAGAGAGAGTGGTGAGGGGCTGGAACAGGCTGCCCAGAGAAGGGGTGGGTGCCCCGTCCCTGGGGGTGTTCAAGGCCAGGTTGGATGGGGCCCTGGGCAACCTTGTGTAGCTCCAGGCCTGAGGTTGGTGTCCCTGCCTGTGGCAGGGGGGTTGGAGCTCTGTGACCCTTGGGGTCCCTTCCAACCCAGACCAGGCTGGGATTCTATAACCCATGGTTGGGGTTTGGTGAGAAAGCAAGTGCAGAGCTGTGGTGTAGGAGGAGTTGTGAGGGTGTATAAAGCTACCCTGTCAGTGATGTCACCTCAAATCTCCAGTCTGCTCAAAAACCTGGGCCAGGGCTGGTACCTGTTGCTGTCCCTGCAACAGTAATTGAAATAATCCCAGCCCCCTGTAACAGAGGGGAAATCACTGGCCAGGGAACCTCGGATGAGCTGGCAGTAGGAAACAGATGTTCCCCACTACATTTATTCTCTAAGTGAAAGTACAACAGATGCAAAAGAGCATTAAATGGTAGCAAGGCTGTAAATACAGCTTCTAATTACTGCACCAGGTAATGTCAATTGCAACAATCCAGATTTCTCCCATGGATGCTCTGTGAGCAGGTGGGATGTGTAAAGTCTGCACAAGATGGATTTGTTGGGTTTTTTCCTGCCCCTTTAATGTAATATCTGTAAGCTTGCTCAATTAAGGCAGCAGAGGAGAGTGTCATAGCCTTTCTGTCTGGTGTATCTTTGGTATATGGTGCTGAGAATAACCAAGGAGGTGGGAACAGAGCATTAAATGCAGATATTTGGGGCTGGAGAGAGGTGGGTGGAGGAAGCTGCCTGGTACTGGAATAGTGTGATCAGGAAGAGAAAGGAAGGAGCAGGACTGAAGAGCTCCAAGAGGCAGCGTGAGTGATGGGGGAAGAAAATAGCACCAAGTAGGGTGGCCTCAACTGCCTTCTGAGAAGTTAGTGTTTGTGGAGAGGAGGGATACAGGGTCCTTCAGGCTCTGGCGATGCCTGAGTCACCTTGGTGGTGGCATGTAAGGGTAATGGATGGAAATATTCCCCCTGCTTCCCTACTAACCACTCAGTTCATCAGTCTGATGAACCACAGTCTGCCAGCCACAGCAGCAGCCCAGCATTTTACATGTTAACAGCACCAGCAGTTTCCCCTGCACCTCCTGGGGTCCCTCCTCTCCAGTTTGGGGCACGTGAGGCTGAAGAAAGTTGGTTTGCACTTCATTTCTTTTAAAACAGGAATCACTCTCTTCAGAGCTGGCTTCTTTGGGGGTGGGGGGCTATGTTGTGTCAGGGTAGAGTCATTTTTTTAAGGTGGAAAGACACTTTCCAAGAGGCTGTCACAGCTCTTGAAGCTGAGAGGATTGTGGCTGCCCAGGTCCTTGTGAGCCATAGCTCTTCCAGGTTGCCTCTTGCCTCTGGGATCTGTCTTCTCCCTTGGGTTCATGGTGTTTAGGAGCTTTGCAGCTCCAAATTTAGCCTTTCCTGAGGCTGAGTGGTGACTGGTAGATACTCAGGGCTAGCATCATCCTGCTGGGATGGGATGTGGTGGGATCTGAGCTGTGGAGCCAACTTGAGGTCCAACTGGGTGTAGAACATCAGCAAGGCCAGGAGATAATCTGGAAAGAAGATGTATATTAGTATGGGCATGCCAGTGCCTGCACTAACAGCCTGCTTGGACCTTCTAACAGAGCTGATCAGCAATTCCTGCATTGCTTTAGCAGGTTGGGTGTGTCCCATGGGTTATAAAGAGATATTTGAAGCCTGAATCTATCAGGAAAGGGAGAAAAATGTGTTTCCTTCCTCCTTTTCCTTCCTGTAAGTGCTCCTCCAGCTTCACTGCTCTATCTGCTGGTGGTGGCTGCTGGGAATGAGGTGTAGCACTGATGTGTCAGCCTTCAGGATAGTTGTATGTTACATGAAGTGTGAAGATCAGTGCCTGCCCAGAGTTTTTTCAGGGGTTATTGTGTATTACAGATACTTCTGGAGCTGATGCTCAGCTTCTCTTCCCACTCCAGACCCACTTGACCACTCACCTGCCCACAGCCCTTCATGCTGAGTAGGAGAGGGAGGAAGCACTGCCTGACCCCTTGGGGTGTGCAGGGAAGGGTGGCTGCCTTTTGGCTGCCTGGAGAGGGCAGGGGACACCCAGCCTGTCCCTGGCTGGGACATGCCAGGGGGCACAGGGTGCTGCTGCAGCCTGGCACAGCCCTGTGGGACTGGTGAGGAGCAGGGATGTGTCTGCTGTGTGCAACCCAGAGCTGTAACACAGTCACAGACCAGAAAATCCCCCTCTTTCCTCCCAATCAAATTAGGAGCAGAGAGCAGTGGAAAGTGCATTAACTAATCAAACTGTGATTTCAAATTGATTATTGCAAATTGCCAACCATAACAATTCTCCTAATGGCAGTGATTTAAAAATAAAAAATAACAAAAATAGAGCCTCCATTAGGCACTGTGCTAACCCCTCCCCACTGCTGGGTGAGGGTTGTGCTGTTCATCACTGCCCCTCTGCAGGGCTCTCTCCATAGCTTGGGAGCCCCTAATCCCAGTGATGTGTGAGCAGACACCTGGCTTGCTGCTGGTTTTGTTCCTGTTTGTTGTCACAGAATCACAGGGGTTGGAAGGGACTTTGAGAGATCATGAGCTCCAACCCCCTGCCAAAGCAGGGTCCCTAGGACAGGGCACACAGATCGGTGTCCAGATGGGTCTGGAATCTCTCCAGAGAAGGAGACTCCACACGCCCTGGGCAGCCTGTCCCAGGGCTCCCTCACCCTCACTGGGGAAAAGTTCCTCCCCAGGTTGGTGTGGAACTCCCTGTGCTCCAACTTGCAGCCATTGCCCCTTGTCCTGTCCCCACAGACACTGAAAAGGGGCTGGCCAATTCCCCCTGCACCCCATCCTTCAGATATTGATAAACATTGATCAGATCCCCCCTCAGTCTTCTTCTCTCCAGGCTGAACAGCCCCAGCTCTCTCAGCCTTTCCTCCCAGGGGAGATGCTCCAGGCCCTTCATCATCTCCTCAGCCTCCTCTGGACTCTCTCCAGGAGATCCCTGTCCTTTTGATCCCAGGGAGCCCAGCACTGGACACAACACTCCAGGTGGGGCCTGGGCAGAGCAGAGGGGGAGGATCCCCTCCTGTGACCTGCTGCCCACACTCCTCCTGATGCCCCCCAGGATCCCACTTGCTATGGCATGGCACAGTGCTGGTGAGGGCACGGTGGGGCTGGTGGTCGTGGGCAGCCTTGCAGTGGGAGCCCTCTCTTGCTGGTGGCAGGCAGTCCTGGTGCCTGGATGCGGGCAGCAGCCCTGTGCACCTTCCCAGTGGTTTCCCTGGCAACCAAGTCATCCTGCCAGCAGCCTGCAATGGCAGGAAATAAAACAAGATGACACCACAGCTCCTCAAGAAAACAGCCCCAAACCATCCCCTAGAAAACCCCAACAACCTGCCTTCTCCTTTCCCCCATCCCAAACTGGGGGTCCCTTCTTCCCACTGGTGTTCCTGCAGGCTGCCCAGCCCTGTCCTTGCAGAAGGAGTGGAAAGCATGGCTCTTGGAAGGCTGCCAGTCAGTTCAGGCAGATGCAGGAGGACTGGAAACCTGCAAAATGGTTCCTGTCTGAGCTGGGAGCATGGATATTGGGCAGGTTCCTCCACGTTTCCTCACTGGCCAACTGTGTGCTGGAAGCACCACGGGGCAAGAAGTGTGAAGGCACCTGAACTGCCTCAGATCCTGATTTTGGCCCAGAGAACAGCAGGAACATTTCCCCACTGCCTCAAATATAGTGCAAATGTCTATCACTTTTTGGGCTTCCTGCTCCCCTCTTGCCATGAGGCCTTGGTGCTGCTTTCAATGGTCCTGAGTCCTCCTCACAAAAGGTGAGGCTGGCTCACTGATGGAGAACATGCTGGCTGTGTGTTTCATGGAGTTACATGGTCTTCTTTCATGGTGGCGCTGATTAGGAGCACTTCCCAAGGAGGTCTATGAGATGGGTATGTGGATTAGTGGTCCAACTCTGGTTTTGGGGCCATTAACCCCTGGACTTGAGTTGATCTTGTTGGACAAATTAGCGGATCATCTTCCTGCTTCTTGCCTGAGCAAAGCCTTTTACTCCAAGAGTGCTGGTACAAAACCCAGAGCAGCCAGTTCCAGTGCTGGGCTCCCTGGGATAAAAAGGACAGGGATCTCTTGGAGGGAGTGCAGAGAAGGGCTATGAAGAGGATTAAAGGAACATCTATCCTATGAGGAAAGGCTGAGAGAGCTGGGGCTGTTCAGCCTGGAGAAAAGAAGACTCAGGGGGGACCTAATCAATGTTTATCAATACCTGAAGGATGGGGTGCAGGGGGAATGGCCAGCCCCTTTTCAGTGTCTGTGGGGGCAGGACAAGGGGCAATGGCTGCAAGTTGGAGCACAGGGAGTTCCACACCAACATGGGGAAGAACTTTTCCCCAGTGAGGGTGAGGGAGCCCTGGGACAGGCTGCCCAGGGGGTGTGGAGTCTCCTTCTCTGGAGAGATTCCAGCCCCGTCTGGACACCAACCTGTGCAGTATGAGCTGGGGAGCTGCTTTGGCAGGGGGTTGGACCCCAGGAGCTCTCAAGGGTCCCATCCAACCCCTACAACTCTGTGATTCTATGATTCCCACCCATTTCTCTCCAGCTTTGTGACAGTTCTTCCCAGCATGAGACCTCCTATAGGTTGTGAAAAGTAGATCTGGAGACTAAAAATGACTGCTAACAAAAATAATAAATAAGTTAAAGCCATTTTCCTGTTTTAAACAACATACAGCTACTTTCTTTGAGTAATGCTCATGGCCTTCCTGCTTTGGGCAATGTGGAGACAAGGCAGGAGTGGGTTTTGATCCATATGATGGGTTATCTGGATACAACTGAACATGTCAGAATGAAGAATCTTAAGAAGTAAGATAGGGAGCTTTATAGTGGAATCTTGCTCCTGATAAAACCCTCAAGGCTGGATGTCTGTGTAAAGATGCTTTTTATAGGTTAAGTTAAACAGTGTTGGTGAGTCTTTTGTTTCCCAGGCCTTTTTTTTTCCCCCCCACTCCTGTTAGTACAAAGCATCTGTCTGCAGGCCTGTTAGTCTGATGACTTTAACCAGCCCCATGTTCCTTTTCTGAACTGCTAGGACAATTCCTGCAGCTTTTACAAGGTATCTTGCTCATGTATCTGGCTCCCCAGTGAGGCCAGGCAAGGCTTTGCTGATGTTATAAACAGTCCATCTCACTACTTCATGTCATATAAAACTGAACTCTAATCGCTGTAAAGGCTTCCTCCAAGGCACTTTGCCTCCCAAACTTGGTGTTATGCTTACAGGAATAAAAACCTCCTGGCTTCTCCTTTTCATGGGAGGTAGGGCATGAACCTAAGGTATTTACTCAGTGGAGTAAACCATGGAGGAGGGGATTCAACTTTTGAAAAGGATAGATAATGGCAGGACAAGGGGGATGGAGTGAAGCTGGAAGAGGGGTTAGAGGAGACATTAGGGGGAAGACTTTTACAGAGAGAGTGGTGAGGGGCTGGAACAGGCTGCCCAGAGAGGGGGTGGGTGCCCCGTGTCTGGGGGTGTTCAAGGCCAGGTTGGATGGGCCCTGGGCAACCTTGTGTAGCTCCAGGCCTGAGGTTGGTGTCCCTGCCTGTGGCAGGGGGTTGGAGCTCTGGGATCCTTGGGGTCCCTCCCAGCCCACACCAGTCTGGGATTCTATGTGTTTTTCAAATGCTTTTGTCAAACTAGTTTCTCTGCCTAAAGCAGTTCTGCTTTGATACCTGCTGCTTCTGGTGTTCAGATGGAATTCACTCCCCCAGTCAAGTTGGGGTCCTAGTTTCATTTGGTACTGATGCCTCTGTTTACATCTCATTGGCTTGCTGTACTAAGTCAGGAGCTCCTCATCACAAGTACTTGTGCCCATGTTGCCTGACAGTCATGCTCACCTCTTGGGGTTGGCTGTAATCCCCTTCTCTTTTTGATTACCATAACCACTTGATAACCTGCCCGTTTCTGGCAGTTGGAGAGGCCTTATCACTGTTCTCCAGGGAGTTTGCTCCTCTGGCTCAGGAACACCTATCTAGTATCAAGGAGATAATTTCTATGGAGAGGCTTATCCTGCTGGCACAGGTCTTGGGACTCTACAGTTACCAGGTAGGGACTGTTTGTGTCTGTGCAAGCACATTATTTCTAAGATGATTGAACCATTGCTGCTGTCCCCATCTGCTGGTGTTGAGGGGCACTTGGAGGGCCCCATCCTCTCCTCTCCTCGGGTCCATTAGTGGTCATAGAGACCTAGTGATCCTCTGCCTTGTTTCCCTCCTCAACCAGAAAGGGTGAATGGCATCTCTCAAGGGAAGGCAAATGACGTGGTCTGCTGACCCATGTCTACTCATACATATCCAGCTTCTAATTCTTTGGAAAGACCAGATGATTCTTCTAATCATCTCCCAACAAATGCTGTCACTTACTTGTCACATGGCTCATGAACTATGTCCTGCTCTCTGCCTGGGTCTTATGCATGCTGCCTCCTCAAGATCTTTGCCCTTGTAAGTGAAAGAGCAGGCAGGACAGACTCATGGGGAGCAGTCACTCCAAGGAAAATCACTAACAGGGTCATTACCACTTGTTTCTTCTTTTTCTTGTATTCTTTTTCTAGAGAGAAGGGGGGAAAAAAGGACAAGAAGAGGGAGTGATGGAAGATCTGAAATAATAAATATCAATTTCTCTGAGTGGGGAAGTATTGGAAGTGCAGAAAATAATTAGAAAAAGCAATTAAAATAGGGGTTTATTCTGAATACAGAAAAGAAACCCCAGCTGCTTTGTCTTGTGTGTGTTACTTGTTCTGTTTCTCTGCTAGCTCCATTAAAACCTCAATAATATACAGGAGTCTATTAAAGGTTTTCAAGATGAAACCAAGTTTGGTCATTATCACTAAATGGCTCTTTGGTGGGCTGTATAAATAGAGTGAATGGTCTCACTGTGGTTCTTAGTGGAAACATGCCAAAATTGCAAAACCAAGATTTCCACTGGCCTTATGTCAGGACTAACAGATGCTGCAGAGGATGAGGGTGAGTTCCTGACTCTTCTGCTGGCCTGTGCTAACACCCTGTTTCCAGTTCTGCCTGAGGCACCAGCTCTGGAGTCCTTTCCTGGGGCAGTTCTTCTGGAGATCCTTAGGGGAGTCTGGCTGCTCCCACAGAGCTCTCCCAGGAGTCGAAGCCCAGCAGCTTTCATCTGCACTTAAGTCAGACTATTACTATATATATATATTAAACCTGCACATCTCTCCCACAGGTACAGAAAGGCTGGCAAATACAGTGTTTGAGAGTTATTTGTGTCTCCTGCCTCTGTTAGGAGACTCACCTGACACATCCTTCAAGCTCTAAACCTTCTGGTCAAGCTGGGTGCAGCCAGTGGGACTCTCACATGGTTGGTGCTGGGGGCCCCTTGCAGCAGGACCCCAGTGATCCTTACCTGCACCCCCCAGCAGCACAGTGCAAAGCCTGTTTGTGTTTTACTGCTCCAGGAGGACACAGACAAGTGTGGAGGGCTGACTGGCTCTTGGGGAGAGTTTTTATGATGTTGTACAAGACCAATTCCTCTGTCACTTTGCCTATTAAGAAGATGAGGGAGCCCAATTTAGGTCTGAGAATGAGGCTTGTTCTATGGAATAGTAACAAAGCTATCTCTGCCTCCTGGAAATGAAAAACAGAGGCAGCAAAAGAAGAGATTTACTGGGATCTGGCAGTTTATACTGTCATTTTCCTTGGTCTATTGCCAAACAGATACAGTCTGTGCTTGGGGAAAACAAGGGGATGAGTCAGTCTTCTCTGCTCAGGTTGTTACAGGCACCTCTTGCAGGCCCTAATTTAGGCTCTGCTTAGCAGCTCTGGGCTCAGCTCCACAACATCCTACTCATCATGAAAGGGACAGGTCGTTGGCCATAAGGGCCTGATCATCTTCATACAGTTGAGGTACGTCCAGTCCATCAGAGGCTTAGCAGAAGTGGGAGCTTAAAATCTCCCTCAGCCAACCTCTGGGAGAGCTGCCCATCCTTGAGTCAAAGGAGCAGCCACATCCCCCCTGCTTTAGACACCTTTGCTCTCTAAAGAGATTTGGCTTTGGGTCAGTAGCAGGGGACTGTCATGGGTGTGTGTCTTGTGCCACACTTGGCTGCTTGTGTGAGAAGGATGAGGATGCACAAGGGCTGGATCTGCAGGGCTGTTTGGCCCAGCTGCAGTTCAGGGTACCTTGGCTCTGCTGTCCAGCATCCCTGGCATGCTGGTTTTGTCAGTGCCTGGGGCTTCTGTAGTGCAGAGATCCAAAAGCATTCCTGGGGTAGCTGGCCCTGCCCAGGGGCTCTTTGCAACCTTACTGCATCCTGCTTTTCCTGTCAAGAGGGGTAAAATCCAGGAGGGGGGAGGGGGAACTTCTTAGGGATTTTTGTGCAAGCCCATAAGCCAGCAAGGCTGCCTAAGGAATGCAGCCTCACAGCTGAGTCCCCTTGCTGTATTCAGGTCATGTTGGACAGAGCCCTTGCTCTTCTGAATTGTCTCCCTGATGGGCCCAAGAGGCCCTGATGCCCATGCTTTTGTGGAGGGGGATGCTGCCCAGGCTTTGTGCTGACAGCTGTTGCAGTGTCCTTTGTGTTGGAGCCGATTTCTTTCGTGCTGAGAAGGAAGAATTTTTTTAAACTGCCCCAGTTACATTTTAATGGTGACCAGATGGACCTGTTAGGGTGGTGATTCCTTGCACAACACCTATCTGAGCAGCATCCTTATGAAAAGCTCACTGAAAAATTATCCTTGTAAATTTGAAGAGCGTGAGTGTGGTGGTTTAACCCCAGTTGGCAGCTCAGCCCCTGTACCCTGTCACTCCCCTTCCCTGGGTGGGATGGGGGAGAGAGTCAGAAGGGCAAAAGGGAGAAAACTCCTGGCTTGAGATACAGACAGTTTAATCAGCAAAAGCTGCACATGCAGCCAGGCAAGACAAGGGATCCATTCCCCATGTCCCATGGGAGGCAGTAGTTCAGCCATCCCAGGGCCACAGGGCTCCATCACATGTAACAGTGACGTGGGAAGACAAACGCCATCGCTCCAAACATCACCACCCCCCTCCTTTCCTCTTCCCCCAGCCCCTGCTATGCTGAGCGTGTCTGGTGTGGGACATCCCTTGGGTCACTGGGGTCAGCTGTCCCAGCTGGGTGCCCTCCGACTCCCTGTGCACCCCCAGCCTGCTGGCTGGTGGGGTGGGGTGAGGAGCAGGACAGCCCATGGCTCTGTGCAAGCCCTGCTCAGCAGGGCCTGAATGTCTCCGTGTTACCAGCACCACCTTGGGCACAAACCCAGAGCACAGTGAAGGAAATTAACTCCATCCTGGCCAAAACCAGCCCAAGGAGCAGGTCTGTGCCTGATGCTGAGTGCAGTGGTGGTGGGTGTGCTGGGCTGCCCAGCTCTGCGTGTCTGTAGAAGTATGTTTCTCTAGTAAACAAGGGTGGCAAACCCAAGGTTTGCTCTGTGTGGAAATTTTCCAGGCTCTTTCATCTCTTGCTGGTACAGTTTTGATGAGCGCATTGTGATCCAAGGAGCTGCTGGTCTCTGTATCGTGCAGTACATCAGTGTAAGGAGACCAAAGTTCCTGACCAGCCAGCCTGCTTAGGAAATGTACCCATTTCTTCTGAGATGAGCATGTTTTCTCTGGGTGTTTCTTTTCCATCTATACAATTGTAGCTGCTTGTGGATGAAAATAGGAAATTATCTCCCACAGTGGATGATTTAAAGAGGAAAAAAAAAAAGGTCAAAAAAGTTGCATTTCTGTGTTCCCAGCAGAGAACTTTATCTTGCACATTGAATTGCAAATAGAGATTCCAATGGAGTTACCAAAAAAAGTCATTTTCTGAGCCTAGATTCTACTCAAAAGCAGGTCTGCATGCAAGTTGTTTTAATTAACTAGGTGGTTTGTAATCGATTCTACCCAGGCAGGGATTAAAGTGGCTAGTTCAGTGTCATGATTATGGGAACACTAGCAGGGAAATGTCTATACCCAGACAAAGGAATTCTCCTCCAACACACACTCATGCCCAAAGTTAATTTGGATGCTAAACCCAAAAGATATTAAGAGGGGTTTTTTTGGGGATGTTTTACTCTTGTTTGGACACTTGTGCTGTTTAACTCTGTAACTACCTGTTTGTTATTTGGCTGAATTAAACCCTGCTGCATTCATTAGCATATACAGGAGCTTAGTAATACAATCAGGCACTAATGCATTCATTTTCTACTTGACTGCTCATTCATTGAGATGTTAGTACAGAGGAAGAATATGATCAGGGCCGACTGTGGGATGAACTAATCAATTCCTAATGAATAATCCGAAAATACAGATGTCTGAGGGAGATGTCCTCAGTGCAAACAGAGTGCAGCAGAGCCAGAGGAGACCCCCAGCAAGGTGGGGGTGTGTGACCCTGAGCTGAGATGCCACCACCTCGTTACCCTGCCTTGAGCAGGGTTTGCCAGGGGCCAGTTCAAAAGCTGCAAGTCGAGTGCCTTTGGAGCAGACAAAACCTTTGCTGAAGCTGGGGAGGACTTTATTTGTGAGGGCTGAGTGCTGCAGGGGAGAGCTGCCAGGGTTTCCTCAGTGACAACTGCTCCTTTCCATTCGCCTTTCCTCATCCCAGCCCTTGCCAGGAATTGCTGCTTTTTTTATTATTATTTTTTTCCCCTGGTTCTGAGCAGTTTGCTCTTACTGGTTTGACTTTAACTCCTCTCTTGGGAGTTAATTATTACAGATAGCTCTGTGTAACGTCTCTGACTGCAAATAAGAAAGCCAAGCTGAGGTAGAGACTGGTGGCTGGGATCCATCTGAAGCCAGGGAAGGCTTTAGGGGTGTGTAAAAACACTCAGACAGCAACTGGGTGGGTGCCAGTGGTTAGAATCATAGACTGGTCTGGGTTGGAAGGGACCCCAAGGGTCACAGAGCTCCAACCCCCTGCCACGGGCAGGGACACCAACCTCAGGCCTGGAGCTACACAAGGTTGCCCAGGGCCCCATCCAACCTGGCCTGGAACACCCCCAGGGACGGGCCACCCACCCCCTCTCTGGGCAGCCTGTTCCAGCCCCTCACCACTCTCTCTGCACAGAACTTCCCCCTAATATCCAATCTAACCCTTCCCTCCTCCAGCTTCACTCCATCCCCCTTGTCCTGCCAGTCTCTGCCCTTGAACAAGCTGATTCCCCTCCTGTGTCTCTGCTCCCTCCAGGCACTGGCAGGCTGCAATGAGGTCCCCCCACAGCCTTCTCTTCTCCAGGCTGAATCCAGCCCATCTCCCTCAGCCTCTCTCCATAGGGGAGCTGCTCCCTGTGTGTCTCCAGTGAGAGCAGTGGTTTGAAAGGCACCTTTTCCTGCATTAGCAACTCTCACCTGACTGCCTGAAAATGCTCTTGCAACAGGGAGTGAGCATTGTCCCTTTATTGCCACTTTCCAGTAGAAGTCATGGAAACAGGAAAGGGCTGGGTATCTCCTGAAGGCTACTGGTGTGTGTGCTCCATCTGCCTGAGGAGTCCCCACTCCTGCCTCCTGCAGTGCCTGTGAATCCTGGCTGCTTCTCATCAGAGCCTCCTGCTCTTGCAGGAAGGTTGCAAGCAACTTTAAGGTCAGACAAATCATTTTCACCTAGATTTTCATCCCTATTTTGCAAACCTTAGACATTGCCTCCATGCTCAGTGTTATTGATGCTGCTGGTGTATATTTGCTGACCTTCAGTCTAGGAGACACTCCTTTTCATTTCAGTGCCTCCTTGGTTCCTAGAGACAAGAATGTCACCTGGCTTTCTCTACCTGGAAAGTAGATGTGACTGGGACCCTTTCCCTTCTTGAGTCTTGGTATGTCCTAGATTTCTTGGGTACAACCAAAATCAGGGCTGCTGCCAAGTTTCTTTTGAGCCTGAGGGCTGCATCCCAGTCTGGGGGTTCAGTCCCAGGGAAAGGATGTGGCAGCACGTGACCTTCTGCCCTTGTTTCAAAACAAAATAAGATTCAGCCTGGGAATGAGTCTTTTGATGTCCTGGAGCAGTTCAGTGATCCTGTCATGTGGAATGATTCCTGCTGGCAGAGATCACTGTGGATGAGGGTGAGGTGATTAATTGCATCGTGATGAACCCTGAAGCGATGTGCGTCTGCGCTGTGTGACGAGCGCTGAGCTCTCCCCTGCCCCTCTCCCCCTGCCTTATACCTATAGCATTAGACACATTGCAGTCCTGGGTTGTTCTCCTGGAGGGTTGTGTTGTGCAATGGGATTCACAGACTGGTCTGGGTTGGAAGGGACCCCAAGGGTTACAGAGCTCCAACCCCCCTGCCACAGGCAGGGACACCAGCCTCAGGCCTGGAGCTACACAAGGTTGCCCAGGGCCCCATCCAACCTGGCCTTGAACACCCCCAGACACGGGGCACCCACCCCCTCTCTGGGCAGCCTGTTCCAGCCCCTCACCACTCTCTCTGCACAGAACTTCCCCCTAATCTCCAATCTAATCCTTCCCTCCTCCAGCGTCACTCCATCCCCCTTGTCCTGCCATTGTCTACCCTGTGAGTGAAGGTGGGTTCCTATATGATGCTTCCTTCTCATTAAACCAAAAGGTTCACAAGTAAATTCCCAGAAGACTGAAAGCAGAGCAGATCCTTGATGGTGGTGCATCTGTCCTGCAGTGTGGAGACTGCATGGTCAGGGGAGCCAAGGGCTTGAGGAGAGGAGACTTGAGAGGGATTTAGTAAAGTTCAGTTGGAGCTGTGTGTGTCTGTGTGTGCCTGCACATCCCCATGTGTGGGATTTTTCTTCCCTGTTCTTTCACTGCCCAGGGTTCTTTATTGTCTCTCGCAGGTAGATCACTCATTGCTATAAATTTTCTTATCTCCAGTGCTTTTCCAATTATGGATAACAACAGGAAAGCAGTCATTGGTTTCTAAAAGGTCATCAAGATATAGGGCCCGATTGGGAAGGGGATGACTTATGGAGTTAGCTTGTGTAAATCTGAGGAAGTTTTATGCACAAGTCAGGCACGAAATGTAAGTGAGATTCATAAAAAACAGAGATTTACACTGGCTTCAGTTAGTGGAAATCAAAATGGTTATGAAAATTTCCCATTCTCTCTATGCCTGTGCATGCAGAGGGTAAGCCTGCAATGTGTTTTTCAAGTGCCCGTGGTGCTGGGGAAGGGCTGACCTGCCAGCCCTGGGTGATGGACCACTGCCTGTCCAGAGGATGCTCAGGGTGCAAGAAGGTGGTAAATACAATCCTCTCCCACCCTTTACCTTGCTAGTCATGCAGAGATGACCTCCTCCATGCATGAGAGCATCAGAGTGCTGGCAGCGCCCAGCGAAGGGACAGCCACTTCTCTGGTGACATCAGGATTGCTGCTGCTGTCTCTCTGCACCCACCAAGTCACTGCTGTCTGTGACATAAGTGACAGCCTGTTTTTCCCTCTGGGATGGCAACAGCTTCTGTGCATGTACAGCGATGTTGTGCCACAGGGCCTGGCTCTATCTTGAAAAGAGCAAAAGATCTCTCTCCTGTTCTATGTCCTGGAGCATCCCACAGCACCTCTAGCCATCAGCTTCCCCTTGTGCTTCCCTGTGCTGCTGACACACCTCTTTTTGGCTTTTCTTCTTGTTATGTCAATTCAAAGGATGCCAAAGTATTGACACTGGAAGATCATAGGTGTATAGTGGGTTTTCAAGGTGTAAAATTATGTGGTTTGAGTAAAATGCAATGAGTAACAGCCAACAGTTCAAGGGAGAAGGGAAAGGACTGCTCTGCTGCTGCTAATCCATTTTAGGCACTTAGCTGAAGCTCTGAGGTTATGAGACTCATCAGCTCAGCCCCTGGAGAGTTAAGAGGGTGGAGAGGAAGGTCTGTCCAGGTACAAGTTAGCCTGTCTGGAGACCTGGATGCCTGTCTGGAGATACTGCTTGCTCTGTTTTTTGTGGAGAGATCCCTGGCCCACTGTGGTGCCATTCCTATCAGGTTACACAGCAGGAACTCAGGCTGCAAGGGTGAGGTTAGCGCTGAGGGTATCAGTGCTGCAGGGCACGGGCTGCAGGACAGGCCAAGTTCAGCCACAGCACGTGAGCTAAAGACAAGGCAGGAGTGTTGGTTTGCATGGCAGGGCTGTCTGCCAGGCACACAGGAGAGAGAAGTCCATGCAGATAGAGTTTCTAGTGCACCTGCCATGGCAAAGGGCTGGGAGCATGGCAAGGAGCCAGGCACAGGCATCTCTGACCGGGTTGCCTCTCTGCACCCACATGTGATGTACAGCACAGCTCCAAACCTGCTCTGAAACACAGCAGTTCAGAGTTGGTACAGAGGTGTCTGGCAGCAAAAAAAGGTGTTGGGAGCTGCTGTGAGCTACTTAACCTTCTGACTAATGCACAGAGTCATTTCTGTCACAGCTGTCTGAACAATGCATTTGCCAATTAAGTTAATTCAATCAAATCCCTTGTATCCAGCAGAAAGGGCAAAGCAAATCCAGGTGAGGGAGAGAGAACAGAGCCCAAATTCCCCTCCATGTCACACAAAAGCAGAACAAAGGGCGTGTGTGTGTATAAATATTTATGAATAATTGTGCTGCAGAGCTGCAGCATAATTGACAACTGGAAAGCTGGTTCCTGGGATGTGTCCTCCCCACCTGAAGTGATGGACCTGGGGAACTGGCAGGCTCTGAGTGAAGGGCCTCACTCCTGCTTCACTGCTTCAAACACACAAAGGATGCCTTAAAGGTCTGTCTGACATTCCAAAGCAAAGCCATGTGGAGATGCCACTGCCCATCTCCAGCTTGGAGGGCAGAGGGTGGGGTGGTGAGCAGGGGTGGCCACCAGCCCTCCTGGAATCCTGTATCTTGCAGTGTTGAAGCCTCAATGCCATAGTGGATTTCTACTCTTCCTCATAACTCCCATCTGGGCAGGACATTTGTTTCCAGCTATTTCCATTGAGAAATAATGAAAACGCTTTATTTCTAATGTAGCAAATGGCTTTTATTTCCCTGTCCCACTATACACCATGCCCAGTTTCATTAACCCAGGGCCCACTGTGCTTGGTATCGTTAACCCAGGGCTTGTTCAAGCTCCCCAGAAAGTATGTCTCAGCATAAAGATGCCATTTCTGGACATTAGTGTAAGGCTGTAAGCTCTCCCTCTACCCAAAACTGTTGTGTGAGCAGGCTGGTGCAATAAAAGTGCATGTTGTAGCAAAATAGCAAATATTACTTGCCCAATGAACAACACTATGTCCTTCAACCAGCTGGCAAAGTCTAGGAAGCCTCAGAACCCCCTGGGTTGGAAGAGATCCTTTAGATGATTGAGTCCAACCACAGCCTACCCCACCTCTAGATCATAGAATGGCAAGGGTTGGAAGGGACCCCAAGGGTCACAGAGCTCCAACCCCCTGCCACAGGCAGGGACACCAACCTCAGGCCTGGAGCTACACAAGGTTGCCCAGGGCCTCATCCAACCTGGCCTTGAACACCCCCAGACACGGGGCACCCACCCCCTCTCTGGGCAGCCTGTTTCAGCCCTTCACCACTCTCTCTGACAAAACTTCCCCCTAATCTCCAGTCTAAACCTTCCTTCCTTCAGCTTCACTCCATTCCCCTTGTCCTGCCAGTCTCTGCCCTTGAACAAGCTGATTCCCCTCCTGTGTCTCTCCTCCCTTCAGGGACTGGCAGGCTGCAATGAGGTCCCCCCACAGCCTTCTCTTCTCCAGGCTGACCCAGCCCAGCTCCCTCAGCCTCTCTTTGTGGGCAGGTGCTCCAGCCCTCTGTCTCTTAAGGACAGCCCTCCTGTCCTTAAGCACTTCATCCACACACCTTTTAAATCCCTGCAGGGATGGTGACTCCACCACCTCCCTGGGCAGCCTGTTCCAACGCCTGACAACCCTTTCAGTGCAGAAATTCTTCCTGATATCTGGCCTAAAGCATTGTTTTCTGGAAGTGTGGTGTTGCACCCACCTTTGCACAGTGAGCTGGGGTTGATGCAGAGGACTGCCAGGAGGGACAGCATCTTGAGGGGCTACAGCTGCACGTGGGAGGCTGGTTCCCATCCTGCTCTGACTCCTCCTGTGGCCTTCTTGCTCTCCTGATGGAATTTAATAGAGGAGGTGTGAATGCTTTAATATTTGCTTGAGAGCAATACATGGGATGTAAGGGAAGATGTTGGAGACCAGTAGAAAAACCTAATATCTGCTTCATGACAGTGACTGTAGGGCTCCCTGACCTGGGGAGAGGCTCACCAGGTACCTCCAGATGTGCCTGAAAGTCCTTTGTGTTTTAAATCTGGACATAGGCACTGAAGGGATGCTCAGGGTAGAGTCAATGTGGTGTAGCACAGGTTTGAACAGCCACTGAGGGATTCAATCAATCACCAAAGGACTCCCAAAAGGAAGGATGAAGGTCTACAGTAAGACCAGGCAGTGCAGGATACCCCTGTGGCAGTGGGGTTGGAGCTCTATGATCCTTGGGGTCCCTTCCAATCCATGCCATTCCATGATCAGAGCCATGCCCATCCCTGTGGGAGCATTCAACGCATCAGCTACAGCCACTCCTTTGGGAGCAGGATACAGCCATAGGCTGCTAGGACACAGCAGGGAAAAGCCAAACACGAGGCTTCTTCCTTGACCTGTTCAACCCTGCCAGGGTGGCCCAAGGTCTGCCTAAATGAGGGCATGATACAGCCAGGAAGCAGGAGAAGTCAATCAATCAATCAATCAATCAGGGGGCTGCCCGTTGATGCAACGATGATTAAATTGGGCTTTGCCAGGTTCTGTTGCAATTTGGCTTGTTGCCCATCTGTCTTGCCATGTTAAATATATCCATAGCCATGCAGAGGTCATGGTCAAACCCAGGAGATCCCAGCTCATGTAAATTATCCTCCTTATCTCCCAGGCTTCTAAGAGTGCTCATAATTGCAGCATCCCCTCTCCAACATGGGGTGTTTCTGTAGCATCTGGGCCTGGCAGTAGCTGTCCCCTCCAGAGACAAGGAGGAGAGAGAGAGAAAAATTGTCAGTTCCTTCTTTTTTTTTTCTCCTTCTCCCCCCTCCTCCCACTTTTTGGCCTTGTTGGTGGGACAAAGAGTGGCAGCTGAGTGAATGTGCTGGTTTCCAGACTGACACCCAGTGAATGCAGCCACTCATCATCACTGTCTGTGAGCATTTATCACCTCCCCAGATTACAACGTGGGGAGCAGGTGTCTGACCTGCCATGACAGAACCATGGAGCAGTGGTAGGAAGGAAGGGAATAGATAAGATGTCATTTTTCAGCACAATTTTTCTCTCTTTAATGTTCTCCTAGATTATAGGAAACAATCATGGGATGGGGAACGTGGATGTTTTATGGTGTCAGTAAGGTTTAAGGTACAAAAAAACCCCCAGTGATGTTGTATCCTGAATACTGGGGGGTATTTATACCACACTAAGTTGGTTGGGTTTTTTTAATTTATTTCCTTGAGTCAAGAAAGATAAATGAGATTCTGTATTGCAGTACTTGTATCCAGAGGCAGTGAAAAGAAACAGGGTCCTCTTGAACTTGGCTCCCACTTAGGGCAGGAGAGTAACATAGCAATGACCCTTCTTAGATGAAAGAACTGGTGGTGCCACAAAGAAGACGGTGAAATTAGTGTGGAGAAATCTTTTCTTCTCATATTATTTTCTGGTTCTCCTCATCTCTACCTTTTCCAACCAGAAGTGCCCAAAAAAAAAGAAGAAACAAGTATCTACCAACTTTGGTGTGGTGTCCTCTACTACTCCTTCTAACCACGCTCTTCCATGGGACCCAGGAGTGCTGCTTTAATGCTGACCTCAGTGTTCCATCACTGGACGTATTTCAGGATGGAAAAGAGTTTTAAGTTCCTTGATCTGCAGTTTTGGGTTTAAAACCTCTCATTTTAATAATAGTAATAATCCTATTCTGAACTGCCTTCATGTTTTCCATCTGGAGAGTGGGCAAATGGCCTATGTGTTTGAGCATCACAACGTCCTAGGGCCAAAGAATTCAGCTCCAATTCATTGCACTGAGCTGCTTCTATTTGAAATCTTGGTTGGGATTCATTATTGCAGTGGGAAAGGAGGAATTCAGAGGCTACAGGGTCTCACAGGTCACACACTGAATGTCATGAGAGCAACCCATACCCAGATCTTCAGGCTCTTGGGCAGGAGGAGCTGCTGTTGTGTCTAGCAGTAAGGAACACTCACTGGAGATGCTGAAGAGGTGACAACCTTTGTGGTGTCTCCAGATGCATGTGAGATAGTTCAGGAGTCTTTGGGAGAGTTTGGGGGTTGTTGCTGATGTTGAGCACTAAGGGAAGAGCTCTGTGAGGAGTAATTCCTTCCCTCTGCAGCTGAGTTGGCTGACTGATGGATCGGTGTTAACTAATCCTAGAGATGGAGCAGGAGGCTGCCAGCAGGTATGACAGGTCTCTTCTCTCTGTTAAATGGGAATAAAGCAGGTTTTCCTTTGCTACAAGTTTCCAAGCAGTGAGGTCTCTGTGCACCCATTACACCTCTTCCATCGTGCTCCTCCCCTGGCAGCTGCAGTGTGTCCATGTCCATGCAAAGGAACAGCCCACGTGGGATGCCACAGGGAAGGCTATTTGCAGCAGGGAAGGACTGAAGGAAGCCTGTCTCTGAGACAGGCACAGCAAGCTTTCCCAGGGTAACACACAAAGGTAGAGAAGAATTCAGTAAACCACTGTTAGCAATGGAGAGGGGAGGAGATGAGTATGGGAGAGAGACCCTGGACTGGAGCAATGGGCAGGGATTGATCAGAGGGCTGGAGCAGCTGCCCTACAGAGAGAGGCTGAGGGAGCTGGGCTGGGTCAGCCTGGAGAAGAGAAGGCTGTGGGGGGACCTCATTGCAGCCTGCCAGTCCCTGAAGGGAGCAGAGGAACAGGAGGGGAATCAGCTTGTTCAAGGGCAGAGACTGGCAGGACAAGGGGGATGGAGTGAAGCTGGAGGAGGGAAGGGGGAGAGGAGAGATTGGGGGGAAGTTCTGTGCAGAGAGAGTGGTGAGGGGCTGGAAGGGGCTGCCCAGAGAGGGGGTGGGTGCCCCGTGTCTGGGGGTGTTCCAGGCCAGGTTGGCTGGGGCCCTGGGCAACCTTGTGTAGCTCCAGGCCTGAGGTTGGTGTCCCTGCCTGTGGCAGGGGGTTGGATCTCTGTGACCCTTGGGGTCCCTTCCAACCCTTGCCATTCTATGACTGTCTCTGCCTGCACCCAGAGATGTTCTCTCTCTCCTATAGGCAAGAGCAGCACATGTGCATCAGCACAGGGCAGCTGGTCCTTGCACCCTATTGCACTTTGGTCCTGCACCATCACCAGGGTGATCTCTGCATGTTCACATCCACCTCCAAAGCAGATCTCCATATCCTTGAAAGCCAACCCATCAGAAGTGATGGGGAGGAGAGGAGGGAGAAGACATTAAAAGCATGCCTCTTTTGGCCCTTGCTGGGGTGTTCTTTGATAGAAATGCTGGGGGAGGGAAGCTTTTCATTTTGCTCTACCAAAACTAAATAGGAAAATAAGACTAAAATTTTGGAGATGGTGGTAGTGAAATTAAGGGGTTTGCTTGTCTCTGTAACAACCTCCTGGCTAGTAATCTGAACAGAAATAATAGTTTGAAAGGGAAGATAATTAAATTAAACAGGCAACCAAACTGGAGGAATAAGACTTTTGATGAAGAAGGGGCAGCTGGGGAAAAAGTAGAAGAGGTGGTGGGGAAAAAGCAGCACATTTCTTTACATTGTCAATCTCTCAGGGCAAGGTTGCTGCAGACATAATGAGTGTCCTGGTGAATTATCTCCCACTTTTATTGTCTGTTCCTACCATGGAAAGATGGGGAGGTGGGGAAACTAACTTTTTTTTTTTTTTTTTAATTTGGACAGACTTAAAGAAGTGGCATCAAATTTGAAGGGCACCCAATCAATCTGTTGTCCTAGCTGCATGAAATTGTATTTCCCTGCCACTTCATATCTTATTTGCAGCAGCTGGGCTGTAAGTCATTGGTGATAACATTCTTTATTATGCAGCCGTGTTTATGAACTGTGCCTGGAAAGAGATGATAGAAATATGCAGCAATATGCAAAGGGGGGGATGCTGGGGGGGGTTGGGGGGGGGGGAGGGGAGGGGGAAATAAATGCTAGTTGCTAGGGCAACCGTGGGGCTATTTTGGGCATCAAATTTTGCAGATGATGAAAAGCATTTTCATGTGATGGTTGGTCTCTCTGGGAAGAGAAGGGGAGAGAGGGCACACAATAAACCAGGAAGATAATATTCAAGGCTGCAGTCATTTAATTTTTTTCCTATCTAAATACATATATAGTTTCAGCTGCCCTGAAAATGTGCTTAAACCAAAGGAGCCTGTAGCTCCTCGTTAAGGGAAAAGAGAGATGGTTTAAATAACTAAATAGGAAATAGCATGCTAGGAATTTGGGGGGGGGAGTTTCCTCCATCACTTGACACTGTCTGACTCTAGCTGGTGGTCCCATAAGACACTGAGGGGTGTCTGCAGTTGCCCCCGTGCTCCCAGCCCATCTCACCATAGGCAACCAACCCCTCCTTCCTCTGAAGGCTGCCTCCACCTCCATCACAGTAGTAATTGAGCCAATTAATTCACAACCCCTTCTGTCACAGGTTAAAAACCCCCAAGTTATCAAAGACTGCTCTTGATTCTTGCAAGGGTCGAATCAGACCCCTACTTGAGACCCATTAATAATGCTAAGATTCATTAAAAAATGGGCATTGCTCTCAGGCTTGAGATCTCAGCTTGAGATGTCCAACCTGGAGTATCTGAGCTGGTCCCACCATGCTGACACAGGGAGGAAAGGGATGGGTATGCTCCCTCCCTACCCCCCTCCATGCATGCAGGCTGGGGTGAAGGCAGAAGATCACATCTAGGGAGAATTCTGAGGTTCAGGCATGGGAGCCCAAGAGGCTGGACAGCCCATGTTGAGCTCTGTGCAATGCGTTGGGCTGAAGAGCTGTCAGGCCCAAGGATGCTCTCACTGACCAAGCACAAGTTTCCCAATTCTGGCCTGTAACAGCAATACTAAAGAGAAGGGCAGGTCACAGGTGGGCTGAGGGGTGAAATCACCTGCATTGGCCCTAGCTGGGACCAGGGTGGATCCAGGATGGGAGGTTGTTGCAGTTTTGTGTGTTTGGGTGCTGGGAAAAGGACAAGGGGTACAGAAAATAGCTGCTGGAATTCTCTGGAGCTCCAAAATGTAAACAAGCCAAGGCCAGAATCAATGTTGACCAGGGCCAAGCCAATGAGAGACAGTCACAGCACCTCTGAGAGTCACAGCGAGGAGAAAACAACCCACAAGCAGCTGCATTTTGCCCCTGGAGAAGGGAGTGAGAAGATGTAAGGTGCTGTGCAGACACCAAGGCCAGGGAGGGCGAGGTGGTGCCCCAGGTGCCAGAGAGAAAGATGCTCCTGCAGCCTGTGGAGACACATGGGAAAGGCTGAGACCCCACCTCAGCCCGTGGAGGAGACACCCCATGGGAAAGGCTGAGATCCCACCTCAGCCCGTGGAGGAGACACCCCATGGGAAAGGCTGAGACCCCACCTCAGCCCGTGGAGGAGACACCCCATGGGAAAGGCTGAGACCCCACCTCAGCCCGTGGAGGAGACACCCCATGGGAAAGGCTGAGATCCCACCTCAGCCCGTGGAGGAGACACCCCATGGGAAAGGCTGAGACCCCACCTCAGCCCGTGGAGGAGACACCCCATGGGAAAGGCTGAGACCCCACCTCAGCCCGTGCAGGGGCTCCACGCTGGATGGAGCAGGTGGAGACATGGAGCAGACACTGTGACCCTTACATTGAATCAAGCCTCTGTGCAGCTCGTTACATTAACAGAGGTGCAGGGCAGCCCCAGTCAGGGTTTAACACCTTCAGCTGTGGGTTTCTCACATAGCAGGCAGGGAAGGGGCAGCCAGAAGCAGCTCAGGAAAGGTGAAGCAGGACCATGAGCAGGGTAAGAGCTTCTCCTTGTCTCCCAGCTATGGGCTTCCCTGGGTGTAGAGCTGCTTGTGCTCTAGAGCAGCTCTGCTGCAGTGATGCTCTTCTTAATTTGATTTCCCCAGAATTGCTCTGAAGGAGAGCAAGCTTCTGAGTGTTGTTTGTAGCCCCTGGATGATCACTGTTGCTTGAGCCATTCTTAAAATCCTTGGGACTCTAAATATATTGGCACATTAAGCCAGTTAAAATGAACTGTGCATGTTTTCAGCCAGAAATCTATTTCCAATGCAATATAATGTGACTCTCTTATTGCTCTAAAGTTGTGGTTTTAATTAAGTAGTTATCAGCGGCAGTGAGATTCTTCTTGAATAATTAAATCAAGGTAGTTTAATGAGTAATTGTAAAGTGAATTGCTGAGACCATCAGGCTGCTGTTGAGGCAGTCTGTTTTCTTTCAGAGAATTAATCCAAGCGATGGGGTTGCTAAGAAAGGAGTAGAACATTGTGCTGGGAAATGGGTATTTGTCTTGGTATACTTTGTGTCTCAGAGCTGCATCTTTCTGATCCTGCCTTCCTGCCTTCCACTGGTCTTCTCCAAAAACAAATGCTGATGACTTTCCACATTGCACATTCCCTGTCCCCTAACCTGCTGCCACAAAGGGCTGTAAAGGGGGTGAGGGGTAATCTAGTTACTAAACAGCATCAGCACAGCCCTGATTTTACCAGTCCTCTTGAAACAGAACTTTCTGGTCTGGGTTTTCCAAACCTTGGCTGAGGCAGAGCCGAGCCAGCCCTGTCCCTTACACTCTGGTATCTAACTCAGAGGTCTTGTTGCTTTTGTGTTAATCTGGTATTTAAGGGGTCTTGCTTGATGTGTAGTAATTCTCTTGCTGTTAGATATTCTGAATCTAAACAGCCAATGGATATCATAGGGGTTAGAAGGGACCTGGAGAACTCATCAGGTCCAACCTCCTGCCAAAGCAGCTCCCCAGCTCATACTGCACAGGTCAGTGTCCAGATGGGGCTGGAATCTCTCCAGAGAAGGAGACTCCACACCCCCTGGGCAGCCTGTCCCAGGGCTCCCTCACCCTCACTGGGGAAAAGTTCCTCCCCATGTTGGTGTGGAACTTCCTGTGCTCCAACTTGCAGCCATTGCCCCTTGTCCTGTCCCCACAGACACTGAAAAGGGGCTGGCCATTTCCCCTGCACCCCATGCTTAAGATACTGATAAACATTGATTAGGTCCCCCCTCAGTCTTCTTTTCTCCAGGCTGAACAGCCCCAGCTCTCTCAGCCTTTCCTCATAGGATAGATGTTCCAGGCCCTTCAGCATCTCCATAGCCTCCTCTGGACTCTCTCCAGGAGATCCCTGTCAGCCATCATATTAAACTTTATTCCCCAGGAGGTCCAGGGGAAATCCTGAAACAAACCCTACAAACCCAAAGCCTGAACATGTGTGGGTGCTTCCTGCCACAGTCTGTATGGACTGCCAGCAAGATAGACATGCATCCACATGCTCAGCGAAGGAAAATATGTGCCTGCTGTAGAAATACTACTTTTGGGAGATTTTAAAAGCCTGCCTCCCATTCTCTTAGCTCTCCTTGCTCTGCCTGAGGACTATGCCCAACAAATATAAGCGTTGCACAGATTCTGAGGAAGCTAAACTGCCTCCAGAGCAGCTTGTTGATATTTTTCAAAGGCAAAATGAAGAATTAAGTGAGGAGAGTGTGGCCACCCTCCTGATGTTATCCTCAGGCACCAGCAATCTCACAATCATTTCCCAGCTGATGTTTTGTCAGGGCATTTACTCTGTAACCACAAAGACCATGAGGACTGATGGGGATACTGATAACTGGTGGATTTACTCCTATGAAGTGGGATTTTTTTCTCAAGTGCCTCAATAATTTAGGAGTTCAGCCTTATTGAAAAGCATTTGGGTACCTTTGGAAATCCCATTCATGACTCTCTGTTACGCTTTATGAGCTTGCAGCCCTCAATGGGCACGTTATTTCATGCTCTAGGTAACAAGGTAAAACTGTGGTTTTTAACACCATCCTGGCTTTTCACCAGGAGAACAATTTACAGAGATGATGTTGCTATAGTGGGCTCAATTCCCTGTGCCTTTCCTGGGGCCTTCCTGCTGTCACCTTTGAGTTTTCCTCAAAGCTTCAAGGGTTTTTCTGGCAAAGATGGGGTGGCTTTTCTTCAGCTCCAGGCTCTGCTCCCAAGTCCACACTTACCTGCCAAAGGTCTTTGGACAAAAGTGCTCTTTCTGTGCTTGCATCTCTCTAATCAGCCTGATTCTTGCACAGAATCTCTCCAATTTTTCAGGCTTTTTCTTTTTTAAAGAGAGAATTTAGACAGGAGTACAAGGGTGTGTTTTTATTTTCTTTTTAAGGCTTTTTCTGTGTGTTTCCAACCACTTTGACCCCCAGTAATGTGTTGCCCACCTTTTGCCATGTATCCCTATCAGTGCTGAGAAACTGGAGCTGTTCTCTCTTTGTTTCTCCTCCCTCCTGCACTCGAGCTTTTGGGAACACCGAGCTTAAAGTTGAAGCATCTTTCTGCATGCTGTGTAGAGTCAAAGCTGTTGGAACAAACAGCAATGTCAAGAAGGACATGGAGGTGCTGGAGCGAGTCCAGAGAAGGGCAACCAGGCTGGGGAAGGGGCTGGAGGGCAGATCCTCTGAGGAGCAGCTGAGGGAGCTGGGGGTGTTCAGCCTGGAGAAGAGGAGGCTGAGGGGAGACCTTCTCCCCATCCACCTCCCCTGCCCTGCCAGGAGGGTGCAGAGAGGTGGGGGATGGTCTCTGCAGCCAGGGGACAGGAGATGGGACAAGGGGCAATGGGCTCAAGCTGTGCCAGGGCAGGGGCAGCTCAGATGGGAGGGAAAAGTTCTTTCACAAAAGGATTGTCCAGACCTGGCACAGGCTGCCCAGGGAGGGGCTGAGTGCCCACCCCTGGGGGTGTTTAACAGAGGGGAGATGAGGTGCTCAGGGATCTGGTTCAGCACAGGATGGGAATGGTTGGACTTGATGAGCTTAAAGAGCTTTTCCAACCTTGTGATGCTGTGAAACACAAGTTTAAAATTTCAGAATGACACAAACTCTGTTTGTTTGTTTATTTTCCCAGGACATGGAAGCTTCTGCCTGTGAATTTCATACCAAAGACAATCAAGACCTTGGTGACAGACAGGTCAGTCTTCTGCCTTTGTTTAATCCCAAGCTAAATCGTGCTGATTAACAGTGATTGTATTGCTGTCTGCTGCTTTACAAAAGTGACATGTGCTCCTTGGTTGGCAAAAATTGGTTTTTATCATCACTGAGATGGCCTTTAGCAGAGGTAGCCAGGCTGGGGTGATGTTTTTGATGCTGTTCCCAGATGTGAAACCCAGACTGAGCTTTCCTCAAAACTCAGGGTCAGGCTCATACTCTGTTCCAGGCTCTTTGTGTCTCTTTTTGGTGCAAGAGATGAAAATGGAGAGAGGCAGCTTGGCTTGATGCTTGTGCCTGACAGCATGGATCTTGTCTGTGCACCTGAAGTTCTGCTCTTACCCACATCTCCTGAGGTAATAGATGTGTTTCTGCTCCTCTTTGGCAAGGGAGCAGAGAAGTGATGATTTGTGACACTCTGTGTGGCCTGTGGATGCTGTATGGGGTAGGATGAGCATTTCCAACCAAACAACCCCCCTTTGCACTTGTTTAAATGTTCCAGCTTTACTGTTTCTATTCCATTTGCTTGTGGGATGTGGAAAGATGTGTTTTAATCCCAACAGTGCCAAAGGTGGTGGCTTTGCCATCCAGCACTTCACTTTTTTTCCCTCAGAGCAGCTTTATTTATAGCAGAGGAGTGTAAATGAGAATAAGAAAGAAAATACATCTTCATGTGCCAGTTTCTATCCCCTCACTTCCAAATTCAGTCTGCTGGTTTTAATCAGCCCTGCTTCCCTTGCAAGCCCTTTAGCTGTTCTGCCTGAGTTTGTTTCTACACATGCATTTGTGCTAATTAAATATTAAATTAAAATAGGCTGGATGCTAAGGTTTTTCATAACATCACTGGGGGAGATCTGAGACATTTTAAGAAGTCTCTGTGTGTGTAAATATTCTTGATATATTTATACATATAAAATGTACATCTGTATTATTTAGACAAGTATTTTGCAGTAACCTGTCTGTCCTACATCTGTCAGCTCTGCATCCTGGCTATTCAGTTCCTACCTGGGCAGGAACAGTGTGGTTACCCCTCAGCAGACACTTTTAGGAAGCCCATGGAAGATTTGGATGAGCTGCTTTGATTTGATGATAGGTGAAATAGAAGAACCAAACGCAGTACCTGAAGGCTGTCCCTAGGCAATAGCAGCATAGGCAGAGCATCTGGTATCCCTACAGCAACAAGGTGTTTCAAAGGACAATGTGGCAACTGTTAGAAATCAATTCTGATGTGAGGACTGCCCCAGCAGCTCCAGGGTTTCAGTTCAATAAAACCCAAACCATTTTTGCTCAGCTAATGCTTTGTTCACTCCAGTGATGCCTCTACAGCCAGCAGTGTCCACTGGGTAGGTGACTTCAGTCGTTGACTGTGCTACCATGGATGGAGCCCTCTGGTCTGTCAGGGCTGCAAACCAGAAATGACTGTTATATACATGGCTATTAGTGTAGTTTGGGTGCATGGGAGGAGCTGAGGTGGGTTGGTGATGCTAAAGAACTGTTTTCTTAAAGCCTGGGAAAAAGAAGTTGTTTAATAAAGCCCTTGTGTCTGTCCCATCTGTGTCAAACTTAGCAGGTTTGATCAAGGAGGTTAGCTGTAACTTTTACAGCCAGGCTTCTCCAAGTAGAAAACTAGTATTACATTTAAGAGATGTTTTAGAAGGCAATAGTTAATTTAAACCACATCTCCATCTCATCAGCATGAGGGAGACCTCAGTTCCCAGGATGAAATCGGAGGCTGTGTGCTCTGGGGAGGGCAGGGCTGCAGGACACAGCCCTGCAGACTGAGCAAGCAGCAGCTTTAGTCCTGTGTGGATACTCAAACCTAGCGGGTATTGCAAGGTGAGGTTGATTTTCACTAAGATTTAGACCCACAGGGCTGGAAGGAGCCTCAAGTGTTGCCATAGCTCCACTCACTGCTCCTGTGATGGACCAGCTCTGCCTTTCCCTATCATTCCAGCATCCAGGTTCAAGGGGGCAGAAACTTTTGCCTCTTCATTTCGAGCCTGAAACAATGGCTGAGCCATCGGCTTCCCACCAGGGTGAAGGAGGTAACCTGCCTCCTCATGAATAATTCCTTCCCTTGCCCACTTGACTTCAGGTTTCCCAAAATAACTGACACTTTTCACACTGAGAGCAGGCAATCCTGGGAAAAATAAAATACATTAAACAGCTCCACCACCTTGGGAGCCCTGAGCAGGCTGGTGATTACAAATAAAAAGGCAGAAGAGGTTCTGGAAGGAATTTTGAGGGTTGATGGGGGGAACCCCATAATCCCTCCATCCTCCTGGTTTTGCAGTGACTATCTATCTCTGTTGTTTCTTTTGGGATGTGATTGCCTTCTGTCTGTGAATCCACATGCACAGGAGCTGGGATCCATGGGATGGTGGGGAGGGATGGTATGGGTGAAGCTCGCAGCAGGGCTTGCTCTGCCTTGGGGATGGTCCCCGCCTGCCTGAGCAGCCTTTCCCCTTCAGACAATTGAGAATTTCCTTTCTGAGTGTGACTCCCTTCCTCAGATGTGCTGTACAATGTCTCTCCACTGGATACCCACTGCATGCCTAATTTTTAACCACTCTGCCTGTCAGATCCACAAAAGCGGTTACTGGAGGTGTTTGCATAAAAAGAGCTCCACTATAGGTATCTGAGAGCAGCTGGCGATGCTCTAGACAGTATCCAGCAGTGCTGATCGAGGCAGGATGCTTTAGTCTCCCTGGCTTAATGGCTATGTGCATTTTCTTAATGGACCCTCCCCCTCAATTGCCTCCCAAATTAGCATGCAGGATGTGTCCAGCCTTGGAATGAAAAGAAGTTTGCAACCTCTTCCATTCAGGCAAAGCAGGTTGTGATACTGCTGAAAACAAAATGGAAATCTGGCAGAGATCAGAGGAGAGGAGGGGGCTCAGCCGTGAGGACATGGGGAAGACGATGGCTTTGCCTTGTACAGTGCTACCCAGCACCATGGGCCCAGCCAGGGTTCAGCCCTGCCTTTGGCATGAGGCGAAGCACGTTTGCAATGGGTTTGTCTTGCTTGTACCTCAGCCAGTCCTCAGAGGTGGTTTGACTGGCTGGGGGATGCTAGTGTGGAGCAGGACTGCCCGTGGAGAGAGGGAGTGAGCTTACTGACCTGCTGTGGGTCACAGCACGGTGGAGTTCAGAGCATCTAAGGTTCGGATTGACTGTGTGGGTGCTAAGATCAGCAGGGTGCTCTGGCTGCTACCTACTAAAGCATTTTAGGTGTCTGCTGGGAGAGACAGCCTGGTCTGAGCAAATGGGCCTCCTGGAGAGACCTGGTGGGCTGAGGTCCTTCATGTCTGAAGACAAGAAGAGATGTGAGATCAGACCAAGAGATGTGAGATCAGACCAAGAGAGGTGTCTGCCAAGTAAGGAACTGGCACCCCTGTGAGGGAGAGGCAGTCATGCTGCTGTGAGGAGTCAGTGTGTGCTGCTCCAGTCTCCCCCAGGCTCGTTAGTTCCAAATTATGTATGTGTTTGAGATGCTGGATGATCTCTCCATCAAACTGCCCTGCGTGGTTAATGGCCAGTCCATAGAAGTGTGGCTCTTGTGGCATTTGATGCTGCATTTTTCTTCTCTACATCCTCCTGTTTTCCTTCTGTCCTTCACCCCTCCTGCCCCTTCAATGCTTTTAGATCTAAAATGAGTTTGGCTTTAGGTTAAGGTCAATCCGTGACAAGCAAGAACAGAAATCACACAGGAGAAGAGTGCATCAGAGCCCCAACCTGCTGCTGACACCTTTACCCTGTGATCTACCTCTCTGTCTCACCTGGCTTAACACACAACTGCTCTTCCAAGAATTCATGCTTGAAATGGCAGGTGTTTAGAGGTGTTGGTGCCCTCAGGAGCTGGGGTTGCAGGGCAGGAGCAGTGTTTCCCTGGGAATCCAAGTGCACGTGGCGTTTAGTACACTGTTCCCTTGCCTTGGTGGCAACCTCTGGTGTTACTGGAAGCCTCAAGATAAGATGGGGTAATGATAATAACAGTAGAAAAGTGCTAAAGGATGATTTGCTTTAATGAGTGCAGCTACACAGGGAGGCAGGTAGTGTTTTGTAGTGTGGCTGACTGAAAACTAACCACATAACCAGCTGGTGGTGTTTGCCAGGCTCAGGGTGTGCTCGGGGGGTGCAAATAACTGATCCCAGAGTTGATAGAATCAAAGACTAGAAGAAGATTGGGTGTTACAGGTTAAGTTATTGTGAATTAAAGCAGCTCTGCTTAACTCATTGCAGTTGTCCTGGGTCTTTGCAAATGTCAGTGAGAGGAGTTGGCTCTGTTCCTCCAGCTGATGGTTGGCTGGGAAATGCTGTTTCCTGGTATGTGAGTCAAAGTGAGTGGGGTGACTTGGTCTTCATAATACAGAATATTTTCCTGCTGGAGTATTTCTACACATACTGTAAGCCAGACAGACCTGTTGTCCTCTTACAAGCTGCAAATTACACAGGCAAATGTAATTACCCATTCTCTCTCTTATTAGTGTGCAGCTAGGAAGCTTCAAGCAATCGTCCCTTTCTTGGTATTTCAAAGCTTCCTTGCAAGATGCATCCTTGATATTGAACACAATGAGATGTCCTTTTTTTTTTTCCTTTAAATTCAATTAAACATTTGCCTACTGTGACTCTTTATTCACTGCAAATTGTCTCTGTAAATAATCTTCATCAAAAGTCAGAACCAATCCCCATTAGTTGTTTAGATTAATTAATGAGTCCCCCTGGAGCCACCCAAATGAATTCAATTTAAACGTCAACAACTTGGCTATGGAGTTTCCCAGGTTGGCATTAAGACAATATTAAACCTGCAATAAGTCACATTTAAAATGTTAATTCAAAGAAGCTCTCCATTTAGAGCATTTAATTAAATCCTTAAATAAACTGCATGGGCTCAATACCAGATGGTTCTGCATTTTCATTGCAGCAGAGAGCCTTGAAGTCATTGAGGGAAGTAATATTGGAGGCATGGTGAAGATAACCAGGATATATAGTGTAATAAAATCTAATCTTGTTTCCAGCAGGGAGATTCAGTGTATGTACACAACCTAGGCTAAAATTGTAAGTTAATTACATTAACCCCAGTGTACTCTGGTATCTGAGCAGCCAGAGATGAAATTAGTCTTTTTCCTATCATAAGATTCTTTTCAACTTCACTATATTAATTTTTAGCCAAATACTTACTCATAAGGAAAATTGAAGTTAATGTAACCAAAGACAAAGTAATGCAGCCTTAATATTCTGAAGGGATTAGGGAGGGCTGTGAAAATACACTTTGCAAATGTCACTCACTTTGAATGGATTTGTGGTGGGAAGGTGGGGGGAAAAGAATTATGGCTGTGATCTGCACCATGCTGGGGTTTAATAAAAGTCATGATTTAAGAAATTGAGGCCTTAGGAGAGAAGAAGGAGGGGAAAAAAGAAAAGACCTCTGTCTGAAGACTCAGTTTCCTTGGTGGGATGTGGTGAGTTGCCTTCTCTGGCAGATGGCAGAGCTTTGAGGTCTTGGGAATCAAGATGGGATTCTGGAAGATGATTTGGGTTAGGATACTGAATTCCCATATGTATGTGGTTGGGGGGTAGGGAGGGGAGATGTGTCCTTGTTGCATAAAGCATCCTCTTTACACTGCCCGTCTGTCTGCTAAAAATTCTTGCAACAAGACAAAACCCCTTTTCCCTTGGTAGAAACTCAAAATCACGTTGGGAAGAGAATCATAGAATCATAGACTGGTCTGGGTTGGAAGGGACCCCAAGGGTCACAGAGCTCCAACCCCCTGCCACAGGCAGGGACACCAACCTCAGGCCTGGAGCTACACAAGGTTGCCCAGGGCCCCATCCAACCTGGCCTTGAACACCCCCAGACACGGGGCACCCACCCCCTCTCTGGGCAGCCTGTTCCAGCCCCTCACCACTCTCTCTGCAAAGAACTTCCCCCTAATATCCAATCTAACCCTTCCTTCCTTTAGCTTTAGTCCATCCCCCTTGTCCTGCCATTATCTGTCCTTTTAAAAAGTTGAATCCCCTCCTGTTCCTCTGCTCCCTTCAGGCACTGGCAGGCTGCAATGAGGTCCCCCCACAGCCTTCTCTTCTCCAGGCTGACCCAGCCCAGCTCCCTCAGCCTCTCTCCAGAGGGGAGATGCTCCAGCCCTCTGAGCATCTCCGTGGCTCCTCTGACCCCTCTCCAACAGCCCCACATCTTTCTTGTGTTGGGCCCCAGCTCTGGACACAGGATCCAGCTGGGGCCTCCCCAGGGCAGAGCAGAGAGGGACAATCCCCTCCCTGTCCCTGCTGCCACCCCTCTGCTGATGGAGCCCAGGATCCCATTGGCCTTGGGAGCTGCCAGAGCCACTGCTGGCTCATGTTCAGTTTCTCATCCACTGTGACACCCAGGTCCTTCTCACAGGGCTGCTCTCAAGGAGCTCTTCTCCCAGTCTGTATCTATGGCTGGGGTTCTTCCAGCCCAAGTGCAAGACCTGACACTTGGCAGTGTTGAACCTCATTAGGAGGAGGGGTCTTCTAAAGGTTTACTTGTTCCTTCAAAAGTTGAGTCTGTGCTGAGAGAGAGCCCTTGAGTACAAGTGTCCTGATGCCCCTGGTTCAAGAGACGTTCTCCACTTTCTGTCTGTTTTCCAAGTACCTCAGATCTTCCTCCTCTGGGTGTTGGATCAACACTCTGGATCTCAACTTGAGAACAGAAAGTCATCAGGGAAATTCAGTCTGCTCTCTCCCTGTGAGCTGTAAACCAGGGCTGTTATTAATGCAGCTCAGCGAAGGGAATAACTTTTTCTCTTAATATTCAAGAAAGTGTAATTCAATTTCCAAAAATATGGGTCTCCTTCTGTTGGGTAATAAAACACATCAGGGAGGAGAAATTACTTTGCTGTCATGGCAGGGTAAAGATTTGTGCTGTTTGGGCTGTGCTGGCATGCCTGGGGAGCCTGGGCAGAGGGTTTGAGCCACATCAACAGTGTGAATGTTGCAGGAATGGAGTTGGCAGGGAGTGCTCTGGGGTTGAAAGGATCCAGAGGGGTGGCTTTTCCTCTGAGAGGCTTTATAACTCGCTTCTCCATCCTCTCTTTGCCCCATCCTGTGCTGCTGTGGGGGACTTGGCCACACACCCCCCAGTTCCCTTCCTGTTGTTACAGCTCTGAGTGATGCTGCTGGTGCCTGGGCTCTGCACCAGCAGGATGTGGTCACCCCTGTGACCACAGCTCCTTCCTGGGGGCCCTTGCAGTGAGCTATTCATGGTGTGGAAACACAAAAGCTTTGTTACTTTGATAATTGTGAGCTCCTGACCTGCCCCAAAACTGGGAGAACAGCTACAAGCACCCCTCAGGTGCTGCTCCCAGTGATGTGAGCTGCCTCACCAGAGGAACTGACTGTGCTGAAATTAGCCATGAACAATTATTTTCCATAATGTAAAGGCAGCAAGAAAGCTCAAAACTTTCCTCTCCATCCTTACCTGTCTCCTCCTCCTCCCTCCAAGGAAATCCAGAGCCATTTAGTGACTTGAAAAGAGCTGAGGGTTGGTGGCCAGTGTAGCCCTGTACCACTGCTTGCAGGCATCCAGCTGATCATGCTCCCTGGGGAGCAGCAACCCCTCAGCTCTACCAGGTTGCATCCAGCTCCCTCCCTGCAGGGTGCTCCGAGGGGGAGATGAGGGCTGGTGGGGATGTTTGGGACTGCACTGGGCCAAGCACCACTGTAGCCGTGGCTCATCTACCTACCCATGTAGGAGTGACAAGATGAGCTCATCAAGCTTTCTGTCCCTTCTTTGCTTAGAGAAGCCTCAACTAAAATGCTCTGGAAATCCCCTAATCTTGACCCAGGTGAGGAATAACTCCAGTTCAAACAATCCCCAGACTGACGATTTCAGAATGATTAAACCTGAGGGTTTCTGATAGCAGGGGTCTCTCCAGTGGGACCCTGTGCTGGGAGTGAGGGTTGGCAGCTCACACTGTGCCTGCAGTTTGCTTTTGAAGGGATTGCCTGTGGGATTAGCTGTCCTCTTGGTGAGCATCATATTAAGTGTGAGGTGTTCTCCACCAAGGAAGACGTTAGAAAATATCAGTGAATTTTTTCTGCTTACACTGTCTTCTCAGATATTGTGTTTATGAGGGTCACTGATGACCATGCACATGCCCAAGAAGGCTTCAAGCACTCACATCATCGAGGGGCTGGCTGGTTTCTGCCCCATGGGGTGCCATCCCTGTGAGGAGCTACAGGCCAGTGGATGGGAAGCTGTACTGCAATCAGACTGGGTGCAGCGAGCAGGGAGTGGGATGCAGATATTACTCTTTTTGACCCTGCTAGCAGAGCCAGTTAAGCAAGCTGCACTCACTAAGACAAAGATGCTGCTTGTCCTCCTGTGCTCGTGCAGCACTGTGCAGCTCCCAGCCCAGGTAACTCCCAGCAGAGGACCTCTTGTACTGGGTTGCCCTTTATCAACGTTCAGTGCAGTGTTCCTTAGGTTTGTGTGAGCTTCAATGAACTGAAAGTAAATGCTGTCTGTCTCTTTCAAATGTTGCCCCAGGTCACAGTTGTGGGAGCTTGTGCTGTGCTGCTGAGATGTGTGCAGGCTCCTCTCTGTGCTGCACAGTACCCTGAGCACCTGATTGCACCCTGCCCGAGGTGCCATTTCCTCACTCCAGTGCTGTGAGACTCACTTTTAATGTGGTCTTTGCAGACATAACACCTAGTTGCATCGTGATTTAACATGAGGAGGGTGTTCAGGGCAGTGTGAATGGGCTGGTGTATTTATTAGTGTGGGGCAATAAGAATGGGGAGGTGCTGGGGAGGGTCCTGAAGGGCCTCTCTCTCTCCCTTCAGGGCTGATGGATTGGCAAGGGAAGCTGGTGTGGGATTTACCTGGTTGTGGGGAGCTGGGTTTGCAGGCAGGTATCTTGATTATCAGAGTCACAGCCTGATTTTATTCATTGCTTGATGCTGTTAAATGAATCCCCAGTGGTGGGCATTCCTCCATGTATTAAAGGCAACACCTCAGCTCTGCCCGGTGCCTCCAGCACCAGTGTGTGCCCTCACCTTCTTTCCTGCTCTCTGGTGGGCTCTGCTGGTTTGCTGCCCATGCCTTATACCCTGTGGCTGGTGCTTTGCTGCCTGGGCTCGATTAAGGGATGCCATGGGGATACAAAGCCAATGAAGAGCAAAAAAAAACTAACCCCAGAATGATGCTTCCATTACCAAGTAAGCTGTTTCCCTGGCAACACAAAGTTCTTGCGATGTGACTGCTCTTGGAACTGCCCTGAAATACCCCATGAGCTGCTGAGACAGCAACCTGGACTGGGAAGCAAAAGGATGAGTTACACTGGTGCAGCCGCTGGTGGATTTAATTTCTGTATTAATCTTCCTTCTCTGAGTCCAGCTCTGCCTGATTTCCTCCCTGCCAGAGCTGTCACTTCGAGCCTCCCATCCTCCAGGTCTCTGCCATGGGATGCACGTGTGAACGCGTGGCAAACTGTTGTGCCAGCAAGTTGGAAGAGGCACTACAAAATGCCATTCACTGTGCTGGCTGAAGTCCTAAAGAGCTGGCAAGCTCTGCATTTCCTAACACCGTTTTGAAGTGTCAAAGCTGTCTCAAAGCTTGCCCAGTGCTGGCGTCTCGATGGCACGGCTCCGGTTAACAAGCTAGCGTGCATATAGCAATGCCTTTTACAGCTCTGCTTGACCTATGTGTCAGCAGTCCCCTTCCCTCACCGCACGTGGCTGTGGCCAGGCTGAGCTGGATGTTAACCACAGAGCCACCTCAGGCTTCAGGGAAGTTTTTGGAATAGCATCTAGCTGGTATTTACCTGCAATCTTCTCTGTTGGACTCCAGCAATTATGTTTGTCCTTTCCTCTGCTGATCTCTGCTTACCCTCAGCTCTCCTGCTCCCCTTGCTATATGAAGTGGTAGGCTAGATTATATTTAAAGCCTCTATTATTTCTCCAGGGTTTGCTGGGCAAGGATTTATGAGTGTCTTAATTCCTCAGTACTCGGGGCAAGGGAGTGCTTTCTCACTGCTTGGTGGCCGAAATAACTCCCATTCTTTAGATGTGTTCTTAGTCTTACCAGTTACTGGTATTTAGGATATTGTATTTGTTGGCTTTTGCTGTGGTTTTTTTTTTTTAGAAATTAATCATGCAACTGGAGCAGCAATGTGCACACAGCATAGTACCCAAGCACCAAATACAGACATCCCTGAGGACAGAACACCTACAGCCAAGGCATTGACTCTGTCCTGCTCCCTCACCTCCCAACAGCATTTAGGAGGAAAACACGTTTCTAAATGTGGCTGTGGCATCTGTCATCAAAGTGACACTGGATGAAGGGTTGGGACACACAGGCACAGTAAGCTCAGTCACCAAGCAGATCCCTGTTTCTGGCCACCCAGCTCACCAGCCACCACGTTTCTGTGGGAAGTTCCCAGGGTTGCTCCTGGTTTTCCTTAAACCAAGCTGAATGATTAAAAGCTGCTCTGGGGCTGTAATAACCACGTAGGATTTCTTTTTCACATAGGTGAGTCTCAAAGTCATTTCAAATGAAGTCAAAGATGCAGCAGATCTTGCCTGTTAAATACTCCACCGCCCTGTGGTGTCTGAGCTATTATTAGTAGGGAGGATCTTTTGAAAGCCCTTTGCTGGCTCAATTCTATTCTTGGTGAAGTCAATGGCAACCCTCTGCTTGCCTTCAAGGGTAACAATGAGCTGCTATTGTGTCTCGCAGAAAATCCCACCCGTTGAGGGCAAAGTCAGGATGTCTTGCTGGTGTGTTGTGGCTGTTGCCTAAACAAAACAGATCCCCAAGTCCTGATAGTAAAGAAATATTTTAGCAAAGACATTTTTGTTGCTTTGACTTTTTATTTCCTGGCTGAATTCTTCTAAAAAGGAAACAGCAGTGGAAAGGTGGAGAGATGCGTATTCAGCTAATTCCCACTCCCTCAGAAGAGTTATTAAGTGGTGACAGGGTGAGGTTTTGTTTGTCCCATTCAAGAAGAGGTCCCCCAGCTCATGGAGAGAGCCCAGTGGGCTTGTCCAGAGGCAAACAGCAAAGTGGAAAGAATAATTTGTGTGGGGCTTGGGGGTGGCGTTGGGTCACTTTATATTCTGTGTGCTTGCCCTCAAATGAGATGTAAACCCAAGATTCCCCCTCACCAGTGGTCATTAAATGTCTTAGGGCATTTTTCATAAGACCAAGGGATCTTGGTGAAATCCCAACTCGATTAATTATATACAGCTTCCCTAAAGTTCTTCCTGCAGTTGCAAGGAGATGCAGCATCTTTCCCCCCTGTCTGTGTTGTCAATTAGAGTGCAGGCTTGTTAGCTGGTTTATTACCTGTTTCTTTCTTAAAGAGGCTCAGAGGTGGTTTTGTCAGTGCTGAACGAGGTACACAGTAAATAGCTTGTATATGGGAATATTGTGCTTAGGGAAGACTTCGGGAGATGTGGAGATGAAAGTTTCCATTTGTGTGTGTGTCCCCTCAGTTAATGAGGGCAAGCATAGCAAATATATCAAAAGCATCCACCACCAGGCACCTGAGTCCACCTGTGGCTGGAAAAGCAGCCTGGGAACTCATCTGTAAGCTGTGGCTGACTTGTCAGCTTTCTTTTTGTCCTCCTGTGCTTGCATCTTCCCTTATCTGTGTGTGGAGGCAGGTAACACCTGGTTCCCAGTAACAGCAATTCAAAGGGTTGCACTCAGCGTGGTGGAAATGATGAGCGGGGCTGGAGCAGTGACAAAGACCTCCTGTTGTAGCCTGAAGGTTCCCACACCATCCTGCTGGTGCTCTCCAAAAAGTTTAGCCAGTAGTTCTAACTAAAAATCAAATAAAAATTCATGACTTTTTGTTCGTTCTTGAATTTTTAGGGTAAAATCTGCAGTTATTGGTACCGTGGCTCTCTGGAGGATGTGGAGTGACCTGTGCTAGGCACTGAGCAGTCACAGGGTTCTTTTTACTCTTTGAATGGGGAACTGGAAGCTCTGGAGAGCTCCTTGGGGCCAGTGCCCACTGCTTGTGTGGGATCTTGCTCCTGTAGAGCTCCTCATCCAGCACCAATGGCTGTCCCTCCACACCGCTCTTTAACCACAAGGCCATAGAGCACACAGAGCTGTGGGTATCACCCCTCGTGCAGCAGCCTGCATTCCTCCAGAGGGAATGATTCCTTTTTTTCTGGGTCTTTCTCTTGCATGTGTCACCATCTCTCTCACACCAGGCTTGCTGCTTTTGCTTCATGAGCCAAAATAGAAGTGAGGTTATTAGCTTCTTGAGAGGGAGAAAACATCGCAGAGTGCTTTGTTATGTGAACAATAAGTGCTCCTGCCCACAGGCATTAGTGCAAGTGGTGAACAAGCTAGTTAATTATATTGAAATCAATGCTATTGGCTTGGATTTAAAGCTCTGCTCTCCTTGCATTGACTCTGTCCTTCCCATGACAGCCTCATGCCAAAGGCAGCTGCTGCCCGGCAAGAGGTCGGTGTTCACCTGCTCTGAGCCCCAGCCAGCCTGGGGAAGATGCACAGCTCCAGATTGTACCCTTAACCCCTCCAAAGGCTGGGGAAGAGGCACCTGGGCTAACCTTGGGAGTTAAGATGCTGCACAGAGGATTTGGCAGCCCTGGTACAGGCGGGTAGGGAATAGCAGGGCTGAGCTGCACCCGCGTGCGCTGGGGTCCCGACACTGACCTGCTCATCTGAGTGACGCTGGGAAGGGAACACTTCTTGACACGTTTGTGGCATGTCAAGCACAGCTCGGTTCTGGTAGCTTCTCCCACCTTTGACTAATTGTTGACCTGACATCTTTCTGATAGTGACCTTGTTTCAGCTAGTAATTCAAATATCTTTCAGTGTCAGAAATAATAAGTGCCACAGCGAGATGAACAAGCAGAGCTTAAGTTGAGCACAGATTAATGGGGTTTTAATATTCCTAATTTAATCACTCCTTTCTGTCTGAATGTGTGCAACATGATGTAGCAGCTAATTATTTTTTTAACCATGATGAGGATCTTTCCTAATCATTTTTATATTTAACATGAATGAAGGGAGGGCAGTGATTAATGAGGGAATAAATCTTATGAAGCAGAAGCAAGCACATGATCAGTTAAAAATACAGCTGTCTGATTTTCCTCTCCCCCCCCCCCTCTTTTTCCCTGTACTTAACTAGCTGCACCTTCTCAGCTCGATAGCTAGCTGTCTTCAGCCCTAAAGAAAGACCTGAAAGTTTCCTTATCCCTCTGGAGGTTCTGTTGGCATTTCTCTGCGTGATCATCTTTGTGATGAATGCAGAATTATTTTTCTTAAAAAAATAAAAAGTAAAAAAAAAAAAGAAATTGCCCCACTAGATCCGTTAATGGTTGGATAGATGTCTTTTCAAATATTTGTTCCTGACAGGGTGTTTGGAATTGCAGATGAGAAGCAAACCAGCTCTCAGCATCTGTCTGTTGCCACTGTACGTATCCATTGTGTGAGGCAGAGACAAAGCCAGGCAATTCAAAGCTTAAGTGGATGCTCTTGAGATCTTCCCCACACACACACACACACACACTCTTCCCTCCTTTTTCCCACATTTCACTGCTGCTCTCTAAATTCTACTTCTCCATCTCTCAACCCCCATGTGCTGGTTTGGGGAGGCTCTTTTCTCCCTGGTATTCTGCACCCCGCCCCCCTCCATCCTCCCTTTCATATCTCTTTGTGCATCCTGGCCAGCTGGTAAATTTTAGGGGTTTCACTGAGCTCTCAGGCTGTAGGATCGCTCAGGGTTGAAGGTGGTGATGATTGCAGTTGTGGTATTGGGCTTTCCCCCCACTCCATTCACGTGCAGGTTGGTGGTTTGTCATTAAAGTCAGTTGATGGTGCGAGTCCAACATGCCTAGTTGGCCCTTGGGTGTTGTTTTTACAGGGTGGTTGTGAGCACCAGCTGGGGGTTATTTATTTTGGGGAGGGGGGTGGTATTTGAGCCAGGCACTAAGCATGTTGCTGTAAAGCCCTTGCTCAGCCAGGCACAGTGATGGCTTGTCACAAACTGAGCCTCTGGCTGAAGGTCTGGAGTTTGCTCATGGGATGCTGTAGCTGTGAACCCCACAGAGCCCCTTCATTAACTATGGCCATGGGTAATCTGTAGGATGATAAAGAAAAATTGGGATATTTTTTGCTGGGATGCTTTGATTTTGGGGGGTTTTGGTTTGGTTGGGTGGGTTTTTTTGCTCTGTTCAGCTGCAGAGATGATTCAACGAGTCTCTCGGCGGCGCGGGGTCATTTCAGATGCGTCTCTCCTCACCAGCTAACAAGCAGAATTTTAATAACCGATCAAGATGAGCTGTGCCCGAGCTGTGCTGGCAGCTACCCTCTAACCCTGGTGTCTTCTGCAGATTGTAAAATTGATCTAATTGGCTAAAAAAGAAAGATAGGCTTAAATACAACTTCTGTTGCTTAACACCTTGTCATTTCTTGCTTGTTGAGTAAAGAGCACCAAGCTCAGGGAACCAGCATCTCAGGCACTGGTGACAAGTACCCATGGCTTGATGGATGCTCAGGAAGTTTGGGATCCCATCATGCAGTGATCTGTACGAGCAGGCAGAGTCCTGAAGGGCTGTGTGGAGACACAGGCAGAGGGATGGGGAAATGTAAGGCAGTAAGAGTGTGGTAGAGCAGTTCCTAAAATCAGGGTATTTTTCAGGCAAGGCACTTAATTAAAATTTAGCTCTTCCAGATCAGATCTAGTTCTTGCAACATAAATATTATTCCCTCAAAAGAAAAGCAGAGGGAAGATGGTTGCGTGCTGATGTGAGATAGGCAACGTGCATCAGCAGCGGATGCTAGCTGGCTAGATGCTGTTTACATGAGCCCATAGCTAGCAGCAGAGATGTTAAGGCAAGGGAGAAGCTCAAATCAGGAGCAAAACTGTTCCCAAATAGTTGTGGGGTGGTTTTTTTTCTCTAAGACTTTCTTCATGAGGTTTCCTCCCCTAGCATTGCAAATGGCAGTGGCATAATTGCATTTGTCTTCCAAACTGTCTTTCCTTGAGGGCAAGCTCCACTTTGGCCTTGATTCAATTGTGTACTTTTAATCTCAAAGAAAAGCTAATGCAGAAGTATTCATTACAAAATTGCATTTTGTATGGTCAACGTCCCCTCTTATAATTACAGGATCCAGCTGACTGTCATTTCTTTTCTCTCCACTTCCAGCTCCCTTACAGCACAGGCTGCTCATACTCCTGAAGCTTCTCCACGTTCATGTAATAAATAAATAATCACACCTTTTCTGCTGTCAAAGCTGAAAGCATGCACAGCTGTTTGCCACAAGATACACTGGGACTGCAAGGTACAACATTTCTTAATTAGACTGACCTGAGGTTGTTGGGTTTTTTCTTTTTCTTTCTCTTTTTTTTTTTTTTTTAAAGCTGCTTCATTAGCTCAGGAACTTAATTGCAAATGACTAGACAAGCTCTGCTCTTGGATAGTGGGAAAGGTTAGAGTATTTCTCCCTGGGAATTAGATCCTGGGAGACATTTTGCAGCTTGGTTTTTCTGGGGAAGCTTTTAGGTGTGCTCAGAGCATCTTAGCGCTAGGCTCAGAATTAGCAAAATAATTAGAAGTTCAAAGCAGAGAGGGGGGCTGGGTTGAAGCCCAGACAACCTTTTTGATCTTACAAGCCACGTTGTAAAAATCCACATGGAGCTGAGAGAAATGGGCCATGGAAAGGGAGCTCTGGAAGCAGAATTGGGGGTGGCAGTTTCCCTGCTGCAGGATGGGGAGCAGCTCAGCTGCTGTGGTCCCAGACCAGGGGCTCTGGCCGAGTGGCCAGGAGTCACAGTGGCCTCTCTGGCTTGGTCTGTGTCACAGAATTCATCTGTTGGTAACATGCCCTGGATGGTATCGGTATTAGTGTCGTTAGTGCAGCACCTCTGCAGCTTCTGTGCTTTCGGGGGTTGTCTGTCTTGACCTCGTGAAGAAATCCCCTTGAAATGGGACTCTGCAAGGACCAGGAGGACATGGGGGAATCACAGGGGAATGTTTACCCATTCCTATGAGGTGTAAGCAGGTGAGACAGCTCCCTGCTACCGAGGGCTCCCCAGGCTCTGGCAGTTTTGGAAGCAGGTTACTACTTGTCATGTCTCTCTGTGCTCTGTACCTCACACTGATACAGAAGTGGTTCAAAGACCCAAGTTCAAGTGGATTTTTCCTACTATACCTGCATGAAGCAAGCTTTGGATGTCTGCTGACCTCCAGCAACAGAAGGCTAAGGGGGAGCCTTATTAATGTTTACAATTATCTTAAGCATGGGATGCAGGGGGAATGGCCAGCCCCTTATCAGTGTCTGTGGGGACAGGACAAGGGGCAATGGCTGCAAGTTGGAGCACAGGGAGTTCCACACCAACCTGGGGAGGAACTTTTCCCCAGTGAGGGTGAGGGAGCCCTGGGACAGGCTGCCCAGGGGGTGTGGAGTCTCCTTCTCTGGAGAGATTCCAGCCCCGTCTGGACACCGACCTGTGCAGTATGAGCTGGGGAGCTGCTTTGGCAGGGGGTTGGACCTGATGATCTCTCTAGATCCCTTCTAACCTCTGTGATTCTGTGACTCCTCCTCCCTAAACCCTGCACTCCGTAGCTGTATGTGACAGCAGGGATGGAGTCTGCCCGGTGGGGTTTGTGCTGGCAGTCTGTGCTTTGTACAATGAGGCAGCAGTCATGATGGGAGACTTCAGATCTCATTGCTTGTAAGAGAGTGCCGCGAATGAGGATGCAGAGACCACAGTGAACACACCAGCTTCCCCAGCTCCATGCTGATCTGCCTTGACTATAGGGAGAAGCCAACCTCTCTCGGGGTCACCCTGTGAGACAGAGAGTGCTGTGGCTGCTCCCACTGCTCCCTGCCCTTTGCAGAAGGTGCCAGCGAGGGGCCTGCTGAGATGTAGGATATTATGGTTATGTTAAGGCAGTTGCAATGCAACCGAGCTCTTCATCTCCCTCAGCAAAACTGAGCACAAAAGTGAAGGCAAGTTTTAATCTCTATCGACCAGCGAGCTATCTGTGCTGTTTGTCTGAAGGCAAGAGGATCTCTGACCCTATTTCTTCCCTCCCTCAGTCTTTTGGACCTTCAGACTGTAAGAAGTCTGAGTAATTCATGTCCCTTATTAGTCTGTGCCTGGGAAAAGGGGGTTTTGAGCTGCTTGTGTGACACCTGAGTTCTGCTGCACAACAAATATACTCGAAAGGCTTTGTCGTATATAACCCGCTCGAAGCGAGAGCATTCAGGTAAGGAAATGAAGGGCTGCAGGGCTCAGCTGTGCAAGAGGAAAATAATTAGGGCATGTTTATCTCACGCTCAGACCTACAGAGGTGAAAAGCAAGGGATGGGAAGACTGGTTCAGAGGGAGCTGGGGGGTGGGGAGGAAAGAACCTGACACGGGAGTGAATTAAACCTCTCCAAAAGACTCCTGTCACTGGGTAAGTCCCCCCCCCTCCCTTCCCTGTTCCTGCTTTAATGGAGGATGATCTCTGCTTTGCTGGCTTTTCTTTTCAAGGTCTCTGGGACCTGTTGTTTTCAAAAGGGTAGAGCCCTGGAAGGGCAGAGTCTTTCAAGGTGCAAGGTGCAGTACATCTAGATTTCCAGGGGTTTCAGCTTTGCTAGCATAAAAGGTAGAAAAAAAAATCTTCAAAAATGTGAAATCAGCCTTTGGTTCTCAGTTTTGTTTTTTATTTCCTCCAACACACCTGATTTCTGGCTCAGGATAGACTCCTTTTTCCACCCAAGTTTGGTATGTCTCTTTAGACCCTCAATCCTGACTGCAGAGCGCTGAGTGCCCAGGAGAGCACAGCTGGTGTGAAGGTACTCTGGGGAGCTGTGGCTTTCTCCATGGCTGTGCTGTGCTGTCCTGTCCTGGTTTCAGGCGATGGAGGCTGTAGCAGAGTAAAGGAGGTTGAGTGATGCCATGCAGAGCTCTGGCACTGCCTCCCTCCTCACCTTTCTCTGCTGACCCAAAGAGGTGCAGGGTGTTGGTGGCAGTTCCTGCAGACCTGCTTGGGTCAAAACGCTGGGCATGTCCTTTGTTTGCTCTCGAGCTGCCTGTTCTTTAGGGGCTTCAGACCTGACTTTCATGATTTTCACAGGCATGTTGGAGGGAAATCCTATGGGGAGTGGCTAGGGGTGTTCAGCCTGGAGAGGAGGAGGCACAAGGGAGACCTTCTCCCCACCTACCCTGCCCTGCCAGGAGGGTGCAGAGAGGTGAGTGATGGTCTCTTCAGCCAGGGGACAGGAGATGGGACAAGGAGCAATGGGCTCAAGCTGCCCCAGGGCAGGGTCAGAGCAGATGGGAGGGGAAAGTTCTTCCCTGGAGGAGTTGTGGGGCTGTGGCACAGGCTGCCCAGGGAGGGGGCTGAGTCTCCACCCCTGGGGGTATTTAACAGATGGGGAGATGAGGTACTAGGAGACATGGTTTAGTAGAGAGGAGGTATGGTTGGACTTGATCTTAAAGGTCTTTTCCAACCTAGTGATTCTGTGATTCTGTATTGTAGCAAACATAGCTCTTGCCATTCTGAAGGACCAATTCAGCAGCAGAACCCAAGAGAGAATATTTTCATCCCAGGCTTTGCCATAAACCCCCCAAAGAGTCTGTGATTTCTCTCTCTTCCTCTCTTTTGCCTTGTCTCTGCCTCTTAGGGCTTTATGCTCTCCTTGCCAGCCCAACACGTGCTGGGGAAGGCTGTTCCTCTGGTACCTCATAGCTCTTTTGCCGGTCCCTGTTTTTGCAGAGGGTTGCAGGGGAGAATCTGCATGCAGGGTGAAGATGCTGGCTCTCTAGAGCTGTGGGTTGCTGCTGGGTGGGCACTGGGCTGCCTGGACTGTCACCTCTGTGGCTGGGGGCCAAGGGTAGGTCTGCACCAGTGGTTTGGCAAATGCCTGCCTGGCGCAATGGATCATCCAGAGGCAGCCCTGGGTGAGAAGCCAGAAAAGGGATGCTGTGACCCTTGTAGGTTTGGAAATGTGCTTGCTCCTAGCTTTGGAAAAAAGTAACAGGGTGAAGAGGAAGACAGGATGGGGTTTTTAGTTAGAAGAATTGTACCCAGAGCCTTTGCTTTATCACCTCCCCAGGAAATGCAGATTTGCAGGCACAGCTCGGAGGTTCTGCTGCTTCCCCACCACCTCCCGTGCAATAAAAGCAGGACTGGGTGTCTCTTCATTTGCACAGCTCACCTTTATTTTTGGCCAAAAAGATAATCTGTTTAATCCTACCATATCCTCCATGAGACGCAGCTTCCTACATCAGTTCTGTGCCCCTGAGGGTAAAGAATTATTCAAGGCATCAAGCCTGACCTGGATTTTGTGTGATGTGATCGCATCCAGAGCATGGAAATCCATGCGATCAAATGGCAAATCTCTGAGCCTTGGCAGATATGCCTCCTGCTCTGCAGAAGCATGTTGCCATGGCTACATCTCAGTGTGAGCATCTTTCTCCTTATCCCAACGCCGTTTCTTCTGCCAGCATCACTGCCTGTGCTCAGAAGCCCAACCTGACGCGGGCAGTGTTGGGCTGGGGCTCTGCTCGAGCAGAGGCAGCAGGGTAGCAGTAGCAAACTAGCTCCTCATTTGAATTAGAGATGGGTGAGTTGTTGCCAATGACTCCTTAAACAGAAAAAGCAAACCCAGCAAGAGCTTGAAATACCTGTCAGAAATGCTGCCTCTCTTTGTGGCTCAGGAATGGGGAAAGTGAAAAGTGAAAGGGAGCTGGTGGTGCTGGGAGCTGGGAACCTGAGCTCCAGCTCTGCCCTCCCTGCCAGGCAGTGAGTGGAGCATCTCTGTGTGCTGCAGTCCCCTGCATCGACGGGGTGACAGTTACCTGCCACCTAAAGGTAGATCTTGATTTATAGATGAAAGTCACTGAAACTACCTTTCAGGCTGTTCCATTTGTTCCAAGAGCAGCTCCTCCATCGTGCAGCAGTAGCTGTGCTTGTGTGTCATGGAAAAAGAAAGCCTGTGCTGTTTACAGGCTTTCAAGCAGAACAAGAGCAAAGCTCCCAAAGTAGCCATGGGGGTGTGAGGGGTATGTTACTACTGGGGTGCCCGAATTCCATGACAGAGCATGAAAAGCCATATATAAAGCCATGGGACTATGCTGGGGCTGGAAAGCCTGGTGTGGTTCTTGGCTGGGCATAACAAGAGCCTCCAGTGCTGGGCTGGGAGAAGTGTGTGGGGCTCCCAGTGCTCTGCTCTAAGGCAACTGGAAGCAAATACCGGTATCCTTGCAGGATGTTTACAGGGCCAAGACAGTCCCTGTTTAGTTCCAGGGCTTGTATTTTTCCCAGCCATCCCCACTGAATGTGTGTTATGTTGCTTGGGGGCATCAACTGGGAATTAGATGAGTAGGTTGTTTGGGCAAAGGAATCATTGCAGAGAGGAGAAATCGGGTTGTGGAGGTTCTTTGGGCAAAGGAATCATTGCAGAGAGGAGAAATCAGGTTGTGCCAGGCCAGACCCTACTTAGCTGCATTCTGAACTGTCTTTCATGTAGGTGAGGTGTGTGTGATTGCTGGTGCTTGTCCAGCTTCACACCCCTGTGTCCTTCTGGCATGTCTTCAGTGCAGTGAGGGTGTCTGTGAGGCTGGTCTGCAGGGTCTGGAGAGCACGAGGCTGCTGCTCTTCCCTCTCTGCTTCACTCTCAGTGTGAGCAGTGGTCAAGGCTGCAGCGTGGATGCCCTGACCGCAGTGAAGTTGTGATGCTATCACTGCTGCAGAGCTCCCATCATCTTTGCTGGTCTCTCCCATACCTTGGTGCATGTACCAGAAGAGGTCTTTCAGGGCTAAGGATGAAAGTTCCCTGCCATTGAGGGCAAAAGAAACATGGGAGAGCACTTAGCAGTTGGGGGGAATCTCTTTTCTCCCACTCCCCAGGTTTCTGGAGCTTTTCCTGAAGGGAGATTGAAAGCATGTGTATTTTTTTCCCCCTCTTCTGGTTTTAATTGTGTATTCTAATATGAAACTGCAATATAGGCGCTTATTAAAGTAGCCTTCTACTGCTGGAGTCGCTGTGTTTGATAGAAACCCCAGAAAATCCCCTGAGCTGCAACGTGGGAATCCAATTCTTTTCAGTTGATGAGACTGTAAACACATTTCCTTGGATTTGCAAGAACCATAGCAAGAGTTTCAATCATATGAATAAAGCAAAAGAATATCTGATGGGGAATATTCCTGCTTTGCATATTCAAAACTTGCATTCTTATTCTTAGGCAGCCTCTTTTCAAAGGCATGGGCCATAAAGAGGAGAAGGAGCATTGCCCAGGGGATTTAGGCAAAGATCCCCCCCAAATTAGCACAGTGGGAGGTATTCTCTCTGTCAGGTTTAAATCATCCATGTTAGATACCCAAATTTGGGGCCCAGGTGCTGGCTGTGGCCAGGAGCATCTCTACAGACAGCTCTTGCTCCCAGGCCAGTGCCCAGCGGCCTGAGGGAACTTAAACCTTCTTTTTGGCTAATTTTTTGGGTTGGGGTGAATGTCCTGCCATGTGAGCACCTGAGCAGAGCTGGGTTGTTGTGGGTGAGCTCAAAGATAACTGTGCCATTTGTCTGGAGCTGAGCTGGACTCCTGAATTCCTGTCCTTCCAGGTTCAGTAAAATGGGATGTGTTTCCTTCCCACACTGGGTCACTTCAGCAAGAAGAAAGAGCTATAAATTAAAGAGATAATCTGACCTACAGCATTCCCTATATTGAAGGAGAAATCCCATAATACCAGATCTTTTTCTTTTTCCTTGTTGTACCCTAAAAGCAATTCTAAAAATGAATCCTGCTTTGGTGAAGAGTTTCTTACTTTTCCAGACCAATTTCCTTGCCTCTTGTTTAAGTTTCTTTACAGTCTGGCCTCTAAAGTTCCTGTGTGGCTGGCTGAAAAACATGGCTTGCTATACTTCCCTTGTGTGTGCACTTTGGGAATGCTTTTTACAGACAAAGTGACTGTTTTCTAGATTTTTAAACCATTTTCTTGGTGAAAGCACGTTCCAAAAATAAAGCTCTCATCTTAATTTTTAAAACTTTATGAAAACAAATACTAATCTGGCTTTTAATTTATCTGTGCATTGAAATCTATATGCAGTTCTTCAAAAAGACAAAATATTTCCTCTTTCAGTGCTGTTGGTAAATTTTGATAAGAGCTATATTTATTCCATCAAGACAATGAGACTGGGGAGAGGAGAACAGCATGAGAAAGTCTTGCTGCTGGTGTGATAACTCCTTTCCAGATGAAGCCAGTCTTATATCTCAGTTTGGCACTAAAATGATGACTTCAAGGACTGTTGGTATCTCTTCCCCAGCCCTTTGGTGTACAAACTTGTTAATGTGCAAGAAATTGTACATATGCAAATAGGCAGATGATAAGCAGCTGGCTGGCCCTGTGTTGATCCCCTGGCATTTTGGCTCCTTCCTACTTCCACCAAGCTCTACCCATGCCACTCTTCTGGAATCCGCTTGATCAGAGCATCTTACAAAGCCTTAAATGGAAGATAGTAGCATTTCTGATCTCATTTTCCAGTATTTCAGCTGTGCCATAATCTATTTACCACACAATTTGTGTCACTTTGATAAGCGGCTGCTTCAAGACTGCATTTATTAAAATCAAGAGCAGGGAGAGCTTTCAAGTCTCTCAAGTGTTGTAATAAATGTTTGAAATTAGTCATTACAGTGTTTGCCATGGTTCATATCATAGACTCTATCTAAATGACAAACGATCACAGCCTGGACATGGACTTTTTTTTTTGGTGGTGGTGTGTTCACAGTGGGATGGAGGGTGATGTTGGGTTAGCCCAACCCAAACCAAGCAGAAGTTGGAGCAGGGATGGGAAGGGAGGAGCAGAGAAGAGAGGTTTCAGTGGAAAACCTTATCAGACTCTCAGGGCAATGGCTTTGAGCAGAGAAGTGCTGGCTCAGCTCTTGACTTTCCTGGCTAAAAATGAATTAAATCTGAAAAACAGCCAAAAGCCTAAAGAAGCAGCCACATGCTTTTTGCAACGTGGAGCAATTGGTTGTTGCTGTGTCTGGATTACACAAAGTCTGGCTGTGTGAGGCTGCACCTCGAGTGCTGGGTCCAGTTCTGGGCTCCTCACCATCAGAAGGACATGGGGGTCCTGAAGTGAGTCCAGAGAAGGGCAACCAGGCTGGGGAAGGGGCTGGAGGGCAAATCCTCTGAGGAGCAGCTGAGAGAGCTGGGGGTGTTCAGCCTGGAGAAGAGGAAGCTGAGGGGAGACCTTCTCCCCACCTCCCCTGCCCTGCCAGGAGGGTGCAGAGAGGTGGGGGATGGTCTCTTCAGCCAGGGGACAGGAGATGGGACAAGGGGCAATGGCCTCAAGCTGTTCCAGGGCAGGGTCAGAGCAGATATTAGAAAAAAATTTTATACTGAAAGAGTTGTCAGGGCCTGGCACAGGCTGCCCAGGGAGGGGCTGTCACCATCCCTGGTGGAGAGTCACCATCCCAGGGTGTGTTTTAAAAAAGGGTAGATGAGGTACTTAGGAATATGGTTTAGTAGAGAACAGGTACGGTTGGACTTGATGATCTTAAAGATCTTTTCAACCTTGTGGTTCTGTGGCTCTTCCACTCTCAAGTAGATCCAGTATGGGAAATTCACCTTGTTGCTCTGTTACAGATGGTTTCTTAACATCTCATTGTCTGGCCATGGGTTTGTGCTGCTGTGATGTTTTAGGGAGGGAAAAACATCCCAAACAAACCAGTAATTAAACAAAAAACCCCTCTGCTAAATACAGTTATATGTATGTGTATGTATATATCCATGTATATATACACACAGATGTATTAAACACATACAGCATAGAAAAGAGACAATTATTAAGACAAATATTCTGTCTCAATTCATTTTGTTCTTCATTTTCCCATCAGGAACGTAATAGCTAAATTTATAGTGTTGAGCCTGGGCTATAAATTCCATTATTTTCAGTGACTATATCAATTACATCCCTTGAAAAGGGACCCCAAGGCAAGGGGAGAAAATTGGAGACAAAATCTTCAGAAGGGAGGATGCAGGAGGTGGAGGAGAGTGGCATCCTTCCCCCCCCTTTTTTTTCCTTCTTACTCATTACCAAGAACCAGCACCTTATTCATACACAAAGGTCTGCTCAGTTTCTTGGGCTTCCAGCTGGCATCTGATGTCACACACCCTGTGTCTAAGATCACAAGTGTGTCACCATGGAAATAATAGTGGTACTACATAGAGAGGTGCTGGCTCAAAAGGGGAGCAGAAAGTGCTCTTGTCTGGATATAAATGGTATTTATTTTGGGGGGGGGGGGGGAATCCAATTATTGGTAAAGAAAACAAAGCATCTTTTTTGAAAAGAAACTGAGTAAACTACTCCTCTTCTGTCCCTGAGATGAAAATGATTACTTTTTTTAAAAAGAAGGCTTTTTGCACTGGGATGAGCTGGAAAAGTGGAAGTCACAGTACCAAAGGGCAGTGTGCTGAGACAAGAAGCTTCTCTGGCAATTCCTGTGACTGTTTTAACGGTTTTTACGCTTTCTCCCTCTCTCTTAGTGTCAATGGTTGAATAATATTAGCTGTTGGAGGCTGAGTGCTCTTAGTTTGGCCGTGGCTACTGAAGCTGGGTTTCTTTCAGTGCCTCCTGCCACCACGTTGCAGGGCTGCTCTGTGGAAAGCAGGCCAGATATTAAGGGAACGCTAAAGCAGGGGCCTGTCCCGGTTAATACAGAGGAAAAGGAGCTCACACCAGGCACTGCACGGCCAAAATGGTTCAAAACTTTGTCCCAGTTGTGTGCCAAACTCTAATATCTCAACATTTCACAAACAGCCCAACTCATTCGTGCTGCCAGGCGGCGCAGGCAGTAGGCCGCAGAGCTCTGTTGAGTCCATCTGCGTGATTATTTCAGGTGCCTTTGTGCTTTGGAGCTGTGTTTATCTTCGTGCCTATTGTGTCCCTTTGAGACAGGATGCTCAGGAAAAGGTAGCAGGGTCTGGAGCTGGGGAGGATGCAGGGATTGAGGGAAAGGGAACTTCACCAGGCTGTGAGATGAGATCAGAGAGAGCTTTGCTTGCCACCGCAGCCAGTCCCAGGACCCTCTGCGCAGTAGGACCAAAGCTTGTCTCTTCTGCTGAGGAGCCACAGATTCACAGACTTGTTTAGGCAAGAAAGGACCTTCAAGATCCCTTAACCTAAGGCACACACCAGGTCTGACCCTTGTCCTGAGCTTTCTTTGCTTGACCCGTGCCACTTCCAGCTCTGTGCTGCCCTGGCACCCACCCTGGTGCCCCCCCTGCACCTTTCCTGGGTATGTGTTTGGTTTTCTTATGCTGTGGTCAATACCCCTAAAAATGTTGAATGAGTTGCTCGGTGTCTCCATCAAGACTTTCTTTCCTCCCAGTGCTGTGCCCTTCAGCTTCAGTGGAGACTTTCACCCATGTCACTGCTTCTACTAAATCCTGTCTTCTCAAGCTTAGCTAATGACAAATGTTCTATGGAAATCTGGATGAAACCTGCTGCATCTCATTTGCCTAGAAAATCTTTCAAGGAGCGACAGCAGGTTGTGCTTCTTAAAAAAGATTGGGGGTGGGGGGAGGAAGACATGGTATGTTGTCCTTGTGATAAATATTGAAACTAATGAAGATTGCTGATGGACAGTGTTGTGTACTGGAGTCCTTTTGTTTCCCCCAGTATAAGATGGATGGTGGTATCCAGAGTTTCTGTCTTGCAGAATTGTCCACCCTGTCGTTCAGCTCCCTGCTCCTGAGCACAAGCTGCCGATTTGTGCCAATTGCAATTTCACACCTCCCCCATTCCTACTTTGAGAGACTTGGTCTTGTGATTATTTTTTTTTTATATTAGTTTATAATTAAAGCATATTGTATTGAGAGCATTAAGATATGACCTGCCTTACCTCCATAAATACATTTTTTTTCCTACTTGCTGGGAAGGCTTTAAAAACATCCTCTTGGAAATTCATGCAGATGATATTTAGACATGCAGATATGCACTCCTGTTTTGCATGAATGTTTGACCTTGGGCAGAGCTGTTCAATGCAGGATGGATGTGTTGTGGCTGCATTTAATCATCTGAAGCAGAGATGAAGCCTTGAAAAACCACATAGACCCAATTCCCAATTCCCAGCCTCTGGATGGTAATGAACTTCTGAGAAATAGCTAATCAATAAATTGAACAAAAGACTCAGGCAGCTAAACCACTTTGTCAGGGCCTTAATTACAATTGCAGAAATAAATCGGGAGGGGGGGGTGGTGGTTGGAAGCCTTTGCCAGACAAAACTAACCCTTTACTCTCACAGCTAACCCTTTCCCAACTGAGCAGCCTGTGCCTGCCTGAGCACCGTGCCTTTGTGTGCGCATCCATGGGGACCTTGGGCGGGCAAATGACCCAACCCATGCTGCTGCTTCATGCCACAGCATGACAGTTTGGGCTGTCCCCATCCTCTGAAGCTACCAGAGGAGCCAGAGCGAGATTGTGCTTTAGCAGGAGGGAGATTTGGGATCTTTCCACAGGGAAGATGTGAGGATGATCCAAAGCAGCAGGCCATGCCAGGGCAAGCTGGGCTCTTTTACTTGGGGAGAAAGCTGAAGATTTAGGACCAGATGCAGCCAGCAGGATAAGGAAGGACATCTGAGGACAGATTGGAGAGATGGGAGCCAGGCCAGTAGCCTGCCTTACCCTCAGATCCCTCAGGCAGCTTTCCCAGTAGTCCCAGCCATTGCCAGCAGCAGGAGTGATGGAGCTGGGGAAGCCGGCGCGGAGGCTGTCGGCTAAACCCTTGGAGGCTTGCTTGTTCTTGGCGCAATTATAGCAGCAGACATTTCACGTGCATGTCTCCTGGCAGCGCGTGCTGGAAAACAAAGGGATATATCCTTGGGGATTGTCTTGTAGATGTGGTTTTGCCTTAAGAAATATTACAGAATAACAATGCTTCCAGGTTGATGCAAGCGTGCTGAGTCGGGATTACGTGCAAGAGGGTGGATGTGGGTGGCAGAGGCTAGAAGGGCACGTGGTGACAAGGAAAAACAAGGATATTGAGGGGTTGGGGGGTTTTTTTAGGGGGAAGCTGTGGTCCAGGCACAGTGCTGCTGCTTTACTTGTCCTTTGGGGATTCAGAGAAGTGGTGGTGCCTCAAAAAGGAGTGCATCCTGAGGTGTGTAAAGTGTTCGCAGTTGGACAGAAGAGACTATTTAATGGGATGGTTTACACCCTGAGTAAGCTGCAAGAGCCATGTTATCCCTTGTGTGAGCTGGTCCTCACCCTTGCTGGAGACGTCAGTTAGGAATGGGCTCCGTGCCTTTCTGCTCCTTGCTTTCCACGGCCCCTGGGCTTAACAGGAAAGAGTTCCTTTGTTTCCTTAGTGGGAATCCTTGGGAAGACAAGACATTCCCTTTTGAACAGCCGTGCATCACAGCGGGTCCCTACAGCTGCCCTGATCATAACAGCTAAAAGAAACTTGCCTGCCTTCTCCTGGAGAGCGACCACCAGCAGCAAGAACTGAGAGCATTCACCAGCACAGTGGGGGCCTGTTTCTCCCTTGCTGGTGCAGAAGAGAGGGTCTACATCAGTGTCCCCAGAAACTCAGCACCTGGGTGCAGCGGCAGGTGGGGTGTCTGGGGGGACAGTGCTGAGATAGTGGCTGTGCCGTGGGGCAGCACCGGGACCCACACCTGTACCAGAGCAGGAGCAGCCAGGTTAAGTGATGCTCAGCAGTTGTGTAGGCTGTGGGTATTTTATATATATATATTATTTTTTTATATATGTATATATATCTCCAGGATGCTGTTATCTGCCCTGGGAGGGTAAGTGAAACAGGTCAGCTTGTGCTCACCTACAACCATGACAAATCCAGTTGACTATGAATCTTCCTAAATTTGGGAGAAACCTGTATGGCTGAGGGAAACATGTCCTAATGATCCTCCTCCCCCCAACCCTTAACCCTGGAGCCTGCAAAAGAGCAAACCCCAGGTGCCATAAGCTCCACAGCAGCCAGAGGACACCTCATGTTGTCAAACTCCAACAGGTTTTCATGCTTTGCTGGCTCAGGGCCTTGCTGAAGGAGCGGTTAGCACCTCTGCTTTCCTGCCAGCTTGGCTCCCTCTCCTTGCCTTTCTCACAGAGCCAAGGAATTGCTCTGTAATGAGGCAGCAGCCGCTGCCGGTGACATGAAACTGCTGGGAATAAGACAGCTTTCTGTGAGCCTTTGTGCCCAGGTTCTTCTTGAAGCAGCAGATAAATCTCCATCTCGGCACAGCAGCGATGCTCACAGAGCAGTCCCTGGGACATGAGTGAGTTGCTGCTGTCTGCACTGTGTTTACTGCACAGATAAAATATTTACAGCTCCATCTTTGGTGTGAGCTGTGACTCTTGCAGTCCTCGTGAAGGTCACTGGAAAGTCAGTAAAATTTATTGATGGTTTATAGCACTTTTGTGCCAGAAAGCAAGGTTACAGTATTATATACCTACCCACGGCAGGCAGGGAGGGCTGGAGAGAGATAGGGAAGGGGAAAGGAGGGTAGTTTGGTGTACATCCCTGGCTTGGTCCCCCAAACCTGGCTGTTATTTTTAATTAAATGATAAGCTCCAAATAGCAGAGCACGTGCTGGGCTCCTAACAGGCTGCAGCCCCACGTCACCGTAGCTGTGCGACTGGAACGCCTGCTGTGCTAACGCTTGTTCCTTCAGAGGGAGCTGGGGGGTTGGTTTGTGTTTATGACTCTGTGTGTGCAGTGTTTGTGTGGGGAAGTCGTATTCTGCTGTGGGAAGAGCAGCCATGCCATGCCTGCCTATCGTTTCTCCTTACCTGTGATTTCTGTCAGCAGCCTAGAATGAAGGTTCCGTTGTACCAGGTGTGGTATGTTTAGCTGGGGGATGGCTCCTGCTTTGGAGAGCTGGGATCCGTCTGAACACTTAAAGACCTTTTGTAGTGGGGCTGAGAGCGGCTGGGAGAGTCTTGAGGTCTCTGCAGCCTGCTGTGGGCAGGGTGGGCTGTGCTCAGCCCCCTCTGAAGCACCTTCCCTTGGGGCATCTTGCTCCCCTTTGGGCTGGTCCTGCACGCTGGGAATCAAAGAATTCTTTGGGTTGGAAGGGACCTCAAAGGACTCTGCTGCTTTATTTTGCTCTCAGTCTGAGGAGATAGGAGCAGGTGGGTTGATGTTTGAGACTCCTGAGGCATGGACCTGTACCTTCAAAGGGCAATGATAAAGCTGCCTTTTGGAAAACTCCTGTTTTCCATGAGCCCATGAAAAGGTCTATGCACACCAGTTCCAGATGTCACACACCAGCCTACAGAAATGGGTTTACCATGTCTGCTGTGATGGAGAGGTCAGATTAGCTTTGCACTCCTCCTATTTCCATTCAGCATCTCCTGTCCATGGGCAGGGTAAAATGCTCCATGCACTTTCCCTTTCAAACAAACAGAGAGGGACCAGTGACTCTTCTCAGTTCCAAAAGCTACGTGTGGGAGAGGGCAAGCAGTGCCAAAGCTCTCCCCAAGCAGAGCAGCTCCCTGCTTGGTTTTTTTCACAAAATGATTGACATTTTGATGAACCATGAGAAAACCACTGTGTCTGGGGCTCTCAGTACCTCTTCCCATCTGGTTGGTTCAGATGTCAGCAGCGAGGAGAGGAGAATTCCTTGAACCCCAGGAACATGTTTGGTGGTGGCTCGAATCGAGCAGGTGTTGGATGGTTTGTGGCTCAGGGCAGAGATGGGAACCTGACTTTTTCTAAGCCAAACGTGCTGAGTTTTAAGGTGAAGCATCCTCATGCTCCAGTAGTTCAGTTGCATGGTGGTGGCTCCAGACCACGCCACAGTCTTTCTCCTTCAAGGCCTCAGAAGTGTTGATTTTTGAAGCCCAGCTTTTCATTTAACAAGGAAGGCTGGAAGTCAGATAAATGAGAAATACAGGGAGAAGCTGGGAATTAAGTGCTGCTTCTTTCTGTCAGCTCCTGGTCCCGTTTAAAGCCTGATAATAGAAAGGCTTCTCTGTGATCTTATTACTAAGAAGGTTGGAGTCTGAGCATGTCATAAAACCCAACTGGCTCAGTGGTTAATAACACCCCTATGTACAGTAATGTGATGTAGGAAAGTTAAGGCTGGCCCTGAGTTCCCATTGGGACATGAGCATCTTCTTGCAAATTCCCTTTTTCTTTTCTTCCTGACCTCACCCTAAAGAGTGATCTGTTTGAAACTGAAGGCGTCTGTCTGATCTGCTACCAGGGAAAGGAAATCTTGAGAACATTTGACAAAGAACGCAGAGTTGAAATTAAATATCGTAATGATATAAAACAGTAAGCAGATCTGCTTGACAGCCTTGACAGCTATTTGTTATAGAAAACAGCGTTTATGATGTCAGTCCTATAAGGGAATGTGTTTGAATTAAAATAATTACAGCAGATAGTACAACAAAGACTCCCTGTAGTCAATCATCCTTCACAAATAGGCTGTACAAAACCTTCCCAATGAGTGAAGGAAGCGTAGGGACTAGAGCCTGGCAAATAAATACCACTAGGAAGCTGTACCACAAAGTCAAGCAGCTGCTTCAGTCGTGAAATCTTCTTCTCTTCCCAGCCCTAGGCAAGAGGAACGAGGATATCTTCATTTTTTGGAATTTATTTTTAAGATCTATATTTCCCCTTTCAGCTTTCACCTACTTTCCAGATAGGGAATTGAATATAGAATCACAGGGGTTGGAAGGGACCTCAAGAGATCACCAACCCCCTGCCAAAGCAGCTCCCCAGCTCATACTGCACAGGTCGGTGTCCAGATGGGGCTGGAATCTCTCCAGAGAAGGAGACTCTACACCCCCTGGGCAGCCTGTCCCAGGGCTCCCTCACCCTCACTGGGGAAAAGTTCTTCCCCAAGTTGCTGTGGAACTCCCTGTGCTCCAACTTGCAGCCATTGCCCCTTGTCCTGTCCCCACAGACACTGAAAAGGGGCTGGCCAATTCCCCCTGCACCCCATCCTTCAGATATTGATAAACATTAATAAGGTCCCCCCTGAGTCTTCTTTTCTCAAAGCTGAACAGCCCCATCTTTCTGGAATGGCTGCAGAGACTCTTCCAGGTGTTGATTCCCATGTTGCTCCTCTCCTTATGGCCATGGCCTTTGCCTAGCTTGGGATTTTTAAGGAGATCCCATTAGAGAGCTCTCTGCTAAGAAAGATCCCTGCCAAACACCTTGTCCTTGGTATCTGCATTCTGTGTGCACCAGTGTATTGTGGGCAGGCCTGGCAAGAACAAGCTGTTATTAAGGTTGTCTGACAGCTCCCTATTTTGAATATGAAATCTCAGGCTGCAGGCGTAGAGGCTCTGCTGCAGCTCCCACCAGACACATGAGTTTGGTACAGTCTTGGGCAAAATGGTTCAACCACCTTTTGGGAGGCTTGGGGGGGGGAGTTGAAGAGGAAAACTTTACCAGTTAAAAATAAAAAAGGCCCAAAATCTTCTGTGGTGTCTGATGTCTCTGAAGAACTCCAGTGTGTCCACATCATGCAGCAGAGCCAAGGGGGGGTTGACCCTTCTGCTGGGGATGTGTCTCTTCTTGTCCCTTAAGAAACCCACTTGGAACTGTGGCTTTTTATAGCTTCCAAATAATGGCTTTTGCAAACCTAGCAGAGCAACACTATAGCGCTGGGCAGCAGGAGTCAGTGGGGATTTTGTCCTTGCCAGGCACACTCGAGCTATGTGTCATATTTTCACTCAGTTTTGGGGTGCTCTGAGCACTCCTGGGTGTGTATGAAGGCAAAGCACCAGTGTCTCTTTTGCTGAGGCTAGTTTTATTTGAAGCCTTATGTTTTCACCTGTCCAACTTTGGCTTTACATTGTGTGTAAGTTGTTGTTTAGCGAGTTGTATGAAATGAGGCAGAAGAGGAACATCTTTTTTTTTCCCTGGGAATTCCAAGCCATTTGCAGGTTTGTGGCACTGGCACCTTCATCAGCACTTTGGAGTCTTTGCATAAAAGCAATTACTGGCATTGCTTTCCCTCCTCCTTCCTTTTGTTCCTTGTGCCCTTCCCACCAGTGTATTCATCACAAATATGTGCTCCTGGCTGCCCAGCTGGTGTTTTCACAGGTGTGCTGTGCTGGAGTGTGGAGCCCAGGAGAAAAACCCAGCAGAGTCCCAGTGAAAGGAGCAGAGATAACACTGCATTGTTTTCCTTCTGCATTCCACCCCGTTCCCATTCTTTCCAAGATGTGCTGTCCCCACCTCTCTTGGCTCTGCCTATCTCATGCCAAATACTCTCTTTGGAGGTTAATCCTGCTGTGGAGGTTTGACAAATGAAAAGAGAAACAGCCCCCATCCCCTCCCCAAGTAAAAAAAGTTTTTAAAAGGTAAGAAAGAAGGAAAGAGAGAGAGGGAGGAAGGAAGAAAGGAGAAGAAGAAAAATAAACTGGTAGCCCTGTTTTCTCTGATTGCTTTTTAAGTGAGGGCTTCAGGTAGTGACCTGGTGATCTGTTGCTTCCGAATCCCATTGCAGTTCCAGTGAAAATATGTCACACCCTGCCTTTTCCAATGGTAACTCACCTGTCAAGATCCAAAGTTGGACCCTCTTCTTCTCCCCTCGGCTGTGACTTGTGACCTGGCACTATACACCCAGCCACAAGCCCACCATCACATCACACAGCTTAGCTGTTTCCCTGTGTTACATCCCCAAGGGGCTGGACCAGCCACCAGAAAGCTTTATAGCAGTTCTTTAGTTTGCTGAGACCTGAGCAAGCTTAGCTGAGCTCCTCCTGGGTTCGTGCTGTTTGGCATCGCCCTGTGCTGTGTGGGAACCTGTCTGTGTGTGAGGCTGGAGTCTAAGGGACAATCTGTCTTTGCCTGCTTAAGGTTTGTGCCTGGGCTTTATTTTGGGTTGAACTCTTGAGCCTCAGCATCCCTGGACAGAAGCACTGGGTATTATTGCTGGCCTCGGGCTGAGAGCGAGCCTGGAAAAGTGATTCTGGAGGTCACTGCAGCCATCTGGACATGTGCTGTGTGTGGGGATGCTGGTCCTAGCCAAGCAGAGTGCCCCTCTTCTCATCTGCTCAGCCAGCCACCAAAGGGATTCCCACAGCAGGTTTTATGTCAGCATCCTCCAAGGCACCAGTGAATTCCTCCAGCCTGGATTTGCCCATCTCTATTACTCTTCTGGCTTCTGCAGCCTCCTGTGCCAGTGTTCTCCAAGACTTATTATGTGCCTAGGGCTGAGGTGTTCTGTAATTAAAAGAAGGGAGCCCATCCCTCTTTCAGCCCTGAATTTGCATGTGTGACACCTACAAGGAGGGAGTTTTATTTAACCCCCAGGAAGCTGTGAAGGTTGGGCATCCACGTGCCACCTCAGCTGCGCAATAACCAGCGCACAGCTCAGTAACAGGAAGGCTGTTCCTCCCAGCTCTGCATTTCTTGGCTCTGAATAGTTTCAGTGAAACCCTTGATGCTGTTTGAACACCGGTTGGGTTGAGATTTTTTTTCTTTTCTTCTTTTTTTCCCCTCAGTGTGTAGTTTAATTACAGCGAGGCTGTGTGCTGCCTCTCCATTAATAATACAGTGAATTTCAGCAGCAGATTAAATTTCTCTAAAGTAGTAAATTGCAGGGGAAAGTGGAGGAAAGTCATGGTCGAGGAAAATAAGTACATTATAGGTCCTTTATTAGATAGAAGCCCATGGCATCAGGCAGACGGGTTCTTACAAACACACACATATGAGAAAAACAGGGACTGCATCAATCAGCTTATCAAAATCACTTACAAGAAACGGGCTTCTGCTGGCTGTGTGGAGAGCAATAAAACATCAGTGTAAGGCTGGACGTGTATTAACTGGCACAGAAAGATTAGGACATGTCCATTACTGAGCTTCCTCTTCCTGCTGGCTGCAGAGAGGTCCAGCTTCCTGCATAATGTGTTCAAGTTCCCACCCTGAATTTATGTTGTTCCCCTTGTTAGAAGCAGGCACGGGAGAAAATGACATGGGAGGCAGAACAGCCACATGAGAGAGGCTGAGGCTGCCCTGAACATCAAATGCACTTCATAAGGGCTGTGTAAATAGTCTGCTAATCTAGGAGGATAGAAATGAGAAGGGCTTGCACAGGGCTGGCACCCACTTGTCCCCTCCTGCTGGTCCCCTCCCTGCAGCACCTTCGAGGGGCCAGTCCTGCTCCCAGGTCTGGGTTTGTGTTAGCTTTGGTTTGGCCGGCAGTTAGTACCTGAGAAGTGCTAATGGATGTGGTGGCAACCTCTAGCATGGACAGGTGAAGGTTTTCCTTGTGAGCCATGGGGTCCCAGTCTGTGAAAACGCAGACTAATCTCAGAACAGTGCAGCACAACATGTGCGTGGAGCCAGGAGGTGACGGAGGATGCCTGGGGAGGGAAGAGCATCTCTTAGCTGTCTCATCACCCTGGCCTTACCTGGAGGTACCAGTGCTTTGTGCATGAATAATGCAGACTTTAAAATGCCACTTAGCAGCTTTAGCCATTTATGCAGGTATTGAAATGAAGAACCAACCGTTTGCCCTGCTGTAGCTAAGCAGGCTGTGCTGTAGGGATGCAGGGACACAGCACTGGAGGGCTTTGGATGGGTGGGCATGTGTGTGCTGGATAAATGAGATACTGAGGTACAGTGGGGTGTGTGTGTATTTATATATGACACCAGCAGAGCATTTTTAAAGCCACTTTTTGACCCGAGCAATTGTGCTTAAAAGCAAATGAGAGATGAAGGAATTTTTCAACCCAAACCATAAGAGACCCTGGGGGGGCAGGAGGGGGGGAGGCACAGGATTATGGACACTTATAACTAATGCAAAATAAACAAGGCAAAATTATATGTAATTACTCCTAAAGTCATTTGCTTGTTTCAGTAATTGACCTGTGCATTCTTTAATCTTTAATGCTTCTTTAAAATTCAGCCTCAGGGACTCATAACATTTATTGACGTTTGTCATGGTTAAGGCTCTGGAGGAACTGGGCTTTATTAGAAGTCTTCAAAGAAATATCAATTTAGGGATAAGCAGCATTAATATTTTGTACACAACATCATCTGCTTAGCAAGCTTTACTAGATTTCCTTACATCTCTAAAAAGCAAGCAAGGGCAAGAAAGGACAGTGCTGGGAGTGGCTCTGTGAAGATCCCACTGCTGCTCCTTTAGTGAGTTTTATTAATAAAAATGTGAGATTATATTTAAAGCAAAAATAAAAAGGTTGATGCAGGAGATGCTGATGTGTCTCTTCATGGTGGCAAGAGAGTTTTGTCCTAAGCTGGGTGGAGAAGGCATTTGGCAGTGTGACTGAGAGAGGCGTTCTCTCTGCCACCGATGTGCTGTGCGACCTTGTCATGCGTCACCACTCCTTGGAAAGCTTTCCTTCCACAGGAATGCCGTCCTGCTATCCCTAACACTGGCATCTCCAAGACCTTTCAGCTAATCAGAGCCATAGCATAGCATTTGATAAACCAGCATCAAACATTACAGCTCCCCTAGGTTGGAGGTGCTGTGCGTGTCCGAGTGCCCAAGAGGTGGTGGGATTTTTTAGTCATTTTTCCCCCCTCAAGTTTCGCTACTGGAGAACTTTGAGCACAAACCCCAACCACCTGGGAAGCAACGTGCAGCCCAACCATTCACCCAGCTTTTGCCCTTCAAGAAACCTGCTCAGTTTGGCGTTCCTTACCCAGCAAGGTGTTAGGAGAGCAAAATTCCCTGAGTATGGAAAGCTGGCCGGGTGTTGGAAGTAGCTCTGAAACTTCATATGTTCCCCATTATATAGGTACTGCCCTTGCTGGGGCATTGGGGACCTAGTTTGTCAGATAAGGGCTTAGGAGAAGCAGGCAGCTGGTCCCTGAGCTGACAGCCACTCACCCCAGTGTAGAGTGCTGGCACGGGCTAGCAGTGAACCTGCAGCTCATCGTAGAGTACCTTCTGCTGGGAGAGGCTGGGTTGCGCTGGAGAGTTTAGTGGTGAGAGGCATCCCCTGTGCTGTCCTCACAGCAGTGGGATCCAAGGTGGCTTGGGCATCAAGAGAGAGGGGTTTCACAGCTGGGAGGCAGCTCTGAGGGCCTGACTGGGGATGGTTTCCATCTCCTTAGTTAAAATTAGCGAATAGGAAGGCAAGAAGTCAGGGGGTGTGGGAGTTGTACTCAGCTCGGTCTTCATGGAGCATTGCTGCATCAGCTTTGCCAGTCAGTACAGCTGAACCTGTCTGGGTGGGATCAGTAAATCCTGTCTCTTGTCCCAGCACCAAGAGCCCCCTTGCTGCCACGGGATGAGGTTTCACTTCAGGCCGGGCTGTCTGAGGGGACGCTGAAGGGAAGGGGAGGTGTTGGGAGATGCATTGTGCCAGGGCTTTGCTGTAGGAGCAGGTACCACTTGCTGGAGGGTCTGCATCCAGAAGGAGATTCTTTGGAGCCTGTCTAGTCCTCAGTGCTCTGCTAGAGGGAAAGGTGCAGCACTTGTCTTCGTGTTCATCTAGTTCAGAGATGAACACACCTCTAGCAGTTTGCTACATTCACAGCAGCAGCTGATGTTTGCACTGCCCTGGCTGGACATGGGAGATGCGGGATCCTTTCCAAGCAGCTGCTTGGATTGTTCCTCCTGGCAGCACAGGCTGCCTTCTGCCCAGGGTTCCTGTGGGTGCTCCTCACAGGGCTGTGCTCCTGTGAAGGGCTGTACCCCAATGCCAGATGTGTGGGGCACCTTCCTGAGGTGTGCCTATTAGGCAACAGCTCTTATTGAAAGGTTGCTTTCCCTTCTTCCAGCGTTGGGTTGAGCTTTTCTTCAGCTTCTGCACAAAGGACCAGGGTTCTTTTCTTCTCTCAAGGTAAAAGAAACCAAGTATTTTTGTTAGAGAAAGGAGTGCTTTAATGACTGGTGTAGCTATGGAGAGTTAGAATAATGGACCTGCCTTCAAATGTTGGAAACCCTTGTGACTGAGTAGTCATCTCAGAAGTATTTGGGATGCTGCCAGCAAGCTTCCTGGTGGGTGTAAGGTCTGGGCACACCAGCAGTGTTCTTAAGGAGCTTAAACGTGGTCTTTCTGTAGCTAGCCATGCCTCTCCACCTGGTGTGACAGCAGATAAGCTGATGCTTTTGAAACAAGGTGTTCTTGTCTCTAATGGAGACAGCCTTCCCCTACCTGTGCCATGGCCCTGCCATTGCTGCACAGGGAGGTTTCCAGCAGTGGCAGAGTTGAGCTGCCTCTTGCATTAAGCACCAGAGATTTTATTAAATGGCAGAGGAGGGAGCTTGTGTAGAGGGGAGGTTCACCCCAGAGACATTACAGATTGTCTCATGCTATTTAAGTGGGCTAAAATTAGAGGGAAAGAATCTGCAGCTAATTGGACTTGTGCATTAATCATAGTCTGCTGCTGGAGTACTTCACCCATTAGAATGTGTTAATTTGGTAATTACAAGGTGGGGGGGGAGGTCTCTCTTTGTAATCCAAAGCCCTTCTTCATGCTTATTGCACATATCAGAAACAGGTACAGTGAGAGGTTGGAGGCAGGATTCCAGGGAGGGGGGGGAACGAGCTGCCTATTACCACCTCCTACCATGCACAGGAAGGCGCAGTCTCCCCGGCTCCAGACACCTATAATTAAACCAGGGTAGATATTGGGAGCAGAAGGTCTTTCGTTTTCAGTTAACAGGTAATTAATTGTATCTCAGTTTCCATTGTAACGTTCCTCCCCTCCCTCCCTATGAGAAGGATGTTCTGTGCTGGGAAAGGAGTTTCTTCCTTGCTCCTCCTTTTCTAAGGGACCTCTGAGGTATGTGTTGGGGAGCTCATGGTGGACCCTGGAGAACTGCTCCTGTCCCTGTGCCTTTTGTGGATCATCTCAATTTGCAGGCATTGATCCTGTCGCTGAGCCAAAAGGAATCATTTCCTTCCCAGTGCCATTGATTGGGTTGCCTATCTGTTAACTGCTGTCTTGCGGCTGCCAGCCACCTCCTGGCAGGTTTTGCTGGATTCAGAGGTGCTTCCTAAACCAGGGCAGATGGGAAAATAGAGAAGAGAATTAACAAGATGGGAAACAGGCAGAAAACTCAGGCTGGAAAGTGTAAGAGACTAAATACTGAGACAGCCAGCACAAAAATATGGATTTTCAGAGGGGTGTAAAACACTAATGAGTCAAAACACTGAGATGTATGTACTCTAATGAGAAGCAAATCAGACTGGAGCTTGCAAAGCAACACCACTCCTCTGCCTTTATTCTAGCAGGAGGCTCTGCTCCCAGCCCTCCCCTTAGCAAAGCTCATTGAGGAAAAGCCCCTTCACACACGTAACATCTTATTTTTCCCTTCTCCCTGCTTATTTTCTAGTTTACCTGGCAGGGTGTGGGGGGTGTGGGTGTGTGTGACACACACAACACAGGACACAACAACCTGTCAGGGTGGACAATGTCCATTCCACCTTGAACCTGGGCAGGTTGATGCTTGCTGGAAGGACCCTGCTGTACTGACAGAGCCTGGTCCAAACATCACAGCCATTGCCAGCCTATTTCCTCCCAGTCAGAGCAGCTCCAGGATCTCTGCAGAGGTCTCACCCTCTTGCTATGAGCGGCTGGAGCTGTGATATATTTGTGGGCAGCCCCAGCAGTCGCAGGCAGCCCTCACATACACTGACCTGCAAGGCTGACCTCCACAAACCACATCATTTTCCACTTGGGCACCTCCAGATTGGTTCTCTGGATCTGCAGAACCAGGAGGCTAGTTTTGAATCCATTGCCATAATTTGCTGGCTCATTAGCACTAACTCCTTAAAGGGGCACCTATAATGGTAGTAAGCCTAAAAATGTGACCTGGGTCCCCCTCCTCTGTTATATCTCCTTGCAAATTCCATCTCATTAATCTGTGTGTATTCTCATCCCTCTGTAACCTCTGAAAAACCCTGAGTGTTGTCAGCAAAATAAAAAAAACAGCCTTAAAACAGGTCCCAGTGCTGTGTCACAGCCAAATAAAACCATTTTGGATTATACTTGATTTACTAATGAAGAAACTGGTGGTAGAATAATGTCAAGTTGAGCTCAGCCTTCTTCTGAGGTCTGCCCTGTTCTTCAGTTTTGTGGTTTGGGACCATTGAAGAGCATCCTCTCCATTCACATGAAATACATTCAATTAGATAATTAAGTTATCTAATTTCAAAAATATCTAGATATTTATCTATATATATTTTTTTACTATATCTAATATATTTCCAATATATCTATCTCTATAGTCTAATATATCTATATCTATATTCTAATATGTAGATATTAAAATATCTATATTTAAATTATTATGTTATAAATTATAAAAATATATTAAAATATCTAGATAAAATTATATTAAAAATATATATTATCTAGATTAATGAAATTATCTAATTCGATAAATATTGATACATTATCTAATTAGATTAATAATGAAATTATTAATAGGGTAAACCAATAGCAGGTACCAAGGATGGGAAGCATGTTTGTGACGCAGATTTTGATTTTAAACTTGCAGAGAGTTGCAATGAGCAATAAGGAAAGTGGCTAAAACAGCCTGGCCTTTCTAAAAAGGAGCTTGTCAAACCAGGAGTGGAAGTTAGACCTGTGTGAAGGATCCTTTCCATGCCATAAAGTGTGTGTGTGGGCTACACACTGTACAGAATCACAGCATCACGAGGTTGGAAAAGACCTTTAAGATCATCAAGTCCAACCGTTCTCATCCTAAGCTAAACCAGATCCCTGAGCACCTCATCTCCCCTCTGTTAAACACCCCCAGGGCTGGGGACTCAGCCCCTCCCTGGGCAGCCTGGCCACAGCCCCACAACTCTACCAGGGAAGAACTTTCCCCTCCCATCTGAGCTGACCCTGCCCTGGCACAGCTTGAGCCCGTTGCCCCTTGTCCCATCTCCTGTCCCCTGGCTGAAGAGACCATCCCCCACCTCTGTACAACCTCCCTTCAGGTAGTTGTAGGTGGTGATAAGGTCTCCCCTCAGCCTCCTCTTCTCCAGGCTGAACACCCCCAGCTCCCTCTGGAGGGAGCGATCACCACCTTCCTTAAGTGGATCAGGGCCATTCACTGACTTCTATTTTGGGGATGACTAATGTGAAGCCTCGTTCAACAAAAGGGATGATTAAGGGATAATTTTGTTGGAAGGAACGTATAATGTGCAGTGACTAGGTGTGAAAGACACTTCCTCTGCACAAAGCCACTTTGCACATCCAGGCTGTGCTGCTGGACTTAATTAGCAACACCACATCCATCCTGGTAGGAGTTGGTCCTCCCCAAGCTTTCAATTCCCTTATTGGCAGGCAATAATCAGGTACTTTTAACTACATGATGCTGCCCTTGGTCTTTGCCAGGAGAAGTGGGTCGGCTCTTTCAATGCTACTGGGGAAAAAAGGGATCTGCTCATTGCATGGACACCACCAGCTCGGGTGCTCCTGCCATGCTCCAGCAGCAGTGGCACTGGGTGACTCCAGTCTCTTCTGTATTCCCTTTCTTACAAGACAGGACTGTTTTTGAGGACTCTTTTCTGTCATGGGCAAAGGGAAGGCAGCACTGTGGGTAAGGCAGCCATGCAGGGCTCTGTCTGCCCCTGCAGAATAGCTCTAGGATTATGCCCACTCTGCCTATGGAGGACACCACGATAGTGGAGAGGCTGGTGGCTGAGCAGGGGGAGGAAGTGGATGACCTTACAAAGCCACATAATGGATTTCTAGAAAAAGTATTTGGTGTTTTCATTTGCTGGGAGGCCAAAGATTGGAACAAATTCAAGGAAAATGTCTTTTTTTTTCATGTTGGTACCAAGTTAATGGCCAGTTTATCAGTATCTTAAGCATGGGGTGCAGGGGGAATTGGCCAGCCCCTTTTCAGTGTCTGTGGGGACAGGACAAGGGGCCTCAAGTTGGAGCACAGGGTGTTCCACACCAACCTGGGGAAGAACTTTTCCCCAGTGAGGGTGAGGGAGCCCTGGGACAGGCTGCCCAGGGGGTGTGGAGTCTCCTTCTCTGGAGAGATTCCAGCCCCATCTGGACACCGACCTGTGTGCCCTGTCCTAGGGACCCTGCTTTGGCAGGGGGGTTGGACTCAAGCTCTGGAGGTCCTTTCCAACCCCAACAATTCTGTAAAGTTCTCAGCCCAGAGAGTTAATGTGTCTTGTGCTGAGCTTACAGCAATACCAGGATTTTGGTTGCATAAGAAAACCCCAAACCTCACAGTGACACTAAGAAATAGTATTAACTGCTCAAGAAGTCTTTTGTGAGTTGGGTTTTTTTTGCCCCCTCCTAATCTTTATTATAATCCCACATTAAAAAAAAACCCCATCTTTCAGCATGTTTTAATAGAGACCCACAGCTGAGCTGAGGCACGTGTGTGTGTGTGTGCAGTTGGGTTTGTGAGCTATTGCTATCTTTAGAGACATGGCACTGGAAACCTGTTGTGCTTTCAGCATTTTATGCAAACATATTGTCTTGCACAGAACAGCATGTCACAGAGCATAAATCTTGGGGAAGCCAGCACAGTGGTGGCTTCTTACTTCTAATGCATCCTGATGCCAGGCAATTAGTCTAGGCCACTTGCATCTCTGAAAGCTTTCCCTGGGAGGATGGTGGGGTTGAGCTGGTGATGTTGGTTTTTTAGCGGCTCAACACTGGGGAATATACTCAGAGGGAGGAGAGGGATGTGAAATTGGGCTGGATTTGAAAGCTGTGGTCCAGGAAGGTTTCTGGAGGTGGATCAGGTGGCTCCCATACAAGCATCCTTAGGTGTTTAGGCAGAAGGTAGATATTGCACCAGATCTTTCTATGGAGAGAGGCTGAGGGAGCTGGGCTGGGTCAGCCTGGAGAAGAGAAGGCTGTGGGGGGACCTCATTGCAGCCTGCCAGTCCCTGAAGGGAGCAGAGACACAGGAGGGAATCAGCTTGTTCAAGGGCAGAGACTGGCAGGACAAGGGGGATGGAGTGAAGCTGGAGGAGGGAAGGGTGAGAGGAGAGATTAGGGGGAAGTTCTGTGCAGAGAGAGTGGTGAGGGGCTGGAAGGGGCTGCCCAGAGAGGGGGTGGGTGCCCCGTGTCTGGGGGTGTCCAAGGCCAGGTTGGATGGGGCCCTGGGCAACCTTGTGTAGCTCCAGGCCTGAGGTTGGTGTCCCTGCCTGTGGCAGGGGGTTGGAGCTCTGTGACCCTTGGGGTCCCTTCCAACCCAGAGCAGTCTGGGATTCTACGATCTTCCCTATGTTTGGAGCACAGACCTGTGCCCATTTGCCCCACTTGGGCCATTATCTCCATTTCTTGATAGCTGAAATGAGGTAGAAAGATGCCATTTCCTCTGTGTGATTCGGAAGGGGATGTTGGTGCTGGAAGTGCACCCCAAGTCCTGATTCCTCCTTCTGTCTTTTAACTGTGTCCTTCGAAAGCAGAGTCCTCTGGCACTAAAAGAAGATGATGGCAAACTGCCTTGTTAACCTATTTTAAGTAAATCTGTATTGAGTTTCATGCTGTGCCTAAGAGCTGGAAGTCCCACTAGAGTTTTATATTTTCTCCCTGCACTAGCTTTCTCTGGACTTTAATTCCCCACTTCCTTTCTCTCCTACCCCAAAAGAAATGCAAATTTCATTTCACAGGAAATAAGGATAGACTTGAATAAGACAATTTTTTTTTTCTCCAATATATCGACGTCTCCCACTAGTTAGTAACTAATTTGGAGGGATCTAACATTTTCCCTTTCTTAAAACAAATTCTTTGCATACAGCAGCCTCCCACAGGCTCCCTCAGCACAGACAGGCAAAGCATTTTAGCAGGGGAAGAGAATTTTGTATAGAAGAAAAGAGCAGCACGGGCCACCTGTATGGTATTAGTAGGAGATGAGGGAAAAGATATTGCTGATTTTTATTAATAATTAATTTAATTTTCTATAGCCCTCTTATGAAAAGTTCTTCAACAAATTTGCAGAGCGTGTAATATATCTGCACCACTGAATCGTAGCTATTTCTGGAGTATTTCATCTGTTCCACTGTAGACAGGGGGATGGTGTTTAATAGTTTAGGTCAGTAAGTCATTATGAAAGCCTCCACTGAAATAATACACTCAAAATGATAATATTGGGTATGGACTGTTGGGGATTTTCTTTTTAGCTTTTTCTTCTTCCTTATGATTTTCTACTTTCTTTTTGTTGTGATATGATGTACAGGTTGGAGCAATAACCATTGGACCTACAGGGATATGCAGTGAGTGCAGATCAAACTCCTTCTAAAGGGGATTTACCATGAGAGTATAAAGCATAAATTATAGGCATGGTCTGCTAAAAATGTTCCAGTCTACGTGTCCTTACCAAATAAAAATACCCACGTAGATTATTATGGGGAATTTTTATTACTCATCACAGAATTTGGCCTAAACACATGAGCACTGGCAACGTTCCCCACATAAATGGCAGGAAAAAAATAATCTGTGCTGTTTATTGGCATTGGTTGTGTGTTTTATCTGAAAGATCTGACTTGGGAGAACACAACTCCCTTTAGCATCACTTTTGGCTCATCTTTGAGCTTCCTAATGCCCAGCTTGGAAAGCTGGTGTCTAAACTAAGCATGGCTCAATCTGGCCTTGCTCAACCAAGCCCCAAGTTGCTGCTCAGGCCCATCCTTAGGGTGGGCTAATACACACACACACATCCTCCCCTTTAGGCTTGTTTTTAATTGCTTTGCTAATTCAGGATCAGAATCACCACCACCTCCAGTAGCAATAGTTATTTTGGGAGGGTTTTTTAACCTTTTTCTTATCAAACCTCCAACTTGGCTTATTCTCAGTCTGGCTTTGTTCAGCCAAGCCCCAGGTTGCTGCTTAGGCCCATCCTTAGGGTGGGCTCACACACACACATTCTCCCCTTTAGGCTTGTTTTTAATTGCTTTGCTAATTCAGGATCAGAATCACCACCACCTCCAGTAGCAATAGTTATTTTTGGGGTTTTTTTTAACCTTTTTCTTATAAAACCTCCAATCTGGCTTATTCTCAGTCTGGCCTTGCTCAGCCAAGCCCCAAGTTGCTGCTCAGGCCCATCCTTAGGGTGGGCTCACACACATACACACATACCCTTCCCTTTAGGCTTGTCTTTAATTGCTTTGCTAATTCAGGATCAGAATCACCACCACCTCCAGTAGCAATAGTTATTTTGGGGTTTTTTTTTTAACCTTTTTCTTATCAAACCTCCAACCTGGCTTATCCTGGGAGGGGTCTGGCAAAACCCCACTGGTGGTGTGGATGGCAGGGAGGTCCAGGCTGCAGGGCACGGTTGGGAAATAACACCTAGTAGGTGCAAGCATCAGCTCAGTGTGATGGGAGTGTGGCTAGGCAACAGCATGGGGAGCAGAGGAATGATCTCTCTTTGTCAGACAGCCGAGCTGTTAGAGGTTATGAGATTCTTTTATTGCACTAATTTGCAGCACGATGTGCTGACATTCTCTCCCTGTTGCACAGAGAATATATAAATTATGCCTGCAGGACGATTAACTGTTTGTCCAGGCTAATTGTCAGTATTAAATCTTGCTCAGTCACAGTTTTAAAGCTTAATTTAAACTCTCTATCTTTAAGGAATCTGCACTCCCACTCCCCCTCCCACCACGGGGAAAAAAAAAAAATAATAAAGATTTAATGGTTTAAGTCAGTTCCCTTTGTAAGAGCTAAAGTTATAATTGGGTGTGTGGATAGTGGAAGCATCTGCACATGATGAGCCTGTGGAGTTTTCCTTTTGCTTTGGCCGATAATGTTCATTTCAAATCCCATTGTCTTTGCTACCCTGTATTAATTTCTGAATTATGTATTATTGTTCTGAGACCCTGGAGCCACAGCTATTCCCCACATCTATTACTGCGTAAATCTTTGCTGTGTGCTTAAACCAGCAATGATTCATCCTGAAAGACAGAGAGGAAGACAAGTGCTAATGAAAAATTCCCCCCCCCTTCCCTGTGAAAGGGGCAAAAATCAGCTGTGGTGGTGGCTGGGGAGCAGAGGACAGACAGACCTGGCAATAGAGAACCAGAGCAACAGGCAGGAGAGGGATGGAGCCCACCATGGGTTTGCATGCTGCAACTTTACATGCCCTGGGTCCTAAGATGCTGCTGCTGCTGCAGAAATGATCCAGGCTGTGCAGATGCCATGCTGGGCAGGTGAAGCTGCCATTGGTGCCAAGGGGCAACCCCTCTGCCTGGAGACCATCCTCATGGTGCCATAGGAGATGAACATCACTGGTCATGCTGGCACAGATTTTCCATTTTCAATTGCTTCTATTTTCTTTTGTTATTATTATTAATTTATTCCCTGTGAAGAGGAACAGGTTAGGGACTTGGCCCATCTCCTCCTAAAATCCATATGAGCGATGCTGCAAAGTGACTCTCATCTCTGCTTGTCCCTAGAGTCAGTTTTCTGAAGCTGGCTGCCAGCAGCATGGTTTACAGGCAGTTACACTGTCCATGTTGGGGCCAAAAATTAGCTGTCAGCACACTGTCACTTCCCTCAAGCCCACCTCAGTACCCCCGTTAGCTGCTCACCATGCAGTTCCAGCAAACAACCAGGCAGCATCACACCTTGGTGTTAAAATGTCCCTAATTGCCTTTTTCCTTGCCTTGGCTTGCCATCACCATCGTCTGCCAGGAGTGTGAGAGTGTCCCTGTGGCTTGGGGCCACCGTGTCCCACTGGAGAGAGCTGGCTGAGCGTGTCCCCTCGGACACGTGTCGCCTTGGCACGCTGTGTGCTGGCTGGGTGAGCAGCCCTGAGGATGCACTGGCCTGATGGGGCTTATGCCAGCGCCAAAGAACGATGCACTGGGAGGGCAGCAGGGATTTAGTCTTGTTCTCATGGTGGTTATAACACACACGGTGCCACTGGAGGATTTGGGGAGGCTCCAGGCTTGAGCCCTTCTGCTCTTTACTTGACCTCTTGCATGACTTTAGCAGGATTTGCTTCCTAGAGAAGAAATACAGAGTGGGAAGCCCCGTGCCCTTAGCCCATGCTGGAGGAGTTAGTCGTCTGCCACAGACCAAAGCTGCATGTGTGTTTGTGGGTAAAAGAGGTGAAGCTTTTTTTGACCCGGGGCAGGTTGTAACAAGCCTAAGGATGTAACCAGCCTGGCCCCTCTGTTCCTGGAAAATCACAGCAGTGACAGCCAGGACAGAGAGGTTCTTGCACCTACCAGCACCCCCCAAACCCATATCACACAGCCCACCTTTTATTTAGGGGCAGTATTAGTAGCAGAGTGTGAGGGCTGCTCCAGAGCTGGTTTGGAGGCTGATGCCTCGCACAGCTCATCGCCACAATGCTGTGATGAGGATAAGAAGTGGGAGCAACAAGCATGACACCTGCACCCATCTCCTCTGCTCCCAGTGCTGGGGTGATGGAGCAGGGTTGGGGTGTCCCCACAGGTGTGGTCTGGGCACCCTTGGGGGCTTACGCTGGAGAGCAGGGAAAGGGTGAGCAGGTTGATACCTGCAGGAGAGAGCATCCTCCTGGGAGCGAGGAGAAAATGCTTCTCACTAATCCTGCTCCTTTTGACAACTCCTGGAGAAACAAAAGGGCTCGTGCTGTTCTCCTGCTCTATTAGAGCTCCCTTTAATAGTGACAGCTTTTCTCACTTCTTTTCTGAAATCTGCAAAATTAGGGTGAGCGAAAGGTTGGGGAGGGAGGAGGGGAGAGCAAGTTAGTCTGGAAAAGAAACGCCTGTGAAACACAGAAGCCTACAGGTAGGAGAGGAGAATTAGCAGATGAGAAAGCACAAGGGATGGTAATTAACCACCTCGGCTGCGCAATGGCAAAGCATTGCCGATGTGACAGGGGAACACGAAGCCTTGGCCCAGCCTGGTGAGAGGGAAGTGCAGGAGGTGAATGGTGTGATGATGCAGTGCCATCAGCATCTCCTCTCTGCTGCTGCTCTGGTGGGAACAGACAGGAGAGCTGCTCTCTGTCCCTGGAGACGGCAGGACAGGAGTTGGAAGGTTTGTGGGTTGGGGGTGGGAGGATGTTGTTATGAATAATATTATCATAACATCGATAATAATGTTAATAGTGCTGTTAATGATAATTTGCTTTACCACATCTGTAACATTAGAGCAGCCACCTCAGGCCCCATTTGCTTCCATGGTGTGTGCACGTACCCTGCCTCCAGGTCTGACACCCCCCTACAAGTATTTAGATGCCCTATGGATTCTTTTTGGGTGAACCACCTCAGTTCCTCCAAATAAGTGGTGGGCACATGTTTTGCATGTGAACTTGAGTCACACACACACACACACACACACCCTCCCCCCCACCTCCTTGGAAATTTTAGCATTTCTATTAAACCAGCAAAGCAGGAAGCCTGGTACTGGGAGGAGCTCTGGGGTCTCCTCTGTGTAGCCCAGACACCCAGGTGCCAAGAGCTGGACCCAGAGCAGGTTGTGAGAACAAGAGGTTTCTGCCTCACCCCAGCACCTAGTAGCTGGTAGATGCCCTAAACCAGATTATTCTTATTTCTGTGTTTTACCCCAGTGTCTGTTGAAGGAAATATTCTCTCCATCAGAAAGACCTCATTTCCCTTTTTTTTTTGGATGCAACTCAAATCTTATGCCAGCCAGGTTTGACTGCTCAGGTGTGAAAACACAAGGTGGGGCAGCAGTGAAGGCAGGGCTCTGGATTTGTCCAAAATCCCTGAGCACCAGTTGTGTAATGAGAGAGTATAGATGGAGGGAGAAGCAACCTCACGCTCCCACTGCCTCCTCACCCCAGGTACCTTTCCCACACTCACCCTTATTCATCTCCCCTGTGATGGGGGAGAGGAGAAGTTCAGGCACAGCTCTAGCTGGAATACATTTGTAAGCAGGCAGTAACATCAGGACCTTAAAACCATGAAAGCAGCACAGGGAGAGGGAAAAAAAAAAACCCCAAACCCACAGACCCCTCTCTTAGGAGAAGAACAAAGGACAGGGGCTGAAATACCTGGGATCAGCAGCCCATGCTGGGGGAGAGCGCACAGGGGGAGGGCTGCTCCGGTTAGGCAGGGAAGATGCTGTCTTTAGCATATGCTCTGCATATTTTACTGCCAGAGAAGATGTGGCGATGATTTAATATGCAAAGGTAGATATGGCATTGATATGCATCCACACTGCATAACATGTGCATACATATTTCAAAGGTGGTACAAGAAAGCGCATCGCTGAAGGCAAGCATTTATCAGGCTTGTGCTCAGACGTTTGAGACCTTCACAGCCTTAGGAGATCCTGCAGGAGGAGAAACAATAACACGTCTTGATTATTATTAGTAGTGTTTTAAATACAAAATTGTTGGGATGCTGGGAAGCAGGGAGAGCAGCGAGCACTTGAGACGTGTTGAGCAGTGTGATGGAGGAGCAGCCGCCTGGGTAAACAAAGGCTGCAGAAGGTGACATGGAGAGATCGAGTGAGGAACCCAAAAGGGGGAATTATTTACCTGTGGCCTGTGCTTTCCTCTCCTGAAGCACAGTAAATAAGGCAAGCCTGTCTGAGAGCTCCACTGCTGAGGTGGGTTTTTGTTTGGTTTTATTCTGGGAGCAGAGCTCAGCTGCACAGGAAGAGTGAGGTTTGGCACATGCCAGGGAGGGGAATGCTGCCTGCAGCCGTGCCACTCACCTGGGGCTGCTGGCTGTCCTTCCTATGCTGCCCACAGCCATGCCACTCACCTGGGGCTGCTGGCTGTCCTCCCTAGGGCAGCCCCTCACCTTTGCTCTCTCTCTCCTGGGACAAGCAGGCAACGGGGGCTGTGCCCACCCAGGGCAGAGACTCACATAAAGCTGTGCCAACCTAAAACTAGGCCAGTGCCTTCCTGCTGAGAGATCAGACCAAGAAACCACACCTGATTGTGAGGAGCGCACCAGCCATCACACCGCAGCATGCTTTTGGGGCTGGTCTTGCCCACTTCCCCCTGATACAGGTCCCTGGGAGGCAGTGGGTGCAGGCAGGGAGCCCTGGGGGTGATGGGGACACCTCACAGCATGCTGTGCAGATGAAAGCACAGACACTTTGTGTTTGTTTTGCATAGTGACAGCTCTAGATTTTAATGTTTGATCGCAGCAGGCAGGGAGGTCCTGCAGGGAGCTCTGTGCCCCTGCACTGGCATGCGTTTCCTTTACGTTCAGGGAGTGCGTCTCACCCACCTCACTGGAGAAAGCTACTCTGGGCTTCATGCAAACCTGGCTCCGTGCAAGCGTCAACCACGTAATGCTGCCAAGGGGAATCTCTCTGGTTCTGCTGCATCTCTCAGGCCACAGCCCACCCGTTGCCACGGACACGCTTGTGCTGGCCCAGGTGCACTGGGGGTCCCCACTGACACCCATCCTGTGCCAGAGCTGAGCCCCTGCACGCCGTTCTAGCACAGCAGCGATGCTGCCCGTTCTGCCAGGCGCATGGGGCCAGCATGGGTTTTCACTTGTCCTTCCCAATGCCCTTAGGCCCTTGGGGAGTAGAAGTGGCAGGAGATGAAGTCGTTGAGCTGTCTGCTGGGTGCATCTGAGGTTTTGAGGTGTGCTTGCCACAGCTGGCTGCCCTCAGTCCGAGTCCACACGCCCGGCCGTGCGCAGCAGCCCAGACCCCACGGGGATGGGTTCATCTGCCAAAGCAAAACCAGCTTGGCTGTTTCCCAGAGTGCATTTTGCAGCTTGGCTTTCATGAGTTCAGGGTCCTGTCTCCTTTCAGCATCTTCAGATTGTGGGAGGAGGAGAGTGAGTGGTGGCCTGGGACAGTGGGTGCCATGGCTCTGGGTGGACCCACAGGAGGAGAGCGCAGCCAGCAGCGAGGTGTGAGGAATAGAGGGGGCTAATGACAGTGGACAGTGCTCCCACTGCAGTGGAAGCTACTGTAACTCGATTGCTCTTTAATTATCTGGAATTATAGCGCTACTTTCACCCTTTTTATGTTACGGTGGAAGAAATCAGGACATACATTAATTATCTAATCCGTATGTAAAGTGTCACATATAATTTTCCTAGAGCAAAAGGTTCTAGCTTTAAGACCTGCATCGTCTCTTAATAACCATGTGTGAGGGATGAAAATAATATCCAGATATATGGTTATTACAGTGGTCGCTGGCCACTGCTGCTCCCTTCTCTGCTTTTGGGGCAGTGCCTCTGTTAGAGAGCCTTATGGGGAGGGACTCTGTCAGGGTGACGCTGAAATACACCCCTCAGATTGCAACCTCTGACCTGGCTGGGTTGCAGGGAATTGAGAGTGCAAAGCCCACACTGTTGTGGCTGTTGCAGAGGTACAGTTTGAACCAGAAATACCTTTGGGGCTCTCAGGTGGGGTTTTTTGGGTGTCTTGCAGGGTTATTTTCTTGGCTGCGTTTGGAAAAAGAGGGGAAGACCCCACAGCTCCCCTCTGACTAAGACACATGGCAGCTGAAGAAGTCGATTAAGAAAATCAGTATTGCATTTATTAGCCTCCATCTATGATGCATGGTGTTATGCTAATATGCATGAATTAATTACTGTTATTAATTCAATTGAATTAATTTGATATCACTGATGTGTGCAGCGAAGATTTGTTGAGTGTGAGCAAGAGCTGCTTTTAGAAGGCAGCACAGGCGTGGGATGGATGGATCGATGTGAGCAGGAAGGGGGGGGTGTACAGGCTCCACAGCAGCCCCAGCACATCTGTGTACACCACCTGATGCAGCACAGAGCTCAGGGACCTGTTTATCTCCCATCTCCTTCCCCTCCCTCTGCGGTTTGATGGTGACTTCATCCCGTTCCACAATTAGCAGCTCAAAACAGGAAACAATTCCCTGCGCCTGTCTTTGGGCCCCTTTGGGGGTTTGCTAACAATTCTCCCCACCAACTAAATGTGAGGAGGTAGCAAATGTCCTCAGCTTCTCCAGAAGGTCTGCAGGGAGTGAGGGATAAAGCCTGAGCACAGCTATCAGCACCAGAAACCAGGTCCCCAGTGTCATGTGAGGAAACATCATGGGGCCCCTGCGAGCACAGAGAATGGTGCAACACATAGTTCACACACTGCTGCCAGGCTGTGCAGTATTTGCATACATGATTAGGGGGGAAAAATTGAGCTCTGCCTGAGAAAGCTGCAGCTTGTAGGCTGCTCGCGAGCAGGAGCAAGGCTCCTCATTGTGTGAGTGGTTGGGTAGAGATCTGCTCTCAGCTTGTGGCACAGGACCTGCCTGGGTTGCTAAAGGAAGAGGGGAAAATAAAGCCCCAGATGTTCTGATTATGGGGCTGACAGGTCCCAGGGATGATGATAAAGATGAAAAATCCAGTGCTTGGGAATGAACCTGACAACAGGCATTATCCTCAGGTGATTGCTTTGATGGCAGTGATCCAGCAGCTCTCCCTGGCGCTACAGCAGCCCTGGGGTCGCTGGGGCTGGGTGTGGGATGTTGCAGAAGTAGAGGTTGGTGTGAATTTTTCAGCTGTGATGGAGGAAGAAGTGCCTTGGCCATGTAAAATGCTTGAGTGTGTGGAGCAGCCTTGGCATTTCTTGGTAAGGAAGCAGATTTCCAGCAGACAGCAAGCCATGGCAAGACAAGTAGCTAAATCTCCTCAACTGTATTGATGGCCTCCCAGGGAAACGCTGTCAATCCCAAAATGAAGTGTTCCCTTCAGTCACTAAAAAAGCCTTTACTGGAAAATATACAGACTTTCTTCCAGCCTGTATTATCAGCATGACCTTCCCTCAGCTGCTTCCCTCTCCTCCTGATTTCTGGGGCTAGCCATCTTTAGGGAGGGGTGTGTGTGTCACATGCCTTATCCAGCAAGGTGCTACAATGCTGGGGAGGCAAAGGAGATGGTTCACTGTTAACTCCTTTGACAAGACAAGTGGAGGCTGAGCTGGGGTTTAAACCCCCTCTTGAGGGATGTAGAAAGGGTCTTTGGGATGGGTAGTCCAAGGATGCACAAGCAGTTGCAGCAGGGCTTCGCGGTGTCGGGATGCTTCAAAGCAGAGGAAAACATGACTAAGGTTAAAGCTTTTGCCCAGAAATAGCTTGTTTTCAATGCTGAAGTTAGCTGGCGAGTGTGTGGAGAAGGAATGTGGGGTTTGCATTAGAAGCATGCAGGCTGAATTGCTTGGTTCAAGTGCTCTCAGCCAAACGTGCTGCTTGAAACAAAACCCAGCCTTGTCTTAAAAGCTTTAGCAGCCTGAAAATGAGCATCCCGAAATCAGGATGGAGGGAAGAGTTTGAAACAGCCTGAATCCTCTTAGCAGCAAGCCTGGCTTTAAATAAAAACAGTAAAACAAAAGAGCAACCGGCCAAACACACACACACACACACACACACACACACACACACCCTTCACAGCAGCATCTTCTCTGTGTTTAACTTGTCCCAGGACAGTTTCCACAGCCTGGAGGAGCATGTGGGCAGCAGGGCACAGCTGTCCCTGGCACACATTGAAAGCTGCTCATACCATGCCCTTAAAACCTTGTTTTCCTACCATGGTGCCAAGAACATGCGTTCCCCTGATGCACAGAGAAATGCTCCCTGGCTCCTGCTTGCTCTGCTGAAGCTGCTCAGAGACCCAGTTTTGGAGCCTCTTGTGTTGCTCCTCACTGCACAGTGCTTGGCTCTAGCTGCCCTCAGTGGCAACGATTTGGTGTTTCTGCAGCACTTTCTGTTTCAGAGCTTGAAACAGGTGCAAAGTGAGGGCTGGGTGGGGATCCCACCACAGTGCAGCAAGCTGGGAGTGCTGGGTGTGCTGGTGGCACAGGGCTAAGGGACTAAGGGACAGGGAGGTGGTGCATCCGCAGGTGGGTTTGATAAGGAGCTTGCTGGAAACAGTGCAGGAATTCATGGTACTTGGGAAAGTTCAGAGGGCAGAAGTGGGTGTTTGTTAGACACCTATGGGTGTCTGTACCCCCTGTGGACAAGTGCCCGTGGCAATTTGTAGGTGGAAATTCTCACTTCGATGATGTGAGTAAATCAATGGGGAAGTCACTCTGAGCTACGGGCACCTCCTCTCCTCTTGTTTTGGTTTCAGCTTCTGTTTTAGGGACTATTTTATCCATAATCTCTCTCCTTTTACATAATTTTCTTCCATAAAAAAAAAAAAAAATCTTGCAGCTGAGTAGGAGGAATTGAGTCCTTCCTTTGCATGCTGCTTTACTGGAGCTCAGTGACATCCAGCAGTCTCCAAGACCCTTCTGCCCAAAGATCCCCAAAACACATTGGAAAAAGTTCCTGGAGTTTGCTGGGAGCTGGCTCTTGTGGAAGAGCTTTAGCTTTTGCTGATCTAAGTTTGAAGCCTTCAGAAAAATCACAATTCAGGTGACTTGCTTGTAGTCCCTTGGCCAAACTTCATGGATGGGCACTTGTTGCTCTCTTTTTGGCTGCGTTGCTGGGCTCGGATTTGGGGATGAAGCTGGCAGGACATGTCCCCTGAGCACACGTGCTGCTTTCTAATGCTACTGCATATCTGGAAAAAAACCCCAAGTATCCTCATCCCAAACCCCTGCTGCTTTTCTCTCCTAAATCTCTGTTTCCTTTCCTTAAAATTCAGGGTGATGGTATTAATGCTGCCTGTTGTGGCATATGATAGATTCATTCACATTTCTGAAACACCAAGTGGTGCAGTCGTAATGCTGTGGGCAGGCCTGTGAAAAATGAGTAATTCTGTCTCCAGCACAGGGTTGATTTGTGTGAAGGTCTGAGTTTGCCTCCCAACAACGAGGGGAAAACAAAACCCCGATGAGCTATCTCATTAAGCCATCTCTCTCCATGCAGCGTCAGGGCTGGGATGCTGAGTGCCCCTGGAATAAAACATACCCTGTATCAGAAGGCAGCTCACCCCAGAGTACCCAAAAATCTCATTTTGGAGCGTTTGCAATCACACCCCTACATTTATCTTAGTGCTTACAACACCCAAGGGTGGCACAGGCTGCCCAGGGAGGGGGCTGAGTCACCTTCACTGGATGTGTTCAGAAAAAGGGTAGATGAGGTGCTCAGGGATATGGTTTAGCTTAGGATGGGAATGGTTGGACTTGATCTTAAAGGGCTTTTCCACCCCTGTGACTCTGTGGAAGATGTGATTAAATCAGGTGGTTGGTGCTAGTTGTTAACATTTGGATGCATTTGCTTGGGTGGTGTGGAACTGGCAGTAAAGCCAGCTCCTGAGCAGGGGGAGATCGCTGGCAGGAGTGAATTTTTGAGCTCAGCAGCAGTTAACTTGCACAGACAGCACCTCGGAGCAGCAGTGCTGCCCACACCCCTGCCTGAGAGTGGCAGGGAGCCACTGGCTGCCCGGCGTTTGGCAGCACAGCTTGAAATCACAGCGTGTGTCCCCCATCCCTGGAGAGGCAAAGGTGGGGGGGGGTGGGAGGGGAAGAGGCATGGGGAAGAGATGCAGTTACACTACAGCGCTGCCACAGATAAACACCAGGAACCCAGGAACTGCGTACGGATACCCTGCAGAAAGGGGGGGAGCTGTGGGGGGGCAATCATTGCATGAATCGCTCTCTATTAAGTATTTGCCCTACTTTATTAGGCAAGCATCCGTGGGCGTGTGTGTGTGTGTGTGTGTGGTGGTTTATACTGAAACCAGCCCACAGGTTGCCAACCCAGTTGTGTTTCCCAGCCCTTTGGTGTAACCCATTAGGTTATTTTTCTTGCCTTCTAGATCTAATCATAACCAGCAACACAGGTTGAAGCATTTCAAGTGGGGTTGGGGTGGTTTTTTTTCCCCTCCATCATCTTATCCGGCTGCCCTTTTACTGTTGTTATTGAACGCTGGGGCTCGTGTTGATTTGCATGCCATTTTGCTTTTGATCTCCATGGTAACCGCTACCAAATGGCCTGAGAATAATAGAGGTGCTTTTTGGAGCTGTAAGCAGGCTCCGTGCAGAGCGCTGACTCCGGAGGTTTGCACCTAAATAAATAAATAAGAGAGGAAAATGAAGACAGCTATCGTGGCAAGGAGCTTTGGGAGCTGGGCAGCCCAGTCCCCTCTTCCCTGTGACCCCCCCATCCTTACATAGGATAGATGGTTTTGACAGCCACTTAAAAGAAATAAATACCCATGGAGAGGGATGGAAGGAGGGATGAACCAGCCTGGCAGCTCCTGGCATGGGGCTGGCAGATGAGGCTGGCTGTGTTTATGGCAGTGCCACACTGCCCCCAAGCCCATCAGCCTCCTCCACAGCTCCTGTGGAGGTGGGATGCTCGCTCCTAGCCTGGCGCCCTGCTGGTGGCTGCTGCAGTCTTTCCTCAGTTTGGGATCACTTTGCTCTCTTGTTCTCAGAGATTTTCCTCCTATTTTAACTTACTTCAGCAAGTTGCAGTGTTTGTTTGTGAGATCAGGGTATCCCTGGGCTGGGAAATGGGGCACTGAGCCGTGCAGCCTTGGGCAAGCCCCTTACTGTCTCCCCTCAGCTAAAGCCTGAGCTGGCCATGCAGGTGGGAAGGTTGGGATGGCACAAAGGAGAGGGCAGCCTCTGGCCCTGCCACTGTGCTCACCCTGTGCCAGAACACCCCACGCTATGTCAGTAAGAACAAATCCTCCTCCTCCTCCTTTGTAGAGCTGACCCAGCTCCTGGGTGCTGGTGTGTGAGGTCCCACTCTTGGTTTCACCCACGTTTTAAAGATGCTCAACAAAGTGCCCTCCCCATTATGCCTCCTTTCCCACCCTATCAGTGTTCAGAGGTCTGGATGATCCTGGTGCAGGAGGATTTGTACCAATTTCTTCAGGTACTTGGACACGGGCCAGCATCAACAAACCTCAGGGCAGGAACTCGGGGAGGAGCAGGAAATGAGGGAGCTGTCGGGTTTAGTGGCTGCTTCAGATCACTCCAAAGCATGGCTTAAATTCAGGCTTGCAATTTCCTCCTCTCCACCTCCTCTGCCATAAGCCCTGTTGCCTCCCTCAGCTTCTTCTAAACCGGAGCCAGGCTCATTTTATGAGCGCAGAGCTAACCACAGCATCCCGGGGGCTCGAGGAAAGAGCCTGGGCAGAAGTCAGAGACACAGAGAGGGCAAAGCATGGCTGCAAGGATCAGTGTGATAAGAGCTGGAGATTTTTGCTCCAAACCTGCTTCAGCCTCCTTCTCTTGCTGCTTTCAAACAGCTTTCTTGAGCTGCAGTGTACATTGGAGCTGCGGCAAGCCGGTCTGTGGGTAGGGATGCAGGATGCTGGAGGAGAAGCAGCCCCTGGAGCAGTTTGCAGCTCCTGTGAGCTGACTTCCATCCTCTCCAGTGCTTGGATTGGGCACAGCAGAAGGTGGCAGAGGTCCCTTGCCTTCAGAGAGCCGTACAGCTGGGTGCCAGCCAAGGTGGCGTGTCCTGCGGCAGAAGCATGGGCGCTGCGGGGTGGGCTGGGCGCTGCTGTGGCAGCAAGTCTCCCCTTGCTCCTCCCTCCTCAATTAACATAGCAACCACAACTTTGTTATCCTGGGCATGAAATAAGGCTAATGAATCATGTCGCACTTTGAAGCCACGTTAGATCTGGAATTGACACAAGCTTTTACATCTATGTCACTCCGCCCCCTCCGCTCCCCCCTCCCCCCCCACCCCAAACCCAGGCAGGGCATCTCACTGTTTAGCTGTCAGTCAGCAGAGGAATTTGCATGTTAGTTAAGCTGTTAGCATGAGTAATTACTGAGTGGGTCAGTGACTCCTCCCAGCAAGCCGGTCTGAAATGCTTTGCCTTGAGAAGCGACGTCTCTATCGCTGGAGGACTGGCAGCTTGCAGTTGGGGAAATGAATGCAAACGATGACTCAGGGCTAATTGCACGCTTTCACTGTCGCTGGGGTGTACGCTGCAGGCTTAATTAGAAAACAGATTGGTCCCTCAAAGTGTGAATGGAAAGCTGCAGAATGGGCGCCTTTGGGACAGGGGTGGAGGCAGAGGGTGAAGGGGACCCTTCCCGCTCCGCAGCTGGGGCAGCGGCTCTGCGTGGGGGTTTCAGGGGAGGTGGCAGATCTGGAGACCCAGGTGAGGGTCTGCCCCTGATACTTCTCTTTCCATCAGCAATGAGCAGGAGAAATCAAGTGGCTCTTTGCCACCTTCTCCAACAGGAAGGGTCATTCCCACCCAGCCAGGAGCCTGCGGATGCCATGGTGCCTGCAGAGCTTCAGTGGTGCCTGTAGAGTTTGTCCCACCTGGAATGGCTTATTTCCTGAATCTTTCTTAGGATTTAGCCATCCCTGAACAATCTCACCACCTTTAGTGTATTCCTCCTCTCCATATCTCTGTAAGAAAGGGGGGTGCTTTTTGAAGGGAGAGTGGGTACCTCACAGCATCACAGGACAGGTGGACATCACAGGAGAGGAGGGAGTGGGTGACTGTCTCAGCTGTGATGGAGCTGCTGGAAGACTTTTGTTTCCAGTCACCCAGGTGTTATTGCACTGGTGGAACCTCAAGTATTGTAGAAGAGTCTGTGACCTGTTCTCAAGCACCCCAGTCCATGTCAAAGTGTGTCTGACTGTTGGCCAATTGAAACTGCAGATTTGCCAGGACCGCTCCTGGAGAGCATCAACCTCCATCTCCCTGGGGTTTGTATTAGCAGAGTGAGCAGGGAAACTGGGCACCTCAGCAGCAGGATAAAGTCTCTGGTCATCCCCAGATCAAAAGGAATGATAACTCATTGGGGAGGAAGCTGCCCTGGAGTCTGGCAGTGGGAGAAACAGCAAGCAGGACTCTAGAAGTGGAAATCCTGTATGGAAGTTTCTTGTGATGGGAGATTTAATGTAAATCCGTGGTATGGCTGGACTGGAAGAGACCTGTGGGTAACACAGCCATAAGAGCTGTGTCCCATGGCTGTGCACAGAGCCCAGCACAGGCTAGAGGAGCTTTGCACGAGCGAGAAGACACAGAAAAATTGTTTGCTTTGCTTTCAAGCTTTCCTTGTCTTGGCATAGGTAAAAAATAGTTAACAAGTGGGGTTTGTTCAGAAATAAGCACTTTCAGTTTTCAGCGTGCAAAAAATAGCATGAAAACAGTGTGCAAAAGTAGTATGAAGCAAACCATTGCTGTAGAGAGCAGTGATGTTTTGTGAGTGTCAACTTCACATGGAGCTGCTGAATGGTTTTCTTCATGTATTAGTTATCAGGACAGTGCACAGAACCACCTCTGAGTTATCACAATGTGATGTAAAACTGGGTATATTACTGGGGTCATTTTTTCATCACTTACAGGATACAGGTATTTAGTGGTGCTTGAAATACCTGCTGCCCTCAGCCAGGTTTTCTCAGCTGCTCTGCAGCAACTTCACCACCTGCTTTCCTTCTCCTGAATCTTCACGTTGTTTTCTTCCACTTGCAAGTTTTCATTGCATCATCAATGGGAATGGCAGTGAATTGGGCAATATGTTTCAATCAGGGCTGAGGAACAGGCAAACTGACCAATTTAAAATGAGAAATACTGGGGGGTTTCAAATCGTGACGCCCCAGCTGGATCCTGTGTCCAGAGCTGGGCCCCAACACAGAAAAGATGTGGGGCTGTTGGAGAGGGGTCAGAGGAGCCACGGAGATGCTCAGAGGGCTGGAGCAGCTGCCCTACAGAGAGAGGCTGAGGGAGCTGGGCTGGGTCAGCCTGGAGAAGAGAAGGCTGTGGGGGGACCTCATTGCAGCCTGCCAGTGCCTGAAGGGAGCAGAGGAACAGGAGGGGAATCAGCTTGTTCAAGGGCAGAGACTGGCAGGACAAGGGGGATGGAGTGAAGCTGGAGGAGGGAAGGGGGAGAGGAGAGATTGGGGGAAGTTCTGTGCAGAGAGAGTGTTGAGGGGCTGGAACAGGCTGCCCAGAGAGGGGGTGGGTGCCCCGTCCCTGGGGGTGTTCAAGGCCAGGTTGGATGGGGCCCTGGGCAACCTTGTGTAGCTCCAGGCCTGAGGTTGGTGTCCCTGCCTGTGGCAGGGGGTTGGAGCTCTGTGACCCTTGGGGTCCCTTCCAACCCATAGACCAGTCTATGATTTAATGATCTCGTGTTGTATCGAAACATTTCACCTGCTGCTACTGCATAATGCTAGGCAATAATGTAGAATTATGAGAGCAGAAGGGTGAAATAATTTTTTTTAAAAAAAGGACAACTCACCTCAGTACTTGAATGTTGTGAAATTTTTGTTAAATCCATTTTTTTTCAGAGGGATGTTTAGCAGGAATTATTCAAATGTTGAATGGGTTCCAACTCCAATTCTTATTTATTATTTTTTTCCCCCCTCAAACATCAGCACTCAGTGTAAAACACAAATCCCATGTTTTGACTGGCTTGGCTGTTGACTGTACTTACCAGAAACCCATGCAGCAAAGTCCATGCCTTTTTAGAGTCCAGGCAGGCTGCAGAATCAATCTTTGGAAGGTAATGTTTGTTCTGAGAATAAATCGCAGTTGTTTGGAACGCTTCAACTTTCAAAAGGACCTGCTCTAAAAGCCCAATTTTTAAACAATTGGATCGTGAGTGTAATATGAATGTAGTTAAGATGATAAATGCAGCTAATTTTCTCCCTCTATTAGCCCCTTTCACATGCTACTTACAAATGCCAGTCAAACCCGGCAAGCCTTTCATTTTATTATGCAGTGACGAGGCGGTTGGATTAAAAATACATGATGGCATTTTCTAACTTGGATTTATAAGTACCACTACTGTATCTAATTTTGGGCTGACATTTGCTAGGCACAGGGGGGAAGCGGGGTTTGTTGGTGCTCACCAGGGAGAGATGCCTTCTCCTCCTGGGGGACACCGCAGGGTGTCCCTGTGGGACCCCGGCTGAGTCTCTTCATCTCCCCGGTGCGCCAGCGGGATGGGATGAGGCCTCTCTAATCACTGCCCGTGGAGCAATTAAAGCTGCTTCTGCGGGAGGTGCAGCACGGTGGTGTTGTGGGGTTCATCTCTACTCTGCCCTCCTAAGGCTCCAGCTGGATCCTGTGTCCAGAGCTGGGCCCCAACACAAGAAAGATGTGGGGCTGTTGGAGAGGGGTCAGAGGAGCCACGGAGATGCTCAGAGAGCTGGAGCAGCTGCCCTCTGGAGAGAGGCTGAGGGAGCTGGGCTGGGTCAGCCTGGAGAAGAGAAGGCTGTGGGGGGACCTCATTGCAGCCTGCCAGTCCCTGAAGGGAGCAGAGAAACAGGAGGGGAATCAGCTTGTTAAAAGGGCAGATAATGGCAGGGCAAGAGGGAATGGACTAAAGCTAAAGGAAGGGGGGTTTAAACTGGACATCAGGGGGAAGTTTTTTACAGAAAGAGTGGTGAGGGACTGGAACAGGCTGCCCAGAGAGGGGGTGGGTGCCCCGTGTCTGGGGGTGTTCAAGGCCAGGTTGGATGGGGCCCTGGGCAACCTTGTGTAGCTCCAGGCCTGAGGTTGGTGGCCCTGCCTGTGGCAGGGGGTTGGAGCTCTGTGACCCTTGGGGTCCCTTCCAACCCAGACCATTCTATGATTCATTCTATGATTCATCCCGTGTTGGCTGGCTGGATGCTTGTGGTGCATCCTGCTCAGCTATGACCCCAATATTGCAAGAAGTTGAATTTCTTGGGCTTCCTCTCTAATGAGGATACTCAGTGTTTTCTTAGGACAGTAGTTCCTATCTGCTCACTTAATCCCCAAGGGCATCTCTCTTGGCCAATCCTTTTGGATGGAGATGTTTTCCTTCTTACTCTGAAGTAGTACAAAAGTCTTGTAGGTACAAGGCTGTATCCAGCCTCACTGGCAGCCACAACAGCTCTTGCCCTACCCAAAAGCTCCATCCTTCACCCATCTCCTCTTTATCAACGTCAAGCTGTAGTTCTCCAGGGTCTGTCTTAGTGTAGCATCATCCAGATGCCGAGTGCTAACAAAGGCACAACTGTGGGGGGTTCTCTGGTTTGTAGGTGCTATTTTATTTATTTGTTTGCTTATTTATTTCTTTCTTTCCAGGTAGGTGATCCATTTGCTATTCTGGGTTCATCCAATTATAGTCAGGTCTGTGACTTGGGTCCCAGAGGAGAAGCCGAGCTTGTGTCCAAGCCATCAGCTCTCCAGATCAGCTATTGTTTCTTTAAACGAAAGGGACACTAAAGTCCAATTATTGCAATAGAATGGGCTGCTGCTTTAAACTGAAGAATTTGACTCAGCTCAAGGGATATTTGTGATTGCCTCTGGCTTCCCTGGAGCTAAAAAATTATATGCTTTCCCTCTTCACTAAATTAAAACATAGTTGGGTTGGTGGTGGGACTGAAGGAAGTCCCTGCCTGAAACCCTAAGTGTCAGCCTGCTTTGCAAACTGTAAGCTAGTAATTGGTTTGGAAATACTGAGTGAATAGGTAAAAAGGCTTCTGAGTGATTTGTCCTGGATAATACAGGCTGCCCAGAACGGTGGGGTTTGTCCTTCTCACAAGATTTTGCAGCGTCGAGCTGTTAATTTCAGGTTCTGATACATCAACATAATTAACATTTGCACTTTGTAAACACTAGGCATAATTCTGTTTCGATTGCACCTCATCCTCGTTTAAGTTCTCATTAAGTGATTCCTTTGTTTCCCAAACACATAACTCCAGGCAGACCCATGGTTGCAGTTCTCTCCACATACAACCTCCAAACTGCCTCTTTGAGAGACAGGGCATGACTCAGAGAGAGACTAAATGTCAGAGCTGAGAGAAGCTGAAATGCTCCTTGTAGGGTGATGATGCTGTGGCCCAGGAAGCCCATCCTGCATCTGCAGAGAGCTGGCAGTGGTGGGATCCCAGCTGGTCTCTCTCAGCAGTTGGTGGTGAGCATCCATGGTCCCACGAACCTGCTGCACCGTTTCCACATGCAGGGTGATGAGAATATGGTTCTTTGAGGAACATCTACCATTTCAAACAAGCAAACAAAACCATTTTTATAAACATCTTTGATTCCTGGCTTACTGGTAGAGCCTGAGCACCAGTCATCACCTGCCTGCTGGAAGCCAGAGGCATTTAGTGTCTGTTGTCTGTGAGACCCTCAGGCGAGTTGTCTGTGGGACCCTCTGGTTGGCCAGGTCTGAAGAGGCCACAATGAAAGCTGTTGTCCCACAGCTGGTGTTGATGGCTCCTTGTCCTTCTGGGAGTATCTGATGTGCAGCCACTGAAGTATAAACTGAAAAAATCATAAACCCCTGGATGAAGCAAAGTCCCAGGTGTCCTGTATTTTGGGAGTGTGGGCAGGGACCATAGGAAGCATGTTATTAGAAATGATGATAGGCAATGCTCTGGGCATCACCTCTGACAAAGATGCAGCTGAGCCATCTGAGTTAAAGCTTTCTCCATCCTCCAGAAAGCTTCAGGGCACCTTTCCCTTGGGGCTGTCACCTGGCTTAAAACATGGGCACGTTTCATCCCTGGCAGACCTAGTGATGGGGGTTAGCTTCCAGAGCTGTGTAGTGAAATTGAACTCCCAGAAGCTGGTTTAGATGCCTTCAGAAACACGAAGGAAAGCTCTAAATCCTGATCTGCAAGAGCTCGCTCAGGTTTGTTTCCATGAGGAGTCTGAAGCTCTGGCTCAGGGGGTTAAATGGCACTGTTCATCTTAGCTGAAAGCCCTGCTTCTCTGGAGACATCCTTCCCTACTGCATCCCAGCTTTGCATGTTGTCCCACCGCAGTCCAGCTCAGGTGGCATCATCAGACAATTTGAGGAATAGAAGAGCAGGATTGACTCCCCTTGAGTGCAGATGATCTCTGCCTCATCCCCCAGCTGGGCCAGTTCCCAAAAGGACAGAAGAAGATGCTTCAGGCAGGGCCAACACACAACGAGCTGGCTTGCAGATCCACCATGGAGCTGCACTGGCTGTGGTGCTGTGTCCTGCTCCAGTACACCCAGCGCTGCGCTGAGCCTCTGGCTCATTGTACCATTAACTGAGGTTAAGACATAATGGCTATGCAAAATACTATCTCCTTTTCTCTTTTTTTTTATTCTTCAGTAAGTGAAAGTAAGTCTTCTAAGCCAAGGTTAACAATATATATTTATGAGTTGTAGCCAGCTGCTTCCATGTTTGCACATGTGTTTGTTAATGAAGAGTAACCTAAGGGTCAGGTTATTATGTAAATAACCATTGTCAAGGGTAAAGGTGAAGAACCCAGTAATGAGTTGTGTCTCTCTGTCTCTCTCACAAGCCACTAATGAATATTGGATATTGCCATTTGCAGGGCTTTTTACCCTCATTTTATCAGGGGGTGAGGGACGGGGGTGGCAAGAGTGGAAAGAGAAAGAAGTACATTTGTAATTAAGCCCAGACAAGTTCTTTTTTGCCCTTTCCCCAGACCAGCTAAAGTGAGTTATTTCTTCTATTGGAATTGCATGTATATATATGTAGGAATTGCATATATATAGAGAGAAACGTATATGTCTCTATATATGTAAGAATTGCATACATATATATAGACATATATCTCTATATATGTAAGAATTGCATATATATATAGACATATATGTCTACACATGTAGGAATTGCATAAACATAGACATATATGTCTCTATACATGTAGGAATTGCATATACATAGACATATATGTCTCTATACATGTAGGAATTGCATATACATAGACATATATGTCTCTATACATGTAGGAATTGCATATACATAGACATATATGTCTCCATGTAGGAAGTACATATATAGAGAGAGATATGTCTATAAAACTGGCCTGTGTTTGAGCAAAAATCTCCTCCTATCACCAGCTTTGGGCTGCATCGTTTCCTTTGAGCCTCTGGAGCTCTCACTTCAGAAGATGCCCACAAATCAACAGTCTGCATCTTTGCAGATAATACTTAGCTGAGGCAGAGCCAGCAAGCCATGGAACAGACTTTCCATTAGGAAGGTTAACAGCAAACCTGCCTGCATGGGATTACTGAAGAGTGTGAACAGAAGGTGCAGTCTCATTGCATATGCTTTTAATATCGTGCCACAGCCAGGGAAGCCTTTAGCTCGCAGACACCTGACACCCTGTGCTGTTGTTAGGGTAAGAGTGCAAATAGGAGCAGAGAGTCTTTCTCGCTTCCCTGTGAAAGCACAGATGCCAAGGTAGCATAACAGTGATTTTATTATCTGCTGTGCAGGGCATGGCCAAATAGACTCGCCCTGGGAAGTTAGTAAGAGCCTTGCCCAAGAGCAGTGTGACTCTGCAAAGCTGGGTTTTAATTTATAGGGGGGAACTGCCCGCTGCTAACACAGTGAGTCAAGGGGATTGGTCTGTGTGTCTAGGACAGGGGGCACCTTTGCTCCCCACAGCTGCGTGCAGTGTGATTGCTGCTGTGCCCCAAGAGCATCTCTGGCTGTGCAGAGGAACTGGGGTGCCCAGAGTCGGAGTCACCCAGCAGATTTACACATTAGGTGCCCGGCTCCCACCGACTCCCCTGGGATCTGGAGTCGCACCGCTTAGCTGGCAAATCCCAGTGGGCTTCTCCTTTTCCTCCATGCATCCTTTGACTCCTGACTACTGGTACAAATCTGGTCCTTAGAAACCCCTGGGCCAGGGAGGGATGAGTGGTGTGTCCACAGTTCAGGCACAGCTACATCCCACAGTGCCTTGTAGGGCTGTTTGTGATGACTGGCAGCAAGGCAGAACCCCAGGGGGCACCTGTCAAGAAACAAATAGTAAAAATAATAATAATAAGATGCAATGGCCAATAATTACCCGCTAGACAATGACAGCATTTGTTTTTAAATGAAGCTTTGCTCACACTCCCTAAATGTCAAAGCCAGGAGCCAGCAGTAAAGGGGAGGAAGGCTGGAGTGATGGGGAGAGCAGAGGAGGCCCATGAACCGCTGGAAGGGAGGCCGGGGTGCTGGAAGGGAGGCTGGGGTGCTGGAAGGGAGGCCGGGGCTCTGGAGGGGAGGCCGGGGCTCTGGAGGGGAGGCCGGGGCGCTGGAAGGGAGGCCGGGGCGCTGGAGGGGAGGCCGGGGCGCTGGAGGGGAGGCCGGGGCGCTGGAGGGGAGGCCGGGGCGCTGGAGGGGAGGCCGGGGCGCTGGAGGGGAGGCCGGGGCGCTGGAGGGGAGGCCGGGGCACTGGAGGGGAGGCCGAGGCTCTGGAAGGGAGGCTGGGGCGCTGGAAGGGAGGCTGCTTTGCCTGCACGAACCTCGTTGGGTGCCTTGAGTAGATGTCACATTGCCACTAGGGTGTCTCTGCAAACAAGATATTGCGTCTCCAAAGCGTGCCTCGCGCAGATAAAAAGCTAAATAGAAGTGATGGGCTGGCTAGCTGAGCCCGTGCCTTTTACTTTTATGATTGAGAAATAGTTGTTGAAATTGTCAATAAAAATAAATAAAATTAAGTTTCGCTGGTTAGGTGGGGAAAGGCAAGCCTACCTTTCTTTGCTGACAGGCTGTTTTGTTCTGTGTTGGCTTTTATATATGTGGAAAAAAACACCATTGAGAGCTTCCAGGGAGCTGCGCAGGGGCGGTTATAGCCATTTTTACATCCTTTATATGGGCTTAAATCCATTTACAGATGTGCTGTAGACAGAGAGACATTTTTTATAAGTAATTGTCATGTATACAAGGGTCCTTATGTGTCACAAAAAGATCTCACTTAAGAGAAATAAATGTGCTTTTCATCTTTTGTTGGCAGGAGCAGTGGTGGTTGGGAAGAGGGTAATTGGTGATCTTTTCCAGTCTGATAACCAGGACAAATAGGGAGGAGCAGAGCGTGGCTGTGGCGTTGCTCTCCTCCCTGCTCCTCTCCTGGTTGATCACAGTTCGGAGGCGCTTTCCTGGCTTTGCTTTTAGTCTAAGCAGTAGGTCTGATAAATGGCACCGGCCAAACCCCAGGGGTGGGTTAGAGGAGAGCTGCACTGCCCTGAGCTGACCTCAGCAGTGCTCAATGACTCTTTTCCAGCATAACCTCGGATCTCAGCCGCAATGGGGATCGCCAACATCGCCTTTACCCTTTGGCAGCTAATCAGGATGTCTCTGCTTGTTCTGAGGCTGTGTTCGATGTGATTGGGATGCAGAGGTCTGCCTCTTTATTGCCTTTATTTGTAGGTTAGAATTTCCCTTTTGTAAGAAGTCCCGTGTGGTTTTTTTTTTGAAGGTTATTGCTCTTCTCAGGAACTGAGATTTAAAAGACTCCCCAGAGGCAGATGGAGCTTTGATAACATTATGTATCACCTGTACCCCAATGTCTTGGCTGTCAAGGCTGCAGATACCTCCCTCAGGGGCAGGACTGACGTGGGGGCATTTGTCTTGGGAAGGTGCTGGTGTTCCGGAGCAGAGGTGTGATGAGCATCCCTAATTTTGCATGAGGCATTTCACAATATCTGTGTGTTTTCCCCCAGGGATGCTACTCCGTGCGGTTGTGCCAGAGGAAGATGTCAATAATGCAGTCAGGCTGTTCATGGGAAGCCCTGGCCAGCACTCAGCAACCAGTTAAGCTAAGGAAATAACAGATGTAGGCAGTCTTTGCTGATGGAGGGTTAAAGAGGGCCACAACTCCAGCCAAACAGCAAAAGGCAGGCCTTTCATTGCATAGATTTACTTACAAACAGTTTTTCAGTCCAAAGAAAGCAAAGCAGGAGAGGGACCTGAGGTTGAGAGAGGTACAATGTTTATAACGATATGAAATCCCTGCCTGCAACGCACCAGGCTTTGGTTTTACAATTCATGGCTTCTGTTCAATAAATCCTGCATGCCAGTGGGCACTTCATGCTGCAAGTGTGGGCTTGAAGGTGAGTGTAGGCTTGAGATGTAGGATGGAGCGTGGCCTTGAAATCAGGGACAGGTGAGCGGTAAACCCAGCTTGATAAATAATGGATGAATCGTGCTTGGTTTTGCTGATGATTGTAGTGACCTTTTGGGAGGTAAGAAACAAAGAAACAGCAAATGACCAGCAATACTGATGAACAGGCTAAGTGAACTGGACACATCATTAACACCGGCATACCAAAATAATTACATGCAACCGGGAGTCAGGCGGTCAGCACAAACAGGAGCGAGGAAACGGTGCCGTGTGGATCTGAGCTATCCATCTTTCAGCAGGGAGGAGGGTTCCAGGGAGGGGTGTGCTTTTGGGGTGGTCAGTGTCATTGGACTTGGGCGTAACTCGTTGTCAAGCGTTTGGTGTTTGCACCAGAGCAGTGACGTGGCACGTGGGCTTGTAGAAGTCACAGAATCACAGGGGTTGGAAGGAACCTCAAGAGATCACCAGGTCCAACCCCCTGCCAAAGCAGCTCCCCAGCTCGTCCAGATTGGGCTGGAATCTCTCCAGAGAAGGAGACTCCACACCCCCTGGGCAGCCTGTCCCAGGGCTCCCTCACCCTCACTGGGGAAAAGTTCTTTCCCATGTTGGTGTGGAACTCCCTGTGCTGCAACTTGCAGCCGTTGCCCCTTGTCCTGTCCCCACAGACACTGAAAAGGGGCTGGCCATTTCCCCCTGCATCCCACACTTAAGATATTGATAAACATTAAGATCCCCCCTCAGTTGTCTTCTCTCCAGACTGAACAGCCCCAGCTCTCTCAGCCTTTCCTCACAGGATAGATGCTCCAGGCTTTTAATCATCTTCGTAGCTCTTCTCTGGACTCTTTCCAGGAGATCCCGGTCTTCTTTATACCAGGGAGCCCAGAACTGGACTAAGCTGATTTGACATGATGAGGTACAATATAGAAGCACCTATAGAGCAGAACTTACCCTATACAGTGTGGAGAAATTGCTGATGCCCAGGAGAGACCAAAAACCCAAGGTGCTCTGTGGCTGGGTAAAACACATTGTAAAAACAGGGGCATTCCTATTTGTTTACAGTCTCATCTTTGGAAAGTCAACAGGTCAACCCTAAAGTTGCCGCCCCTGTATTTCAGGCAGGCATGTGGGAGGCTCTGGTAAGGCAACAAAAGTGGAATTTGTGAATGGCCAAGTATTTGGCTGCAACAGGAGTCTGCTTGCTTTTGTCTACTGGAGAACGTTAATTGTGAATGGGGATCTGCTGGCAAGAAAGTGGGGTGAGACGTTGCTTTTCACATGCTCATCTGTTTTCACATGAAAACAAGAGTATTCAGTATTGTTTATTCATCGTTCTCCCATCTAATAAACTTTCTGCCTTTCAGGCAGCGAGCAGAAAAGGCAACATGCTGCCTTGTGTAGCCCATCACACATCCAGAGTATCAGATAATGAATAGGCAAATCAAACATGTTTCCCAAAAACTCCATCTGAAAATTATTCAAACCAGAAAATGCTCCTGAATAGCAAATGCATCCACAGAAATGACACTTGGTTACCGTGGATGTACAAAGAGAATCCAGACCTGAATTTGCAATGAGCTATTGGAGCAGCATCGCTTGGCACTTTCACTTAAGCAGAAATAATGATAGTTTTCACTTTGTTTTTCACCTTTTATGTAAAGGCCTCCAAACTCAATTAATTAGTTGTGGTAAGCACCCTTCCCTGCTAGTTTTGGTGGTCCATGCACCCGTTTTAATGTTGAAGCTTAGAGTGAATTTCACACATTTGAAGGCAGCAAAGCACTGCCAGAGCTGTGGGCACAACCCAGCCCTCCTCCCTGCCCAGCCCTCCTTACACTCTTTCTTCTTTGTTGTTTGAACCGACCTAAAACTTTCCAGTAATGTTGAAATTATATCAAATGGGCACCAATTAGCACCATACTAAGGCTAATAAATAATGCAAAATAATCTTTATTATTTGAGCTAAATGGACAGAACTGAAGAGGAAAATGTAGGAACTTTGAAAAAAAAAAGTCTTTGGCATGAAAGCAGCAAAAATCTCCTCTTGTTCTTCTTTTTGAGGTTTCCAAATTAAAAACAAGCCAGGCAATTAATATTATCAGTTGAAAAAGTGTAGAAATATTCTGTGGAACACACACCCCCTTGGATTTCTTCTGAGTTTCCTGTGTATTTAACAGCTGTGCTTAAAAGCAAGGCACTACACCAGAATTAGCATCAATTGCTCAGCTCTACTCTCTGGTCTTGAACAAAACCTCTGGTTGACATTTTGCCTGATCCCCATCATACCCAACCCAGCTCCTATGCTGGAGCAAGGAGTGTTTCCCAGCTGGCTGTTGTGAGACTGCCTACATCCATCAGAGTTGGTGTGAGCACTGTAGAACAACCGGCGCTGGCTGTATTGCAAGAGGAGTTAATCCTCTGCCATCTGTCTTTATTACACTCCTATTGTTGGACACCACAGCCTGGAAATCTAGTGGTGAAACGCAGTTGGTCATTGCCATTCATCATAGTTATTGCTGGAGTTGTGTAACGAAGAGGGGAAGTGCTGCTTGTTGCTCTCCCCTCTTTAGAAACTATCCTTAGGGGTAGTTAGGGATGGTTATTGGATTCAAGAGCAGGACTCTGGGAGGTCCCTCCCCTCGCTCTGTTTATGGGTTGAACCATGAGGTTTAATGGTGTTTTTATGTCTACTGCTCTGAGGCTGGTCTCTGCACACTGCTCTCAGTGGTGTGAAGTTTGGCTGGCTGGTTTTTGGCACTGGGGTGAACCAAAACAGGCCAGGATTGTTAATGTGTGTGGCAAAAAGGTGCGGGTGCCCCAGGGCAGGCACGGCCCTGCCATGTGTAAAAGCAGTGAGCGTGGGTCGTGGGCAGAGCTTAGGCATCGGGGTGCTCTGGAGTGGAGCTCTCTGAGCCTTGGAAAACAGCTAATCAGAAACATGGGTGCTTTAGCTCCAGTGATTTCTAGAGACTGAAAAGTCTGATGAGACCCCAGCAGTAAGGTGAGGGATGGAGGGGGACTGGGAAGTGGAAGACTCAAATGTGGTTCTCACTGAGCAGTACAATGTGTCTCACTCTGGATTGCAAGGGTAAAAAAATTGGAGGCATTTGAGTAAATGCATAATGAGGCTATTTGGTAAGTTGGATGGTCAGCATGCTTGCAGTGCAGTGGACTGTGATTTTGGAGGATCTGGGGTGAAATATGCTCCCTCTGGGTTTCATGAGGCAGCTCCTAGACTGGTGGATGATTGATCCAGTGGAAATCATGTAATTAAAGGACCTGAACTTCCATCCAAAACCCAAAATGACCCTTATGCAAAGTTTAAACAATGACTAGCTCTTCTTTTTAATAATTTAAATGGGTTCTTGCAATGACTCTTAGAAACACACTGAACCTCAGAAAAGCACCAGGACCCAGTGACTGCCTGTGCAGTGTCACTGCCTGCAACAGAGCTCTGATGGTGCGAGGAGGGATGCCACCCACAGAGGTGACCCCTTGCTCTGGGTGACAAAAGCAGCAGACTTCAGGGATGTTCACAGAACCCCAAAGCTGATGGACCAAAACTGGGTGAAAACAGGGTCCTGTGAAACACATATAACACGTTTGGGAGGTGCCTGGTACGCAAGGTAGGCTGCCAGCATGACTGAATCATCAGCAATTTATTTGTGCCAGCAACAAGGGAAGGGTGTAATCATCCTCTGGGGTGATAAGCTGTGGTGGAGAAGAGCTGCCTATCCAGAGCCCATACTCTGGCAGTGCTTCTGGGCACTGTGTGTAATAGGTATGAGGCAAGCTTCAAGGGCTGAAAGCATGGAAGGAGTTAGAGATCTCAGTTGTGTTTCCAAGATAACGTGTAGCCTGTGCCTGTCAAAGCCACTGCTGATAAGGGGATTCTGGAGAAAGTAATTAAAACTCAAGCCCCTGGTATTTATTTAAAAGGGAAACTCTTGGGACTTGATGGGATTTTGCTGAAATGGACCGGGAAGGTGGTTCTTAATGTGCTACAGGAAAGCTCAGAGAATTAAACCTAAAAAGAGAGGCCAGGCAAGCTTCACACTGCCCTCACACAATCAGAAACGCTGCAGAAGCTGTTAAGGTCTCTGTTACATGCTGAAAATGTAGGATAAGTCAAGCAAAAAACCTGTCTTGGTGATAAAGGGAAAATTCCTTCCTAGAGAAAAGTGCAGATCAGTTGACTTGGGAAGAAACCTGTGCCCTTATTTTGGACTGCAGTTCTCTTTTCCCTGAGGTAGCTTTACTGGAAGACAGATAGATCTAAACAGACAGCTTTGCATATTAAGTACATTTTTTGCTAGACACTGGATGTCTGAGAAACTAATTTGTGACAATAGACTATAGTTTAGTAGACATTATCTTAAACAGTTTGCAGTGAAGTGTGGGTTCAGCAATATAACCCTACTGCCTGTTAAGTCTCATCCAGGGGGTGGTGGAAAATTATGCCCAAGTAATAGAGTACTTATTGATGGGGTTTGCAGACTCTGAGCCTGATATATTGCTGGCTCTTTCAATTATGGAACGACACCAATGAAGCATGGATTGTTATCTGCTGACATCTTGTACAGAGGAAAAATGAAAAGCAGGAATTCCTGTGTCAGAGTCACCTGGGACATGGGGAAGTATAAAGAAACAGATGAGGCAAAGCAAAGCAAAACAGAGAAGAAATCAGTGTGGCTCAGGTCCCAAGAGCTGCCATCGCCTTGGAGCTTTCCACTGAGTCCCCAGCACTGGGAAACAAGAGTTTTAAAGAGAAGTGGTGTCATGTGAAGCTTCCTGTGGTTTTGTCCCCTCTGGCTGACTTAAGATGAGTATTAGGTGATGGTGTCACCAGGCCCCAGGTGGGAAGAGAAGCCAGTGGTGCGAACAGGCAGAACATGTCACCTCTCGGCTGTTCCCTGACAGTCGGAACGCTCGCATCAGGTGGGTGAGCACAAAGCTGAGCATCAGCCCTGGAGATGTCAAAAGCTAATCGACAAGTGGTACCTGAGTGATTTCTTCTTGAGGGCTTCTGCTGCTGGATTTTGGAATGGAAGGTGGTGCTGGAGCTTGTGACTCCAGCACTGAGCTTCCTAAGCATCCGGTGGTCACGATGAATAGGACCTGGCAGCATAATCTCATTAGGATACAGGTAGAGAAGAGAAAAGACTGTCATGTTTGAGGGGACTGCCACAAACTTTTGGGAAATCCCAGGTGTGCTGATGAGTTACCAGCACAAACATCATTTTTCCTGTTTTGTGCTACGTAAGCATAAGTTCCCCTCTTTCCATAAAGCTGATTTTGAGAGGGGAACATAGCCACGTTGCACATGGAAACACAACAAACCCCAGCTTCATTTATTTTATCCCTGATGCTTATCCACTGTACAGAAGTTGGTCCAGGCACCTGTGGCCAGTCACTGTCAGCTCTCATTTCACCCTGGGGAGGGTTTTCGCCTGACGCACCCCAAGGGGTGAATTGACATTCATCACTCCTCCAGGGGAAGAAACATATGGAGGCTCCACCGGGACAAACTCCGTGATGGGAATCGCTGATCAGTGTGGGTCTGAGCCTCAGCTGGGAAAACCTGGCTGCTAACAAGCCTCCCCCAGTTCTCCTTGCAATCTGTCAGCTGCTAAGCGCAGTTTCGGCAGCGCTCGAGCCGGTGAGCAACCCTCAGCACCAGCTTATTACACGGAGGTGGTAGCAGCCTCTGCATATTTTAGGTGCTGGCACTTCCTATTGTAAAACCCTTACCAGGCTTTCCCTGTGACTTGGTAAAGTTGGGTGGCCTTAAAAATGAAATATTTAATTGGGAAGTAAGAGAGAATGCTTTCTGCTTAGATGGAGGGAGATTTCTCAGCTGGTTGCATTCAGGGTGTTTGTATATACCCCTTGCTTTGGGGGTTGGACCTGATGATGTCTTGGGGTCCCTTCCAACCCCTAGAATTCTGTGATTCTGTGATTCTTTAAGGTAGCTTTGGAATTTTGGCTGTTTGTTTACGCTTGCTTGGCTGGGAAATGGCACTGCTCTGCTTTCCTTGGAGTTTCCGCAGAGCTTGAAATTGCTGACTATGCAGGAGAAAATTAGTTGGTAATTAAAGCCAAGTTAATAACGATTCCCATGGAGTCGCCTTGGTCCTATCGCTTGGGGCAAGATGCTTTGCCTTTGTCGTTGCTGTGAGCGTGGTCAGGCACCGCTGCCCAGCCGGCGGGTGTAGGGGCAGGGAGACATCAGAGGGATGGTTATCGCGCCGCGGTAACTGCTCGGCACACAGAGGCAGGGCTTAATGTCTTTCAAGCCCTCATGCCCCACCAATTAGAGATGATGGCATTATATCAAAACAAGGTGACAAGTAATGGAGCTGTTTTCAACCTGCAGCCAGCAGATGGGTTTGGAGAGGTTCAGAAAAGGGAACTGAGGAAAGCAAGCTCTGGGCTTGCTGTGCGCCAGTTTGTGCCTTTACCAGAGGTGTATTGTTTTTAGGGGGTGATCAAATTGGAAAGTGCTTGGAAACTCATTTGTTGCCTTGTGCTGCGCTGTCGTTGTGGGCAGAGGTTGTGTGCCACCGTGGTGATGACCAAGGGGCTGCCATCCCCACGGTGCAGGTGTTGTGTGTGCCAGTAAGCATGCTGTTCATTGCCTCTCGTGTTGTTCTGTGTCTGAGACTCCCTGTGTCCCCCCATGTAATAAATCCATGTGCACTACAGCACTTGGAGGAGCCTATCCGTGGAGTACACTGTACCCTGCATTCCAACAGCAATTCCATCGCCTGTCCCACCGGATCAGAGCGAGTTGAGCTGCCTCAACTGCAGCAGCAAGGAGTTAGCCAGCAAAAAGGAGTCTGGAGTCTCGACAGAAATCCCACTTTCAGAAGTGACCTCAGCACTTGGCCAGGATTGCACAGGGCTGGGTTCCAGCTCTGATGTCAGCATTTAGTCTCATCCTGGAACTGGTGTGTGTTTGGCACGTGAAGCAGCACTAATGCACTCTCCTGACTGTGCATATCAGGGCCTGAGAGCCTGTGTCTAGGTGGTGTTTAGTTATCCAAGTGTCCAAGTCACTCTTTGAGAATGGGATGAGGGCAAGATTCAGGTGGGCTTAGAAATCTGAATATAAATTTTGATACCAAAGTCTTTTACCCAGCTCCTGCCATACCCTAAAGGCATCCAGCACTATAAATATGTTGGGTTTTGTTATGGTCTTAAAGCTTCCCAGAGCTCCCTGCCCAGCAGTACTGAAGGGCTGGGTGTTAGCAGGAGCAAAGCATGCCCAAATTTCTCCTTTTTCATAGAAACAGGAAAAAAACTGAGGCTGGAAAGGACCTCTAGAAGCTGTCTTGTCATCTCTGGTCTTGTCCTTTTGACCTGGCCTAGCTTGTGCTCTTTGTTTGGAGAGTGGGAGCATATGCCTACCCCAGAGGAGCTTGCAGCCAGCCTATGGAGATGGGTTTCACCCACCCTTGAGCTGGATGTCTGCCTGCGTCAGCCCAAAGATCATCAAAAGAAACTCTGGGCTGGGATGCAAAATAAAACCATAAGCCCTGCTCTGCAGTGGAGAATGAAAGTCACAGAGCACTCTCACCACTATCTATTCCCTTTCAGAGCCCTATTGCCAAACGTGAAGGTTTGACAAAATGGGGAGAAAGACCAAAAGACACTCTGGACAGCAGTGAAAACTTGTGAAATTCCTCAAATGGTTCAAATAAACTCCCAAGGGGGAGAGAGGGAGGGGGAGGGAAACAGCATCTCCTTTTGAAAGGCTGCAATTACCCCAGAGAGGATCCATCTCACCTGACTCGTGAGACAGCACCTGGGTCTCAGCATCCTCACTGAGCACTCAGACCTCATTTACCATTGATGGAGAGAAATGGCCACCTCCAGCTGGCAATTGCTCTCATCTTGAGGTGGTTGCCTAAAATAGGTCAGACAAATCACTCCAATTTCTCTCCACTTATGCATTTAAGAGACTAACTCAAGTGTAGACACTTGCCTTGTGGACCTCTGACACCAGGTGAGATGAATCCCTCCTGAAGTGACAACACATCTTGTCCTCTCCAAGCAAGGAAGGGAATGACTGGGGGACATCCCAAATACGGTGCTGACAGTGACAATGAAAAAGTGAATATTCCACCAGACCACCTGAGCTTTAGCTCTGACTGCACACAGGATTTGGGAACGTTGGAAGGGGTGATTAGGATTAATCCATTTACCAGAATAAGACACTTTGAGCACCTTAGCAGTAAAACAGTATGAGTTATCAGCATCCTTCTGTGATGATGTGGTTGGTGTTCAGCAAGTTCTGAAAAAGGAGATTTTTCCCTCTGAAACAGCCTCTTCACACTTTCCCTGAGTGAAGTATTTTGCTACTCAGATTTGTGATTTAATAATCATAAATAATAGAGCCCTTAGTGCTATATTTTTAAATGACTGAATAGTGAGAATCTACTTTAAGAAATTGTATGAATGCCTATCGCTTGTGTGCATATAAATGTATTCAATTAGCACTCAAATCTTGAGTTATCTCCTGATGGAAGGCAAAACCTTTTGAATTCAGTCCCGTGCAAGAAATACTGTGTCATTTAACTCACAAAAGGATGCCATGCACTTAACAGATAATGACTGAAGAGGATTTTGCTGTATTGCCTGCTCAGCTGCTTGTGAGGACAAAGAAAATAATTCCCCTTTTAGGATCCTATGGGGTAATGAGGAAACCCTCTCTGCACTGATCTCAAATAACACTGAGTAGGGGAAAGGAAACAGCCCGACAGGCTAAACTGGCTGCAATTTCATTGTCATGGTCTTCCATGTACTTTCCATGTTTTGTCTGTGATGCTAAGCCAGTGGCTAACCTGTCTCTGAACCTGCCACCAGCACACAGAGATTACTCACCCTGGATACTGCACTTCAGCAAATGCAGAATTAGCCCTGGCTAAGTAATCTTGTTAGCGTGATTCAGTGTTAAATGGATCTCGATTAAATGGGCCTTTATATTGTCCCAGCTGGAGATGATAAGCCTCCACAAGGAAATGGCAGGAGACCGAAGGAAATTGCTTTACTCCAGACTGGGACGTTTAACCCCATAAAACACTTTCTGCTCCCCCTCTGCCTTTCTCTCTGCTCCTTCCCATGGCACCGTTTACTTTTGCCCTTGGTGGCTGTTGGGGACTGGAGGCTCCCAGGCCAAGGGCTGGAGCATCTCTCCCTGCCACCCGTTTGTCAGGGTGAGAGCAGGGTGATGGAGATGCACGTGAAAGAGCAGGACAGCTCCTATGGGTGAGGTGGTGATGGTTGTCTCCCTCTGTGGTCCTTTTGTGAGGCTAATAACTCCTTCATTAGCACACTGGGGCTTTTTCAAACTCTAACCTGAATCACAGAATCACTGGGGTTGGAAGGGACCTTGAGAGCTCATCAGGTCCAACCCCCTGCCAAAGCAGCTCCCCAGCTCATACTGCACAGGTCGGTGTCCAGACGGGGCTGGAATCTCTCCAGAGAAGGAGACTCCACAACCTTGCTGATGCTGGGGTGCCCAAGCACCCAAGGGTTAGCACAACTAATGCCACCAATGGTGTATTAAGCCCCAAACACCGTCAGGGGAGAATCTTCAGTCTCATCTTGGAAACAGATTGCTTAAATGTGCCACTGAGACTTCTTGGGAATGGCTTGGGGTTTATCTGGGAGGATCGAGATCAGCACGATGCGTTGGCGTATCAGAACCTGACACTTCATTTCTCCTCACTATTAGATTTGGCAGCATCTACACGGTCTGGGGAAGAGGGAAATGGCATTAAAATCCCTGAGGGGCTTCAGATGCAGAAGCAAACTCTGGGGCACTGGTGTGACAGGGATGGAAAGCTGGGACTCCACAGTACCAGCGTTTCCTCCCCTGCAGTGGGAACCAGCATTGCCCTCCAAGGGCTCCCATTATTTAGAAGCAAGAACTGGGTGAGATGCTGTGTTGCAGGTGAAAGCAGGCAAGATTAGAAAGAAGTAAAAAAAAAACAACCAACACCCAGATAAAGCATCTCACTATGTCCCCTGCTAATGGCCACTGTTAGTAAAAGGCTTCCTAGGATGGGTAACAAGGTGCACATCAAACTACCTGCCTTACCCCCACGTCAGCGTACGCTCTCCTCCTGCCTCTGCTCTCCCCCTGCTCTGTGTTATCAAATACATTTATCCATGTCTGATGTGACTTCAAAATATGGATTATCTCCACGGAGTCAGGGACCCTAGCAGGACACATGGAAAATCTCTGCTCTATAGCAAGTCAGCTGGTGTGATATCTTTTTTTTCCAGACCTTTGACAGAAATATGGTAAACATGCAATTACTTGAATTTTTCCATAAATTTTGCATTTGAGGTGGATTTACATGCTTGTGATATTTTCCAGACATGAATCCCAGCCCTGCCAAAGCAGCCAGTTTGAGAGTGGCTGCAGACGAGCGAGAAATGATATAATCTATTAGAGATTTCCTTCATTATCCCTCTAATCAAGGCTTCTATCAGTCTCCTTTGATGCACTGCTGGAAAAAAAAAAAAGAAGATCTTCAAGTAAACTGGTGCTGGAGATAATTAATTAACTTGCCATCCTCCTGCCTTACAGACAGAGACAGTGTAAGAAAGAAGAAGTGTCCTTTGCAATTACTGAGCTGTGGTTTTCCATCCTAGTGCTGACAGCTCGTAGGACATGAAGTGGAAAAGCATTTTACCAAACTTTTCAGGCTTTGACCATCAATTGCTTCACTTGAGAGTATTTTCTCCTGCTTCTATTTCTCATGCTGTTGGAGAACACTCTTGATGGTGAAAAATGGATGTAATACTTGAACAGTTGGAGCTGTATGTATTCTAGCCCAGTAATACTGTCTTCCTTATGCTTTTGATACAGCAAATACCCTCACGTCTGCTATCCTCAGATTATTGTATGTGAAATCCACCTTTCTTAGGATAAAATAGAAAATTGAGAGTGAGAAGTGGGTCAGTGGGGTAATATTGATGGTGTGGGTTGCTATAGGCATTCCTCCAGATTTTCCCTGGGGGGATGGTGGTTGATGAGGGGGATGATTTCTGGGCTGGAAACCCACCTTTTCCATATGAAATTCTCTTTCCAGATATCTGTGCAGTGTCAGGTTCTGTAAAGAAATGGTTTCCCTTTCCAATGATTTGAAGGATGAGATTTAAATTTCCCTGTCATCTTACCCCAAACCTGGGATAGCAGGAGGTTTGCTGTCCAACCTCAGACAACTTTTCCTTGTACAAAGTGTGTCCTTTTGGCCTAGGATTTCCTGTGTTTCTGGCTCTTTGAGTCCTTGCAATAACATTTATAATACTAAGCTAGTCTATCTCTTGTTAAATTTCCCATTTTTGGTACTGCTTGAGTGGCTGGATGGGAGAGAGCGTGGCCAAGCAGGCAGACTGACAGAGATTTAAACATGGTGCCACTCATCACTGCTCGGAGCTGGTCCAACACACCATCGGCAAAGCACCAACGACAGCCCCTTTTCCAAAGGAATTTGCCCCAGAAAAATCAAGAGTGAGAAAGCTGTAGAGAGGGGAAAGCACATGATGCAGGCAAGACTGAGTTTAGAAAGCTTTCTAGCTAACTTGGGGCTTTAGCTCGTTGTTGGTAGCCAGCAGTGTGCATGTGCTGGGTGGGGGGGGTGGTGTTGGTTCTGACAGGGCAAAACTTCTTCAGTTTGGTTCAGGTTTGGTCACCAGAAGCTTGCATGTAAGACCAAGAGGTGCCAACATAGAATCCCAGCTTGGTCTGGGTTGGAAGGGACCCCAAGGGTCCCAGAGCTCCAACCCCCTGCCACAGGCAGGGACACCAACCTCAGGCCTGGAGCTACACAAGGTTGCCCAGGGCTTCATCCAACCTGGCCTTGAACACCCCCAGACACGGGGCACCCACCCCCTCTCTGGGCAGCCTGTTCCAGCCCCTCACCACTCTAAATGCACCACAATGTATTGCTTATCCATGTTTTCTAATGCATCTCCTCCTCTTCCATGTGCTGCTGGGCACTGCAAGCTCCTGGGGAGGTAGCACAGGGCTGCAGATGGCAAATACAGTTGAGTGGTATCGTAGTGCTTCACTTCCAACACTGAGGGGTCTTCTCTTGTCCTCTGGAGTGGATGGACAATTTTAACTGCTGGATGTGTCCAGTGTTTTACCTGTGTTTTTTGAGGTTATTACTAAATCAGTGCTTTTGGGAATTGCTTGTGGTTCTAGTTGGTTCCTGATGAGGTTAGGGTGAAGCTGAACACCCCAAAAGGCAAGCTGTGCTGGTAGACTTGGCAGGATCTGTGGACACCTCATTTGGGGTTATTTCTGGGTGGAAAAAGTGTGGTTCCTGGACACCACACTGCCAGGGTAGGGAACCACGTGGTCCTGCTCAGAATCCTGCTCCCACCAAAGCCTCACCATCATTTATCCGTTCTGAAAAGGACTCTGCCAAGGTCAAGGAATGGCTCAATGTGGGAATATATGTTTGAAGAATGTTTTGGAGTAATTTCCTTTATTAGACAGCTTCTTTACCATCTACCCATGGTTTTAGAGCAGTTATGGAGGGTGCTATTGCAGAACACACTCAGCAAAGGAGTCAGCTCAGCAGCTGAAGATTGTGACAGTTTGCTGATTGGAAGGTTCTCTTCCATCTTTTGCCACCCACACCTACCTACCCAGTGCTGGTGGGTGACAGCTGACTGAAACTGGGGACCAGACAGGGCAGATACCTTTTGGAGACAGCAGTCAGCCTTAGAAAATCAGGAACCTCTCCCTTCTGACCAGCTTGCTAGGAAAGCTGGGACAGTTTCTTTGTCCTCAAGGCATCTGCTTGCAACCTTTAAGAGTTTGAAATTGCCCACTATAAAAGTAACTCTTCTTGCAAACCATAAATCTTTGTCTTGGCCCAGAAGTACTGAAAAGCTCCTAATGAATGTCCTTTCTCACATGCTCCTTGTACACAGAACTCTGAAAATAAAAACCACCCCCAAACCTGCTAATTAATTTTAAGCCTCTTTGTGGCAAAGCCTAAGAAGTGGATTTAACAGGAGACCAGGGGGTCCATCTGGTGCAAAAAACTAGCTCCCATGCCAAGGTATTTGTCTCATGGAGTGTTTTAGGTCTAGAAGTTTCCAGTTGGCAGCAGTATCAGTTATACTAACCACTGGCATGTTTCTTAATGTGTTGAGGGAATGAAGGGAAGGGTCCTCAGCCAGAAGCTGGAGTAGCTTTTCCTGGATAGATCCCACGTGTGGGACACATGGATGATGGCTCCTTCCCATAGGATCACTCCCAAATAATTGGATCAAATCTGACATTAGTGCTAGTGTTTAGAAGGGGGCAAATAAAGCACAATGGGAGCCCAGTGAAGCTTTTGCAAAGGTTACTGTGCAGCCTCCCTAGAAACTCCTTTAAACATCCTTTCGGATGCTGACCTGTGTGACCTGTTCTAGGGACCCTGCTTTGGCAGGGGGGTCTTCCAATGGACCCAATGATCTCTGGAGGTCCCTTCCAACCCCTGTGACTCTGTGAGTCTGTGAAATGAAGTCAACTAGCTTGCAGCATCATTTTACATCACGATGAACACTACCAAGCATGTCTGCATTGCCTGGATGTTCACAAGAAGTCTCTGCACCTGGGAGGACAGACATCTCTGCCTTTTGCCAACCAGGCCAGGTTTGCCCAGGATGTGCAGAAGCAGCTCAGTAGCAAAACTCTCAATTTTTATACTGCAAGAAATTCAGATATTGGGGCTTTGTGGTGACAGAGGACAGAGATGCAGGTCACTCTGTCCCCAAAGCAAACAAGCTAATGGTAATTCAGCCAAGTGAAGTAGCATCTACAGCACATGACAGCAAGACTTGTCCATGGCAGAGTACAGTTTGGTCCCACTGGTGTGAGTTTTGCATCTCCCCTTTTGCTGTTCTGTGCCTTCCATCGTGTTGGTCACCCTTCCTCACACAGTTTCTAGCTCTAATAAATCTTTTTCAAGGAGCACATTAAATCCCTGTTAATACCAATTTGTTTGAATTCCCCAAAAGGTTTGGATTGATTTCTGGATTGGAGAGGGGCAGGGAAAGCAACGGTGCTAACAAGGAGAACCTACTCGTTTTATCTTAATCTGTTCCTCTGTCCTAATTAGCAATGTACCTCCTCATGGAGAGAGGAGAGTTCGATAAATGGAAAAATAAAATGAGCTGGGTGGAGAGAATTATGCAGGTTTTTAAGTGTGTATCACGTGCAAAGGAGAATGATGGAAGTAAACACAAAAATGCATCTTTTTCTCCCTATTTAGGAGCATCCCATCCTTCCTAACCAAACTCTGGTCTGATGGGCATCTGCTCTTTGTTTTTCTCTGTCTTTCAGCAAAGGATAAACCATCAGCTAAGCCCCTTCCAGAAAACAGCCTTTGAAGGAGTCCAGAGCAGGTAGGGACGTTGCTTCGGATTCTATCCATGAAACATATCTGCTTGTGAGTTTGATGATGAGCTGTGTGGGACTCGACCAGGAGGAGACAGGCTGGCCTGGCGTGGTTGTTGCTCAGCCCAAGCCCAGCTTGAAGCAGATCTTGCAGCCTACTTTGGTGCTGGCACCAGGGCTCGTGCGTGGGGCTGGCAGAGGGTTGTGGAACAGCTTGCACACACGCATGTGCAGGTCACACCTGACTAACCACCTGTGACCAGCTCAGCACCACGCTGCCTGCCTGGTGTACAAGGGGGTGGTGAGACCAGGGGGTGACCTCCAGCACTGGTCTCCAGAATGATGGGAGAGAGGTGTAGGTAGAGTTGTAGTGAGCTATTGAGCTTTGTTTCCTTCCCTTTTCTTCATCCTTTTAATGAACATAGTGGATGGGAAATACTTTCCAACCCCCATTTATGTGTATAAAAAAATAATGGAGCTGTGAACGATGTAGTCTTACCTGATGTGGTCACCTTGAGCACCTGGATTAGGAGAAATCAGATGTCATTCCCTGCATCACTCAAATGCTTATTTCAAATGTTTGCACTCTTGACAAGGCTTTTTTTTGCAAAGACAGTCTAAAATAATTTTCATTACTGCCCAAAATGGACTGTAGAAGCATTGAAATTGTTAAAAATCTGCATACATGGCTAAAATTCAACTGATTGTGCAATATTTTGTTTGAATTTTTAATTCCTCCCCTGCTATATCTCTGTGGTTAATGGTCAAGTCTAAGCTTTTCAGCCCAGGGAGATGCAGCTCGTGGCTGATTGTGTCTGACGGGAGAGAAAGTGGCCTGTACTGGAGTCTTGCTTTTAATCTTTGTGGATAAATTAGGATAAATTAGGGCTGTGCAGGCCATGCAGCTGGCCAGGACTTGCCCATGACGTGATGCTGAGCAAACCCCACACCAAACCATGCTGAGTGGGGAGAAAGGACCTGATGACTCTGCTGGCAAACAATACCCAGGTGAACTAAGGGACAATGCTTGGGAGAAGCTAGGGAAGTTCACAGTGGCTAAAACAACCAGAGTCATCAGTTACCTGGATTTCAGAGATGGTTAAACATCTCTGAATGAGCCTGAGCTCTTCTTTTGGTAACAAAGTCATGAGAACAGCAACCAGCTGTATACTGGGCTTGCTTAATGCAGATGCTAACTTGCTCTACTTATACTCCAAGTCATCCAGAAATGATGCAAACATGCTTTGGGCAACACTCAGCTAATCAGCTAATCAGACAGAGTATTTTAGCTTTGGTTAGGTGCCAGGTTATTGTATCCCTTGTTTCTTCAGGATGTGGGGAAAGCAAGCACACATCTGCCTGCAGAGAGCTGTGCAAGCATTCCTGGGGACAAGCAGGGGACTGGTGCCTCTGTAGAGCCAACAAAGCTCCAGATCCACCTTGGGGAGCGCGGCTGGGGAGCATCCCCTTCCTCTCAGCATCGTGAGCCATATCCCTCTGGGTTTTGAGTTTGTAATCTTACCGTGTGGGACTGAATTCCTGTGCTGGATTTCCATGCTCATGCACTGCTGAAGACACAGTCCCGTGTGTCATTAGCCAGGGGCTTGTTCAGCAATGTCTGTGTGGGCTGAAGCTGTGCTCCCATCAGCGAGGTGTCCGCACGGCGGCCAGGCACTGGTGTGTCTGCACGTACACGTGTGTGCCATGGCCTTGCAGATTTACTGGTAGGTGCAGTTGTCAGTTGATATAACTGGAAGAAAACACAGGTTCCTTTTTCTTAACCTAACACCGGAGCCGTGTGCAGGCACCCCACTGGTTATGGGAGCTGGTACTGGCACTGCCAGGCTGAACTCTGGGGCAGCAGAGCAGACCCTTCTGCAGGGCTGGGGGTCACACAGACCCTTCTGCAGGGCTGGGGTGTCACATAGACCCTTCTGCAGGGCTGGGGGTCACGCAGACCCTTCTGCAGGGCCGGGTGGCACACAGGGCACTTGCACACACAGTGTCATTTTTAGAACACATGTTTCCATGGTGTTACCAGGGCAGACGTGGCAGCAGGTCACTTGAGGGCAGCTGCCCGTGGGGATCAGCAGATTGCCTTGGCTGTCTTTAAAAGGTTTATCCCAAGAGGCAGCTGGCCCATTTGACATCCAGCCAACAGCCAGGTAGGATACCTTATGCCCCTGCCATACCCAGGCACTCACCAGCCCCGACCCACAGCCTGCTGAAATGTTCACAGTGGCTCTCAGGGATGTCACTGGGTGTTGGACAGGCTGATGCTCAGCTCTGCTCCATGCCTACAAACCTCCTTCCTGACCAGGCAGGAGCCAGGAGCAGGATGTGAATCTCCAGGTTTCCTTCCAGGAGTGCGGTGCTGAGTTCTGGAGAGCTCTTCCTCCTGTAACAGATTAGAATATGCTGAACTATGAAGACTTGTCTTAATTAATGCTTTAAATAAGGTTACAGCTAAGGCTGGGGAAATAATCAATAGTGAATCATCTACTCGGTGCATTCAGCTCTTTTCCGCGGGTGAGTTATCTGGAAACAGCTTGCAGTTTTCTCCACTCATTCATTATTTAGAATAATTTCCCAAATAATTCCTTCAAACTGCTTGTGGTTTGCAGCTTGTTTGCAAGCAGTGTGTTGAGAGTGTCTGGTACTCACTAGCCAAGCTGGGATCATTAGTTGTCGGTGGGACGAGTGGGTTACGTGGCCTCGTGCTGGGTCCCTGAGTGGAGCAACCCAGCTCTTACCTTCCTCTTTAATGAATTTGGAATGGCTTTGAGCAACCCCTTCCCCTCTCCTCATGCAGCATCTCTCCTTGCTGCCAATAGCCTCGTTAGCCAAGTCCTTTGCTAGGAGACTCACCAGGGCATAAGGGCTGCAGCACAGATCCAGACTCCATCTCTTCTGGGGTTTTCCTCAACCAGTCCCCATTTGCTCTGTTGGCTTTATCAGTAGCAAGAGTTTCAAAATTAGTAATTCTAGTGGCTGTGTTTTCACCATAATCAGCCAGCTTGAGTCCCAGGGAGACCATGGTGAGACCTCCAGAAAGCCAGGTACCCCGATCAGCCCAGCCTTGCCCTTACACCCCCAGTTTAAACCGTGCCAGGATCCAGGTCCACACTGGACTCATTCCCTGCAGCCAGTCCCCATCCCTCATTTACACATCACTGTGTCCAAAGTGGCTGTGACCCTGGAATCAAATCACCAGCGATTCCAGGGTTCTTGCTGAGTCCCTGCTTGCAATATGCCTTCCCCTGTTATAATCACCACACCATCACATCTCCAACAAGGCTGTGGCAGTTTTGATGATTAAAAGGATTTCTGCTTGATAAGAACTGGAGTGAAACTCATTTCAGGTAGCAGCGAAACAGCTGCTGGATGGTACACAGTTCCATTTACTGCTGACACGGACTGGATTGTTTTAAGCAGAGGACATAAATAGGCTCTGACATAAATCAAAGAAAACACCAGCTGCGGGTCAGCCGCACTCTGGGGATTCACTTCTGGGTATCTGCTAAGAAACCAGACAGGAGGAGCCTGCTGCTCTCCCAGATGGCTCAGGAAGGGTTTCTCTGGGTAGGGTTTTGACAGGTCCCTTCCCCTTCCAGTGAGGTTGTGCTGTAACCCCATAAAATCCAGATCTTGGGATGCGGCTGCAAAAGACAAGCACTGGCTCTGAGGTATCTGCTGGCAGCATCATGCTGGGAGCAGCCGGTGCTGGCACAGGAGCCTGGCCCTCTTCTCTGGGAGTGAATGGGAGCTTTGGTCGTCTGATAACTGAACTGGCTCATTTGTTGGCCTAGGGGACATACCTGTCCATATCCCTGAGGTTACCTCTAGGAAGGGTCCTTCACACCTTCTTGTTGCAGCCACCGCTAATCCCTTCCTAGCAGGTTGCAGGGGCTGAGCATCACCTCTGCTGCAGATGGCAATGTGGAGAATCTGGGGGGGAGGTGTGTAACAAAGGGGTTTTCACTGTACAGAGTGACATAGTCCAGAGGTAGATAGAGGTGACTCCACCATCTTTTCTCTGGAAGACAGGCAGAAAGAGAAAGGAATGCTGCCAGAAAAGTAACAAATCCTGACCTCAGTGGAAAGATGAGCCCAGTGCAAAAAGCCACCGAGCACCCGAGCGGTGCTGCTTCCCAAGCCAGGAGGCATCCCACAGCCAGCAACAGTGTCTGGGGACTGCAAACCCAGTCTGCTGGGCACAGCAAACACTCCCAGCTTGCTTCTCATCCCTCCTCAACTGAGAGACAGACAGAACAGCAGCAGTCCCCTTGGCCTGCTCCAGGTCCCTGCAGCAGCTGTGCTTCACCACCCTGGTGCTGCAGGAGCAGGGGGAGAGGGTTGGATTGTGGGGTTGGGTTGGGGTGTTTTTTTTTCCTCTCCTTAAGTCAAAATCAATGATGATGACAGAGTTATAAGGTGAGCGATGGGAAAGGAGAAGAAAGCACCCCGGTGTCAAATTTGATGCAGGAGGCAGTTAGAGGAACCTATTACTAGTTCTGTTGCCTTAGGGTATGTTGGTGGGTACATAGGAGAGTGTAATGTCAGCGAAACGGGAGAGCAGCCTCTTTCCCCTTGAACCCTTATCATTAATGTGGAAGGCATACATTGTCAGCTATTAGTCTGGAGGGGAGGGAGAATAGCACATGAGATGTCTTAGTTTGGAAATGGAGTCTGACTCACCGTCGTCTGGTGTGTGAAGGATGGAGGGTTATTGTAACTGTTGTTGTTGTTGCTGCGGTTGTTATGGATATGATAGCATTTGGGAGAAGATGGGGCTCTGAGGGCTCTGCTGCCTGTCACTGCAGCTTTTGATGAGTAAAGACTGGAGAGCACGGAGTGGCAAATGCTCTGGGTGATGTGAGCTTGATTTCAAAGCGGGATGGTGGTGTCAGTGACAGGGGTGCTCTGTGTGACCGGGGTGGTGACAGCATTGGGTGCTGCTGAGGGGGGTCGCAGGTCACTGTGGGAGAGGTTTTGCAAGAAAAATTAAGCAAAAATGTAATAAACTGGTGTTAATTATCCCTACTGCCACTGTAATCATGAGTGGAGAATGAGGAGTTGCATCCTGTGAGGCAGGGAAGCTTTGCAGGCGTTCAGGGGCTGAAGTTTGTGTGACTCCCACCCTGGAAATGGGCCTGAGGGCAGCATCAGTCCATCTGCTTTGCACAGCAGCAGCTTTTGTCCAAAGGCACCAAATATTTGTGCAACCTCAAATGAACTGGTTTACAAGAAGGCCAGTGGCACTGGCTCCTGAGGACGCAAGTAGCGCGCTGCCCTCCTGCACCTCAGCTCCCTGTCTCCAACTTACCCACTTGATAGAGTTCTCCTCGTTTAGGAAATGTAAATAATTCCTTGGGAGCCGTTAATCTCCAGATTACATGGGTAATTCCTTTCTGCATTAATGGGAGGATCTCACTCAAATTCCCTGCATGTGAATGAGCATCACAGGGGCTCCCACACTGAGCGCATCGCTGGTGTAGACACCTTCCCTCCTCCAGCACTGGTTGTGTTCAGGAGGAACTGAAAGGAAACACAAAATTCAATCCTTTGCCTCAGGATGTTATTTTTTTTTCGAGGCACATTGCAAATGATGTCTATTATTAACTCCAGACGTTAGTCCCTTCCTTCCCTATCTGGTTTCGCCACCGCAGCTTCCCCAGTCTCACAAGTGCTGCTGCAGCAGCATGGGGAGATGGAGAGCCTCGTCCTGCTCCATGAGGTGTGAGAAAAAACACATTATAAGTAAGGCAAATGCATCCCCTCTGTGCCTCCACGTGCTGAAGTGGCACATCCAGACTCCCCAAAATCCCAGCTGTTTGTTTCCTGGGATGCCCATCCAGGGATGTTGCATTACCACAAGCCTTTTGTTCCCACACCTTCTGGAGAAGACACACCGTGGTTCCCCTGGCCCCATCTGCAGAGAACCCCTCGTGCCCACACCTGAGAAGCTGGAGGGAATGCTGAAAGCTGCCTGCAATGCTGGGGTCACCCAGCAGCAATGAGGGCAGAGCAGCAGACCCGGCTGGCTGGCTGCATCACGCCTCCTTGCTGTTGTCCGTGACCGAATCTCCTGCTGCTGCTCACACAGTAAAATAATTAAGCAAGCCAATTAATGAAGATGAATTGCTGTAGCAGCTTTGGAAAAATACCGTCGGTCAACAGCAAGCTGTTCCCTGGGGCGGGCTGTGAAGGCAGCGGCTTGCCGGCAGTGCCGCGGTGGCTCTGGGTGTTCTCCTTGTCTTAGGGTATGTTGGTGGCTATGGGGCACAGAACCCGGGTGCCAAAGGCTGGCACAGTCACCCCCATGGTGACAGAAGCGGTCATGGCCAGGAGCCCAAGGCAGGGATGCTGCTGTTTTAGGAGCTGGATGTGTTAATGTAATAATAAAAGGGTGGGGGAATCCTTCAAATACCCCAAAACCTGTCACGCAGCAGTCAGTGCTCCCACTAGGGTCCCTTTAGCTCTGCACTGAGTCAGGACAGTTTGTGAGCATCGAGGGAACCTGCCCGGGCTTCCTCTGTCCTCCAGCCTTGGGGCTGACACTGGGCTGCTTCATTGGGGGAGAAAAAAGTGCTGGGGAGCCTTGGCTTCCCACAGTGATTCTATTTCAAAGCTCTCACAAATCAGGGTAAAGAGGGTGTGAGGGTCACTTTGGGGTGTGGGTTGCTTACTGATAAAAAAATAGAGAAAGACTGGTAAAATTAGATAAAATTTTTTAAAATAATCTTAATTTTGGGAATTATTCGGTAGTTGTAAAGAGTGGGAATCCAGGTGGGCATCGGGGGGGTTGGGGACATTCCTGGGGCTGGGGTGAAAGTAGAAAAGCCCAGAAAGCCTTCATGCTGCTGTGAGATCTGTGTGCTACTGGTGTCTGTGGGGAGGGGAAAAAAAGAGAAGCTGTTAGCTGAGCAGCAAGATTGGTTTTCATGTATTATTCCAAAAACATAGGGCTGATATTTATTTCATTAGAGTAAACCTTTCTGTAGCTGGGTAAATGAATTTCAAGAAGTGAGAGGAACCCCAGGATCAGGGACTTTACTTCATTTGGGATTGTGTGCAGCTAATATTCTGGTTAAATAAATACATTTTACTAATTGGATTACTCAGACAGTGTAATATACTGCTGGATTTCCAACACGATGCTAATAAATTGTGTGAAGAACTTAATCATGTTAGCTTCCAAAAAGCTTGTAAGAGATGAAATTAAAAAGTATGTAGAAGTTGACATCTATTGCATTTCACAGTGTCTTCATTTTCCTCATCCTTCTTAGAGTTCTCCTTACCAAGCAGGGCTGATGTGGATTTTTTTTTTAATCTGCCTGTGATTAGGGAGGAAACAGTGTTTGAACAGGTCCTGTGGGATGGTGGCACCCAGCTTAGGGCTGTTTCTTCTTTTTATGCTGATTCCTACTGAGGTAGGGGGAGGGAGAGCTTGACATCATCTTCTGGAGGCAAAGGTGCTCTGGTTTATTTTCTTGGGTGCATGCAGAAGGAAATGAGGCTGGGGAGAAGCTCCCCAAAGTTGGTAGGGCTGATGCTGAGGATGTGCAGTGAGCCTGCCATGTATGCTGGCTCTGGGCTGGGTTCTTCATCCCCCAAGTCCCTGGGCTGTGTCCTTCACCTTCCACGTCCCTGGGCTGAGTCCCTGGGCTGTGTCCTTCACCCCCCACGTCCCTGGGCTGAGTCCCTGGGCTGTGTCCTTCACCACCCACGTCCCATGACTGGGTCTTTCACTCCCCCATCCCTGGGCTGGGTCCTTCACCCCCCATGTCCCTGGGCTGTGTCCTTCACCCCCCACGTCCCTGGGCTGTGTCCTTCACCCCCCACGTCCCTGGGCTGTGTCCTTCATCCCCCACGTCCCTGGGCTGAGTCCCTGGGCTGGGTCGATCATTCCCTACAGCCCTGGGCTGGGTTCTTCACTCCCCACATCCCTGGGCTGGGTCCTTCACCCCCACAATCCCCAGGTGGGTGCAGTTGGTAGAGCAGGTGCTCAACACAGGGGAGCTGTGTTCTGTGGGTGCAGGATGGGGTGTGCTCTGCCCCCAAGTTCCTCCACATCAGCAGAACGATGGCACACACGGTGCTGCCGCTGTAATGCATCATTACTGCAACACTGCTTCCTTCATGCTGCTACTCAGTTCACCTCTGTGTTTCTTCCAGAAAGAGAAAATGGAAGAAATCCTTTTCTCCCCCCTTTCTCCCCCCTTTCTCCCCCCTTTCTCCCCCCTTTCTCCCCCCTTTCTCCCCCCTTTCTCCCCCCTTTCTCCCCCCTTTCTCCCCCCTTTCTCCCCCCTTTCTCCCCCCTTTCTCCCCCCTTTCTCCCCCCTTTCTCCCCCCTTTCTCCCCCCTTTCTCCCCCCTTTCTCCCCCCTTTCTCCCCTTTTTTTCCCTTTTTTCCCTTTTCCCCCCTTTTTTTCCCTTTTCTTTCCTCTCATCTTTGATAGAAATATACAGTGGGAGAGCAAATGGCCTCTCCCTCACCAGGAATCGGTGACAAATGGTCTGTTAAAAACAGATAACTTGTAGCCCCATCAATAGAATAACACCATGGGTTATATAGAGAGCTCAAGATGTATTATTTAAGCTGCAGCCAGCTGTCAATAGGGTCTGCTCTTTCCTGAGAAATAAATGCCAGGCAGAGGGAGTTCTGTGGCTTGAGCAGAGGGGCCAGGCAGCCAGCTGACTGATGAGGTCTGCTCTGAGTGTCTGGCAAGAAGGACAGCCTGCTCACCGTGGTACACAGGTTGGGTGGAGTGCTCTAACACTCACGGTGTTGCCTTGGGGTCGGATGCTTGTTTCAGGTCTAAGGAGGAGATCCTCCCCCTCTGCTCTGCCCTGGTCAGGCAGGAGTGTTGTGTCCAGTGCTGGGATCCCTGGGATAAAAAGGACAGGGATCTCCTGGAGAGAGTCCAGAGGAGGCTGAGGAGATGATGAAGGGCCTGGAGCATCTTCCCTGTGAGGAAAGGCTGAGAGAGCTGGGGCTGTTCAGCCTGGAGAGAAGAAGACTGAGGGGGGATCTGATCAATGTTTATCAATATCTGAAGCATGGGATGCAGGGGGAATTGGCCAGCCCCTTTTCAGTGTCTGTGGGGACAGGACAAGGGGCAATGGCTGCAAGTTGGAGCACAGGGAGTTCCACACCAACCTGGGGAGGAACTTTTCCCCAGTGAGGGTGAGGGAGCCCTGGGACAGGCTGCCCAGGGGGTGTGGAGTCTCCTTCTCTGGAGAGATTCCAGCCCCATCTGGACACCAACCTGTGCAGTATGAGCTGGGGAGCTGCTTTGGCAGGGGGTTGGACCCCAGGAGCTCTCAAAGTCCCTTCCAACCCCTACAACTGTGATTCTGTGATTCTAAACTCAGGTGACAGCTTCTTCCCCAGTGGGTTCCCTCTGCTGCACCCAGGCCTGTCACAGCCTCCCTGCGCTGGACAGGGTTTGCTGGGATACTGGTGCAGGGGGATACCAGCACCTCCATATGATGGGAATAGTAATAAGATGTGTGTGTGTGTGTGTTTGCCTCTGCAAATAGCTCCCCAAAATGCCACTCCAGCACCAGGAGCTAAGGTGTTAAGGTACCCCTTCCCTTGCTCACAAGCCGCCTGTTTGGACTCCAGGAGGGTTTTTTTGGATGTATTTGAAGCATCAAATGATGATAATTGTTGTATCAAAGGGGCATGTGGGGGGATAATTTGCCTTTCTGAAGTGCTGCGAGATCTCCAGATGAAACGCTCGGCTGCTGTGATTGGCACTAGAAAGAAGGAATTGCCAGTTCTTGTTACAGTCGGTTCCCCACCAAGGTTCAGACATGAGCCTTGGTGCTCAGGCTTCGGCAGCCAGGAGCCCTGCCCCCATCCCTCTGCTGAGACCTCCTCGGGTTCAGGATGATGCCCAAGGAATCCAGGCTCTGAATGGGTGATTTCCTCCTCGGAGGCAGTACCAGCTCCTCTTCCCAGCTGGGAACCAAACCCCAATCCCCCAGATGAAGCAAAGGACCCTGGGGGCACCAGGAACTGGGAAAATCCATAAAGTCAAGTCCAACCTGGCATCAGCAACCAACACTTAGACACCCAGGGCCCTTGGCTGAGCAGCACTGTGTAGACAGCCACAAAATCTCAGCCCTGCTGTGCTCCCTCTCCCCCCACCCCCATTTATATCTCCTCCTGATCAAAGTTTACTTTTCTTTTTTTTTAATTACCCGTTTAAAAGCATTGTCTGCATGAGGCCTCACCCCACATTTATTTATATTTTTGCTCACAGCAGGACTTAAAAACAACAACCCAGCCCCTGAAATGGCAGCAGCTTTCCCCATAACCTGAACCTCATTGAAATACTAATAACTAGGTTTTGATGCAGCTTTGTGGGTATTAATGCAAATGTTTTTCTGACTCTCCAGGTTTAATAGCAACAGCTTATACAACTCTAATTAGCATAACAAAATTCAGTGATGAGGAGTAAAATGCTTGTCTTGTTTGATGTTTCCTGGTAATTAGCAAGAATAATGATTTATGCAGCGTTCCTGGTTCTCAGCTCACAAAAGATGGCAGAGAGCACTCTCAGCAGTTAACTCGGGGCTTGAGGGGAGGATGTAGCTGATGGAAATTACATGTGCCTCGGTGTGCCCTGAGACCCAGGCGTGCTCATGCACCACGTGCAGTGCCGTACACAGAGCACAGATGCAGTCCCAGGGCTTGGGAGGGAGTTTCCCTGCGCACACTCGTGTGTGTTGGTCCATGCAGAGCTGTATGGTGAGGTGCTGGGTGGGTGAGTGTGCTCTCATGGGGTCCTACGTGGCTGCTCTGCCTTTTGGATAGGGATGGGCAGCAGTTGCGTGGAGCCAGGGCATGGCTTTTGGTTCAGGGATTGGATCTGTGAGTGTTTGAGATGCTGCTCTCCCTTCTGCAGGCAGCTGGGAAGGTTTCCTTCTCTCGTGGCAGGAATCGGAGGCAGGGATGCTCTGCAGCAGGTCTGCTGTTGCAGGGCCAGGTTCCCCCCCTGCCAGGCCCTTGCAGTGCCAGCGCGCAGGGTGAGAAGGCAGAGCTGCTGCTGCTGCACAGCCGACATCTGCTCCTCCTGGCAGCCATGGGTGGCGTTCATCCCAAGAGAAGCCTTTTCCCAGTGCCTTTGGCCAGATGTGGGACTCAGAGCTCTGTAAAACACAGCACTGTGACTCCTCCACTCTGTTTTGGGCCTGGAGGAGTTAAAGGTCGGCAGAGAAGAGGCTGCTGCTGACGTGGCAGACACTGGCATTTCCCAGGTTGCAGGCCTGTCTGCTTAGCTTCTGTTTGCAGACCTGGGGCTCTGCATCACCTTTAATATTTCCCTCTGGCTGCAAACCCTTCTGCCTGGCTCTGCCCAGCTAAGCAGCCTCCTTCATCCCCCTCCGGATTTGCATAGAGGGGAAGGATTAAAAGCTGCAGCTGCCTTTGGCACCGGGGTGCAGCCCCAGCGGTACCCACTGTGCTCCATCACCCACCAGAGCAGGGCTGGTGGGAACAGTCAGTGCCATGAACCCCTTTGAGGAACACTCAGCCGTCCCTCTCCTCTCCCATAGCTTCAGCTGAGTTACAAGCTGCAGTCTTGACGTCAGGCCGGGCACGAGAGGCCCTCACATTAGCCACAGTCTGTTATCTTTGTTTCCCATGCTCCTGATCCCCCAGCACCACCCCCTCTTCACAAAAGCTTTCGCTGTACTAACAGCCATACAGTCAACCATCCAGGGCAGTAACTCACAGTAGTAAAAAGGAGCCCTCCTTTTACACCCTGTGTAGTGGGCTTCACGGGGTCAGTGCTGAAGGCACTTACAGAGACAAACTGTGGAGCTTTCAAAAGGAGGGGAGATTTTCAAAGGGCTAAATAATGTTGGCTGTTCGTGGGTGTATAAGATGACAAAATTAGGAGAGAAGTTAAACTACGTGCTGCTGAGCATGGGGTGTATTGCTGTGGCAGCCTGGAAGCACGCAGCTCCCCGGGCAGGGACTTGGCCAGCACAGCAGAGAGGAGAGCTGCTGTGTTTCTTAAGTACCAGAGCTTGGATGCAGCAGCAGACATGTCAGTAGACTGATCCAATACAGCAAATCCTTTGTTTCCTTGCTAAGGAAGCTAATTTTGCAAAGCAAAAGACTGAATGATGTATAATCTGTGAGTGCCTTCTAGTCTGTGGTGCTCCTGGGAGAGAGAGAAACTGTCATCTGAGGAATAGGAGAGATGCAACCAGGGCTGCTCAATTGTGTTTCCTCCTTCCCTCCACCCTCCCAGCGTTTCTGAAATGGCTCCTACCACGAGACACCCCAAGACAAGATGCATTCATTCATATTAATAACATTTGAGTATTTGCATGGGTAAAGTGGCTCGGAGAGAGGCATTCATGATGAGAAGAATAATTTGGTCCAGCCAGTCTTTGCAAACCACTCTGGGGAAAAGCTTTCCCACCCTGAGCGTAGTGGGAAGCTTTCACTGCACTGTTCACATAAGAAAGCACAAGCTGATCTGACAAGCTGAGAATGATGGTGTGGAAATGTCCCCTCCATCCCTCTGCCCAGCAGCACCTCGCTGCTTCCTCAGGCTGCTCACACCAGGGGCATCGTGAGGCCCCCTTCCTCCACCCCCCCTCCAGCTGCTGGGGATGTGTGGGACCCCCACAGGAGATCTAGTTGACACTTTTCCAAGCAATACAAAAATCAGTGGGTGGCGACTGTGTGTGTCCATCCCCCAGTGTCCCCAAGGTGGTTGTTCTGAACCTGGGGCCATGCTGCCCAGTGCTGGGGTGCTCCAAGCCCCTGCAGCCTGCTGGGGACAGGGCTCCCTGCTCCAGGAGGAGGTGGCAAAGCACTAAGCTCCCATCTCCTTCCATAGTGTTTTCCAGTGTCTCCCACAGAGGAAATTCCTCTGGAGTGGGATCATGGCCTTCCCATCCCTTTGAGGTCAAATCTGTTGGGAAGCCAGGGGCTAGTGATGGAGGAGAGATCCTGCCTGCAGCCTCTCAACTCCCACTCACCCAGCTCCTGCAAGGTGCAGTAGCATCCCTGTGCTTTTTAGAGTGATGCTGCTTTGTTAGCAAGGATTCAGCACGCAGAGATGGTGAACTGCATCACCCCTTGTCCTGCCTTAGTGGTTGCTTTGGTGGTTTTTGGCACTTGCACCCTGCTGAAGGGTTACAGCATCCTTCAGTCAACTCAGCCCATGCTGGTACCCAACCCCTGCTCAAGGTGAGGCATCACAGGGATGCTGAGAGTCCTAACCCGACGCAGTGACCTTACAAACTCACTACACAGCTGTTTGCTTCACACAGAGGTTTTATCTGTGAGTATTTATTTGGAATAATTACACTTGGGTACCATGTCTTTAGGATCTTGTGCAAAGAATCTAGCCTTTCAGCTTGATCTGATGTTGATCAGGAGAACCCAGTGGTGCCAGAAGAAGGACCCTGGGAGGCAGATGCACAGGACACAAGGTGGCCAGACAGTAATATTCCTGCCAACATGGGTACATACGTGACTGTATCTGGAAGAAGCTGCCCTTGCCATTGTGTGTCAGCCAGCAGACAATGGCACAGGCACAGTTTAGTGTCACTTGCTGTGTTTTTTCCAGAGGGTCCCATAATCTGCTGGAAAATACATTGTGATCCTTGTTTCTCCTCCAAATTTCAGCCACGATGCCTGAGCTCCCAGTAGCAGCATGGCAGGGCTGCAGGCTGGCTCATAGCATCGTGCTCACAGCTTTCAGCAAGTCCAGAGGACTACACGAGGTGTGGATGCAACTAGAAAAGGGTACAGCAACCCATGTGGGCTTCAGGAGGTGCAGGGTCTGAGTTGGTGGCAAAGGTCGGGCTGGGTTTCCATCTGAAATGACTCAGTGGGTGCCTGGAGCTCTTCCATGGACTGAGCTGACCCTTTGGGAAGGGATTTGTGTGGTTTATCTTTAAAAAAGTAAACATCTAGTCTGTGGAGTCAGCCACGTTCTTCTGCACACCATCTCCAAGGCCATCATCCTTGAATGGGAGGTGTCTCTGCAGAGACTTTCCAAGGAGCAGCTGAGGGAGCTGGGGGTGTTGAGCCTGGAGAAGAGGAGGCTGAGGGGAGACCTTCTCCCCACCTCCCCTGCCCTGCCAGGAGGGTGCAGAGAGGTGGGGGATGGTCTCTTCAGCCAGGGGACAGGAGATGGGATAAAGGGCAATGGGCTCAAGCTGCCCCAGGGCAGGGGCAGCTCAGATGGGAGGGGAAAGTTCTTCCCTGGCAGAGCTGTGTTGTGAGGTGCTTAGAGATATGGTTTAGTAGAGGACAGGAACAGTTGGACTCTATTATCTCAAAGGTCTTTCCAAACCTAGTGTTTCTGTGATGGCACCTGGTCAGCCAGCCACTGCCTCCTGCTAAACGTTGCCAGGTGGCAGAGGTGAGCCCCACTGCTGTGTATAGACCCCCTGGTAGGACCCAAAGGGTCTCCCCAAGAAGACTTCAGAGAGGGGCTTTGCAGGCAGCTGGATCTCCAGCAAGGAGCCCAGCATCAGCTCCAGCATGAGGTGGCAGACACAAGGTGGAGGAAGGAGAGCCCAGAGCTGGTGCTGCTTTCCATCCCTCTCTGCCCTGGGGTGGTGCAGGCTTCCTGAGCCCTCTCTGCCCTGGAGTGGTGCAGGCTTCCCTGAGCCCTCTCTGCCCTGGAATGGTGCAGGCTTCCTGAGTCCTCTCTGCCCTGGAATGGTGCAGGCTTCCCTGAGCCCTCTCTGCCCTGGAATGGTGCAGGCTTCCTGAGCCCTCTCTGCCCTGGAATGGTGCAAGATTCCTGAGTCCTCTCTGCCCTGGAGTGGTGCAGGCTTCCCTGAGCCCTCTCTGCCCTGGAATGGTGCAAGATTCCCGAGTCCTCTCTGCCCTGGAATGGTGCAGGCTTCCCTGAGCCCTCATGCACGTGGGTGTGAGTGATATAAATGTAAAACTGGCCTGCTCAGGTTCTGAGGAGCACGGTGTGCAGCTGGAGATGGATCACCAATCTTCCAGGGAATTGTGCTCTACAAGGTTAAGCATGTTTGCAGAAGAAATATGGATAATGCTCTTATCATGTATGACCTTTACTATATGTGTAACATTGTCAGTGACAAAAATGCCATTTTTTAAATGGTTTTCACACTATGGTATCCAGCCATTAATCATGATGTATGTGAGTGACTCTATATTGTTTCTCTGAAATTGCAGCATTAGATTACTTTCCATCCTGGCTGCTCACATGAATTGTACCCCCTGTTACCATGAGCAAGGTTCCTATTTTCCATGCCTAATGTCATTCTGCCCCCACGTTTACCCAGAGGACTAGAGAGAAACTTCAGAGGCACAAAGACTGCAGCTCTCCTCCCCTTCCCCAGCAGACAATCTGTGTGTATAAATGGGGCACTTACTTTAAGATGTCTCTCTAATCCAGGGGTTGATAAATGACTCTTTCAGACGCCTCTGCTGATGTTGCATTTTTAATGGAGACAAACTGTAGCTTGGGCTCCAGCCTGTGTATCCCTGCTACTGCCATCTCCACCCTTCCTGGGTTAATGTTTCCTCTTGCCTGGTATAATTTGGGAGTTTTTACTTCCAAAGTGTGTTTTGATTTACAGGCAGTGAAGAGCAGCTGGCAGTTTGGTGTTTGCTCTTTCCTGGGCTCTTTATTTACTTATTTTTCAGATGTGGTGAGCTCTCAGGTGTGAGTGCTGCTTCCTGCTACACACTGCTAATTTTTCTCTTCTCTGCCTGAAGATACCACCCAAAAGGGATGTTAAACACAACCCTCTCACATTCCTGCTTGAGCTATGGTTTTGGGGTTGCTGTGTGAGCTGAGTGAGGTCCAACTGCTCGCTCTGGTGCAGGTAACACCTGCCTGCTCATGGCTTGTGCAAAGATCAGAGGGAAAACAGCTTGCAGGTAGCAACTCAATACATAGTCTTTATCTGTAGCCCTAGGAAATAAGTCCTGACTATTTCTTTCTTTCCCCCCCTCCATCTATTGTTGGCATTAAAGCTCCCACTTGAGAGCTGGGCTGGTTTTAGTCAAGTCACAGCCATGCACAACCCCTTCCCAGCCCTGTGCCCAGCTCAGCGTGTGTGTGTGTGTGTGATGGAAGTGGGGTGTAGGTGTGTGTGTGTGTGTGCATGCCCAGTGCTCACTCTGCATGGGCACACAGAGCAGGGCATGGTCAGCAGCTCCAGAGCTGCTGCAGTGGTTCTGCCAGCATCACCAGCCACATAACCATGGCTTTGGATGTATCCCTTGTTTTTCTCAGTTGGAAAGGAGTGAGCATTATCCTTGGCATCACCATGGGCTTGTTGGGAGCTCATCTCCCTTTGCTGCTGGAGGGGGAGTGAATTAAATGGGTGGAAGGGAAGTAAAGACTTTCTGATGGAAATAGTGTGGACATGCTCCATCCATGCAGAGCAGAGGTATTCCCAGTGTTTCGTGCCTCCAAATGGAACTCATTAAGGTCTAATCTTGCTCAGTCACATCAGCATCAAACAGGAGTGGGGCCACTGAGATCACTGAGCTCTCAGCTGGAGCGGAGGAGCAGAGAATTTGTCTGTTGGGATTAAAGTTACTTTAGAGGGACAAAACGTGGGTGTTTTTGTAGCTGACTTTGAGGAAGGCCTCACTAGGCCTTTGGCACCCTTGTGACCTCGTGTGAACTGCAGGTAACTGTCTCTGGGCTGGAGTCTCTCTCCCTTCCTCCTACTTCTGTGCAGAACTCTTTACTTTGGAAACTTTCCACCTCTTCCTACGTGCACATGTTATGCCCAGTACCATAGGGACTGGTTTCCTTTACACCATTTCCACAGGGCTCCTCAATCCTTCCCCTGTGAGCCGTCTGTCCCTGCAGACCCCCAGAGGCCTTGCTGCTGTCCCCAGAAGTCCCTGTTGCTTATTGATAGCTGGTGATAACTTACTGATAACTGCTTGTGGCTGTGGTAGCCCCAACTCTACTGGATTTATGGGGGTGAGCTCTCACCTGCGTTTCAGGATGGGCATGGGATGGTTTAGAGCAGGGATGAGTGGTGCATCCTTGGGGTGGAACTGGGAAAGGTGACAGCCAGGTTGTGTCTGCAGCATCCTGGGGCTGCCTGTCAGTGCTGCCCTCCCTGTGCTGAGCCCTTCTCACCAGCCTCCCCCTGATGCTGCACAGGAGCGTCTGGAGATGAATAAATTATGTGTGTGGGGAGCAAATGCAAAACAAATTGCACATGCACAGGAGATCAGGCGTCTCCCCTGTCTCTTTGTCTCTACATCCCTTTCCTTTCCAACTCTTGCTCTTCTAATGGGTTTCTCCATGCCACATGTACTGCATTTCAAGCCCAGTAATGCTGCAAGAGCTTCCCATTTCCTGGTACCAAGATGTAATGTCTGTCTCAAACCCATCTTAGACTAACCCCAGACCTTATTTTCTCAATCCATTCTGACTTGCCTTTTCTCTTCCCTCCTTGTTTTACCTTCATAATCATCCCTGGAGAACGTTTTGGGGTCTCAACACTCATACCCAACCTGGCTGCATAGGGGTGTAAAGGGTGTTTTGAGGGGGGGGGGGGGGGGAATGGACCTCCTCCCTACCTCCCCTCAGTGGAAGGGTTGATGTTGGAGGCATTACTCCATGCTCCACGCCACGCAGTGAGTCAAACTCTGCTAAGTAACTAAATAAAGATGTAATTTTAATGATGATTAAATTGAAGCAGCTCATTAATTTCATGTGAGAGGTGGGGAAGTACACGGCAGCTCTTTCCCTAAATTCATTGTTTGTCTGGCCACGAGACGTCCCCTCTCAACGTCTGGTTGAGTCTAATTTAAGTATGTAAATTTAATGGTTCAGTAAGTAAAATTGCCTTTATTGTTTGGAATGGTTTGCACAGTAATTTACGAGCTAGCAAGGCTCATTTGATAGGAGGATATGATGGAGTAGGTGACTACAGTGAAGGACATGTTTATCTTGAGGATACAGGGGAAGAACGCAGAGATGTAGCATCTGTAATCAGGGACCTTGGGATAATGGCACTGCTGGGAGACTCTGGGATGAGCTGGTCTTTGGGACAAAGGAGCCCTGAGAGCTCAGTCATTGAGCACACCAAGGGATGGCATGGGACAATATCCCTCATCTTATGTAGCTGCTGTTGCTGGAGCTCACACCAGGAGTGAGAGGTGCCAGTGTACTGGGGAAGCCACTCTGTGCAGGAGCAGTGTCACCCTGATGCTCCAGGGAGAGATTTTTATCATGAAAATGGGGACTGGGGACCTTGCAGGCAACAGGGAGGGCAAGGAAATGTTTTTGGCTTTGTTCAAGTCTATTTTTACCCCATGATGCTCCATAGGAAGCTTTTTGCTGAGATGCTTGGTGGGCTTGGGCAGCCCTATTAGGAAACAAGAGGGTCACTCTGCATTTGGGGATGGTTTTCCCCAGCAGCATGAGGAACTCGGGTCTCACCTGAGCTTGGCTCTGTGATGAAGCCAGGCAGAGATGTGGGTGGTCCTGGTGACCTCTCTCAACCATCTTGCCACTGCTGTGCATCGCTGTCCCTCTTCAAGGCTCCTTCATGCTGTAACCAGCTTGTCATTATAGCATTTCATATTTAAAACAGCTTGTGCTGAGGAGCTTGAAGTGCTTTTCAACTTTAATTAAGCCTCACTTGTGTTCTGGGAAGCAGTTATCACTCTTACCTCGTAGGCTGGTACAGGTCTCAGGGCTCTGCCCAGGGCCACCCAGCTGGGCGGCAGTGGGCTTGGGGGGAGATCCCGGACACCCAGCCCTCCTGACAGCATCCTGAAGCAGCTGTTGGAACAGACAAGGTAGCAGACTCTGGTTTCCTTGACTGTCGTGGTGGCTTCCAGAAGAGGCATGTTGCAGCCATAGAAAAATAAAAAGAAAATGGCAATGTTTCAACAAGGGAACGTGGAGAATCCAGGTGAGGGTTACTGAAAGCAAGTGGAGAGTCTGGCACCTGGGGAGGGACAACCACATGGATCAGCACAGGCTGGGGGTGAGCAGCTGGAGAGGAGCTCTGTGGAGAAGGACCTGGGGGTGCTGGTGGGTGACAGGGTGGCCATGAGCCAGCAGTGTGCCCTGGGGGCTGAGAGAGACAGTGGGATCCTGGGGGCATCAGGAGGAGTGTGGGCAGCAGGTCACAGGAGGGGATCCTCCCCCTCTGCTCTGCCCTGCTCAGGCCTCACCTGGAGTGTTGTGTCCAGTGCTGGGCTCCCTGGGATCAAACAGACAGGGATCTCCTGGAGAGAGTCCAGAGGAGGCTGAGGAGATGCTGAAGGGCCTGGAGCATCTCCCCTGTGAGGAAAGGCTGAGAGAGCTGGGACTGTTCAGCCTTGAGGGTCTTCTCCCTCTGAAGTCAGCCACTGCTTTGCTCTCAGAGACTTTAAAAACCAAATTTTGGTAGTTGGTGCTTCCCTTTCTCCTTCACTTAATGACCATAGAGTAGAATCAGAGAACCACAGAGTCTTTAAGGTTGTTATGACCTCTAAGCTCATCAGGTCCAACCATCTGTCCAACACCACCATACCAACTAAACCAGGCCCTGGGATGCCAGGTCTGTGTGGTTTTTGAACACCTCCAGGGATGGTGACCCTGCTGAAAGCCCTGCTGCCAGTTTGAGCTGTGCTGCTGAAATGAGGATCAGGATAAACCACAGGACTTGTTGTTTGTTGTAGTTTGCCCTCAGCTCCTGAGCTGCCAGCCTGAGAAGACTCACACCTGGGCTTTCCATGGCAGTTTTCTTTGCAGTTGCTTTTTGAGGGCTTGGCAGACCCCAGCAGGGAGAGGCTGCTTTATGCTCTGCCTGTCTGTGCCTTATGGGAAAGGGCTTTGGATGCTGGGAGAATACAGGGGGAAAAGGCAGGACTGGTGTGGGGAAAGTAACGTGTGTGCTAAGGGGAGCTAGGGACAGAAATGAGCATAAAACCCAGCCGAGTTTATCCTCAATTGACTGAAAAACTGTTCCTGCAGTAAGTGCTGAGTGAAGAGACACCATGTGCCCTGCTGACTGGGGCCAGCACTGAGCCAACACAGTGTGGCCACCAGCACCTACTGCTGCAGCATCCCTGGGGTGGTGGAGGGACTGATGCTGCTGCATACAGGGGATGGTTGGACTAGAAGGTCTTGGAGATCTTTCCCAACCTTACCAATTCTGTGATTCTGCTCGGATGGGGCTTTATTTTTGCATCAGCATTGTGTTTCTGCTCCCAGCAGGGCTCCCCACAGGGCAGATTTGCAGCCCTTTGTCTCCAGCACTGGCTGTGGTGATGGGCAGCTGCCTGTCCCTCTGCCCCCAAGCCCCCCAAGCACAGGCAGCGGCTGCTCCCTGAGCAGGCTGCTCAGAAGGATGAAGGAAAACGTGCAGACACCAAGGATGGCATACAGAGCCACCACCGAGGGCCTTGAGACCAGCTAGACTATATTCATAGAATCATAGACTGGTCTGGGTTGGAAGGGACCCCAAGGATCACAGAGCTCCAACCCCCTGCCACAGGCAGGGACACCAACCTCAGGCCTGGAGCTACACAAGGTTGCCCAGGGCCCCATCCAACCTGGCCTGGAACACCCCCAGGGACGGGGCACCCACCCCCTCTCTGGGCAGCCCGTTCCAGCCCCTCACCACTCTCTCTGCACAGAACTTCCCCCTAATATCTCCTCTCACCCTTCCCTCCTCCAGCTTCACTCCATCCCCCTTGTCCCAACCCAGCTCATCACCTCTAATCCTAAAACCTTCATGTGAGGGCACTGACCTTTTCAAGTCTGGGAGAGATTGCTCCAATGAGGATGACAACCCAAGAGGAAGGGAAAAAAATAATCCAGGGGAAGAGGAAACTTGGTGTGCCAGGGAAATAATACCTTGTGTCTGTGTGAAGGGTTTTGCTCTGCCTTCACTTGCATAATTTATCCATTTAGAGATTAGTAAAATGGTATGGTCTGCAAGGAGAGGCAAATTGGTGCATTACAAAGCCTTACAAAAGATCTGTCCCAACTCTGATAGGAGAAAGAATGAACTGCCACCCCAGGACAAAGCAGTTAAGTGCTAAAAAAAAATGATAATGTCAGTTTGGGCTTTGCCTAAAATTTATATTTTACAGAATGAAATGATGGGGGAGGGAGGGAGGGGGTTCTGCTGAAGTCTTGAGATGGTGGTAAACACTTCCAGGTTCTTTAAATTCATGGGAAGGGGGAGTTCTAGGTGTAGCAGGGGGTCGATCTTTTGTGGAGGAGGTTATTGCAGTGTTGGGGTGCTGATGGCTGGTACTTTGGATGGTTTTGCCAGAGAAGATCTAAACATTTAATGCTGGAAAACAGATACTGCAAAGCAACAACAAATTATCTGCCTGAGTTGCCCTGCTTTTTCCCAGGCAAAACACAAATAAAGCAAGTTCATAAATGATAATGAACTGAAATGTTGATAATTGAAGATCTGAGTCACGTGAGCAGGGAAACTTTTGTACTAATTACCCAAGTTTCAAGCTTGCAGCAGCTCTTTCAGGAGCAGAGCAGCTTCAGCTATTGGAATCGTTTCTTGCTCCTGCAAACATCCATGGCAATAAATTCATTTTTCTTCAGTGCTTTTCAGCTCTTTTCCATAGCCCTGGGATGTGACTGTCTTTATATTAATAGGAACTGCTGCCTGACAACCATTAAATGTGCATTTAAGCCTTTTGCATACCCTGAACATGCTATAGCTGTTCCATGTCATGACTGCTGACGAGCGGGGTCAGGCCCTTTCCTCAGTAGATATTGCTGAGCCTATTAGGCTCTAACGGGGTTAGAACAATTGATATTTACAGCCCTGCCGTGGCCAGCCTGATTCCTGCAGCCAGCACGAGGGCTGGCAGCACACGGGGTCCCATCTCGGGCTGAGGAAGGTGTTTATCTCTGCTCCTGAAGGGAGGTGAAATTAGGGGGGAGAAGGTTGCTGTCTGCATGGGATGAGCGTTGCTGCTTTAAGGTTTATTGACAGCACACACGTTTTAGACAAAGCCTGTTGGAAATGCTGTTGTGGGGAGCTGAGTGTGTGGTTTTTCAGGCTGGAGGAGCAGGGCTCTGCTCCCTTGGGATGCAAGTAGACCCTTTGCTCTGCTCTGGTCCCACCCGACATGCACAGTGATTGGTACCTACTTGTGCATCATGCCCTGGGATCAGGGGGGATGCTGCTGGGGAAAGGCACAGCTGGGATCACTGCTTGCTGAACACAACCCCTGCTCTGCCCAATGTGTGATGCTAACAGCCAGGGAGCTTTCAATGCTGAAAGCTTTTGGGTGAGGTGCAGGAATCCCCAGGAATGGTGCCATTACAGACTGGCTAAAGCCAGAGGTCTGGAGTTGTGGTGCTGTGCTGCTGATGCCATGCAGGTGACTCCTCAGGGTTTCCCAGAAGCTGGAGCGCTCTCCCATCCTGGTGCTGTGGTGAAAGCTTGGTGATGCAGTTGGGAAGGCAGTGAGTTGGAAGTCTATTCCTTCAATTCATGGTTTGTGTGGTGTTTCTTCCCTTGGTTTCAGGCAGAAGTGGAAACCAGAGTGGAGCCTGACCTGGTTACATAAGACAAAATGTAAAAATAACCCACGAGCGTGAGAAGGGAAAAGCTCAGGAGAAGTGGGCAACCCCAACAGCTCCTGGAGCTGCCCTGGCTCCAGCAAAGATCCTCCTGCTCCTTGGCTGAGACACTCTTATGGGGTGATTATTTCAGCCCAATTAAACACTGGGGAGGCGCAGGAAACAGAAGGGAACAGAGCAAATAGAGGTGAAAGAGCCTTACCTTGGAAATGATCTTCTGCTCTAAAATGGTTTTGGGCCCAGAAGACAAGATGGGAGAAGGGAGATGATAGACTTTGCTTGGAGCTGGGGTGTTAAGGGGACAAGAGGGACAACTCTACGGAACAGGGTCCAGCCAGGTTTTTGGGTGCTGGTGTCAGGATGAGACTCACAGGGTGCTGGCTCAGGCCACTTCTGGTCCGTGCGTGGAAACAACTTAGAGGAAAGGGTGAGGAAAATGAGGCAGGGACCAAGATTCACCTTCCTGTGATGGATGTCAGAGGGCTTTGCAGAGACAAGCAAGTTGCTGTGTGATCAAGGGAGAGCTCGTGAAGGGAGCAGGTGAGCAAGGTGAGGCGTTTGTGTGCTTGGGAAGGCGAAAGCAGAGCTCCTGAGCCCCAGGCTTCCTGATCCATGCAGCTAAACAACAGGAAAACGATAGAAAAAAAACCCAAATAGAATTCCTTCTTTCAGCTAACAGGCAGGTGACCACTTTCCCAAGGTAGTTGTTCTCCTCTTTATTCCACTCGCTTTAGCATTCACGGTGTGCAAGCAGCCGGCTGGCTCCCTCCCGGCAGGATATAAATGTCAGTCAAGACAGGGAAAGTCCGATTCCCCCATGTCACAGTGTGACAAGGAGGCCTGGATGGTGGTTAAGTGAAGAGAGTAAAGGCTGATTTAGCACTCTCCATGTTAAAAAGGCTTTGAGCGGGCAAGTAGGTGTCAGCACAAGGTGACTGCACAACAACCCCGGGTGTCCTTAGGGTGCACTTGCTGCTACAGCGAGAGCAGTTTGTGTGCAAATCGCCTGCTGGAAGTGCCAGCCATCCCACCAAGGGGCTGGTGCTGCTGCTGCTTTTTCATTTTTTCTCTCTTATTTTTAAAAACAGATGTGTTTTGGAGTTGTGGGCAAGGTGGAGATGGGAAGTCCTGTTAGGAAATATTACCCGAACCGTGCAAGCAGCTGCCCGAGGCAGATGGATGCAAAGTGGCCTGTGGCCCAGATGCTGATGGTGATGCTTCGGGGATGGGGCTGGGCTGGATTTGTGCCACCCCGGGGATTCCTGCAGAGGGGAGTCCCAGTTTCAGCCTCACCCTCTCCCCATTGCCATTTCGGCTGGTGGTGCAGCACCATGCCACATCCCCATGCCCGGTGCCATCTGAAGCCCCAGTAGCTAGGTGGGTGCGCAGCCCTGGGCACCCACAGCCCACTTACAGCCCCTTCCCCACCCAGGGCATCCAGACCTGTCAGTGCTGCCTGCCCAGAGCTGCCGGCACCGCCTGCTTTTGTCTTGCTGGCAGCGCAGGGCTGACTTGCTTTGATTAATATTAACACTTCTCCTTCGGCATCGATCCGCCCCACGTCCACCAAGGGGGTGAGGATCAATAGGCAAAACGCGGGCACAGCTCGCCAGCCACCTTTTATTTATTCCTCTCTCTTATTTATTTATTGCTTAATCTGATTTATATTTTTCCAGCTGCTTTCATCTACCGCAGGGCAGTCTGGTCTGCCTTGGGGAGGTGGGGGGGGGGAGAGGAAAGTGGGGGGGGGGGGCTCAGTCAGTTGGTTGGCCATGAAGATGGGCTCTGTCTGGCAAAATTGCTCACGAACCAGCGCGATCCTCCATCCGACAGTCCTCATCTGCCTCTGAACATTGTCATCCTGATGCTGTTTGCTGGGATGGCGCTGCTGGGCATCCCTCCCCCCCCCCCCCCCCGCACCCCTTACCACCACCCTGCCTGCCATTGCGCAGCCCTCCGCCGTGGTGCTCCCCCCATGCCGCACGCCTCCTCTGCTCGCAGCATCTCTCCCCTCCGCATCCGCTGTAATTGACATTTTCCATCTGACAGGTTCTGTTTTCCCTTCCCGCAGTTGCTAAGGAAACCAGAGAGAGAGAGAGAGAGGGAGAGGGCCTGGGAGCCATTAGCTGCCGTCATCGCCTGCCCGTCCGCAGAAATGTCACTTCTGCTAACGAACACTGGAGGGGAGAGGAGGGGGGGGGAGAAGTTAAAACCCAAACAAAACGCAGCGCCAAGCTACCATTCTGTTAAAGAAAGGGGACGAGGTAATGGCCCCCCCATCTCGCCTCCCTGTGCAAAGGTGGGGCATCCCCCATGCCAATGTGGTGGCATGGGCTCAGCATCCTTTGCCTGGTTGGCCACCAAACACACTGGGGGGCAAGGGTTGTCCCGGACAGACACTAGTGTCCCTGTGCTGTCCCCAGCCTGAGAAGTGCCCAGGGGAGTTTCACAGAATCACAGAATCTTAGGGGTTGGAAGGGACCTCAAGAGATCGTCAGGTCCAACCCCCCATTTCTACCCCCTCCCCAGATGATGAAGCCTCAGCTGCTCCCCTGCAGCGCACAACCCCCTTGGTGCAGAGCTGCAGGTACACAAACAGCCCCCCCCCCCCAGGCTCCTTGGTGCCACAGTGCGATTTCAAACTCCCGCAGCACTTTGGTGTTTAAAAGCAGGCAGTTCTCCCTCTCCTCTGCCTGCTGCGATGATGGGAAGGCAGGCTGCACAGCTCTCACAACTCCCTGTTGAATCAAGCTTGCAACAAGCAAACAGGGGCTGACCCAAACCGCTGCGGCTCTGCGCCATCCCATCACAGGCTGCTGGGTGTGTGGAAGCTCAGGCTTTGCTGTTATCTTCATAAACCCCTGTGGCGTTCCCTCTGTTTCTGTCAGGGAACTTGTATTCCCCATCAGGGCTTCTTCATTCCCCTCTTATTTAAAGAAATGGCAAGGTTCTGATAGTGGAAAAGGGGATACCACGCGATCCAGTGGCTCACTGGAAGTGCCACACACAGTCTGTGGTGGGACTGGGGAGAAAGCCAACGTTTCCTGTATCTCATTCCCCACACTACCATGTTTCTTTGCTCCTATTTGCCCACTCAAGGCCCTTTTTAACATGGAGAGTGCTAAATCAGCCTTTACTCTCTTCACTTCACCACCATCCAGGCCTCCTTGTCACACTGTGACATGGGGGATTTGGACCCAGATACCAATCCCAGGCTCCTCAGTGACACTTCCAGCTCCATCCACACCCCAGGTTGTCCCCTCCAACCTGCTCCAGATGAAGATAGACATCCACCTCTGCTCTGTCAAGTCTGCATGAGCGATATGATTCCTGTAGATTCAAGGAAAATGTATTTCTTTTGCTCTTTGAAGTGCTCACATGCTGCCAAACCTTCAGGGACTTTGGCTTTATTGTTTGAAATAACTCAGGGCACTCCCAAAGAATAAGTTCTCAAATACTTGTTGTGATGGGGTCTGGTTTTGGTGAGGTTGGGCTGTGCTACATCAGGGCCCACAGACTGTGTCTTTGCCACATCTCCAGGATTTAAAAAAATATATTGAACTACTTGGAGGTTCAGATGACCTCTGAGAAGTTTGAATTTGTGGTCTCTGGTGAGGTTTGGGGTTGGTTTTTTTGTGCTGGGTTTTGTCCTTTCCTGCTTTGTGGTCCTTTATCAGTGGTGGGCAGGGAGATGCAACCTCAGAGAGAGGAAGGCACCAGACCCATCCTTCCCTTCCAAAGTTGTGGGGGCAATGCCAAGGAAAGGGCTGAAACCCTTTCCTTTCAGCCCTGAGTTTCCCTTCACACATCCTATGAGCCAGAGCTCGTCACAGGGTTTCTTGTGCAGTAGCTTTGCCTGCTTCTGGCAGCCAGCTGAGGGTTAATTGGGCAGGCTGCTGGCTGAAGGCAGGGGGTGATTCTGCATGGTGCTGAGGGCTGTACCCTCAGGATCCCACAAGCATCCGTGCCATTTCTCCTCTCCCTTACCTAAACCCCATCTCCAGCCTCTCCCACGTTTGGGTGCTACTTGTTGCAGATGCACGAGAAGCAAGAGAGTCACTCAGTGCCTTTAGGATGGGGTGGGAGGGGATGGCAAGGGGTGTGGTGGGGTTTTCTCTCTGTTTTCCCACCTCCTTCCCCCAGGCACCTGCAGTGTTAGCAGAGGTGATGCACCCTCTCATCCAGCCCGGGCTGATCTTGGGACTGTGGAGCCCCCATCACTACCAGTAAAGCATCACTGCCTTGCCAGCACTTACCTCTGTGGAGTATTTCCCTACTTTTGGAGCAAGGAAAGGCTTCCTAAAAGGAAATAAAACACTTCCCTGGGCGGGTGAGGCGGGTCTGAGGCGGCTGCAGGGCTGGTGGAGTGATGCACGGGGAGGAAGAGGAGGGATGGAGCATGTCAAGCTCCATCTACCTGGCTGGTGAAAGGGGAGGGGGACCCTGGAGACTCGTTGACCAGTGTTTTGGCTGTTTGGTCTTCTGATTTTATTTGTCTTTTTCGTTGCGGAGAGCAAGCAAGCCCCAAGGAGACACCTGATGTATCGAGCTTTATTTCCATCTCCCGCCTGCTTTATGGTATTCTTCCTTACCTCTGTGGGTAAATGTTGGCTCTTTAGTGGCAATGACTGCATCTATTATGCAAGGCTGAGGAAGTGGTGAAATAACAGCATGAGAAATGTCCTGGAATGAGTATTCAAATGTGAACATAACGAGTGCAGTCGGTGTAGCACGGAGTCCTGGGGGACGTGGGAGCTTTGGTTCGACTTTTATTTCTTTAAAAAGAAAGCCTTAACCCTCCCACCCCCTGGGTATTATTTTCAAATTAATTACTCTCATTACATTAATTGTGTGAGTGCCTGTTCCATTTCCCCCCCACACACACCTCCCCCTTCTCCTTTCAGTGGGTTAGGCTAGAACAGGGCTGCTACAAATATAAAACCTAGGAACCACGCAGCAACAATTAATCCAGGAAAAGGAATGCTCTTGCTTCACACACTGTCCTTGTTTAACAGATAATAAATAACAATTAATAAATGATCCTGCGTTGAAGCCCTCCCTTCCCCCCAGATGTAATGCTGATAAATTTCTCCCTGGCTTGGGGGTTAGGGAATGCTGGCTGTTTAAAGGCAAACTACAAATCTCAAATGAAAATTGAGTCCTGCCTTGTCATATGGCTGAAATGCCCTCCCATCTAGGCTGGGGTGGGCATTCATCGCAGCCGTGATGTATGTTTTAATTTACCTAGTATATGTTATTAGATTATAAGCCCCTTAGGGCAGGGATCTCATGTTTTATACCTCTAAAGCACTGCACACACCTATTGAACTATATAAATACCTTTTACAAAATGAATTTGTCCCCCTGCTGTGAAATCCTGCCATGCCTCCTGGTTTGCATAAATATCCCAAGGGATGGATCAGTCTGGGGTGAGTTTTGACATGGGGGCTCCCCTGGAAATTCTGGTGGTGCCCATGTCCCAAACACTGTGACAAATCTGGGCCAGGGAGGGGAGAAAGGTCCAATAGATTTGAAATTGGTTTGGGGTTTGGTTGGGGTTTTTTTTCCCCCCCCAGAAGCTGCAGTCTTTTCTAGCGTGCAGATGGGGAGATGCTGGAAGCCTGGTAAACTGGGACATTCAGAGAGTGTTTCATGTCTCAGCTCCATTTCCACTTTACTGCTGTTTGCCAGGGCTGCCTGGGGCAGGTTGTGTTCTGCTCCCACCAGGGCTGTCTCCTGGTTTTCCTCTTGCTCTGTGATGTGCCCAGCAATCCCTAACCCACCAGATTTTCACTTCTCTTGGGTTTTCTCCTTTTTAAATCTCATCCTGATAAATAGCTGGTTTAATAACAACACAACCCACTCCCCAAAGTTCGGTGCTGCAGTGCAGCATCTTTTCATTGAGGATCAGTACCAGAGGGAGTGATGTGCCAAGGGCTCTTTACTGCTCTGGGAGCAATAAAGGAGTGTGCAGGCTTCTGGGCTGTTGTGTGTAGACTTGCCTACCCCGATTCAATCCTTAGCCCCCAAGTACTCTGTCAATAAACTCCTCTGCCAAACTCAGGCTGTGAATGACCTGGGGCTGTTCAGCCTTGAGAAAAGAGACTGAGAGGGGATCTGATCAATGGTTATCGATATCTGAAGGGTGGGACACAGGGGGACATGGCCAGCCTCTTCTCAGTGTCTGTGGGGACAGGACAAAGGGTGATGGCCTCAAGTTGGAGCACAGGAAGTTCCACACCAACATGGGGAAGAACTTTTCCCCAGTGAGGGTGAGGGAGCCCTGGGACAGGCTGCCCAGGGGGTGTGGAGTCTCCTTCTCTGGAGAGATTCCAGCCCCATCTGGACACCAACCTGTGTGCCCTGTCCTAGGGACCCTGCTTTGGCAGGGGGTTGGACAGATGACCTCTGGAGGTCCCTTCCCACCCCTGTGAATCTGCTCCCCCCTCCCTGGGCTTTGTGCAGCTTTATACAGCTGACCCTTGGTACTGGTGCACGTGCTAATCAGCTGGTGTGAGCTCAGCATCCCTATTGCTAATAGCAAAGAAAAAGCCATGGGATGTCACTGGAGCTGTCTCACCAAGGGCAGGCTCCTGGTGGGGATGCTGGGGGAGGGGTGGGGGGAGACAGGGGTGGCCCAGCCACGTCACACTTTGGCTGTCCACGTTGCCTGGACTGGGTGGAAAACGATTAATTAGTTTTCACTTGGCTCAATCTGTGTGTGCCTTGGAAAGCTGTGGACAGATCTGGCTTGAGACCAGGGAGCCTGGAGAGGAACTGGGAAGATGGAGAAACACAAAACAAAACTCCAGCTAGTAAAACAAAGGGAAAACATTTTCCAAGTTCAGATCATTAGAAAGGTTCATTTGGGATTTGGTTTGGCTGGGAGTGATGGAGAAACAAGTTCCTCTCCAGCTTCAGGCTATGGGCAGGTGTCTTCTCCTGCGTTCAGCTGTTCCTGCTGTGGTTGTAGCACTGCAGGTGTTGTGGGTTCCCATGAATATGGCTCTGATGGTGGAAAAGGTCTCTGGAGGGTATGTTTCTGGCCTGACAATTCCCCAAAAGACACCTGCAGTGATGCCACCCCCTCACCCCAGCTCACCCTTGTCTCAGCACAGTGTGGCAGGGCCAGAATCCTGCCATGTGTGTCACCATTTCAAAGTGACTTGCCTGTGCTGCCTGGAGAGTCCTCCTGTTCCCATGCTCATGATTTGCTTCATTCCCCTGTGTCTTGGCTGCTTCCCCCAGGAAGGAAACATCAGGTGGGCTTTACACCTCCAGTGAGATGGAGCAGGAGCCAGGGCTGGGGCAGGGACCCCTTCGGCACTGGGGTGGTCCCCTAGTCATTGACCACCATGGGGGGCAGATGCTTTGCACAGCATCAGGGCTTCACCAAGGGTCTGCTGAGAGCTCCACTGTGTCCAAGGTGAGGAAGGTGCAAGTCCCTGTGTCACAGGGCTGTAGCCAGAGGCAGCTGCAGCTGATGGTCACCCCGAATTGTTGTGCATTCCCCTGGCTGCTTCCAAGCCCCTGCTCACTGTCCAGGTCCCTGCGGTCCTCCCTGGTCCTCTCCAGTGCCACATCATCTCCTGGGGCGGTCTGGGCTTTGCTCTGGCAGAAGGGGACATGTTCACCCAGATTCTCACATGAGAGCAGTCTCCCATCAGTAGGTTGACCCTTTTGCTGTCTTTTGAGGGCCGTGCTTGGAGCTGGTCACATCTGACCTCTCTCCTGGCACGCACGTGTGCTGGCCAGCCATTCAGCTGGCCACCAGCTTGGCTGCAGGTGTCCCACAAAGGAGATCCCATTGAGCTCTCCTCTGGAAGCAGCATCTACATGGTAGCCATTGCTTCATCTAGGCTATATCTAAGCTGCTTCCTGCCTGCAAAGCAGGGTGCAGTGCTGCAGGGATGGCAATGTATTCCCAAGCTCCTTGAGCTGCCTTTGCGCCCCGTGGACTGGACATGTGACTATGGCTTTGCTCTTCCCTGCCCCCTGGGTGGCTTCTCTAGCTGCCTCCCACCTCCTCTGCAGACACCTTGGAGGTCAGACCTTCATTTTATGGAGCAGGAGAGCGCTGAAGTTCAGCTATTTCACGCAGTGAGGGAGTCAGGGAGAGGGAAGGTCACGTTCCTGTTCTCCACGGGTCCTCCTCTGGGTGTGCAGAGAGGCAGCACGCAGGAAAGGGTCCCAGCAGGGCTGGCACATGGGCAACCGGACCCACCACTGTCCCTACACAGCACGATTTGGGGTCAGGCTGGTGTCAGGGGTCTGTAGGGACTGTACCCATGCTGGGTTCCTGCCTGCAGGGACAGGCGCAGCAGCAGCTGTTCCAGGGATGCTGAGCTGGCTGTGGTGCACCGGTGTGCTGTGACCCCTCATCCTGGGGAGGGACACACACCGGCTGGGTGTTGACAGGCCCCAGTGATGCCTCTCTGACTGGCTCTCTATTCCCTGCACCACTTTGATGCTGTGCTGAGGCTGGTCTTAAGGGAGATGCCAGTTAGCTGGCAGGGCAAGCTGGGACAAGGGCTGCAGGATTTGTGCACTGCTTCCCAGCATTGCAAGAGGAGAAGCTGGGCATGGGCAGGCACCTGAGCTGTGTGCAGCCCTCACTCCCTTTCTACTTGCCCAGGAAGATTTGGGGTCGATCCCCAAAGGCAAGAAGGTCTTTTTTTCTTTTTTCCCCTATTTAAATTGCTATTTAATTTGGTGCTGGGTGTGGGGTTTAAGGTCCCTGAGCAGGAGCGTCCAGCGTGGCATTGTTCCCGCAGCCCTGGCTGTGTGCTCACAAGCCTGCTGCAGGCTGTACTAAAAATAGGATGCAAACATCATTCCTCTGCCACCATCCAATCAGTGGCACGGCGCAGGGACGCGCAGCCCGCTCGCTCCCCCTCAGCTGCCTCTTCCCTCCAGCTCCCAGGCTGTTGACAACTTCAGACAGGCTGGAGAGAGGGGGATGGTTTTTCCTTCCAGGAGAAAGCAAGAGCATCTTGTCTCATCAGGAGCCAGAGGAGAGCTGGGTGCTGGAGCACAGAGGGCAGCGCCAAGCCCTCGTGCCCTTTGCTGCCCCTAAACTCCTGCCCTGGCTGCTTGTGTTGGAGAAGAAATAGGGAAAGGCTGCAGGTGAAGGGTGAGATAGTGTCCAGTGGGGTAGGCAGGGGTCTTGTCTGTGGTGTCTGCATGGAGGTTTAGTTATGAACAAGTAGGGTGAGGTTTGCCGCTGTCATCTGCAGGACAGACAGCTTTTCCACTGTGACCTGGAGTCTCTGAGACCCAGACCCCTTTCCCAGGAGGGAAAAGGAAGGCAAGGTCTGGGGGAAAACTAGCCAGAGGGGGTTCATTTGACAGTGTTCTTCTAACATGTGCTGCTAAGCATCAGTGAGTGGCAGATCATTCACAGCAGCAAGAGGCAGAACCCCTCTTTTCTTCCAAGCAGAGCTGATTCAAAACTGTTATTCCTTTTTCTCTGCCATAATTGTTCTGTCGATAGTGCTTTACAGAATATTTACAAGGTACAGAAAATGCCATAAAGTACCTATAATCTTAGACAAATACAATATACAAGCCATTGCTTCAGATGCAAGAACCTTTGCTGGAAATGTAAATCAAACCTTTGCAGAGCTTCAGAACCTGGGAGATAATATTTAGGGGTTTATTAGGTTTCATTTCTATACCTTCTGTGCTTTGCAAGCTTGGGTTAGTCCTGCCAAAATCCTAAGGGGGAATCTGCAATTACAAGATCCACAGCCTGTTTATAGAGGCTGATGAAACCTGAATCGGTCTGACAGCCACTGCCTTCACCTCCAAACCTGTGACTGCACCTCCCATCCTGGGAGCACAGGAACCTTTATCTGCTGTTTGTAACAGGATGATGCTGTTATGAACATTTTGCTACCCAGGAAAGTGTCTTTCCATGGGCCCCCTTGGTTTTCTAAGCCTTAAATCGATGCTAAGGTTTCTCAGGGAGCAAAGGGGGAAGGACAGGTCCCTGGGAACCCTCCCTGCCCCCCTCCAGGCAGGAATTATAGTATGTCCTAAAAGCAACTAAAAGCAAAGCTGCTCATTTCAGCTGACCCTATCCTCTGTGGTCCATACCACGCTGCAGCTGCAAGGGCTCTCTGCCTAGATCTGACTCGATTTTGTATTTGAAATCTTCCAGATGTCAGGACACAGCTGAGAGCTGTAGCTGTAGCCCTGCAGCCCCCAGCACAAGGACCGTGCTCCTGGCCCAGCTGTGAAATGATCCCAGTATCCCAACTTGGACAGGTCTGTTTGGGGATGAATGGACAGAATAACTCAGGAAAAGCTCCTGGGCTGTCACTGCCGAATTTGGATGTTTTGCATCTCCCCTGAGGAGCAGAGCAATTTAGGTTGATGGTTAGTGCCTTGAGCGGTGATGCAGCTCCTCCACCCTTCTTCACAGGTTCCTGCAAAGCCACATCCTCATTCAGCTGGGCCAGGACCCATCCTGGTGCCCCCTTGCTGGCTTTCCCAGTTTTTCCTAGAGCAAGGAGGACCCTGTGCAACTCCACATTGAGCTCTTCTAAAAATCCAGCACAGGAAACCCAGTCACCACCCCAGTCCCACCCCAAACCCTATTCACCCACAAATTCCTCTCACTAAACCTCAGTCAGCATGAGGAGCCCCTATTCTTTCAAATGCAAGGAAGGAATCTTTTTTCCCCCAATCCTAGGAATTTTTCCTGCCATGCTCCAACCTCTCCCTGGGGGACCTTCCTGCCAGCAGCCTGCATTGCCACCATCAGTGCTCTCCCACCCACAGCCAGCAAACCCAGCTCCATCTCATAGAATCCCAGCCTGGTCTGGGTTGGAAGGGACCCCAAGGGTCACAGAGCTCCAACCCCCTGCCACAGGCAGGGACACCAACCTCAGGCCTGGAGCTACACAAGGTTGCCCAGGGCCCCATCCAACCTGGCCTTGAACACCCCCAGACACGGGGCACCCACCCCCTCTCTGGGCAGCCTGTTCCAGCCCCTCACCACTCTCTCTGCACAGAACTTCCCCCCAATCTCTCCTCTCACCCTTCCCTCCTCCAGCTTCACTCCATCCCCCTTGTCCTGCCAGTCTCTGCCCTTTTAACAAGTTGATCTCCTCCTCCTCACCCAGCTGCAGCATCAGTGTTTGGGGATGGCTCCCTGCAAGCAACAGGCTCTACAAGTCCCAACCACATGTTTTATTTCCCTCCAAGATGTAAGTTATGAGTAAAATAACATTATTAATATGTCTGTCCGTGCCAGGGGCTTTGCAGCTTTTTGTAGTGTCAGAGCAAGGGCTCTGTGCTGAGAGGGGAACAAGAGGTGTTTAAAAAACCCCACCATTCCTTTTGTATTAGCTGCAGAGTTTGGAAAGATCCCTCTTAGCCTTGTAAAACACTTCTCTGAGTTCCTCTCACTGGGCAATTAACATTCCCCAAATGACAGGAGCTGCGAGTTGTATCTGTGGAAATGGATGCTGGTGGGGAGACATATTATACTAAAAGGTTGGTTTGGTGGTTGTTTTTTAAAGGGAGGATGTTTTCTATTAATTATCTTTTATATACTCAAACCCTGTCTCCCATTACTCTTCCAAGTCAGGGACAGTGAGAGATGTGTCAGGGCTGGGGAACAACACACCAGCGGTAAGATTAATTGACACTTAGAAATCAGATTGTGATGAATAGATCTCAGCCTCCCAGGGAGATCCATCTTCTTTAGGGTGCATTTAGGGCTCAGGCTGCCTTTAATATATGCAATGAAGCATCTTTACCTTGCATATGATACTGCTGCTAACCCCATGGCATGACATCCTCTCCACGTATGACTGGCTGGTGATAGGATATTTTACAGTCCACTGGGTAGTGGTTTCTTGCTTTCTTAGGCACTTTAAAAAGTGCCAAGCAACGAATCCAGCAGCCAACAGCCTGAGGGCTCCTGAACCTCCAGAGGGGCCAAAGTTTTTTTCTTTCCCACTCCTCAGCACAGCTACATTTCATTCCGAGTGTAAGAGACATTGTCACCCGCAGGCAAACTGCCCCCTCCCCAAACTGCTTTTGTATCAGGCTGTTTTCTGATGGTCTGCCTCCCAGTTCAGCCGTCAGAGCACCACGGATGCTGCTGCGGGAGGGATTAGGGTTTCATTAGCTGGATGAGCCAGGCAGGAGGAACAGGGATGCAGGAGGGGTCTGATTCAGCTTTGGGAAGAAGCTGAGCAAGGAGAAGGCAGAGGAAGAGTCGCCCTAAAGGTGTAAAGGTTTCAGGGAGTTTGGGTAGTGAAAGAGAGGAGCCTGCAGGAATAAAACCAGCGTGGGAGCTGGGATGCTGGTGTGGTGCAGACCTCAGGGATGTGTCTTGCCTTGCCATGGAGGGGGGTGAGGTGGGTATGTCTTGGGGGTACCCCCTGCTCCCAACGGTGGAGCTGGGGATGTCACGCAGTCTTACCGGTGGCATCTGCCTCTCCCCAGAGGGTCACAGCAGCTTCTCCCACCCTCCACCTGCCTGACTTCAGCTCCACGTGCTGGTTGCCTGTCTTGGCAGTGTACAGTCTGGAAAGCAGCCCTCTGAAAAACAGATAAGTGGTTGAAAACAAAGACGTGTAGCCAGCCCTTTCCATGCACTCAGAGATCATAGCCTGTTCCTTCTTCTCAGCAATGTCCAATGATAGGACAAGGGGCAACAGGGGCAAGCTGAAGCACAGGAGGTTCCATGTGAATGTAAGGAGAAACCTTTTCACTGTGAGGGTGGCAGAGCCCTGGGACAGGCTGCCCAGAGAGTTTGGGGAGTCTCCTTCTCTGGAGACATTCAAACCCCTCCTGGATGCATTCCTGTGTGATTTAGTTGGGGTGATCCTGCTCTGGCAGGGAAGTTGGATTAGATGATCTTTTGAGGTCCCTTCTAACCCCTCACATCCTGTGATTCTGTGATTCCTGCTCCCAAAGACTTTACAGCCTCAGGAATCACAGCTTCACAGAATCCTTTGGGTTGTCCCTTGGGCAGGGAGATGTCTCACTAGACCAGGCAATGCATCAGACAGGTAAAAACCAGCAAGAGCCGAGGCAGCTGTGCTGATGTGCCTGAAGGAAGGAAGGTGGGAAGGGAGAGGAGAGGTTCCTCTGAGCAGCTGGGAAGCACTGGGAGGGAGGACATGTGTGGCTCTGCCAGCCCAGTCTTTGCAGGGAGAACCATCCTGGTCCCCTTGGTACCACCAGCTTACCCAGGCTGTGCAGAGGCAGCATGTGCCTCGACAGCTCTGAAGCTATTTGGGGCAATTTTTAATTGTTTGGATGCTTTCAAGCATGCAAAGATGACTCAGTTCTCCATGGTCCTTGCTGTGGCATCATCCCTGCCCTCTGAGGGTCATGTTCCATCCCTTCCTGCCTTGCAGAGGGGACAAGGGTGGTGGGGACAGCAGAAACCTTGCAGCTTGGAGAGACGGAGGGCAGGAAATGTTGAGGAGTAACCCCAGAGGAGGCTGAAAACAGTAAGCTCATGGCACTTGCTGTGCAAAACCAAAGTCCCCTCCCCATGTGGAGCTGGCTAGAAGGGGACACTGCATTCCCAGCATATATTTTCCTTATTAATAATGCTGTGCTTTAAAATCCAGCGGTGACAAGGAGGGAGGAGAAGAGGATAGAGCATTTCAGCATTAACACTGCTCTTCTGTTCATAATAACATGCTGGTACTTTTAGGAGTATCTTGGAGCTTAAGGGGTGAAAGGTGAAGTTATCTTTCAAGAACAGCACTAACACTACAGAGCTACTTAATGCGAGCAGGGAATAATACGGGGCCACGAATTTAACTGGACAATGTTGTGCTGGGTTGGTTGTTGTACTGGGTTGGTTTCATCCTGTCTGCGCTGGATTGGAGTGTTTTCCTATTGAGTCAGGGGTTTAGTCTTCCTCCCCCCTCTTCCCTTCCTTTCTTCCCTTCTCTCCCTGCCCCCATTTGCTTAGACCCAATTAGCGTGCGGGCTGCTTTGCTGATGCAGCGATGGTTCCTGCTGCTGCCAGGATGAGTGCAGGGCTGCTCCTGCACCAGCAGCCAGCCTCGCAGGGCTTTCACAGAATCACAGGGGTTGGAAGGGAGCTCCAGAGCCATGGGGTCCAACCCCCTGCCAAAGCAGCTCCCCAGCTCATACTGCACAGGTCGGTGTCCAGATGGGGCTGGAATCTCTCCAGAGAAGGAGACTCCACACCCCCTGGGCAGCCTGTCCCAGGGCTCCCTCACCCTCACTGGGGAAAGGTTCTTCACCAGGTTGGTGTGGAACTCCCTGTGCTCCAATTTGCAGCCATTGCCCCTTGTCCTGTCCCCACAGACACTGAAAAGGGGCTGGCCAATTCCCTCTGCACCACATACTTCAGATATTGATAAAAATTGATTAGGTCTCCCCCCAGTCTTCTTCTCTCCAGGCTGAACAGCCCCAGCTCTCTCAGCCTTTCCTCATAGGATAGATGTTCCAGGCCCTTCAGCATCTTTGTAGCCCTCCTCTGGACTCTCTCCAGGAGATCCCTGTCTTTTTTATCCCAGGGAGCCCAGTATGTCCATGAGCACTAGTGTGAATGCACAAGGCATGGTGCCTGTCTGTGCATTCACACATGTGTGCTGTGGCTTTGCCCTGTGCAGAGCAGAGGTGATGGGTTCTTCAAGGGTCTTTGTTCAAGAGGGAAACTTGGAAAACTCAGTATTTATCACTTGCCTCTTGTTTAACATGGCATGATGTGAGGAACCCCTATAGCCTTTCATTCTGTGGGTCTTCTCCCTCTCACCCACCCCCAGGTGAGGGTGGAGGCTGTGAGCAGCCTCCCAAAGGGTGTGGAGCCTTGAAAAGCCAGAATCAAACCTCAATAGCCTTGGTGACTATTGAGCAGGTGTCCTTTATTGCAGCAGGGAGTGCTGCTCTGGGCAGGTTGCTGGGATTTTGCTCTTCTCCCTGTCTCTGGAGGATTCATCATCCACTGCTGCCTTGGTAGACCGAGGCGATGATTTGTAAGCAGCTCCACATTTCTCAGGGCAGAAGTTAAAATCTTGGGAATGTTTTCCTTCTTCCTGCTTAGGATGTGGGAACAAGCAAAGGAGAAGTCAAACAATGCTCCTTACCTCTTGCAGTACTTTCTTCTTATTTTATTTTGGAGCTGGGCAGTGCAGGGCAGGAAGCACCACTCCATAACACAGCCTGGATGGAGTGGATGTTTGTTAAGATGAATGGGGCTTTCCATGAAAAACAAAGGCCCTGCTTTCAAACTCAGGGCTGCATTTAAATCTGCAGGCTCTGGGCAGTGCAAAACAAGCTGCTCCTGGAGCCACAGCTTGCCACAAGCATTGATGTTTCCCTGGTCAGTGCCAGAGCCTGGCAAAGCTGCTGCTCTTGGGGATATCAGCATGTCGTGAGAGCATGAGCAAGGACTCACATCAGACCTTTACACTTGTTCTAACCTAGAGAACACTAAAGATCCTGTTTCTATAGCTTTTTCTGTGTTGTTTTTAGTTTGGCTCCTAAAGAAGGGTGGTTTAGGTGATTGCACTCCTTGTACCTGGCTGAGGCTGCTCGTCCAGCCTAACCTACCAGCCTCTTGGCTCAGTGCTTTGCTTCACCCGTGTGATGGAGGGAGTAAAATCTCAGTGGTTTTAACTACACATTTCCTAAAAGCTGGTTGGCAGGTAAAGGAAAGATACTTAAATAATAAAAGACCCCACTGAGAAGGGCTGCAGCATGGCTTCTGGTGGTGTGAGCCATCAGAGGACCCACCTGGGATCTCAAATGCACCTGAAATATACAGTCACGTTATGAAATATTAGGCACCAGAGAATCTACTCCTGGCTAAGGGCTCTCTAAGTGCTGTGTCAGGTCTGTAACAGGATGATCTCAGAAGCTTTTCTCATGGTCAGGATATTCCCATTTGTCTCCCTTCTGGATTCTTTAGTGTCTTCTGAGGGGTTTGAACCCACAGCTTGCCTCAGATAGAACACCAGAGGATGGATGAGCCACGATGCTGAGGAAATCAGGCTTCGTTAGTCCTGCTGCCAGCAGAATTACTTCTCTGTGCCATGGGATAGTGTGTGTTCAGTAGACAACCCCCACCTTGGTGCACACCTTCTTTGAGTGTAGCCCCTGCCCTATGACCTAGGTACACATGGTGAGATGGTCCTGGGACTTCTGGAGGGGCTGTAAAGGCAACAGTGCTGCGAGCCAAGGAAACTGGCACGACTCTTTGCATCCTGGAGCAGCAAGGAAGGTGTCGACTGATTTACTGCTCAGCAGTTTGGCTTTGTATGCTTTGAAACCACCTCCTTCCCCCTTCTTCTGGTGGTTTCTTCAAAAGAAAACTAGACCAAACACCAAGCTGCCACGATCCCAGAATGTTGGCAGCATGAATGGATTGAGTTTTACTGGAAAGCTGGATTATTTTCTCTTTCTGTTCTAGAAAGCAGGGTAACTAGGCAAATATTTGTTCACTGACTCCCTCCCTCCTCTTTGCTGTGCAGCAGGGATTGAGTGGTTTGAATTTCAGTGTATTTTGGGACCATGCCTTTCCCATTGGCACCCTGCATCAGCATCCTGAAGCTGAGAGGTCATGATCAGCACAGCTGCTCCCTTACACAGAGCTAAATGCAAAGTGGGGGGGGGGGGGGGGGATTGGCTGCCATAGGGTGGAAAGGTCCCTCAGAGCAGCCAGGCTGCAGCAGCAGGATGCTGCTCCCAGGTGGAAGAAGTAAAGAAGGAAAATATCGTGGGGTTTTAATGATTTGAGCTTCCAAATTGCCCACTTGCTGCAAGAGGAGTGTTCCTATTGCTCACTGTGTGGATCAGGTCCTGGGGCACAGGGTAAGTTATAAGTATTGCTGTGATAACCCTTCCTCCTGCACACGTGGCAGGCATGAGGCAGAGCTGCCCATCATCATCATCTCTCACCCAAGTTAAACACGTTCCCTTCCTGCCCAGTGCCAGGAGTGAATTGTCACAGCCATAGCTAAAGGATTGGGTACATGGTGTCTGCTGGGACCTGCTTGGGATGAAACTGCCCTGAAGAGAGCACAGAACCCACCCTGTCAGTGTCCCTCAGGCAAGGATGTCCACCGTGGCCTCCTGCAGCATCAGTGCCTCCCTGCAAGGTCTCCTTGTCCCCAGGGCTCAGCATGGCAACATCATCCCCATTCCTCACCAAATCCCCTCTGCCAGCACCCAGTGATTAGCCAGCAGCTCCCTGTCAGGCTCTGCATTTTTCAAAAGCCCCAGAGCTAACCCTTCCTTTGGGCTGTGGAATCTTCTTGGTGTGATTAATGCCATCAGAAGAGAAAAGCAAGGTGTTTGGAAGGGGCTCTGGCTGCTCCAGCTTTCAAGCCACACTGCAAGCACAGCAGCTGCCTGACATCCTCTCCCTGCTCTGTGGGATGGGTGGTTTTTGCAAGGAGGAGGAAGAGACTGGCTCTTGTGCCTGATGCTGCTGAGAGATAACAGATCTCCTCGGCAGCTGCGGTTTGTATAATCCCTCTGATGCTCCCTCCTACCTGCAGCTTCTTCCCACTGGCTTTTAATGAGCAAGGGCGACAGTAAACTTACATAATGAAGGGCAAAGTCTAATTGAAGCTTGATCTTCACTTTGCAAGGCTCTGTTTTGTGGCTGTGAAGCCCATGCCAGGCTACGCCTCGCTCTGCCTCGTCCTTGCTGATGAGATGCTGCCTCAGGAGGGCCCAGTGCTGAGCAGCTTAAGGCAGATTAGGATCTTAATTCTTCAGAGAATGATCTTCTGATCTCCTTCCCTCCCTGCCAGTCAGCAGCGGTTCCCCAGCCCCTCATCTCAGTTTTCCACCTCTGAGTGGAGATGGGAGTTGAGATGTGCTGGCAGGGAAGCTGAGAAATCCATGGTTGGAGGTATACATGAGGAATGAGAAGTCTTCTTCCCAAAACTCAAAGGTTCTCAGGTGTCATGGTGTGTTGCTGACCCACAGCCATGAACTGCATGTAGAGAATGGTGCAACTTTGCTGTCCCAGGCTGGCCAAGTTATCCCCCTCCACCAGCCTGGTGATGAACCCATCCTGTTCCTCCCTTCTTTTTGGAGGTGCCTTACATATTGAGGACAAGCAGAATGATCAGGCCTTCAGCCAAGGAGTGAGTGGCTGAGATTGCAGGGCTGGGAGTTCCTCTGGTGTGCACTGGCCTGGTCCGATGGCATCTGAACTCCACAGAGCTCCAAGGCCCAGAATTGCTGCACATGGAACAGGACAAGGGCAGATATTATGGAGACAGGGGGGTACAAATCAATGACAAAGGGTTTTGATGGAATAAAGGACCTAGAAGATGTTGTAATGAGCAGCTGCAGCATGAAGTGCTCTGTAGGAAGGCCACAGCACGTAGCTGGGATGCTGCTGTTCATCTGGGACATGCTGGCTTTGGTCAGCAGCTCTCCCCAGTGTTTTCCATGTCTTTCCATCTCCTGTTGTGCAGGTGTCGAGCCCTGAGTATAAAAGGCCTTATTAGAGCATCCTGTCTGTGTGTGGGGCTGAGGGAAGGATGCTACAGGCAGTCCTACCAAACAGGGAACACATTTCAAGGGGTGTTGTCGTGCTGAGCTCAGCACAAGTGCAGATGAACCTGGCATGCAAACCCAGCTCTCCCTGGCCTGTGAACAGTGATTTGGATCGGGGCAGCAGGAGTCCATCTCTGGGAGATGTCTCTCTCTTGTTTCTGAGAGGCATACTGGTATCTACCTAATCCTGCTGCGGAGCTGGGGAGGTTTGGGGTTTGAGAGGGCAGAGAGGGCTGTGATGATATTTAAAGCTGCCCCCAGCTGCTCACAGGATGGGGCCATCATTCTTCTGTCCTGGCAGCTTGCTGGGTCCTCACCGTGAACCCAAAGGAAAATAAATAGGCTGCTTACCCTATCCTTCTCCTGCTTGGATCACAACTTTTGATTTTGTCATAAAGCTGCTTGGCTTGATTGAGAGCACCATAATAATGATACTTACTGAGGAGGTTTCAGCCAGCAATCTGAAATTGAGGTCCAACGATCCCCGTTAATGAGCCTTTTACTGCGCCCATCTGCCTGAGCAGGGCTGCAGCACGCTCCTGCTGGTGCTGGTGCAGGCTTGTCCCTTGTCTCTTACCTCTGTGGCACATGGCTGCACCCCGTTTACCCCAGCATGGCTCTGCAGGGCCTCAGACACTGAAACCCCCTGGAATTACGAGGTGGGAATTACTCCCTGACCGTACCCAGGGGAGGATGCTGTGGTACTGCCATTTGTACCACCTGGATCAGGAACAGGGAAGGGAAGAAGGGAAAAAGGAAAAGACATAGGAAAACAGGAAAAGAGAAAAGGAAAAGTCCTGTGCCTCCCAGTGACTTGCAGGCATCCTCTATCTCCCTACAAGCTGGCAGGGTCTTCGGCAGCAGCAAGGCTGAGGTTTAATTGGGAGGCTACTTTGGTGGGTGTTTGAGACCTGCATAAATCTCCTCTGTTTTGTAAACTATCCAGGGCTTTTATGTATCACTGCTGCTCGTCCTCTCAGCTCCCTGGGGTCTGCATGCATGGAAAACGTGTCCTGTTCAGCACATTTATATTTCCTCCTTTAATCCTTCACTGCAAAGGGATGGCATCTCAGCGTGTGTCACCTCGCTGGGTGCCATCGTGGCACGATCCCCAGCGCTGCTGGGGACCGAGTACCCAAAATACAAGCAGGAGGAGTAGCGAGGCAGATGGTGAGTGGAGAGATGGGTGCTGCTGGGGGCTGGCGGGGGTGACGCTGTCGGCGGTCGAGTTAGCAGACTTGTGAGAGCTGCTGAGATAAAAGAGCAAACAAAGACAGAGGGGAAAAGCAAAGGGAGCAGGAATGGGGTTTCTTTGCTGTGAGTGTTGCTTGACTGGAGGCTGAGGGAGGTGGTGGTGATGGTTGATGTTCCCCTGCAGAACCTCGGGTGGGGTGGGGGCTGTGGGTCCCGTTCAGCTACAGCAGCTCTGGCTGCATTTCCCCCCGCAGCTCCTGGTGTGGCCTGTCTGTCAGTCTGTCTGGTCCATTTTCTGAGCTCACCCCCATGGCACTGGAGAGTTCCCACGTTATCTTGGCAAGTGAACAGCTTTTACACTTTCACTATCCTTGTGCTGATTAAGAGACATTTGCAAAAAAGCCCTAAACATGCTGGTTCTGTGAGAGAGGATGGCTCCTGTGCACTGCTGACCTCCCAGCTCTCTTCTCTCCTTCTTCTGTGGCTGCCAGGCCTCAGGCAAAGCTGGGTGAAGTCCATGGAGAGGCTCTTTGTCTATGGAGAGGCTCCTTGTCCACGGGGTTCAAGTCAGCCCCTTGGCAAGGAAAGTTCTGGACTATACCAAAGCATCACAGTTGCCTCGCTGGCAACCTCTGGGGTCTTGCACAGGCTCAGGATTCCAGAGCAAATGCTTTGATAAACATCTGCTTTCACTCCTGTGGTTGCCTTCATGTTTCTTCTCCCTGTCAATCCTTGGGGAACTGAAGAGTAAACCCAAAGTCCCACCCTTTAGGATCAGGGTGCTCCCATAGTGCGGGATGATGGACACCACAGAGCAGAGGGTAACACAGAGGCTGTCTAGATACTTCAGCTGCTGACACACACAAAAACCTTCCAGTTCCACATCGAGCACAGGACACATCAACTACAGCATGCAGCATCGCTCAGATGACCATCCATCTAGCTGGCATCTTTCCTCAGACGTGTGATGTACCTGCCACTGTGACAGCCTGATGGCCATGTGGCATTATAATAGGATTTGCTCCATGTCTATAAACTGTTATCCTAAATATCATCCCAAATCCTTTGATGCACAGTGACAACCTGTCTCTTTAAATCTCCCCCCACCCCCAAATAAAGCGGCATGCTCTCAAATCATCAGGAATTCCACATATCCACCATATAATTGGATTATATTTTATATGTCTCCTAAAATAATGATATAGTTACATCTTATTCTAACAATGAAGCGACTCAGAGCAGAGCAGAGACTCACTGTGGCTGTATTATAAATAATGCTGCCAAGCTGGTTGGGATTATCAGCAAAAGAACTTGTTAGCCTCTTGGAGAGCAGATGCTTAATTAGAGCTGGGTGACACAGATGGGTGCCTAATAAGGGGAAAACACCGGGTTTGGTCTTCAAAAAAAGCTGGAAGCAGTTGATAGGCCTTTTACCTCCTTATACTTAACTATTTGCCCAACTACTTCTCCCCTACTTTCCAGCTAGAAGCCCTAGGTCCAATTCCATCATCAGTTCTGATGATGGATATTAGTTAGATCTTAGGTAATATGAATGTCAAGCTGAGGCCAGGTTCATGTGATGTGTTTTGTATTTCCAGAGGCCTATTAACGATTTGGGAATCACCTTCCCAAAGGCTCAGGGGTTATGTCTGAGCCTTGACAGAGTGGAAGAAAAGGGATCCCTGCAGTAGTGGGAAGTGTTTTTAAGGAAAGGACACTTCATTGAGATGGGGTGGCTTTTCTATGGAGGATGGCTACAAGAAGCAAAGCATTATCTTGGCGAAATGTGAGGTGCTCAGTGACAGAACTGGGGTGCTTACATGATGGTAGGAGACAGGACTTGAAATGTTTCAGACCTATAATCCAGATTTCTGCCTCATCACGCTCAGCTCAGCTCTGGTTACCCGCAGAGGGTGGAAGGAGTTGCTGGTGGTTAATCCTGGGCTCACTGATGGTTGCCTGCCCCTCGTGAGGCGTCGTGTGAGAGCGAGACTGCTCCCTGCTTCTGCAGGGTCAGCAGCCAGCACCGGGGGCCTCGAGCTGGGCCATCTGAGGCTAGGCCGCAGCGCCTGTGACACTCCTGTCAGCGGGTTGGTGGGTGCTTTGCACCTCCAAAAATGTGAGCTCCTTTCCTTCTGGAAAGCCTCCAAATGGAGGTAGTAAAAACTGGAGGTTTAGCTATGGAAATGGTGATCCAAAGCACCTTCCAGGCACGTGCTTGGGTTCCTGATGTGTCAGCCGGCCAGCCAGCCTGGCAATGCCGTCCCCTATCCCTGCTTGTGGTACATGTGTGGGGCAAGAGGGAGATTGGGGCACCCCTGGAGGACCCTCACCCATGTGCTTTCTGTGTTCAGAGGTCCCACACTGTGACCCCAAGTTCTACCTGTGTTGCTGGGTGATGGGTGTGTGCCCCTGGGGAGCTCACACCTCCTAAATTCTTCAAATGAGCAAATAGCTAAGGAGAGAGTCCTTCTACCGTGGTGTCCGGCCTGGTTTGTGTCAGGAGGCACCAGAGGGGTGAAGCAGACAAATGGAGACTGGTAGGATGGATGAGGGGCGTCAAGTGAGAGCAGGATGACAAAGTGTTTGGCAGGAGCAGCCAGGCACTGGCCCAGCTCTGCTGGGGGAGAGCAGAGGTAGCTCTATCCCAGCTCAAATAGCTCAAGTTTCACCCCATTTTGGTAGGGATCTGCTCAGACCAACAAATAGCTCCTTTATTGCACTCAGCTTTGCTTAGAAATAGAGTAAAACTTTCTCTCCTCTCCTCTAAGTGCACATTTCACTGATCTAAGCACTACCTGCAGTGGATGGGGGGAAATTTGGGCTTAAATCCTTCAGAAATGTCCACAGAATCCAGTGTCAGCCATTTGGGAAACGTTAGCCTGGGCCTTTCTGCTTTTTATGGAGTAGCCTGACAAGCCTGATTATCTATGCAAGCATCTAAATTTTACTGGGACCTTGATTGAGAGACAAGGAGTGGCTTTTGGCCCTCCAAGTGAGGAAGCTGGAAATGCAGAAATAGACGTCAAAGCACTTTTATCTGTGTGGGTTTCAAAACTAGGGCTTTAGGAACCACACACACACACACATAAAACCCCTCCAACTACAATCAAAACATGTTTTCTGAGTTTGTAGTACAAATTACCCTATTAAAAAGTACCCTGCTTCGAAAAGAAAGAGAAATAATAATAAAAAAAACCCCAACCAAAGACCTGTTTTCCAAGGGAGGAAGCGAGGAAAGATTTCAGGAGTGAGTGATCCACACTGAATACATTTTCTCTGGGCCATTGTAACTGCTGGAACTTATCAAAAGAAATGGGTTATTTTGATCATAAATGTAGTGGGTGGCATGAATTTCCTGGCATTTATTTGGCTTTAAGGTAAACGAATTTTTTCACTGGAAATAAAAACACAACCCCCCAAAACCAATTCAGAAAGGTAGATAATTAGCGTGCGGTAGTTAATGGGTAATTTCAAAGTAAATGAGCAGAGCTCAGACGTTCATTCTGAATGCTGTAGTACCCGAATATGTTTTCCCTTTTGAAAAGGCATTTTCCTGCCTCGTTCCCCCTTTGCATCCTTCCAGTGAATCCCGCAGGTGATACCCCAGATGATACCCGGTGACTTTGTCTTTCTGGGTGCTCCTGTGCAGGGTTATTTTGCAGAACAAAGCTCCTGTTGAGTGCTAAGAGGGGATGATGTGACCAGATGCTGATGCTTTACCAGCTTCACAGACCTTTAGCAGCTGTAACCCAGTGAATTTAGGTGGCTTTCCTTTCTCAAATGTTCAGATGAAGTTGTTGCTTAGTAAATCGGGGGCATTTTCCAGCCTAGGTTTGGCTCGGAGTTTTGTTTCCTGTGGGTAATGCATGAGGAAATTCCAGGTTTTATCTCCCTGAAAGCCCCATTATCTTCGAGGCTTTAGGACTGGGCAGACTGGTTTCTTTGATGGCCTTTCATGAGAGTTGCTTTGCATCTGTATTCAGCCCCATCTGTTTCTTTGGCGAGCACCACAAGCTGGGGATTTTATATTCATTGTCCAACTGAAGACCTATGGGCTGGAGTCGTTAGCTTGGGTCCTCCTCAGTCACAACCCCCAGCCAAGGGCTGACTCCTCGGATTGTTATGGACTTGTTGGGAACACAATGATCCAAATGGGCCTCTTTACCCTGCAACCTTGGCGCTGAACCGCCCTCTGGGCTTTTCAAAAGCCTCTTTATCTTCAAACAGCCTGCTTTCCTCTGCTCCATCCTTGCTCCCCCCTACATGGCACCTACAAGGACAAGCAGGCAGAAAATGGGTCATCAACTCCAGCACAGCCCAAGGGCTGGTAGCCTTTATGCCGTTGACTTTTCAGTGTATAAATAGCAGAACAATCGAGTCAGGAGTTATTTTTATCTATCGCCTTTAACATTACAAGAGAGTCTGGAAGAACAATGGGGTCTGGTCTGGTTGGAGAAGTGGAAATTTCAGTAGCTCTCCCCCGGGTTGACCCTGCTCAGATGGGCTCCTTGGCTCTTTGCATCAGGGTCATGGTGGGAAAAAGGGGACTTTGGGGTAGTGCTGCCTAATGGAAGCTGGGATTGGCCTGAAAAAGCCTCCCAAGGTGGTACTGCTGGGCATTAAAAACAACATTGTCTTTTCAATGGGAATGATTACATCTTTGCTCTTTGTGGTTTTGTTCCTGGGTATCTTGGGTGGAGAAAGAGTGAACTCTATGTCGCAAATGCTGAATGCAGTGGCCAGCCAGCCCTGCCTATTTCCTACATGCTGCTGGCAGCCATGAGTGCTTAAAATCACAGCTTTTCTTATCAGCCAACCCCCAAATCGTGCAAATATGGTATCAGGAAGGTGCAGGAGACCTGCCTGAGCTGTGCACACCAGAAATGAATCTGGACCGCACGGTTGAGGGAGATGCCCATGTAGTAGCCCCCCATCCCCACAGGCACACTGCTTAAATCTGGCTTCTCTGAGTCACATCTTGCTCTGCTGAAACCCTCTCCAGATCCTCCAGCCAGTAAACCTCTCCTAGGAAGGATAGATAACTGCCTTTGAAGGGACACTGCCAGGGCCATCAACCCACTGTGGAATCATCTTCCGAGCAGGTTTCTTGCATCCAGCTCATGGAAACATCCCGAGGTTTGCTGAGTTGGGCATGTTAATGGAAAGCATCTCAGATGACCCTGAGAACAGAGACTGGGACCCAGGGTTCTCACTCCTCATGTGTGCCCAGCGGGTCTGCTGGTCCTCTCCTGCTCCACCCATCAGTGCAGTGAATCTGGTGGCAGTGGTCGGGCCAGGCTGCAGGGGAGGTTGTACCTCATTGGTAGGGTAAAGAGGGAACTGAACCAAGTCTCCACTGTGGGGTTGAAGGTTCCTGAGTCTCCACTGTGGGGTTGAATGTTCAGTGTTAGATGCATCTGTGGCTGATGGGCTATGGCTTTTTGAGATCCTCCTTGCTGCCCCAGGGGCTGACCTGCCTCTCCTTCCACTTATTCCATGGAGTCCAGTGGCAGCACAGTGTGGGAAGGAGCTGAGTTGCAGCCATAGGGCTGTGTGGAGGAGGACCCAACGCCGTGCAACAGGCCTGATGCCCCACAGGGCTACTGGAGACAAGGCTTTGTCTCTTGCTTCCCAGGCATGGGCCAAGTTCCTCTACCTGTAGTGCAGTCAGGGGATTGATCTGCCCCTTCAGCTAGGGGCTAACAGAGGGTGTGATCCTGAGCATGAAAATGACATTTGAGGTCAGGGAGCCAGAAGAAAAAATAAAAGGCATCAGCAAAAAAACCCCTAAACCAAAAAAGCCATGGTTGTCAAGGTGGGTCTGGGAAGATGCTTCTGCAGGGATGCAGACCCCTAGCAGAGCTGCCTCAGCAGCCGTGCCAAGCATGAGCAGAGCATGATGTGCTCTGAGCAGAGCCTGGAGCCCTGCAGCCTCCCATCCTTGGGCTCTGGCTGGGCTCAGGAGCAGCAGCCCAGCTCCGTGGGCGGCAGGTCCTGTGGAGAGCTCAGCTCTTGAACAGCTTCCAGGGAAAAAGGTTGTTTGAATCCACCTGAAGTTTTCCATAGAATTGCACTGGGCTCAGCAAAATCTTGTTTCCAAAGGGTTGGCAGAACTTCTCTCTGATGGGAGGAGGAACAACATCTGCTCTGACATTCTGAGCCCACTCCAAATTGTTTTCATTACAGTCGAATTTTAAATATATTAGTCATTTTAAAACAGCTTACAAATAAAGAGCCAAGCTAATTGCTCTTTGCTCTCCCTTACACACAAAATTGTAACTTTGCTTTTTGCCTCAGTTTGAGCATTTTTGGAGGCATGGAAAAACACCTTCCTGCCCAGCTCCCCAGGCCAGTTTGGGGGACAGCAGGCTGGCTCCCCTCTTCCTTATGCTCAAGGACCTCAGCTGATGCTGCTGGGTTACTTCTGCTTTACTTGGACCAAATCAGAGTAAAATCAGGCCTTTGGTATCCAAAACAAAAGGTAAAACCACAGAACCTTCCTGGGCTATTAAAAATGTCAAGTATCTGTTGACTCCTAAAGTATTTCCTGGCTGTCAGAGAATACTGGGGCTACTGAAACAGGATCTTTTCAGCCATTGAATCCTGTGGGCAGGAATCCTGCAGCTGGGGATGATGTCACAGTGGATCAGTCTCTGAAGTCTTGTCCCCCTCCACTCTTGTCCCACTCACCTCCATGCCTTGTCTTCCACGAGCTCAAGAGGGGCTGCAGAGCAGCACCTGGTTCAATACAAGTGGAATAGCAGATGATACTTTGGTGCTGCCTCTGTCTCAGCCTCCCAGGAGGCTCCTGCATGAGCAGCAACCCAAGGGTAACAAGTGTGATTTCCTATGAGAAGGTTGTAAATACAAGCAGGGCTTCCTCATGCCCTGAAACTGCACTTCCCCAGAAGATCTCCCTCTTTACAGTTGTCTCAGTGCTGCAGGAGCATCTGCCTAAACCAGATTTCTACTTATGCTTTCAAGGACACTTTAATTTTTATCATCTCTGGGATCCACTGCCAGCACTTCTGCTCATGTTTTTGATTGCCAGACGAGCAGCACCCTGTGCTTTCATTGCTCTCTGAAAATAACATCTTAAACCACATTATGCTGAAGCTGCTCTTCCACAGCTTCTCAAATGCCACCGAGCCAGTCTTCTCTGAAGCAATTTGGTGAGGAGACACAGCCCGGGTGCCTGGGGTGTGCACACTGCCATGCCCAAAGGGCTGTGCTGGCAGGGTGGATCCCTGCTCCCAGGCTGCTGACGGGGTGAGATGCACCCTGATAGAGGTGTCCTCTGATGAAGTGTTTGGCCCCATGAGGTGCTCGGTTTTGTACCTGTGAAGGTGAGAGGTTCAAGCATGAGCATCTGTGGGCTTCTGTTCCAGGATGGGAGTGTCACCAAGTCCTGTATCCACGTGGTCATGGGTGTTTCTCAGTATCATCCTATATGGATTGCTTTGGTAGTGGAGGAAGTTGGCTCTCAGTGGCCCTCATGTTGGCACTCTTACCTAGCTGCTGGGTTCAAACATCCCAAAGGAGTAAGGGAGGTGATATGGCTCCCCAAGCTGACATCATGTCAACTGCAACAGTTAGGTACCCATGGACCAGAGTAAATGCTGGGGGAGTAACACACTTCTGCTGGTGCAGGGGGATCCCAGGCATTGCATTTATCCCAGGGCACCTTCCCCATGGGACCAGGTGCCTGGGAGGACCATCCATACATCCCTTCTCCTTTCTGATCCAGGCTGCAACTTCCCTTTTAATAGACTGCCTCATTCAGAAACATTATTACAAGCGTTTGCAGAGACCTTAGGTTAACTTGCAAGGAGTGTCCTGGCAGAGCAGAGGTCTGGAGAGATGCAAAGTTAACGTATAATCAAACCGACAAGATCAAGTGAACTGCACACTCTTTCCCTTGCATCCTTCTCTGCAGTAGTTCTGAGATTTAATTACCAGCTCTAAAGCACTTCAAGATTTTCAGGTGGAAACTACTACACAGAGGAAGGGGAGAGTACAAAAGCAGCCTACATAATTAAGGGCTGCTTGTTTAATTTAATTTTCTCCTTCATTTGATCCTCTCCTAGAATCTTGAAAGTAACAGTCTCTAATACCAGCTGGGCCCTTTCACACTCCTGTTACATTCACATGGTGATGGGAACAACAGCAGAAAACAATTTAGGGAGATGCAGAGACAGCACAGTGCTGAAGTGCTGGTGGCCCTTTGCTGGGATGATGTAGCAGTGAAGAGGCCCACTACGGGTCTGGGGGGGACATTGACCTTTGGAAGTAAGGTTTGGGAGGGATGCAGCCTGGCTTTTGGGAAGGTATCAGGAATTTCACATGCCAGTGCACTGAAAGGGTTTGCCAAGGAAGCACGATAAATAATTTGCATTGGGTAATCCAGATGAGAGCCATAAAGAGAAAATACAAATGGGTTAAGCTGTAAATTACTGCTGTTCCTCACTTCCCCTCTCCCTATTCCCTTGGAAATTAGCCAGTTGCTCTCTGGAATCACTAATTCCATCAAGCTGCCTCTGTCAGTCTAGCATCGGAAAAACAAGGAGGTTTATTTGGTGTTTGTTTCTTTGTTTAAGTCTCTTTTCTTTCCAAATATTTTTAAATTACAAAAAAATGTTTACGAAGGTTTCAAGAGGCAGCAGGGGTCCTGGCATGGCCCCTTTTTTAAACCCCATGTCCCCTGTACAGGTGGGGGTTGTAGATTGGGCTGTTGTGCTATTTGTCAGCAGTTGTCATGGTACAAGACAAGGGATGATGCTCAGGTTCTTACAAACCTGCTGGTGACAGTGTCTCTGGAGCAGCACATGAGGATGCCAAATAGTCTCCCTGGTACCTGGGCGCTGTCTGGTCCTCTCCAGTGAGGCACTGGGATGAGAGGGAGTTTCATTTTGGTTCAGGGAAAGTTTAGATGACTTGGGTTTTGTGTTTTTCATCACTTATCCTGAAACAGAGGTGTAATTTTGAGATAGATGTGCCTGCATATGAGTAGACATACCTGCAAGTGGGGTTTTGCAATACCAACCTGCAGTTGGCAAGATGGTCAGGAACAAGGATAGTGCATGGGGGGAGAGGAAGGCTGGAAACCTCCTCAGTATCTGCCAGCCCCATTCTCAGACCTCTCTAGTGATGGTAATTTTTGATGGGAAGGGAACTGGAAGTAACTGAGTACCAGGAAAGCTTCTCTTCCCATTTCCCACTGGACTTAAAACCACCAGAATTCAGATGAGAGGGAGTTCTGGAGGGATCTCCCTGGGCATGAATCCTTCGAGGCTTCCTATCTCATCCCTCTTAGGGGTAGAGAGGTTTGAATACATGAAAGTTATCATATATTGGTTTCTCAGGGGTATGCGACCATTAGAGTTGAATGCAGTGAGTTAGTATTAATTAAGAGTAGTAAGAGAGAAGAATGGGTTGAGGAAAGGCAGGGAGCAGGTTGGATTTTCTGCTGGCTCTGGATGTAACACAGTTTCTGCAGCTCCAGCATAGCTCATGCACCCGAATCGTGTCTCAGGCTGTGGCTCATCTGACAAACATCAGGGTCTTTGTATCTGCCCTGGGTCAGACTTGTGGAAGGTGAAGCCAACCAAGCTCCCTCCAATGATTTGTGTGTGTTCTGGTTAAACATTGCTCCCCGGCTCTGATAACAGAGGCATGGGTGTTTAGAGATTACACAACGCTTTCTTTCACACAGCGTGGTTATTGGTTTGGATTCAAGGGTATTGGAAGTCACTGGGATGGTTTGGCTTTGAGTTTTGGGTTGCTTAAGGGGACACCGTGCACGTGGGGATGGGCTTCAAAACGCCCTTCATCCTCACCCATCTCCCTGACTCCAAGGCAGGTTTCAAGCTGGCACTGCCCACCCCGAATTCTGCAGGGATGGGGAGACACAGGGGCTCAGGGCTTCCCCAGAACTGCTCTGGAGGCTGGAGAAATGCTGCCTGCTGGAGGCAGGCGAGCTTGTTCTTTCGGGCTGTGCTCCCAGAAGCTTAACATCACGTTTTGCTGATCCCAAAAAGCCTCAGAGGAAAGACTCCTGTGGCTGCAAAGCATTCCAGGCCGGATGGCTCAGCACTGCATAGGGCCAACCCCAAACAACAGGGGTGCGTGGTGTCCCTGCGATCATCTCTGAGGACACAAAGTGACTCTGAGGATGGGTCTTTCCTCCTTTCCTCCTCTCCTTCCCCCTCTTTTAAGTTATTTTCCCTTTTTTTCCCCCCCTTTTGCACTGGAATCACAGAATCACAGGGGTTGGAAGGGACCTCAAGAGATCATCAGGTCCAACCCCCAAAATGCAGCAATCTGGATGTGTGTCTGTGTAGAACTGAAACATGCTGGAGGCTGGAAGGGAGGAGGGAGCAGGTCCTGCCCAGACCCACACAGGCAGCTCCAGGCTGGCACAAAGCAGTGCCCTCTCCCAGCTGGCACATCCCTGCTCTGCCATGCCCACACTGCTTGGAGCTACAGAGAAACACACTTTCCTCCTCACTGCTCCCATTTCCCTGCATTTATTTGTGCTTTTTTCTCTTTCTTTTTTTTTTTTTTTTAAATCTGAGAACCACAGGATGAGAAAATGGCTCTCCTCTCCTTTTTTTTCCCCCCCTCTCCTTCTCCTTTTCCCGACTCACTGAGCCAGCTGGGGCAATGCCACAATTCAAGGCGTCTCCAGACAGCATCCAGCTCCGCTGCCTTGTGATCTGCATGTCAAGGTGAAACTGCAATAAGATAATAATGTCAGTATCCCCAGAAGGCAGGCGGTAAAAGATACTAATTGCATTTCACTGAAGGCTTCAGAAACACTCAGCAGCTGGGAAGCTGAGGAGAATTTTGATGCTATTCTTATAAGGGAAGATTTCCCCCCTCCTCTTACCACCACCCCCCCCCCTTACACTGTTTGTAAATCTATTACAGAACATGGGGAGGGGAAGTGGGGGAAGGGGAATGGATAAAACCAGTTAAAGGCTTAATGTTTCCCATTATATTTTGCGAGCTGTAGGTGGTCTAGAGCTTATAAAAATGTAGCACATTCCCTTGTAATCAACCATAATAATTTATTATTATTATTTATTATGATTTGCTGTTATTTTGCACATAGAAAGGCCCCTGCAAAGGCACTGAGAGCTCTGCACAAATGGTTAACATTTATTATAGTGGTAGTAATGTTTAAAAATATTAACTAAATAAAATAAAAATACCAGCTCTAAAGAGCTGAGGACAGCTTTGTTATTGGAAAATAAATGCAGGAAGGCAAATATCTTGCAGAATGGCTGATACTGATTTGAATAGAAACATGCCTTGGAGAGGGAGGAAACACATTTTCAGTTCTTGGGCAAAGGCAGAGGGCTTGGCTGGGAGATGTGTCTCTAGCAGCCAGTCCTGCACTGAACTGGGCAGGAACAGGGATCCCTTTGCTCTCCAGAATAAGGCCTGGGAGGGTGGGCACGTGTCTGCTCCCCATGCTTGGGCTGAGAGATGTGTTAGCTGGTTGCACTGAAGGACTGTCCTTGGAGAGTGGATTTATTTAGTCCTGGGTGGTTGTGACCATGTAATGGAATCATAGAATAGGGGTGGAAGAGATCCTTAAGATCAAGTCCAACCACAGCCTAACCCTGCCTAGCCCACCTCTAGATCATGTCCTTAAGCACTTCATCCACACACCTTTTAAATCCCTCCAGGGATGGTGACCCCACCACCTCCCTGGGCAGCCTGTTCCAATGTCTGACAACCCTTTCAGTACAGACATTCTTCCTGGTCTCCAACCTAAATCTCCCTGGTGCAATTTTAAGCCATTTCCTCTCCTCCTGTCACTTCCCACCTGAGAGAAGAGACCAACCCCAACATATGGAGCACAGGGAATTCCACACCAATCTGGGGAAGAACTTCTTCCCAGTGAGGGTGAGGGAGCCTTGGGACAGGCTGCCCAGGGGGTGTGGAGTCTCCTTCTCTGGAGAGATTCCAGACCCATCTGGACACCGACCTGTGTGCCCTGTCCTAGGGACCCTGCTTTGGCAGGGGGTTGGACCCGATGAGCTCTGGAGGTCCCTTCCAGCCCCCACAATTCTCTGCAACCACCTTGCAGGTAGTTGTAGGAAACAACTGTTTTGCACCACTGTGCTTTGTTGCTGTGGTGGTGTCCTCCACAGAAGCTGGAGGCTAAATCCAGAGTCCCTGGTTAGTGTTTCCCAACCTCTTTCCCATCCCTTGCCTTTGCCGTGCCTCAAGTCTGTTATCTCAGGGAGGAAAGAAAAGTCTTCAGCCTCCACTTGGAGGGCTGTGAGATGGGTGGTCCCTCATCAGGGCATTGTGCATCAGTCAATAGTGGGGAAATATTACAGCCCTGTCTGCACCCTGGGCTGAAGGGGAGGTCACGGGAAGGCTGGGTGATGGGCAGGGAGCTGCCATGGGTGAGGAACCACCTGAGACCCAACAGCAGAGAGAATTATGCTGACGTTTTAACTGCAGGGTGCAAGAGGGACCTGGCATCACATAGTGTGTTTATTCATGAGCTGGAAAAAGAAGAGGTGAAGAGATGAACAGCAAAATCTGCTAGTGCCTGGGTTATCTTTGGGTTAGTCAAGAGGAGAAGTGGAAGAGCTCACAAGGGTTTTCCCCTGATAAAGCTGGAGGGCTGGGCAGTGTGCTGGTGAGCAGAGAGGCTGCAACACAAAGCAAACTGCACATGGGATGGAGCACTGGGAGCACGACGAGGTCCAAATCAGCTGTAGTCCTCTTCTTTGGGAAGAGGAGAGCAATGCCAACAGAGACATCTGTGTGCAAATCTCTTCTCTCTGTGCACAGCCACCACCAGATAAGCAAAGAAAATTTGAGGAAGAATGGGATTAAAAATATTGCTGAGAATATTATAATGCCAGCACATAAATCAGTGCCATGGTCTTGCCTGGAATAGTGTGCTCGTTTGTAGTCAATCCATCTCGGATACAGCAGGAACAGAAGGGGTCAAGAGATAGGCAACAAAAATTATTAGAGACGCTGAAAGACTTCCTGATGAGGAGAGACTGAAGGATGAGGGGGAACATTTATTTTGAAGATGAGATAAATATGAGGGGTTATGATCCATGCACATAAAGAAGGAGGTAGTAAATGGCATGGAGAAGGTAAATCAGGCGCTGGTAGTCACCCTCTCTTGTGAGTTCTGTCTCAGGGAGGAGTACCTGATGGGACTGAACAGCAGTGAGTTGAACATTGTCCACAGGTCGTATATTTTCCATGCTATTAGCTGCCAGGACTAGCTTGTGGCACTGGGGCGAGCTGGGGGTTAACGGGACTCAGGGAGACCTGAAAGGGGACCTGGGTACCAAGAGCATCAACAGGAGGTAATACCCCACTCAATGAGGCATACAAATACCTCAGCCCATCTCTCCCAGTGGGGTTTTCAGCCTTTTTGTTCATTATCCTGACACCCCAGAGCTGTAGCCATGTTAAGGTGGGGATACAAAGGCATCCCCCCTGCCCACGGCACCTTCACCTTGCTGGGGCATTTTGGGTGCACTTGCCCTGCAGAAGAGCCTGGTGGGGTTGGAGGGAGAAGAGGTGCTCACTGTTAGCAGTGCTGGGACACAGTGGGGTACATGTACCCTGCAGTGCTGCTTTGCCAGCACATGTCAAGACACTCAGCACAGGGGTGGCTGCCATGCTGGCTGGTGAAGGACGTGGCTGTGAAACCCACGGGGCTGGTCTCTGCTTGAGGATGAGGAGGGATGGAGGCTTGGTGCCAGTGAAGTGGCAGGCAGCTGAGTGTTCCCAATGAGGTTAATGGGGCTGGTGGAGCAGTTGCTGTGGTTATCTGATCTTCTCTCTGTCCTGACAGCTTTCCCCAGGTCTCTCTTGGGGCTGCCCTGGGGGGGACAGGCTGGTGTGACTCAGCTGCACACCCACGCTCCCACCCCACCTCTGCAGAATTTCAAAGGCCGGGTGTAAACTGGTCTGAATCACAAAGCTGGGCTGGGCTCTGACTTTCTTTTCTGTACTGGAAGATTATGAGGTTTGGTCTCATTCTGCACGGTCAGATAAGGGTCAGCTCTCCCTCAGCCTGCAGGCAGAGCCCAAAGGAATCAACAGGATGCTGAGCAAGCCTAAGACTCCCTGAGTATCCTGTCCCTCTGTAGGGCTCATGGAACCAGAGTGGCTGAAGGAGGGCACAGTGATGTGCTATAAAGAGGCTGCACTATGGATGTGTCTGGATGTACCCACCAGTACACCACCAGTACACTCCCAGTACAAAATCCTGTGAGCTGCCAGATCATTCATCACAGGGCATCAGAGCCCTTTCCTGCAGCAACCTGAGCAGCATGACTAGCAGCTCTCACACGGGTTGTTTGGGGTGTTTTGTCCTTTCATCATGTCCCCAGGGGCAGGAGTGTGTGCAACAGAGTGTCTTGTTTTGTTAGGGGTTAGGGTTTGTAAAAAACCCCAACCTGTTTAAAATACGCTGGTTGCTATGTGTTTCTGTCAGAGAAAGCCAGGTAAGGGATGTGTGCTGAGCCTCTGAAGCAGAAGTGGTGGGTTTTGCAGCAAGTATCAGTTTCTGGTTTGCTGGAGGTTTGGCCTCCCCCAGGTTGTTTCACATGCAGATGAGCTCTGTTTTCAGTGTGAGGAAAAGAAATACTGTCAAACCCTGAGTACTCTTTCTACTACCCCTTTCTACTACTACTTTCTCCTATAAGGAGCACAACGGGGCTCACCTCATATGTGTATGCATTGGCAGGGTGGGAAGCAGAGATGTAGGGAGGGGAGGACTGATGGAGGCATGGGGAGATGCTCTACAGAGCTCTAAAGCTCGTGTGCTCACTGATATCCATGGAGCAAAGGGGATGTGGCCAAGTTTGGGGGTTCAGGGTCTGAACCAAGAGGGAGAACCCCCAAACCAGATCCTGACAGGACAGGCTTCCAAAGAGCAATGCTCTTCAAAAACAAGTCTCAGCAAAGATCCCAGATCAGCCCAGTGTCCTGAACTGGGTGGGAACTTGGAAATGCCCTGATGCTCAGACTTGAAAATACCTTCCTCAGTCTTGCTGGAGGTCAGTTCACCCATCCTTCCTCCCCAGCTCACACAAAAAGAGGTATTTGGGCAGGAGCAGTGTGATCCTGTGGAAAGACTGCCTGTGTCTGCATTTTGTGTGTGACCTGACACCTTCCAGTGATCTCCCCCAGCACCAGGTGAAGCCATGGATGGGATGAGGCAGGGATCTGGCCAACCAGCAAGGTGTCTGGCCAGAGAGGTTGTGTCCCCACAGCTGCATATTCAGGCATCTGATAAATCACATTTCATAAAACAACAGGCAAAGATAATGAAAACCTGCCAGGCCTCTGGGGCTCAGGTTTTTGAGGTAGAATATCTCAGCAGAGCTCCTTTGGACCACCCAAAGCACAAAAAATACATACTCCAAGAGGATTCTCATACAGGCTCCATGTCCAGAAGGCATCTGCACTAAAACCACACTTTGTAGAGTGATTCCAGGCTGGGATTAATACCTTCTTTTGGACTCCTTAGTCTTCATCCATCTGCCATGCCTTAACAACGTGGACATTAAAGGTGAGGTGGTTTTGGAGCCTGCCTTTTAGTCACTGGGAGGAACAGGACAATTCATCCCCATCTGAGACAAACCGAAATGATTACTCTGGAGGGATTCTGATGTCTCATGATATTAAAAGGAGCTTTCAAGTCCAGGTTGAAATTAAGCACCTAACTTTAAAAGCTCATGACACGAATTTCACTCTGAAGGTAAACACCATTTAGGTGTTTATCCAGCCTGCAGCTCCCTGCAAAATCCCTGTGGGAAAATGGCCATTAGAGAACTGGGCATTGCCATCATTTCAGTAGGGGAAAATTACAGAGCTGCTAGCAAGGCTACAGAGGATGTGTTTGAAACATTCAGGGTCTCACTGGCTGCGTCTTACTTGACCAAGTGTAACCAGAGAGTGCTTGGTACCCACGCTGTCCTTGACCGAAGCCATGCAGCCCATGTACCCCATCTGAGTCAGCCCTGGAGAAATGTCCAGGAAAACCCCACGTGTGGGGGTTCAGCTGCAGCTGGTGACATGTGTGGTCAGGTTTTCAAAGGTATTTATTTGCTGAAATCACATCACAGAAGCTTTGGAGGAATTTGCAGAAGTACCCCAGCTCTCTGACTTGGGAGCCCGACTTAGGGATGTCATCATCTTGTGCAGGAACCTGCTGACAGCTTGAGGGACCTTTGGGAATTTTCTGCTGCACATCAAGTCATCATCCCAGTGAAAACCTCAGAATTTGGTTTAACAGTAGAGGGTCTTCTGTGGCCTGAATCACAGCAAATTTACTTACAGTTTTCATTACTGGAGAGTTCAGGAGAAGGAATTATCCCACCAGGGAGTGCTGTTTAATTTCTGAGGAACCATTTTCTTGTCCTGATATAAATCTGATTGTAATGACAGGTAATTGTGGCAATAGTGTAACAATGATAAACCACGGTGGAAATAGAGGTATTTCCAGTGCAACTTTGCCAAAGTCTTTCAGAATGTAAACTAAATTAAACCAGAAAACCAGTTGATGTGGGCTCAGTTTCCTATGCCATGTTTGGTTCACTTTGTACTCGATAAAGGTGAAGGCAACAGAGGAGCTGATTCTGGACTGCGGCTGATCTCAGTTCTGTTGAGTCGTTATAATCCACTCAAGGTTGTATAAAGTTCTTTAAAAGTCATACATTGCCTTTTTCTATGTACAGCAGGCACAGAACTGATCGAGAAATGGTTGATGAGGGCTGTGTGAGTTGAGACATCACAGGCATGACCCTTACCTGTGGTCCATTCCCTACAAAAGCAGTAATACTGTCATGTTAGACCCAAAAAACCCACACTCTAGATTTGTTAAGTCTAGAGCCCTTGGAGTTTTGAATCCCTGGGATTCATCCTCCTTTTCCTTTAGAGGGGTCCTGGTTATTTTCCTCTCTGATTTGGATCTCATGCATCCCAAGACATGGGACACAGATATCAGCGCATCTTATTTCAGCCGAGCGAATACTTCACCTTTCCCCTTCTTTTACCTCGGGCTTTGCAGCATCATTTCCACCAGCCAATCCTGAGAACACTGCAATTGTCTTTATTTAAATTTCACACCGGTCTAAATGTCGAAGGCTGAGTTCTGGCATGCAGAACCCAGCAGATATTCACATTTTTAAATTAGCAGACAGTGGAAGTGAATGAATGGCTCTCCCCTAGGGAAATATTCTGGATCTGCTCAGTACAACAGCCCTGAAAACTGGGCTGCTGCTGGTAATAACACAACCTTAGCTGGGGCCTCTGCAGCACACGAAGGCTGGAGGTTGCATCAGCAGCTCAGTGGTGTTTACCAGGGCAGGAGGAATAAGCTCAGCGTCTGATTCCCCCGGGAGCGCGGCGCGCTGATGTTTGCAGTCAGTCCGGATCTCATCTCCAAAGGAAACAATGCAAAAAGCTAAACCTCCCTCTGACTTTCCCTCCTTGATTTCTCTCTTGCAGTGGGCTATTCACCATCTTGTAGTTTGGAAAATATGGCATTTAAAGAGTGCGTAGAGCAGCGTAGCCCCAGCTTCCCCTCCTGGACCTGCTCCCGTGGCGTGATGGGCACAAGCACACACGTACAAAACACAGCTCCTGGATGACTGCTTGAGGAGGGATTATTTTTTTCCCTGCTCTGCTTAATGTGGCTGTTTTGGTGGCAGCTCTCCAAGCTGGAAAAGCAGATCAGTGAAAGGAGACATGAAAATTGCATGGACGTTGTCAGCCTGCGCCGGTAGCCAGCCAGGTCCCTTCTGTGAACACCGGTGCTCCGCTGTGTTAATGTCATCAGGTTCGCATCACAGCTCCTGGTAGGATGCTGTGCCTCAGGGATGTAGCCCCGTTGCCTCTCAAGAGTGTGTTGTCCTCTACTGTGCATCCTCCAGAGCAGCCTGGCAAAAGGAGGATGTCAGGGAGAGGCGGCGCATCTCACACATGGGAAAGCTCCATAGGGAATTTTTAGAGAGGGAAATGGGATATCCCAAGGCGTGAGGAATTGTCAGGGAATTATCTGGTGAACCCGTTTGAAGGGATTAGATAAAATGTGAAAAATAAATGCTTTTCTCTGTGTTTCTTTGTCACTGTTGCTAAAATATTGAAGTTTAAACAAGGAGGCTTTTAATGGAGGGTTGTCTCACAGGGTGTATTGTATTCACTGGAGTTTGCTCTCTCCTTGGCTAATTATATATATTTATCCATCTTATTGAAAGCTTCTCCAGGGCAAAGAGATGCTGGTTTATTTCTTTATTTAATAAAGAAAATGCATAGAAGAGAGAGATCCACTAAATACTCAGGTAGTTCAGTCTCTGATACCCTGGCTTCTGATAGGGGGATGGAGTGGGACATTGCAGGGGTCTGTGGAGGCAAGGAGCTCCCACCTGCTGCAATGTGGGTGAAGGCAGGAGGTGAGGAAAGCCAGGGCAAGAGATCTGGTCAGCAATTTGAGCTGAGATTATCTTGAGGATCTTGTGGGAATCCTCCTTTTCCTTAGGAACCTACTGAAGAGTCAAGCCCAGCCCTATCCCCACCCATTGCCTGGCCTCTCTGTAGTTGTGTCCTCTCTCCTTGATCCACACAACTCTGTGCAGTTCATTCAACATCCTGTCTGTCCCAAAAACTTTAATATCTCAGCATCTTCAGGCAAAGAGCCCTACAGCACATCTCCCTGGGGCATGCAGAACCAGCTCCTGCTGCTGCTTCTGCACAGGCTGTTTGAAAACTTCATTTGAAGCCCCTTGGTATAGAAAGAGACCTTGAACAATCCCTCTCCAGGCACCTCTCTGTACTTGCAGGCTCTCCACTCTCCCTCTGTCAGGCTTTTGCAGGGGTTATCCCTGTGTTTGAGCACTGCCTGTGCCCCATGAGGGACAGAAAGCCGGACCCATGGCTTGATGAGGAGTTCCCATCATCCAGCAAACATCGGGCTGGAGAGCCAGAGCCATGCTCAGTTAGGTGGCACAAGGAGCTGAGGTGCAGGGTCTGCTGTACGCAAGCAGATGTGTCCCCGTAGTGCTGGAGGGAGCACATGGGGCTGTGCAAAGGCTCTGCTCCTACCCTCAGAGCCCTCAGGACGCTTGAAGCACCCACAGATCAAACCAGATCAGCTCCTTTCTGTTCGATACAGGCATTTCAGGCAATAATCTGCCATGCTAAATGCATGGTCTTCCAGTCAGTGCTATTTCAAGCACAGAAAAGTTGTGATGCTGGGAGAAAAAGTCATGCTATAGACTATATAGATGGGGACTGGTCTGGGCACAACAGCATCCATGTGACATGGTGGCAGCAAAGGTGTCATCATGGCCTGCCAGGGAACAGCACTCATTTTCCTGCCAGGAAGGGTTGTTTTCTCTGCTCTCAACTGTCAAACTCCTGAATCTCTGGAAATGGCACAAATATGGGGAGTGATTTTCTTTCTTATCAATTTTGCTTTGGAGCTTGGTGAAAAATGTGAGCTCTTCATTTGAAGCTGCTGCTAGACAGCTATGTGCCAGAGCTCCTTTACCTTATTTATACCCAAATGCTGCTGCTGCTTTATTTCTTTCTCTTTTTTTGTGTGTGTAGCTACCCAGCCAAGCACTGTATGTTTTCTTCTGCAGGAAGATGAGCTCTCAGGAGTATCTCCTGCTTTATGGCTTTGTGCAGATCCGGCAGCTTTGGGTTGTCACTTATGTGTTTGCTTTTTGAATCAGAGGGGATGTGGTCTTCATAACTGGAGTGTTTATTTAGCCTTGGATCAGCTAAAGGGTTGTGCTGCTCCTTGGATCCGTGTTGTGGACTTGCAACACCTCCCTGTGACGTCACAGCTGGTGTTATGAGCACACAGGAATGATATCATATGGGGTGTTTACCCCTGTGGCTCCATGTCTTGCACACCATCATCCATTCCCCACCTCTGCTCTCTTTCATCCCAGCCTGCTACCCTTGAGGGGTGCTTTGTCTTTAAGCACCACCTTCATCTCAAGTGAGAAGTGCTGTGAGATGGGAAGCCTGGATTTTAGCAGAAGGGTACAAATGAAGTAAATAAAACGCTGGCAGCTGCTTCTGTGTAGAGGCTGACACGCACTCCTGGCTTACAGCACCTGGAGCTGGACTCCTCTATCCAGATTTAGGCAGCTTCTGTGGAGCGAATCCCCCAGATTCCCCATGGAGCTGATAGGCAGTGCCAGTGCACGATTCATCTCAGCCTGAGATGCATGTCAGAAAATAGGTCAGATGGATTGTGCTTGAAAAGGGCTCATTTTCCTAACGGCAGCCGTGCTGACGAGCACAGATGTAGATACTTCTGTGTGTCTGGAGTAGGGGGAGGCAGGATCTACCCTGGGAAACCAGCAGTGTTGTGTATATATTGAATATCTCTATGTTGATATAATTCCCCCTGCTTTCCCGAGGTAGCACCAGGCTCCCACACCCATCTCCCAGTCCTGTTGGGGTTCCCCCACCCAGGGGTCAGTCATCCCTGCATGTGATGCTATATGGTGTGGGACTGTAAAGGACATCAGCAATGGGGCACCATCAGCACACTGAGCTGATGGGGTGCAGTATCTGCCATGCTGACCCATGTCCCCAGCACTCCCTGAGTTTGGGGCACGATGGCAAACTGCAGAGAAACTGTTAATAACAAATTCTCCAAAGGGGAGTGGTGGGAGCAGCCTGATGCTGGTGCCTGAGCATCATGCCTGAGCTCAGGTTATGGATTTGCTGTCCTTTTTGCTTGTAGATGTGTAAATTTTCTTTCCAGTGCCTTTCAGGGGAATGTAAGTAGGAGCTGAAAACATCACCTTGCCCCTGCTCTCTCCCTGACAACAAGTGGGCTTGTTGTTCTGGTGGTGCTGGGTAACCTGATAGAGTCCATTTCCTTCACTGCAGACAAGACAGGGCTGTGCTCTGGGTTTGTGCCCAAGGCAGTGCTGGTAACACAGAGACGTTCAGGCCCTGCTGAGCAGGGCTTGCACAGAGCCATGGGCTGTCCTGCTCCTCACCCCACCCCACCAGCCAGCAGGCTGGGGGTGCACAGGGAGTCGGAGGGCACCCAGCTGGGACAGCTGACCCCAGTGACCCAAGGGATGTCCCACACCAGACAGCATCACACTCAGCATAGCAGGGGCTGGGGGAAGAGGAAGGGAGGGGGGTGGTGATGTTTAGAGCGATGGCGTTTGTCTTCCCACGTCACTGCTATATGTGATGGAGCCCTGTGGCCCTGGGATGGCTGAACTCCTGCCTCCCATGGGACATGGGCAATGGATCCCTTGTCTTGCCTGGCTGCATGTGCAGCTTTTGCTGATTAAACTGTCTGTATCTCAAGCCAGGAGTTTTCTCCCTTTTGCCCTTCTGACTCTCTCCCCCATCCCACCCAGGGAAGGGGAGTGACAGGGTACAGGGGCTGAGCAGCCAGCTGGGGTTAAACCACCACAAGTCTTTTTCGGTGCCCAGCACGGGGCTCAAAGACAGATTTGATTGGGATGTGCCAGATCAGATTTGTAGCTGTTATTGCTGTTCAGCTATTAATTGGCAGGCTCCTGTGCTTGCCATGGGGCTGCCTGACTGTACAGCATGGCCCGGTGCTCGTTAGCGGCTGCTCTTGCTTCCCCTGCTCGCTGTCCTGCTGCCCTGCTCATCATCTTGCTGTGCTGTGCCTGGGAACACGTTGATACCAGTGATGAGATGGCCTGGGCTGGCCGATGGCCAGGGCATCGCTGCCAGCTCTGTGCTGCTGCACTGGACAGGCTGGAACTCCCATGTGAACAGGGATGGAGACCTGGGGGTGAGGCCAGGTGGGAGCAGGACACCCCAAAGTGTCTGTAGTTACATCCGTGCTGCAGCAGGCATCCTCTGACTGCTGGTCACCAGTGGGTCCAGTAAGACCCAGTGGCAACCACCACATCACAAGCTACCGATGGTCTGCAGAGGGAAGTTCACACACAGGAAACATGATAAAAGTTATGAAAAATATTTCCACTGTGCCATCTGAGGAACTGGTGTCAAGCTGTCTGTGGTTTGTGGCTGGAGGGGGGTGGTAAGTGGGGCTGCTGCCCCAGGTCAGAAGCAGAAGTCCATGTTCCTGGGCATGGGGGAGCTGGAGGAGCACTTACGTGGCTTGCAAATCCTCTGTGGCTGATCTCAAGCTGGCAGCTGAAGTCTGGATGTGCTCCCATCCTTCTGCCAGGAACAGGCCCTGAGATGGGTGTAAATACCCTAACAAACAAATACATGTGTCTAAACTGAGAAACACCTCCTTGCACACCCACCCACCCATGCCACACCACTCACAACCAGAGCTTCAGCTCTCAGAGATTTCTGCAGCCAAGCCATAAAGAGCTAAAGAGATAGGAATTTGGGGAGACAGGGAAAAGAAGGAGGGCACTTCAGCCTGATGGAAACCCTGCCAGCACCTCAACCCCATCAGCACGGGCTGGCGTCACCCTAATGATCCACTTGGTTGATGGGAAGCGGCAGGCACAGCCGATGCTTTTAGCAGCGCTGGATTATGGAAGGGGCAGGCAGCTGAAGGCGACAGGCTATTGTCTGAAAGATGAAATTTATTGCAGGGCACCATGCAAAGCCTAAATTAGGCTACCCAGGAAAAGGGGAAAAAAAACCCAACCCAACCCCTTGGTGTGTGTTATATGTATGCAGAGCTTGTCACATCGAGTAATGTAGTGCAATAAGGCTGAACCAGGCAGTAATGGGCTGCCTGGCTGCTTTTTCCACTCCTCTCTCCTTGGTTGGGTTTTTTTTTTGTTGTTGTCGTAGCAGTGGGACCTTAATAGGGTTCTTCAAACAGATGCTTGAGGAGTTGTACTCCAGCAACCAGCGATATTTTTTTTTAAAAAAATAAAAAAATTTAAAAAAAAAAAAAAGAGAGAGAGAAATGTTAAAAGCACAAGATTGGCAGAAATCATTTTTCAAAAGAAAAGAGCTTGGGGGTGGGGACGAGCTGGGAGAAGACTGTCAGGCTGTGGAAAAGTTTAATAAATTCCATGTCACTCTAAAGACCATCGTGTGCAGAGTTGCCCAAGGCCAATAAAACCCGATAAAGCTCTGATAGGCTGGCTCCCCGCACCACCACACGTTATTGCTTTGATACCTTACACAAAAATAGGGTGCTTTTTTGTTGGTTTTGATATGGTAAGAGGCCTTGCAGTGTGCTGTTCTTTATAAGATATATATATATATAAATCCACGATAAAAACACCAAAGGATTTAAGTGTGTAGCTGTCATCAGTTACTATTTAACTGAGCGAAACATGTTAAAAGCAGCAACAATACAATATAGCAGTGAACGCATGAAAGCTCAGGCAATCTTCCTCCCACATTTAAGAGAAAGTGCTTTTTAAAACTGTAATCTTAGTAGGATTTGGGGGGGGGGAGAGGGGGGGAGATGGAGGAAGCCGGGAGAAACAGCTTTTCGTTTTGTTTAACTGAACTTTTTTGCGTGATGTGCCCAACCCCAGAGTGCTTGCTTAAATTTTCTCTCCCAAGGATGATGGCTCAGTTGAACTGAGGTGTTAAGAGCTGGGACCTGCCTGGTTCTCAGTGTGGGATGGAGCTCTCAGTGGAAGGTGTAGTACATACCAGCCTCAGCAATCTCTTCTGCTCCTTTGTACCCTTGGGTGACTCAGCTGAGCTCTGCAAGCCTTTATTTCCCTCTGTGGTGCTTGTGATGGGAACGTGGGTATGATTTTCAGGGCATGTTGTGTAGCGCATCCTTCCCAGCACAAGGTTGGGTTAGTGTCTGTGGAAGGACCGTGGCTGTTGGAGCGATGGGAAATCTGATGGTTCCTCCTTGTTGGGAAGCATGTCAGTGTTTCCACCAGCTTTGGTGTGGTTTTAGGTCCCTGCCTGTGATCCCTGAGCACTAGGTTTGAAATGACCTGGGAATCACCACAAAAACCAGGGTGAAGCTACTGCTGCTCCTGCCTATGGCTGGGAATCGGTACCAGGCTGGCATGGAACAGAGCACACCCTGCCCCTCTGAACCCTGGAAAAACTCAAGGATACGGGCTGGGCAGGGAAAATAACCTGGTTGGTCAGTGCAAGGAAGACCTGTCCGCAGGGAGGGTTGGCTGTGCCAGTTTTCCAAGACTTTTTTCTTGTCCTAGGAAGAGGTGGGCAGCAGGAGCTGGGAAGCTGCCAGGTCCCCACGGTGCTGGGCAGCACAGGCAGCTCCAAGCTCTGCAGGCATCTATTCCTCAATTTATTACCCAGTTTCTCCATTTGTTCCTGTTTCTTGCACTGGTACCTAGAAGGCAAACGTGTCACAACTCAAAAGTGCTCAGCACTGACCAGATTTCTGGTGGGGATTTTTATAGTTGTCTCTCTAAACAGCTGAAAGTCAAAATCATAAGCTGGAAAAAAGTGTGTGAGGCTGCAGGGAGATGGGACTGGTTGGATGGGGCTCAGCTCCAACCCTACATTTGAATTCCCACCTAACTTTTCCACACCTTCATCTCTTGGGCTGAATGTTTCCAGGTTTGGGTGGCTGTACATAGCTGAATAGTTGGAATATTTGGGCAGGATCAGCTTGGCCAGCTGCAACCCCCTGGCCTTCCTGAAGGCAATAGAAGAATTCCCTTTACTGTTATGTGAGAAGTACTTGCAGGGTCTGATTTCCAAAAGGTGAAATTTGGCCTGGGAAGGGAAGTGCTTCTCCTTGATCTGTAAGAAACTAGGTTTTGTCCAGCTGAGGTAGGAAACTTTGATAATTACAAGCTTAGCATAGTCAATACATTTTTTCATCTGAACTGGCAGCTGTTTTCTACCCACTCACCCCCCCCCTCCAGCCACACACCTCAGAGGGAAAGCCCAACTCCAGAAGATCCTCCTCTTCCCTCACTGCTGGTTGTCACCCTCAGGAAGATGCTTATTTCTAGGGTTTGCCAATGACACATAACCCAGGCTCACTAAGCAGGGAGAGTGTGTGCTCACCTATTCTTTCCTCTGACAAGCGTTGATTTTCTTCCTCAAGTGTCTTTGGAGCAAAAGTTACACAGCTTGAATTTAATCCTGGCAACTCAGGAGATTCAGGCTGGATCTCTCTTTCTGCTGGGAAACTTTGGGCCACTCACCCAAGCTCTTGGGTTCTCCCTGGCTGAACAGAGCCAGGACTTTCTCTTTTTTTCCACCACTCCCTTCTTTTGCCTAGTAAGATTAAAAGCCTTGTGGGTCTAGAAGATGCACTCTTGGATCTGGTTCCTCTCTCTGCTGGGCACTTGCACTATCTGTCTGTGGAAGGTCAAACCATGAGCATCCTGGCAGCACTTTCTGGGGCGGGGGTGGAAAGAGAGTGGCTTTATCCAACATGTTGCTCCTGGCCAGATAAATAGCAAATCCCTGGCAAAATTCCTGCTCGTGAAAAGCTTTGCCTCATCTCTTCTCTGGCTGCACTTTGGGAGGCCCCAGCTCAGCTCAGTGCAAGGAGGATGCTCTTCTATGGATACCCACAGGAAGGAAAGGTAAAGAAAAGAGGTTACAAATGTGTAATGTCCACACAGCAGCAGCATTCACTCTCTTAATCACAATCCCATTTTCTGCCTCAGACGTGTCATTACTGCCCACCAGATTTGGGGAGATAGCAGCAGGAAATGAGCTGGAAAAACATCAGTTTGGGTCTTTTTTTAAAAGACATGAACACCTTGAAGGTATTTAATGAACTTCAGGCTGCTCTCAGAGTGGAGAAGGATGGATCTGCTGCAGGTATGACAGTGAGGTGAAGCTCTGCAGGAAGGGAAGCGGAAAGGATGGCGGTGGGTTTCGTTTGGATGGAGCTAGAGAGCAAGGAGAGCTGGAGGTGAACCCTGTCCAGATGCAAAGGGGAGGAGGGAAATAAAAAAGGGAGAAGTGTGGGGTTCCCTTTCCCCAGGGTGCTCCATGGGCAAACAGAGGTGCAGAGCTGTTCCCATGTCCCAGCAACACAGCAGTGCTTGCAGAGATTGAGGCCCACCATTGCCTGTACATGTTCACACCCAATGGAGGCTCACCATCGCTTGTCCATGTTCACACCCAATGGAGGGCCACAATCACCTGTACGTGTTCACACCCAATGGAGGCCCACTATTGCCTGTCCGTGTTCACACCTGATGGGAGGCCCACCATCACCTGCCCATGTTCACACCCAATGGAGGCCCACCATCGCCTGTATGTGTTCACACTCAGTAGAGGCCCACCATCACCTGTCCATGTTCACACCCGATAGAGGCCCACAATCACCTGTCCATGTTCACACCCAATGGAGGCCCACCATCGCCTGTACATGTTCACACCTGATGGGAGGCCCACCATCGCCTGCCCATCGTGCAGGCTCAGAAGAGCCCACCCATGTTTGCTATCCACAGTCTTCTGATACAGACTGGTAAAGGGAGGTGAAGCCAAGGTGTCATCCCAAGTTGAGCCAACTGTCCACCCTGCTTCAAAGAGGCAACTATAAAACTCAACACATCTTTGCCATCATAAGGCTGGGGCAGCAGTTCCCAGCACAGCAGGTTCACGCCAGCACAGCTTGCACATGCACAGCAGCCTGTGCCTCTGTGCACTGCACACGTGGCTCTACGATTGCCCTCTGCTGTGCTGGCTGCAGCCTTATCTGATTTGGATAAAGCATTTGCAGTATTGTTCTTTTTATGTACTTGCTGTACTGTCTGCACACCTAAGAGCCTATCTAATTTGCAGCACATCTCTCAGGTGGGAAGAGGTATTTATCCTTCTGACAGGCAGGGAGGGAGGGAGGAGGGTAAGCAACTTGTCCAAAGCATGGAGCCAGCCTGCAAATTAACAGGGACTCAACCCAGACCTGAACTGGTGCCCCAGCTCCTGTCACACACATCCTGCCTGCTGGCAGCTCCTGAAAACACGAGGTGGAAAGGAGAGCAATTGGTTTTGCAGGCTGCTGATTTGGAAGGACAGGCTCTTTTTTTTTTTTTCTTTCTATTTTGGTTGTGCTTTATAATTAAACATGGTCTGGACTGTCATGGCTCACGTTCCCAGGGTTCCCACGGGTGGTGGTGGTGGTGAGAAGCTGGGATGAAGAGGCGGCTCTCGGGGTGGTGCAGGCTCATGGTGAGCGGTGCCGGGGGCTTTGCTGCACAGCTTTTCTGGCAGCTGAGTGCTGGCTCCTCTTGCAAACCCTGGGCTCCTTTCCAGGCTGAGGAGGGCTTATGGGATTTAGTAGGCGTAAGCTATGGTGCCACTTCCCTGCTCTTTTGACCCTTTCCATCTCAACCCCATCAGCCTGGTATGAACTTGTTTCCTCTCCAGCTTGTCCCATTTGCTGCATCTCCTGTCCAAACCCAGTCTTGGGTGTCTCAGCCCGGTTCAGCTCCTCCCATCCCTGACCTACCTCCCTTGCCCCCTTTCCCTCACACTCCCTGGTAGTTTCAGTCCTCCCCTCTTCAGTTTTCCCCTAAGGAAATCTTTCCCCACCAAGGCAATCCCTAGAGCCCAGGGGTAGCAGCCCTACCACTGCCTCAGCTTTGTGCAGCTCCTCACTGGGACAGTGAAAAGCATGTGTCTAACATAAGGCCTTGGCCACCACCCTCCAAATTTCAATATCCTCCTCTAAAGCATGAAAAACTGCCCCAAAATTTCCTACCAAAATACTTCTCTCCATTCTCTCCCCCAAAATGACGGGACTGCAGAGGCTGGAGATGGTGGTGGGGCATTTTGGAGAGGCACACACTCACTGCAGAAAGTTCCAACCCAAACAATTAAATCCCTGAAGGAATTTCCGAAAGCGCCTAAGCAGGTTACATGCCTAATTCTCAGAGCCCAACGGGACTTGGACAACTAATCTTCTTAGCTGCTTTTGAAAATCTTTGCCAGGTGCCTGTTTGCATGTTTAGGTGCTGTAAAACCTTTGCAAGTCTGAGCTCTAGAGCGTGGTCAGTTTGGGTCAAAGCAGAATTGCAGCAAATCCCATCTGGAGACAGTTATTTGGGCTTAAGTCCAAGCTGAACAACCAGCGTGGTGCCCAGCCCTGCTGAGGGACACCAGATGTCATTCTTCATTAGACCATTTTGCTTTATTCTACTTTTTGCAGAGTGGTTATGGGGAAGGCAGAAAGGCAGGGCGTTCCCAGATGTGCCCCTGCCCAGAAGAGCATCAGCTCTCTGAGGTACCAGAAGAAGTGACTCAGCTGCCACAAGCACACTCTGTGCTGTGCGTTTTTGGGAAACCTAGCCCATAATGAGCATGGCTTTATGGGACCAGAGCTCCAAGTCAGGAAGGCAAAGGCAAGGACTCCAAGCAAGAGGATTGCATTGGTGAAGGGTGAATGGAGCAGCTCTCTGTGTAATAGCAACGCTCCTGTCCTCACAGTGCCCTCGAGAATGAGAAGCTGTCACTGAGCACAGCACTGAGCTTCTGGCCAGTGCTGCTGAGTGAAGGAGAAACATGTACCTCTGGGTGCTTTGGAAGATCAAGCCATGGGTTCTGAGGCTGAAATGCAGTCTTACGTGAACGCATTGGCTGTAGGACACCAAGGACAGCCCCAGGTCATTGCTGCTGAGTGGTGGCAGATGCTCCAGGTGAGAGCATGAAGATCCAGCACGCCCTGTTGCCATGTCCCAGCTCCCAAGTCCCTTGAAGCCTGTCCATCTTCAGGAGGGCCACAGCAGCACGGTGCAACCCCAAGGGTGCCCACACAGCCACATCTCGCAGCCCCCAAACCTTGAGCTGGGACTCTGACCCACCCCCATATCCAACCGTACCCCACCCCCAGAAAGTGACCCCATTTTCTGAGAAATTCTTTGCAGTGCAATAATTGCAGGCTGGAAATTAGACCCCAGTCTTCAAAGAGCAGGCTCTGAAGTGCACATTAGCTGTGTGCTGGGACGAGCCATCTTACCAGCCCCTGCTCATCGCCTGCCTGAAATTATGTTTGACTACAGGGCATGAAATGTTATTCATCCTTCCCCATCTCCCTCCCATCCCTTTCTATTCAGATGCAGCACCGAGTGGTAGCAGCAGCAGGTATATGAAAAAGATTTTCAGGTGTTCATGTGCCTTTTCTTTCTCTTTTTTTTTCCCCCCACATCCCCTTTTATACATGAGAAAGCAGCGTGAAAGGCAAAGCAAATGAGAACGGGGAAGAAAGTGTTGGGTTTAAAGCAATCTGTTAAGGCAGGGGAGTTTATTATCCGCTAACACGGGCCATGATGTGTCAGACAGCACAGGGGGAAAGGCAGCACAGCCCCAAAAGCCGCCTCTCCCCTCGGTGATGGTCAAGGCTGGTGTGGAAAGGGTGGTGCTGAGGAGGCAGCTGATGGGCACGAGGTTAATTCTCATTTCACTCCCTGGCAGTAGCAATTTCACGGATCTCGTCATCTGTGTGGACAGCCACAGAGAGGGGAGATCAGAAATGACAAATATCTCCATTACCTTCAGGGATTAAAATGCCACCAAATGGTCTTTTAATATGAAACCGCCAGTGGTTCTGGGAGGTGGGTTGTGTAAGAGACCTGGCTTCCCTTTGGGCTTTGTTGGGGTTTGGCTTTGCTGTTGGGTTTTTCAAAGAACGAAACATACAGAGAAAAGCATTTCAAACCCACCCCCCCAAACCTGCAGAGGGAGCTGGAATTTGGTGGGATAAGGTGAAAAGCAGGCTGGGCACCTCCCATTTGCATAGATAATCGATAATCATCTGCTTTTCCCACCAGTCAAGAATAGAGTAAGTTTTAAACAGACAGGACAGGCTCTCACCATCTTCCTGTCAGCGTTATCTCAGCAGGATCAATACTTTCCTTTGCTTTTCTATAAGCCTGGGAAAATCAGGGGGATGGATTTCCTCTAACAGGATAAAACCCTTGCGAAGGACTTTGGAGAGGTGAGATAAGAAATTAACATTAAGCAGCCTGATCGCTATCACATGCAGAGGTTTCTGCTCCCCAAACCCAGCTGAAACTTGTTTCCTGAGCATTTACATTTCCAACAAGCTGCAGCTCTTGTCCATGTGAAGCCACAGGGTACAAAAACACCCTGGGAGGGGTTTTGTGTGGCTGAGAATCACCCATCCCTCCATACAGGAAGGTTGGCACAGCACAGACCTTGGAGCTTCAATGGCACCAGCTGGAGCTGCCAGAAGAGGGGCAGGAAGGCACAGGGGATGTGCAGATGTTATGTGCCTGTGCTCCTGCTCAGGTCACAGGAAAACTGAGCAGGACCAGGATTTTATTGCATTTTCCCTGCTGAGGAGCACAGCCGTGCCTGTGTGTGGTGGGGGAAGAGCCATCCCCTCTCTCTTTGATGAGATATTGGGGGGAAGTTCTTTGCAGAGAGAGTGGTGAGGGGCTGGAACAGGCTGTCCAGAGAGGGGGTGGGTGCCCCGTGTCTGGGGGTGTTCAGGGCCAGGTTGGATGGGGCCCTGGGCAACCTTGTGTAGCTCCAGGCCTGAGGTTGGTGTCCCTGCCTGTGGCAGGGGGTTGGAGCTCTGTGACCCTTGGGGTCCCTTCCAACCCAGAGCAGTCTGGGTTTCTCTGATTCTACCAAGACCTGAGGGCAGTTTGGGATATTTTTGCTTGTGTCATTTCTTACCCCACCCCACCCCATCCTTGCTCCTCCATAGCCACCACCCAGCCCTGCTCTTGTGCTGCAGGAGAGGGGAGCAAGGGAATCAGTGCAGGGTCCAGACTGAGTCCTGGTGCTCAGAGCATCAGGGAGGGAGAAGGAAGGTGAGGAAGAGGTGCCTGGCATGGCGAGCATCCTCTCTCTGCCCTCCCCATCACTGGTTGTCCCAGCTGTCCCATAGCTCCCCAGCACACAGGGGTGTTCACACACCATAAACCAAAAGCTCTGTGGCCTCTTTGAGTAATGCCCAGGGAGGGGTAAGGTGGCAGCACTGGTGTCCCAGCTGGGGAGGGGTAAGGTAACAGAGAGGACTCCAGAGCAACTGCCATAGTGTTTGTGGGGCAGTGTGGGTGAGGAGCAGGGTGGCAGGAGAAAGGGGGGGGGGGGTCATCCCTTCCCCATCCCAGGGGGGCACTGTGGCCCCTGGGCTCCAGGGGAGCCCCATCAGCACATCTTTGGAGGTGTCTGGACCAAGGAAAACCTGAAGATGTTTAAGGAAGGGAGATGGGGGTCTTTAAGGGGAATCCTTCTGGTTTGACTGGAGAGAAACCAGGAGGTTGGAAATTTAACAGGAGGGTGATGGAAGCTGGCTGATGAGGGGTGGGAGCTGACAGCTCGGTGGCAAATGAGACATGACAGAAAGGGGGAAGATAATTTAACAGGCTTGGCCTGATATTGTCCTTCATAGTCATGTCTTGATTTTCTCTTGCTTCAGATTTGTCAGATCTGATTTTACACAGAAGATGGGGGTGGAGGGAGGGGTAGGGAGGGTGTCTGTACTGCGCAGAGGTGCCTGTGCAGCCTCCTGTTGCTCTTCCAAGCCACAGGCGTGCAGGAAGTATTTTGTTTGCTAGGTCTGGAAGTATTTCAGTGCTGTTAAATCAACCTCTCCTCCATCAGCTGCCTTCCTGAGAGCTGCTGCGTGATTTGTGCTCAGGATTTCAAAACAAAACCCGCTCCCCACCCCCCATCCCCCTTCCAGCTCCAGGTAGAAACCGAGCAGGAACCATCAGCTTCACTGAAGCAACCCAAGTCTGAGGTTTGTAACACAAGCCTTTGACAGGCTGCACCCCCCTGCCAAGGCTGGCAGCTCCCCCAGCTGCAGGAGATGTTTGTGGTGAAGCAAGAGGTGTTTTTATGGCAAACGGCTTAGAAGGACATAGAAGACAAGCTCTGTTTTTTCTTCTCTGACCACCCCAGCCTCTTTTAAGGCTCTTGCCTGGCACAGCTCCTAAGCCACAGGCTCTGGGGCTGACATTTCCCCAGAGGGTGGGCAGAGGATGCCTACAGCCTCTGTACAGCCAAAAGGGCTGCAGGCAGCCAGAGCCTCACAGGAAAGGGCTGCTGATGTCTGGAGAGGTTGTAATCACAATTTCCCTCCAGATCTTTGCTGTAGTCTCCTCAGGCTGGGCTGTCCTGAGCCCCAGCTGAGAAAGGAAGCTGCTGCCCTGGGAAGGGCAGCTGTGCAGGTTGGGCACAGCCCCGATGTGGGACACACAGCTCCTGGCAACCCAAAATTTGTTCCTCAAATCCCAACACCCTGCAGTGAGCCAGATGGGGATTAGAAGGGGTTTACCACAAAAAAAAACCACCCCAACAAGCCCAAAGCGTGTTCTGGTGGTGAATTGAGCGATCGTGGGAGTTGCTAATTGCAGGGGGGTGGTGGAGCCGCTCCAGGGGACACCTCGCTGTGCTGGGGGGCAGGTGGGCAGGAGACCCCTGTTTGCAGAGGGGTGCTTGCTGGGTGGTTTGGGAAGCGCTGCTGGTTTGCTCAGTGGTGAGCAGTCATGGTTGCAGGGTCTCTGTGGCAGGCAGTGTGGCAGCTGTGCCAACACTGGGTCACACTGCAGCGCCTGAGCAGCCGACCCGCTCCCACTCACCACAGGAAATGTGCTTGGGGGGGCTTGGGCTCCACTGCTGAGGTGGGAACATGGGCCTGAGCTGGGAAAGCCCTGGCTTTTCTTCCTCACTCCTCTTCCCCTTTATCCACAACCCTCCTAAGAGCCAATCTACCCTCATCCCATCCCTGTTTCCCTGTGGTTTCACGGCCATGGGGAGCAGGCAGAGGCCAGTGTCTGGTCAGTGCTGGTGGGCAGGAGGCAGCGGGCTGAGCCTGTTGAGCCATGCTGAGAGCTGCCAGCTTCCCTGCAGCAGGTGGCTGTTTCCAACCACCGATAAGGTGAAGCTGTGCTGGGGTCATGTGGGAGCAGCTCAGCCAGGATGGACACCACCAGCTCAGCCCTGGAGATGCTGCCTCTCTGCTGTGGCAGCCCTGGTGCTACTCAGTTTATTAACAGCCCAGTCCAAGTTAAATTTTAATTGTCCCTTTCTCCCTGATGCCCACTTTAATAGGCTAGGTAGGCTGCCCGAGGATGTAGCGCACAAGAAAGGTGAGAACTTTGCTTAAAAGGACATTGCCCAGTGACTTTTCACAGTCCTTTGAACAGTTTTGCTGATTCTTTTATTTTTAATTGGTTCCCCTTGGAAAACTCGTACTGGAATCTGTGTCTTTTCATCATCCGTGCCGCCGCCGATGCCAGCGGTGTGCGAGGAGCTGGGGTCACCTCAAATCTCCTGCCCCTAAACTAGGCCAGCGTTTGACAAAGTGATTTTAGCTGATGGGTCTGGTGCTGGATTCCCATTGTGATGCCTACAGGCTGGTCATGGGCAGGTTGGATTTGTGCCCTTGAACAAGCTGGGCTGGGTCAGCCTGGAGAAGAGAAGGCTGTGGGGGGACCTCATTGCAGCCTGCCAGTGCCTGAAGGGAGCAGAGACACAGGAGGGGAATCAGCTTGTTCAAGGGCAGAGACTGGCAGGACAAGGGGGATGGAGTGAAGCTGAAGGAAGGAAGCTAAAGAGGCCCAGCTCCCTCAGCCTCTCCTCATAACGAAGGTGTTCCACTCTCTCCATCATCTCAGTGGCCCTGTGCTGGACAGGGGGGTTGGTCTTCCAACTCCTAATGTTCTAGGATTCTGTGATTCCTATTTCTTGGGCCAGCTGGGGTGCCCGGGCTCACTGCAGCCTTACCTTGGGTAGTGTGGCTCTGAGGGCTTAGAAGCAAAGGGTGCTGTTAGGATTATGGAAGACACTTGATAAAAGCCCACTGGGGGCTGGGAGCAGTCCAGTGGGGAGGGTGCAGGCTGAGGCAGGGTAATGCTGCTGTCCCACATCCTGCCTGGCTTCGGAGCAAACTGCAGGTGCACCCAGGGTGACTGTGAGCAGCTGCAAAGGCAGCAGTGGTTTGTCTCCTTCCGGCAGCGCAGCACTGCCTGCACCACAAGCTGTGCAGTGATGGTGATGAGGCTGGAGAGACACAGACTGTCACCCCATGGCAGGGCTCAGCCCACCCTCACGAGTGGCATCACCACCTTTGGAAACTGTTTTCTCCTCCTTGTTTCTCAAAATAGTGAATTTTGTGGCTTTTTGGAGCCCAGTCAGGGTGCAGGGAAGCTGCAGGTGTTGTTCACCATGGGGCTTGTTTTGATGGGTGGCAGTGGTGCCTGCTGTCCGTGTGCCCAGGCTGACCATACAACGCTGCTGGGGAATTAAACTAGGGCCAAGTCCAGGGGCTCAGCACTGGCTGTGGCAACCAGGGCCGGTTCTGGAGAGGTGGAACTAGGGAGCTGAGCCCCTCCAGCACCTCTCGGCAGTGCCAGGCAGCAGGTCCCTGCCAAGGGAGGCTGCTGGACCCCCCAGGCATCACCACGGCCGTGCAGGGTGTCTGTGCTGTGCGGGATCACAGCAGGCAGCTTCGAGCAGGGGGGAAGAGCAGCTGAAGAAAGGCAGTAAACAAACAGGAACCCTCTGCACGGTTAACTGCCACCACTTCCTCCCTCGCTGTGCAGTTCCACTTCTCTCCCCAGCCCCGTTTTTAGTTCAACCCAAAGGGGACGGTGAGACCTGTTGCTTTTTCAGCCGCTGAGCCTGTAAACCCTCTGCTTGTGTCCCAGGATTAGCTCTGTAGCTGGGGATGGAGCCTGGAGCCAGAAACATCTCCAGTCCCATCCACCTCCCCAGGTAGGCTGCCTGCCTGCCTCCGTTTTGCCTGCCATCACAGGCACGCTTTTAACTAGTCTTTAAAGGTAATAAAAGGACTTACAAAGCCTCATGTGAGTCAAAGTGTTTTCAAGAAATGTCAGCAGCCACATGTGTCTATTTAAATGGGGAAGGGTTTGGGATTTGGGGTGGGTTTTTTTTTTTCCCATCTGCAAAGCACAAAACCAGACTGCTGTGTTAATTCATGGAAATGCTGGGGAAAGTGGCAGGGAGAAGTAAAAAGCAAAAAATGACCAGGTCAGCTTTGCTGCCAAGGATGAGTGAAGCACTGAAAGGCTGAACAGAAAACGGTGGTGTTTGAAGAGATTTGGTGCCTGATTTAGCACCTTCCTGTTGCTCTGTAGTTCCTGTGCTATTGTACTACACAAGATGCATGCCTGAACAGAGGCACGGCCTCTGCCTCCGTGTTCCAGCCATGCACCTTTGTACCTTGCATGGGAGAAGAAATATGCACAAAATTAATCCTTTTTCTGGGGGGGTTGTGTGAGCAACGCGTTGCTTTCATGGTCTTTATCTCCTGTCCCAGTGCCACAAATCTCTCCATGTCCATTCCTGACCTGGCCTGGGGACTCTCCAGCCCCAGAGCTCAGACCGCAGGGCTCCCTCCAGCACAAGCTGTGGGGTTTTTCTTACCGTGTGGAAAAGCATCCTTGCCTCTCCATATGGGAAGACTGGATGTTCCCCTGAGCACAAAAAACCCCCTCTCCATGGCAGGAGAGGACCCCCAGTCGCCACGGGCTGAGGGCTGTGGTGTTACTGCTCATGTGCCGTGCCGGGAGCCCGCAGCCCCGGCGGCTCTTTGCACAGTGCGAATCTATTAGCTGAGTTACTGCTGTAATTTCCTAATGGGATGGGGAACGCTCAGGAAATGATAGACTGTATAATTAAACCAAGTCTATCTGAGCATCTTCCATTCCGGAGGGGTAATTTCTGGGTCTTGACATCCTTCTTTCCCGTTTTTCAGGAGTTGAGGAGGAGGGAGATGTGAGCATGGTACTTTTCTCTCAATGCCTGAGGTAGTGCACACCTTCATGGTCATAAATCCCTGCATATTTATGATCTGGGGCAGTTAGCCTTGCAAATCGGCTTACACAAATGATGATCTGCCTTGCCTTTACCTGGCTGGTGGGAAGGAGAGCTGCTAGGGACAACGTGTGTATTCCAGAGGGGGAATATGATGTGTACAGGAATTTAGCAACGTCTCTCCAAATAAATGGAGAGCCCTCCTTTGGGACTCACTGGTTCTTATTGCAGAAGCTATTAAAACTCTATGAGAGCAGCAGGATTGAGGGCAGCAGGTTTTATCTGCTTGCAGAGGGTTATTTAGAGTCCAGCTGTAGATGTTCCTCCATATCCCTGAACTGCAGAGTCAGGAGCCACAGCGGTTTAGCAACTTCTTCTGCACTCCACTTGCAGGATTTGCTGTTCTCTGGCCATTGCTCAGGGACCTGTTCACAAAACCTGCTGTAGGTATGCCAATACCCAGCACCATCCAGTGCTGTGAGACCCAGCAAAACCTAGGAACAGATAAGGCAGTACTTCCACCCACACCAGCAGGAGCCAACAGTTTAAACACCAAGCAAGGCAGCCTGGGTTTTGCTCAGGAAAAGGCCAGGTTGGGAGATGCCAGGAGACCAACAATAGCTGATGTGCACAAATGGAGATGTCTTCTCTCAGGAAACTGGGGATTGAATTCCTTCAGTGTTTCCTGATGCCTTCAGCACAAAGCTCCTCTCCACTGGCTCTTGCTTTCTACAGCGTGGTCTTTCAGTGAGGCACGCTTGAGGTGTCCATTGACTTCACCCATCCAGACAACTTAGAATAAAGCTGTGGTCACAAAGCACTGAAGAAAACGCTTCTGCTTTTAAAAAAACCCTGTGCCTGCTTATCAGAGGCAGCCTGATCTCCAGACTCCTGCATTCAGCCCCATCCTCACTGGGAATATCAGCTTTTCTCAGATCCTTTCCCAACTGGCAGTGTTGTTGCTGGGATGAGGTGAAGTGTTACTTAATGCAGACTGGTGTTTTGTGGCAGGCAGGGATCTGAGCTGCTTAACTTCAGGCCCATGTGAAAGCAACCCATCTCCAGAGTTGCACAGAATTTGGTTCAAGGCTCCCAGGGTTTATAATGAGGGAAGAAGAATGGTAGATTTGCATGGCCCTTCTTTTCTTTCAATCAAGTCTTTTGTCATTTTGATGCAAGGAAGTGACCCGTGACAGTGCTGTCCTGGAGTGCAGCTTGCTGGGATCCCTGCAAGTGCTCTGTGCATCTCTCTGCATCTCACTAGCAGCTGGCAGAGCCGTTTGTTATCCCATAACTCTTCACCAACATCCCAGATCCTTTTCTGCTGTTTCTCAGAAAACTTTTGTCTCTCTTTACGAGCAGCACTGCTCTAGCATCAGCATCACTTGATGGTACCAGACTCGCAGCACTCATGTGACAGGAGAAAGCTGCAGTGTCCTTTTTGAGGAGACACTGGGCACACTGGCAATGGGCACTGTCTCTGCTCCGGTTAAGACCAGAAACCTGGTTTCACACAGCTTGAAACACAAGTGGCAACACAATACCTTGGTCTCTGCCTTAAGAGACTGACTTGTAGAACAACTACCCAGCAGTAAGACACACTGGTCTTCATTGCAGCCTTATAACATCGGCTAAGGGGGGTACAAAGGCTTGCACCCCCCTTTGTACAGCCTTTACTAGGGAGTTCTGGAAAGAAATAGCGATGCCTGGGATGTCCTGGGTAGAGACTGCAAACTGCCAGGTTTTACCGTGGACACAATCTCACCCCCAGGAGTTGGTTTAAGTCCAACAAATGAGTTCCTTAAGAGTGATTTCAGAGCCATTGGGATGTGGACCTCTAGAGATAACATTAGCAGAGATCTTGAAGACTTGAGACATCCAGCTAGCTTGGGGTTTCCTCACAGCTTGGGCAAAGGTCCTGAGCTGGAGGCTTGGTGGTGGTAGGACACTTGCAAAAGTGAACCTTCTCCAGATGCCTATGATTTGGGTCGCACTGATTCATCTGCTGCAGGTTCCTTAGAGGTTTGCCATGTACCCTGTAAGAAAAAAAACCCTGGATTTCTGTGCCTGTCCATAGTTACTATGAAAAGATACCACAAGTCTGTGAGCAAAAAATACCCTCCTTCCCTTTGATCTTAAAATTTTGCTCATGCAAAGGAAGTAATGAGTGAAATTGGTGCTGCAGCCTGCCCCCTCCATCAGGAGTATCTATTGCAAGGACTTTATTACAGTGCCCAACAGAAATGAGGTTAGGGAGAGCAGTCAAGAGGTGAGGCTCTAGCTTATTTATAAATGCCCCCTAGAAGAGTGTCCTGGGAGGCCCAGTTCTGATCTGTGACTGCTCGAAGGACAGCAGAGAGGTAGAAATGAACAAATCAGCTACGAAAATTATACCCTTGCCTCTCCACTTAGGAAAACATTATCTGTTCACCCTGGAAGAGGTCTGGATAATGATAAATGAGTACTAATGGAAAAGAGTTAAGTAGCTCTGCCAGTCATCACTATGGGTTACCCATTTCTTACCCAGTCAGCATCAGGAGTGTTGGGTTATGGGTTGAACCTTCACACTCTTCATCACTTGTAGGCAAACAAACCAAGTGAGGCATATCTGGGCATGCATGAGTCCCCCTCAAGAGCCGTTTGAGCAAAGGCCACCACCTCTCCCCAGGGAGCTCCTGACACCGTGGTGTGAGGCTGCACTGGGGATACACCTCACCTATCTGCAGTTAAGCTTTTTAATAAGTCAAAGCTTAGAGCCAGCAGTGCAGAAACACTGACTTTGGCATTCACTCTCACCACGGTGTAACCTGTTTTCACTTTGCAACACAACCTTGTTGGGGTTCTGCTTCCCTTTCTGAGCATGACTGTAGCAATCAGGTTTACCCCAGGATGACAGTGCACGAAGCTCCCCCTACTCCTCCCCCCCATTTTTTGGAAGCTATTCAATTTTAATGCTTTATTTGTTCTGGGAGAAGCTCTCAACACCAAACCAAAGCTGGTGTGTGGGTAAGGGAGTGATGAAGAGTGAGCTCTCTGCGAGCACAAGTAGGGCTAGGGTGGAAAATGCCTAAAAGTTGGTACAGTTCTGATCCAAATCTACATCTCCCTTGGGATGGGATTAGCCAAACCAGTCCCTTCCATCTTGATAAACACCCAGAGCAGTTTCCTTTGTCCTTCCTCCTTCACTAAACATGCAAACCCCATTCTTTTACCAACTACTCTCAAACATATTGGTGCTCTTCCTATCTCTTCTTGCTTACCTTAGTAATCTCATCCCATTGTACATGCTCCTTATATCAGGCATTAATATATTTTTCAAAGGTAATCTTTAAATACCCTGGCTGCTTTTGGAAAGAGGGAGATAATTTTGGTCTTTTCTTCATCATTTGTTTTGAGGGAGTCTTGGAGGAAGGGTTATATGTATTTATTGTGAAATAGATGCAATAGCGTTTTAATGAGAAAATGCTGCATTAAATATATACCTTGTGTATTTATTTCTGAAGGAAATTCATATTGTTCAATCTCTGGGTGAAAGCCAAGCCCTTGTAATAGTTACCTGACATGATGTGGCCCCGTGACAGAAAGTCTAATGAAGACTTTCTTGATAGGAATGTAATTGTAAAGGGAGGGGGGGGGGAAAATGATTAAAAAATTGGTTCCAGTGCTCTGTGATCCAAGAGTTCATTTGTTTCCTCATTCATGCACTAAACAAGTCCCTAATTAATCTTGAACCTTGGAGAAAGGAGACTAGATTGGCATCTTCTGAATGCGAACGTACTCCTCATTTTGGAAAGTTTGAAGAGGCTCTTAAGCATTCTCTTTTAATGGTATTTTTGCAAGGGTTTAAAGTGGCTTCATTAGCCTGCCAAAGCCACTAATTGCATTACCATATTTTTAAACTTCAGAGGTTCAGGGTGGTGGTTTTTTTTTTTTTTAAATATTAGATTAATTTGCTGGGTTAAAAGGACTTGGAGTGTTCAGTGACTGTCACAGTGCTCAACCAGAGCCAGCACAGCCCAGAGCAGCTCCTGGGGTGCCCCCAGCTCTGCCACCACTGAGCATCCCCCCCCCCAAGTCCCACAGCAGTGTGATCTCTGCCCTGCTCATTTAAACCTGCCTGGAGCTTGGTCCTGCTCAGCCTCAGGGATGGACAGGGGGAAACGCTGGTGCCTGGCTGGACCTGCCTGGGTGTTTGATGTGCTGCTTTGACTGGGTTAAAAAAGCAGAACCGACAGATCTCTTCCCCAACATCAGCTTTAGTTAGGAAATAAAGTGCTAATTGCATTTTGAGCAGCTCTTTTTCATCAAGGAGGGATCTTTAACTGAGCATCCCCAGCTCTGGAGGGGGGGGGATGCAGATGGTACCCAGGGGTTCTCTGGGCTGTGTACCCTCCGGCCACACTTGGAAAAACACTCAGTGTCCAGCAAGCAGAACCCTGATTGTGATCCCAGGTCTTTGGGGGGGGGGGGAAAGTCGGGGTGCTGATTAACTCTGGCTCCTCCATTCGTTCCTCTGTGCTGTGAAGTGTGAAAAGGACCAAGTCAAAGCCTCGGATGGAAAGCACCAGCCGGGTTCAAAGTGTGGATGTGTTAGTCCAGCTGTTCTTATGACAGTAAATAGGCATCTGAACTTTAATGAGGTCACTTCCTTGAAGCTTGCTTGTGCACGGCCCCAGGTGGCTTATCTAAGGTAATATGAATAATAGGAACAAGATAAGATAAGGCTGTTAGCCCCAAACAATATTATCAGCCTGTGATTTTAGCTGCCTACCTACTCCATCCTGACAGCCAGGGATAAAAGAAAACCTAAAACTCCAGCCTGGGAGACTTATAAAAGCCCTGTTAAAACCCGTTTGAGAGCTCCAAGAAGAAATATTATCCTGGCTGGGGAAAGGGGGGGTGGGGGGTGGAGGAGAATCAAGGGCACAGAGAAGAAAATACAGCTCACGGTTGAGGGAGTTGAGGTTTCCCCCCCCACACACACACACACACCCCTTTGCAAATGTGTTCTTGCTCGTTTCATTGTGAGCACCACCATATATTATCAGCTTTCAGGGGAAGTGAGGAGTCGTCAGGGTTTCATTAGTTATGTTTATGCCAATAGGAATAAATCTTGGCAGTCATCAGAACAGGTTTGTTCATACTCCCGGCCCCATCTAGGGAATTTCACTGGCCACATCCCTGTTGTGCTGGTGGAGCAGATACAGTTTGAGATATACTTTGGCCTTATTGATTTGAAGGCTTCTTCATTACTTCTGCAGCGCTGTGGATCAATAGCTGTGCCTAGAGCTGCATAATAGATTTTTTAAAAAAAAAAAAATCAATTAAACAGAATATTCTTAACAGAGCCTAGTGCAAAACTGTGTTGTGTTTTGAAAGGTGTGGTTTAAGCTTTGCTGCATTTACCTGCTGGCCTCTATGCTATACAGAGGGATGGGAGCCTTTGTTTTGGCCTCTGGGTACTGTGGTATCCATTGTTAACCTCCAAAGGAGGAAGGACTCAAGATTAGAAACAAGAACCACCCAGCTTTTCTCCTTTGATACCCATATTCATCACTGCAGCCTCACTAGAAGGTGAAATAATGTTTGTGGGTCCCAGCTCAATCCCCAGCAGACAATAATTCAGTGAAAATACCCCCAAATCTGTCATGGTTTTTCCTTGCTCCGTGCCTGCGAACACAAGGAGATGAGCTCCTTTTAAATGAGCTTTCATGCTCCAAAGGTTTTCCTTGTGCCTGCAGAGCCCAATCCCATCCCCACTGAGGCCAGTGACAAATTCCCTATTGATTTTGGTGGCCCAGGACTGGGGTCAGGCTGGAGGGCAGCCCCGGCGCTCGCTGTCATCCCGGAGATGGGAGAAGCCACTTCCAGCTGCTCCTATCCCAAGGTCCTGGAGGACCATGTAGGTGATGTGCTGGCCCTGGAGCTGGCAGTGCAGCTTTGGAGGCCACGAAGGTTGTGTCAGGTTGGTGCAGGGGTGTGGGTGGTTAATGTGGTGTAGCAGAGGTAGGTAAATCCTTAGGGTGAGGAGGACACTTGTTTTTCAAAAGGGTTTCCCTGGTGGCAGGATGCAATGAAGGGTCCTGGTGATGTTCTGAATGGTGACGCTCAGTGAGACCTCTCTCCAGTCACCAGGTTCCCCAGATGGGGCCATTCAGGTGACCTGATGGGAAGCTAAATCCAGATTTCCCACCTTTGTTCTTCCTTCCATCTCTTTCCAACCCTCTCTAGCTCAGCACCAGCTGCTCTGGGCTGTCTTTCCACCACCCAGCACTCCCCCCCACACACACACACCATTTCAGGACACAGATTGAATTATTTCTTTGAAATATTTGCATGTCAAATGACCTGGGTGGGTATTTTCAGGACCTGCATTTTCAGGTCCTGGCACAGCAGCTGCAGCCACGTTGGGTTTGTTTGATCAGACCCTTTCTCCTTCACAAAGTGCCAATATCTGTGGATATGATGCCACTTAGAGACCTAATTCTGGAGGCTGCCAAGTTGTGAGGGTTTCTGAACTAGGTCTGCCCACTGCACACCTGAGAGACCAAAGCCTTATGGCAGAGGTGCAGATCCAACTCCCAATGTCAGGGTGGCCTTAGTGTGTCACCAAGCCAGGCTGCTTCAGCCCCGTTCCCAGAGAGATGCTCTCCCAGAGGATCACTTGGAGGAGCTAGACTCCTCTGCAGCACTGTTGTGGGAGCAGCTCAGTACCCAGGGAGGAGCTGAGAGGCCGAACCTGATGTCTGCAGCTGTGAGCTCTGGAAACCTCCTGGTTTTCTTCTTTCCATCCTCTCTGCATGTTGGGGACATGAGAACCACTTCTAGAAAGCCATTACTTCATGTGCTCCCCCATTTTTGCTCTAAAAACATCTCAGGCAATCCAAAGACTTGTCTTTTTATTAAAAAAAACCCCATAAAATTAAAAAAAAACCCTGGAATGGGAAAAGGAGAGAGGCAGAGCCTGAGCACCCAGGTCGGAGCTCACCCAGCCCATCACAGCCCCAGTGCCTCAAGCTTCAACCCAAGCTGGGTGCTTTCTGTGTGGGTGCAAGCTGGGCAAGAGAGAAGTTATGGGAGAGCCAGCAGGCCTGTCTGCAGTGGTGGGGGTGAGCTCGGTGCCACGGGGAGGGTTGGGGGCTCTGCCAGCCATGGGTGGGCTCTGTCGGCGGCGCAGGATGGGATGGCAGCGCTCACACCCGTGCTCTGTTCATTCATTTTTCATGCCTCACTTTCAGGCCTGCCTGATTTATGAACCTCATTCTTCCTTCCCCTTGGTTTAAATTTATCTCCTGAAAACAAAGCTGGGGTTTAGAGTAGACCCTCCCTTCCCTTGAGACAGAGGAGCCTGAGCTGGTTAAAGGCCACCGGCTTTAGCAAGGGTACGAGCAGTGTCTTGGGGACCTGGGAGACCCTCAGGTCAGCAGCTGCCACCAAAAGTGGCATCCTTGCTGCCCCAGCTCCCATGTTTGCCCCAACTCCCTGTGCCAACAGCCAGGTTTCCCCAGGGGATCCCAGGGAACCCATCAGGGACCATCACAGGGGAGTTCCACCAGCGTTTCCCTCCCACAGCCAGCGTGCCTTCACGTTCTGCACCAACCCAGCTCCTGCAGAATCGCCCCTTCTCTCTGCAGGTCAGGAACAGCCACAAATTGCCCACCTTTAGCTCTTGTGTATTCCTTAGAGACAACCAGGGAGCAGAGACAAGAGCTGAAAGGCACCAGTTTAGAGGGGAAAACAGCCCATGGACCTGGGAGGGGACTTGCAGCCTGTGGTGGTGGCATCACTGAAGCTGGGGGGGTCACCCAGAGTTGTCCCCCAGCAGTCAGGCCATGTGCCTTTCACCCAGGGTGATGCTGATGGCTCAGGACTAGCTGGGTTTTGCCTTTTTCTGTGCTGTAGGACTGAGGTGAGTCTCTGGCCCTTCCATGGATCATCATGATCCTCTAGCAACCTTCGCCGCTGCAAGCCCTAAAGGTGTGAATACCAGGGAACTGAGCAAAAGGTCTCATCCAGAGCACCCCCATCACCTGCAAACACAGAGCCAGGGAGGTTTATCCCTGTCCCAGCCCCACATATACTCCAGCAGGGAGGGTTGAGAAGGTGGATGACCCCATACCCACTGGTGACTCTGCCCCAGCACGTGCCCATGCATCTCTGCCAGGCAACGCTGACCTTCTGATGGTGTCAGCAGTGCCAGCGCCGTGAATAATCACTGCGAGTGCCAAGAAGAGACCTTTTTATTAGGAAGCTGCTTTTCCCCAGTTATTTTTCAGCTAATTTCCCCACACACCCCCCCTAGTTCTTCATTTGCTCCTCAGAGTCATTGCAGATCTGTCAAGCCCTCTCCAGGAGATGCTTGTTTTTGTTTGACTAACACGTTCTGGGGGAGGGTGCTTTGGAAGAGCGGGTCTGTTTGCTTTGGTGATAGCAGTGATATTTGGGAGAGACAGATGGAAGGCACTTTTTATTTTCTGCAGACACTTCATGATCCAAGCTGCTCATATTGTATAAGAGAGGCCAGATGCCTTGTTAATTCATAGACATGTTTACAGCATGGAGCTTCTAATAGGTGAATATGAATACTAAATAGTGATTAGTGCTTGTCTGACAGACGTCTCCCTCCTGACTGAAATTGGATCTAAGTTTGACCTTTGGTGAGGGAGGAAGGTATTCTGGTGTATAATAAGCTTTTTTTCCCCATATATATATATCTATGTCTTCTCTGCATGTAGAAAGACAAATCCTTTTCCTTCCCACTGAAAGATGTACTTGCCCTAAGGACACACCAGCCTGCTGAGCTGGGCTGTGCAGCCCTGTCCCTGGGAAGGGGGTGTAATGGGGAGAAACACCCCTCTGGGTGTTACCCACAGCTGTCTGAGTACCCCAGGGAGGGGGTGAGGTGCTCTGGGGTCCTGACACCAAGCCAAACCAGGATGGAAGGATTCTAGATGGGAGAAGGGAAGGGTGATAAGGAGAGAGAGAAAAAAAATAGAGACCATTTAAGAAGAGTCCCCAGCAGTGTTGGTGGAAAGGTCCAGCAGCTCTTTAAAGGGGATGGACCATAGTGCCAGGACCCTGCTCAGCCAATCCGTGGGGCTTTGCTTCACCTCCTGGCAAACCCAGAGCTGTCGTGGACATGAAGCAGTCTGTCTAGGAGCAGCATCCAGCGTAGGTTTGTCCTTGATGTGGTATAACCCCCGAAAACCCACAGGGAGCCAGCACCCTGTGGCTTGGGCACGTGGCCGGGCTGCTCCGGGGGGAGCAGAGGTAGGGGTGGTTTGTGGAACTGAAAGCAAGGAAAGCAGAAGCAGGTCTCAAAAGTGGATTGTTTTGGTAAACTGCTCTTTGAAGATAAGCAAGTGCAGCCTGCTCATCGTTTCTTGAGGGATTGTTCCCATTCGGGAGCTGCAGACTGAGGGGGAGTTGCAAGGGGCGGGTGGCTGCCAGCAGTGCTCCCGTGCTGGGGCTGTGCCACGTCTCCCTGGGCACCTTCCCAGGTGGCTCTGTGCCAGCGGGACCTGGGAAAGAGAGCAGGGCACCCTCACAGCCCCGGGAGCACCACGGGTGACTTGGCACCGCTGTGAGTCCAAGGCACCCTGGGAGCATCGCTGTGATGTCATTCCTGGTGGTTCTTAATGGGTGCAGGGTGTTTCCCAGTCTGCTTCCGTGGACTGTACCAGACTGTACTCTAACACACGAGCTTGGGGATGCCCAGAGACCCAGGAGGGTTTTGGGAAGCGGTGAAGGTGCCGAGGGAAACCCAGGTGTGCAGTAGTCCCACTTCCAGACTTGTCGGCTGTGCTAAGAAGCCACAGTGAGGGGCTCTCCCATACCAGAGGCTGGGCATGGTTGGTCAGAGAGATGGCCACGAGCCAGCAGGCATCTGCAGGCAGCCAAGCAGGGACAGAGGGAGGAGAAGGCACTAGCCTCATGTCCCCAGCCAGGCTCTGTCCCCATGGGGCACAGCAGGAGGCAGAGATGCTCACAATGTCTCTGCATTACCAGAGCGTACTTTTATACATGCAAAGTCACCCAATGCCTGTCTGAGGCACTTCCAAGGCCACTTTGGGGCCAAAGGACAGCATCCTGCAGTGATGCACCAGGAATCATCCCGTTCAGTTGAGCAGGGCTGTCCCTGACAAGGGAGATGGGCTCAGCCCAGCACCTGCTTGTCCTCCAGCCCCATCCCAGCACGCAGCTCCCAGCCGAGGCCACCCACCACTTCCCAAGCTCCTGGATTTGGAGGTTTCTCACGGTGGCAAGCACCCAGCTCCCACCAGCTGAGTAGGAGAGCAAAGAGGACTCCTGCTGCAGCCACGCTGACGTGGAGCTGAGAGGCAGAGCTACTGGTGCCCCCAGAGATGCAAACCCAGCCTGCTGCTTGTGATCCCAGCGGGGTGCAGTGCTTGGCTTGGCTCCCTTTTATCCCTTCCCTTTTCACTCTGTCCTTAAAATCAGTTGCTACATTTACTCCCCAATTAAACCAGGATAGGATAAAATGTTTGGTTGGGGGGATATATTTTTTTAAATTCTCTATTAAAGGCTTGCTCTTGCTGTGAATTCATTGGGTGGTGCTGACTGCAGAGGAAATCTTGTGGTTGGGGTTGGTTTTTTTTCTTTTCCCTGCTTGCATGTGAAGGTGCAGAGGATGCCTCAACTCTCAAGTGAGCTCAGCTCTCACACAAGGGGAAGAGAGCACAACCAGCTGAGCAAGATCAGCCCACAGCTCTGGGTTTCTGAGCTCAGCCTCCCCTCTGCTCGGGCTGGAAGGTGAAGCAGGAATGTGGTTTTGGCCAACAACCTCCAAAAGTAAATTGCTTGCTCTGTGGACCAAGAAACACACTCTTTCTCCTCTGGCTGCTGCCTCTCTGCAGGGAAACAAGCTGATAAATGAACAAGAGACGAGGCCTGGCCTGGGGAGCTGAGCAAAGCAAAAAGGCCATGGCTGGTGGGGGTGTTCCTGGTGCAAGCGGGGCTGATGCTGCACCCTGCCTGCCACCAGCCTCTGCCCTGGGCAGGAGGAGAAAAGGGATTTGCTGAGTAAAACACCAAGAGGGACTTTGCTTTAGGATTCTTCTGAGTGCACTTGGGTGGCTGTAAATCAAAGTATGTGCATATACCATGTCCATATGTTCATACGTATATATGTAACACATGAAGGGCTGTTGCAGGCTCTGCCTCCTTCCAGCTGGCAGCGAACAAGCTCACAACATCTTGCACTGATGTTGTGCCTTCCCCAGGACCAGACTTTCTGAGGTGTTTGTCTGTGCTGGTGCTGGGCTGGCGCAGGAAGATGCCCAGGATAACACCTGCCTGCTCCCACTGCTGGAGGCTGCCATCGGTCCAGCCAGCAGCCCTTCCCAAAATAACAGTCTGGCAAATCGTGGCACCGGGCACTGGGCTGGATGGGGCAAGGGGGCTGTGGCAGAGCAGGTCTCAGGTCTCCCAGCGATGCCCTGGGAGAGCAGAAGGGCAGCACTGGTTTTAGTGGGGGAGAGCCTGGCTCTTACTAAGGCTGTTTTTGTACAGACCCTTTGCCGATCACGTGGTGATGCCACAGCAGCTTGCAGGAGTTGCCCTGCTCTCTGTGTGCATGTATTTCATCCCTCCAGCTCAGCAGGCAAAGGGGTCATCCTCTTTTCCACCAAAGCACAAAATGATTCCTCCGTTCTGCTCCTGTAACATTTGCATGGGTCCCTGGCTGCTGCGCTGCGCTCCAGCTCCCAACTTTGCCCCCAAAAAATTAAAGAAAGAAAATGATTGGAGTGTTTGGAGCTGGGAATTTTGGCTCAGACCCACCTCGAGTAATATTGTTTCTCTTGCTTTTGAAACCATAATGCATTGATCTTGGTGGTGATGTCAGGTACTTGGGGATTATAATTACGGTGTAACCCGGCAGCCTGGAGAGAGATGTCTCAGGAGGGGCAGCCTGAGGGGAAGGAAAGTTGGTTCTTTATGAAATGCAGATGTTTTTAAATAGCTGTAATTAATTGGACTGGATGCAGAGCGCTGCAGATAGAAAAGCTGAACAGGCTTTTGGTTTTAAATGTTTGCTGCGTGCTTCAAGGGGTCAAATCTGTAGTGCACAGGTTTTGATCTAGTAAAGGTGTCCCTGCTCGCTGCAGAGGTGGGACTAGATGGCTTTTGAAGGTCCCTTCCAACCCAATACATTCTATGATTCTATTACATGATTTTAGTCCTGTCCACACTGTCCCCAGCATCACCCCCTTGCTCCAGGTTCAAATCCTCTTGTGGTGCTTTTACTTCCCCATCCAAAAGCTGAGGACCCCTGTGTCCCTCAGCTCCATCCCTCAGCACAGCACAGACTGGAAACCAGCCTTGGGAGGATGCAGAGACTGAGAAGAGATGGGCAGCCTGGAAAAGAAAAAACAACCCCCCCTCCCCCAGCGCTCAGAGCTGAATAGGAGCGAGCTCTCCAACACCAAGTTATGAATTTTGTCAATGAAATTAGCCAACAATGTTTGGGAAAGAATAAAAATAAAGCAGTGAGGGCTCAAAGAAGAACCAGCAGAGCCCCAGAGTGAATGGGGGCTTTGTTCGGGCTCGGGTCCCTTCAATAGGCAGCCTGGAGCCCTGTGAGTCACTGCGTGCGGCTGGCCGGGCGCGGGGCCTCCCTTAATGGGCCAGTGGAAAAATCGGCCTTGCTCTCATTTGACAGGCTAACCAGCAAAAGAATCAAGTTAATTTACTGTTAAAGTTAATTTGTTGGGTAAGAGGAGGAAACGAGAAGCATGTTGTAATAAATGCAGCAGCAGAGAGGCTGACCCACGGGAAAGGGGTGTCCGAGGTGAGGGCTGTCCCTCTCCGTGCTAAAAATGGGGTTCACTAAACCTTTGGGACCCCTGTAACCCTCTCTGCAGGGAGAAACTGCCCTCTTGTAGGAAATCCCTGGTGCCATGGGAGTGCGATGCCAGCCGTGCTGGGGATACAGGGATGCGGGAGCCCAGCCACATCCACACCTGGATGTGCACTGAGCCCAGCACTGCATTTATCACTATGTGATGAGTGAGCTGGCTCTGCAGCCAGCCTCGTGTCTCGGTAGGTAGGTACACAGGCAGGTAGCCCACCTTTGGTTGGAGCAGGGAGGTTTTGCAGCAGCCAGTGAAGCAGCACGTTCCTTGGCTGCGATTTCATCCCTGGCCACGCACTGCGGAGAATCGGGATGCGCTGCCCGTGCCCTGCCAGCTCGCCCTGGGGGAGTGGGTACCAGTTAGTGTGAAACCCCTTTTGCATGTAACACCGTGGGCCCTTGCCCCATGTGTGTTTCTGTGGGAGTAGCTGCTGTTGCCAAACAAAGAGCTCCTTTCTTCCCAGCAGCCAGAGGTAGCTGGTGTGAGCGGAACACAACCTGCCTCCAGCCTTTGTTCCGCGGTACCTCACACCCCCCGTTACTTGGGGCCTGGCAGTGTATGAATGCACAGCAGGAAAAAGATGGTCAGTCCACTACAGGGCTCTGTGGAGCTGCTTCACTTTGTCCCAGCGTTCGTTGTCCACATCCCTTCCCACAGCCTGTGATACCCCAGCCGAGGGTGAGGGATGTGCGAGGGTGAAGGATTCCCTGCCCGGCAGCGGAGCTGTGCGCCTGCCCCTCTGTCCCAACCCCAGGCATGCTGCCATGCTGTCATGGCTTAGGACAGGTTTAGGTCTTCAGATGCTGCTGCTGAGCAGGGTAAATTCAGGCATTTCTGAGCCCATCCAGCTCACTGCAGGGTGATGCAGGGGTGGAGCACGGCAGCAGAGCCGCTCAGCACCTCCAAGGTGGAGCTGAGCTGGTCCCGTGAGCCCGTGCAGTGTCCAGCTGTGGCAGGGACTCTCCTGTGGTCCAGCAAGGGGATGCTGGGTCCCATCACCCTCCTCACCATGTCAATGGGTATCTCATGAAGCAGAGAGGCACCAAGATCATTTCTGGATCCCACGTTGCTCGGGAGGAAATGTTAATAATTTCTTAGAATATTTTCAAATCTGGGTTAAGCCCAGAAACGACACAGCAGAGGCAACCGTTGGGCAGCCAGCAGAACTGCACCACCTCCCCTCCCGAGCTTCCAGAGGCCATGTTGTGACCAAAGCAATCCTCCTTTCTGCTCACATCACCTTTCCAGATTTATCATTTTAATGTTCTCTGGGCCACCAAGCCCCACAGCTGTAAATTAATTTTTGAAGTAATACAGGTTTTAAAACTTCCATCTGCTTTAATGAGCTTGGGGGAATCCTGTTGTATTAAAAAACATGCATGCAATTATTTTTCCATCTTGGGTTTCACCAGTTCCCAGCACCACTCTGGGATGACATCTTCTTCCCCTCTCCAAAGTGTTTTCTTGCCATAATGTGGCATTGTATCCTGATGGTGTGTGTTTTGCTGCAACGTGGGCCAGGCTAGAGAGGACTTCTCTAAGGACGAAGCGGTATCATTAGCAGGTCCCTCAGTGGCTTCCCAGTCACCTTTCCATTAATCCAGTTCTGCATCACGGAATTAAGCAGCAGCTAATGAACAGCTCCAGCGCTGCCAGCCTGGAGGTACCGTATTAACCGGACGTCTCTTTGAACTGTGTGTGATTTCTGGTGGGAAAACTTCATGGAACAAGGAGATTGTGTTTGTTTTCACAGCCTCCTGCATTTGTTTTCAAATATTTGCTCACAGTAGCTCTGGTTTTTTTCTTTTTTTTTCCTTTCTTTTTTTTTTTTTATTAGCAATTAGCCTAATAAGCCACCTTTTCATTGCTTGGCATGCAGATTAACCACTTCAGAGAGTACAAAATAAACATTTTGCAATGCATGCTTGTATCTCCTGGAAAAGATGAGTAACCTGCTTCCACTGAGACAGAGTCCTCCTAACATCAGGGCTTTGCTCTCATCATTAGTGCCCGAGTTTCCCCCCCCGCCCCCCGTTTATTTCCCTCAAGACAACTTCTTACAGCATTCATTAACCTGAATTTTTAACACAATTAATTCTTATTTAGCCAGTGCCTTCAAAATTAAGCTCTTTATAAGTAGCAAATAAACAGCCTGGGGATGTGCAGCTTCCTCCTGGTACCTGAGCATTTAAGGATTCACCTCTGCTGTGACCGAGATGGAGTTGAGCAACTTGGATAGGTTTCAGCTGTTGCATGAAAAATGAGTGTATAGGAGATGGTCCTTCCTCACAGCCATGGAGGAGCTAGGTCTTTTGGAGGGGTGGGAGCTGGAGCATCCAAAATGAGCATGTATATCCACTGGTCTGCATGCTGTGTCACCCGCCCGTGTCGCCAGATGGAAATGGAGACACGTTTCATAGCAAAATCACAGTGACTAAGATGTTCCCGATCCTGATGGTGTCCTGAGGTCCAAAGGCAAAGCACCAGGCGCTGCTGCCATCCCTCTGGTACCTCTGTGCTTGTTGCTGACAGACTGGACTTGGGCAGAAAGTGCTCAAAGGCAGCAAAGGCGGAAAGCAGGGAGCCACACTGTGACTGAACAACCCCCAGAAGATGCAGCTCTTCCAGTCTGAGGCTGAAACCCACAACTGGGCTGGATGGGGAAGGCTTGTGGGTGAGACACTGCTGGAGCCAGCTCTTTACTGGAGAAGGGGAGGACATCACAGAATTGTAGGGGTTGGAAGGGACCTCAAGAGAGCATCGAGTCCAACCCCACACCAACCATCATGGATGACATCAGCTTGGTTTTTCTGAGCTTTCAAGTAACCTGTGAGTAGGTTGTTCCAGACCCAGTGGGATCAATGAAGCCTTTCCTCCAGACGTGGGGTAAGTCCCTATCTCTTGCCTGCGAGAAGAGATCCAGCACCCACATCTCCTCTGGGCAAGCAGTGGCACTGCTGGGACAGGACACACAGAGCAGTCAGGTACCACTGGAGCAGCTGTCAGTCAAACCAGGAGTACAGCCAGCGAGGTGCTACTCTGCATGTCCACAGGGACCCTCCTCTCCCAGTCTGGTTTCCCCCTTCATGCAAAATTCACAGGACTCTTAACATCTTCCTGACTTCTTCTGTCCAGCATGGTAAATGTCTTTCAGAATGAGCAGGGGACAGTGGAAAGGAACAGGCAGCACCACAGTCTGAGCTCAATTTCTTTGGCAAATCAGGTGAAAACCGAGTGGTTTATGTTTATTCCTTGCAATCGTGGTGTTGCTGGTCCCATGAGACCACCTCCCTGCTCACAAAGCAGAGGGTCCTGCAGGCAGAACTCTACACTTCCACATTGAATTTTGTCATTCAACTTGAACTACCTGACACTTGATTTGAAGGCACCAAGCACAAGCAAAGCCCTGAACCTGCAGCCAAAACTCAGGCTCTGGGCAAGTGATGCTGAGTGTCTGAAATGACCCAGGGGGACCAGGAACGTGCCCCACGCTGAGCCCCTGAGGATGCGCTGGGTGGCCCCCCTCCCCAGCTGGCCTGGGCATGGCCAGAGCTCTAATAAGATCTGTCCTGCAGCGTGTTTCCTGAGCAGTGGGAACAATGAGCCTCTGTCCCACACGCCACCGCAGCGCGAACAAGAACCAGACTGAAAAGAGAAAGGGGGGGGAGAAAAAAGGGGGAAAAAAGAAAGAAAAAAGGGAAAAAGAAAGGAAAAGGGGGAAAAAGGAAAGAAAAAAGGGAAAAAAGAAAGAAAAAAGGGAAAAAAGAAAGAAAAAGGAAAAAAGAAAGGAAAAAAGAAAGAAAAAAGGGAAAAAGGAAAAAGAAAGAAAAAAGGAAAAAAGGAAAAGGAAAAAGAAAGAAAAAAGGAAAAAAGAAAGAAAAAAGGGGAAAACAAAAGAAAAAAGAAAAAAGAAAATAAAAGGAAAAAAGAAAGAAAAAAGGGAAAAAAGGAAAAAGAAAGAAAAAAGGAAAAAAGAAAAAAGGAAAAAGAAAAAAAGGGAAAAAAAAAAAGGAAAAAAGAAAAAATGGAAAAAAGAAAAAAGAAACAAGAGAAAAGAGGGTGGGTGGAGAAAGATCTTTCAGCAGAGCTGCGCTCACATGCACCTCCTGCTCCAGCAAAGCTGAAGTGCTCAGTGCCTACGCCATCAGGCAGACAATAAGTTATCAGTGCTGGTGAAGGACAACGTGGGTTTTTTCCAGTGCAAAGCCTTAACCACCCCCCTCCAGGGACCCCTTGGCCTTGCCTCATGCCCACATGGCCCATTTCCAGAGCCAGTGACAAATTCCACATCACGGCAAAGGAATTTCCTTTCCCTTCCAGCCCTACAGGACCAGGGCTGTCCAGGGCTGACACACCTTCCCTGTGTGCCCCCCACTCCCCAGTCATCCCCCACTCCCCAGTCCCCCCCCTCCCTGGCTGGCATCTCCTGCAAGAGGGGGTTGCTGTGCTGCCCCAGTTACAACCTCCTCCCATCAGCAAATGGGCTGAGTGGTCCAAACCTGGAGGATGACTAACCTGCAAACCAGATCAGTCAATACTTGGGCACTGGACTAGCTTAAAATCCCATTTCACTGCCTAAAAGCCAGCTGTGGGTTCTGAGGGACTTTGAGCTTCCTCCCACCCTCATCACCAGGGTAAGGCAAAGGTTTCCCACAGAGCTCCCCAAAAACACCCTGAGCTCCTGACCCTCCAGGAGCCAGGGGCTTTATTGAGCCAGTGATAACCTTGGGGCAGCCAGGCTGTGCTGGCCCCACGCCTGGTGGCTTTTCCTGGGAGAGGTTTTTTTTTAGGAGAGAAGCTCTCAGAAGAAAATCCTTCAAGTGTGGCAGGACTTGTGCTCTTCCCCTGCTGGTTTGGGGTTTTTTTTTGCCTAAAGCTTTCCCCTGGGCCAAGCGATTAGTTTGTGTGACTCAGTAGCTTTGATGGAGCAACGCTGATTTACACCAGTTGATGAGCTGCTCTGATTTCCTGATAGGAAATCACTGTTAGGCTGTTACACTTAACCTGTACTAAACTGTGCATGAATGATTTATTGTGTACTTCTCATGCAAATGACATTAATAGACTCTGTCATCCATAGGAGAAGATGCTGGAAGATTACTAAAAGCTTCTGCACTTTAAACTGTTTGGGAAGAAAAGAGAAAATAGTGGTTTAGATTGGAGAATGGGAGGAAGAGATCTGAGCCTCCCCTGGAAGGCACGCACAGGGAGAACAGCAGGAAGGGTGTGTGGCACTGCTGTTGTGCATGAAGCAGCTTGGGGCTCTAACAGGAAAGCTACAAGAAGCACTTTAAAGGGATATCTATCGATAACCAGAGCTGCATGATGAGGGGGAAGGAGAGAACTGTTTTCCTCACACATCTCATACCACCCACCCCACCATCCAGGAGTGTTTGATGACTTCAGGATCAGACTGCAGAGAAGAAAGGAACCAAAAGCAGTCCTGGCTAATTAACTGAACATATTTACATGTGTAAAACTCTCCTGTAGTCCTGGTAATGACTAATGCATAATTATGCACCGACAAATCCCCACAGTAAACACAAATATTTTTGTTTGTGATTATTTCTCTCAGGAGAGCTTAGTGATTTGTCAGGGCTGAGCTGAGCTGCTCAGCAGAGCCCAGGGAGATGTGGGCACTGGGTGGCTGCCCCGTGGCCATTTGAGCCATGCCACTATAGAGGAGGGCAACTTTCTGTGCACAAAACGTTTTTCCATTGAAAAATGTCGATTTAGATCAAAATATTTTTTGCAAATTTATTCCAGTTTCATGGAAACACTGTGGTTTCCCCAAAGATTGGGAAACAACCTCCCTTCCCCTTCCCCTTCCCCTTCCCCTTCCCCTTCCCCTTCCCCTTCCCCTTCCCCTTCCCCTTCCCCTTCCCCTTCCCCTTCCCCATCCCCTTCCCCTTCCCCTTCCCCTTCTCCTTCTCCTCTCCTCTCCTTTCCCCTCCCCTTTCCTCCCCTTTCCCCTCTTTCTTTTCTTCTCTCCTTTCCTCTCTCCTTTCCCCTTCCCTTCCCTTCCTCTCTGTCTCTCTCTCTATTCCTCTCTTTCTCTCTCTCCCTTTCTTTCTTACTTTCTCTCTTCCTCCCTTTCTCCCTTTTTCCTTATGCACTGCCAGGATGGGAGCAGGCTCCTGCAGACTCCTGGTGCCTAGATGTGGTGTTCCCAGGTGATGTTTGTCCACCAAGAAGAGCCATTTCCCTGTGGCTCCTTCCCCAGTGCTCAGTGAGCAGAACAGCTGAGCTGCAGGAGGCAAGTGGGACAGGCATCCTTGAAGATGTCTGTAGAGGAAAGGGACATCCTCCAGTGGCCAGATCACTTGGTTCCTTCACCATGAGAGGACCAGCACGGACACAGCAGGCTCCTGAAGGGAACTACTGTGTTCTCCCAGTACCTGCAGGAGAAACAAAGAAAAAAACACATGGAGCAATATTAATCCTTGTAGCCAGAGTGGAATGAAGCTTTTAGCTGGGATGGAGGGAGTGTATCAGCACATTGAGCCAAGCACCACGTGTGTCAGGCAGCCAAGGGAATGCTGAACAGAGCAGGAAACAAGAAAGAGCACTTGCAGGGTATAAAAATGCAGTTTTAAAGTCTTCCCACTGGCCTTGGTGGATGCTGGATTCTTGTACTTTGACTTCAGCTTTTGTTGTCTGCTGGTTCGCTCCAGGGCGTCTCAGAGCTCAGCTGCAGGGCTGGACAGATCTCCCGGAGGCACATGCTGGCTGAGTGGTGTTTGACATCAGCTCTGATGTCCCCTGGTTTCAGTGGGGCAGCTGTACCCAGACCCCCGCAGTGCTTTGCTCTGGAACAGCGTGTGGCGCTGCTTGGGGAGATGCTGCGGAAGGGAAGCAGGAGGCAGCATCCCCGAGCCAACTCCGCAGCTCTTTGTGGGCAGACCCAGGCAGCTGTGGGCCTGTCTGCTGGCACCCGAGCTGGCTGGGATGGGTGTGACATTGCCTCCCCCTCCAACCATGCCTGGTGGGTATCTCACCCTGCACCCATGCTTGCTCCATGCAAAGAGCCTTCTGGAACCTCTCCAGAGTCATCAGGCTCTGTGCCACGTCGACTTAATCCATGGAGCCATGCAGCCCCCAGTGATAAATTCATCACTTAGTCAATGGCTTTCCTCCTAAAATCCTCTTCAGGGAACAATTCTCCCATGTCTGATACAGTGACTAATGGATAACTTTCTGTAGGGGCCTGCAGGATACCTTCCTTCCCAGCAGTGTATTATGATCAGTGGGTTTTCCAAGGAGCGTGCTGCTCTCTTAACTCTCACCTTCATTATTTTAATACCTCTGCAAAATGGATTTCTAATGGATCTATATTGCCATAAAACTTTAGGGATGGTGGGTGGGTGTCAATAAATTCTTTGCAATCTGAGTGACTCCACCAGCTGGGTAGGGAGCAGAGTGACAGGCTCTGAGGAGAAGCCAGGTCTTGACTCAGAGCTGCAGCTCCCAGTGGTGTGACCTTCCCTGATTTGACCCCATCCTGCTGTCTCTGAACACCTTGCAAAACTTCATTAAGCAACATGACTAGTATCTGTCACAAGCAATTCTTTCTCTCCCACCTCCTCACCCCAGGGATAAATCACAGCAGCTCTGTCAGGAATGCAGAAGCTGCCCTAGGTACAATCCAACCCAAAACAGTGATACCTGGTAAGTCTGTGCAGAATAGCAGTCATCACATCAGAGCTTTTTCACCCAAAGATCCCAAGGCAGGTAGGAAATGGATGGTATATTGGCATAAACCCCCCTCCAAACATTCTCTGCCGCTCACAGGATGGAAGGCAGCAGCCACCATCCCCAGCTCAAAGAAAGAAGAGAACATTATGGCCCTCTGAAAATATGGGGAGATGTTAAAGAAGTCAAATTACCCTTATGATGATTAGCCAGGACATTGGGAAAATAAACTCCTTTACCATTGGATCCATCTCTTGGTCTCACAAAAAATTGCTCGAGAACCTTATTTTTGTCTCATCCAGGTGCTTGGGCTCTAACAGCAACTTATTTTTACCCTGGAAATTGGAGTAGATGGCCCAGCAATTGCTTAGAAACAGGCTACAGCCCTAAGTGCTGGCTGCTCTGCATCCTGAAGAGCCTCCCAGGAAGGGCACTTGTGGGGGTGAGGGTGATGCCTGCACTTCCTAGCACACGTGGCATGAAGTCCTCTCAGCTTGTTTCACTGCTAGCATCTCAGGTCAGATGTGTCTTGATAATGGCAGGACAAGGGGGATGGAGTGAAGCTGGAGGAGGGAAGGGTTAGAGGAGAGATTAGGGGGAAGTTCTGTGCAGAGAGAGTGGTGAGGGGCTGGAACAGGCTGCCCAGAGAGGGGGTGGGTGCCCCGTGTCTGGGGGTGTTCAAGGCCAGGTTGGATGGGGCCCTGGGCAACCTTGTGTAGCTCCAGGCCTGAGGTTGGTGTCCCTGCCTGTGGCAGGGGGTTGGAGCTCTGGGACCCTTGGGGACCCTTCCAACCCAGCCCAGGCTGGGATTCTATGATTTTACAGAGTCCTGCTGCAGAACCCCACCTGAAGCTGTCATTTGCTAACGAAATGGGTTCAGCGTTGCAGAGGCAGTGAGGGGACCGTGGCTGAGGGCTTGGGGTTTGGGGGGGTGTGAGTGTTGGGGTTTTTTTGGTTGGGTTTTTTTTTTCCTGAAGTCCCTCACAGCTGTTTTGATAGCTGGTGCAGTGCTGGCGGATAATTCTCCTCCCTACCACTTGTTTCAGAAGAATTTTCGTCCCTTGGGTGTCTCGCCCTGGTGCAGCTGCCTGAGCTGCCCCTGTCAAAAGAGGCCAGGCTGGCACACCCAGCAAACGAACTTCTCATGGCCTGACTCCAGCTCTGCTTTCTTTCCATCAGGATAAGAGACTTGCAAGCAGGTAGGAATCCTAAAAGCATCTTGAGTCCTGAGCACATCACGAAAACAGCTCCAGTGCTTTCCACACATGCAAGAGGGTCTGTGTGGGATGAGGGTAAAACCCAACCATGCCACAGGATGGTTATTACAGGCACTTGGCATGGCGTATGTCATCGTTGTGTCGTCGTATTCCCTCCCCCCCATCAGCCTGACAGTGCCAGATGTAACAGCTTCTGTGTTTCATGGGGGTTTTACACACTTGGTGGTGGGTTTTCTGTGACATCTGCAGCCATGCCTGGGTGGTGGGCACCTCCTGTGCCCACCATAGTCTGTGTCATCCCTCCTCCCCTCTTTCCAGCCCCCTTGTAGCAATAAATGATGTCCATGAAGGTAAAAACCAGAGCAAGAGAAACCCATTCTCAGAAACGTCTTTATTAGGAGCAATACGATGCATCTCTGCACAATTTCCCAGCCTTTAGACTTAACTGGGGGGATGCTGCATTGAGATATGACAGCCTTGAAAACATCACTTCCTCCCCCAGAGTAAGCTATAGGGTAAACTATAGGGCAAGCTATAGGGTCAGGTCCTGGGCTCTACCCCTTCTGCTCAGGGCAGATGATGTACTTCATGTTAAACAGCAATGGATAATAAGCAGAACGTGTTATCGCAGCTGCTGTGTGCTGTGGCAAGCAGGGTAGAGAGTCATGTGCTCCTTGCTTGCTTTTTGGCCTCGGGACACTTGTGTTCTTGTTTATACAATAGCTCTGCTTGGAGAGCAAGAATAAAAAATACCTTGTTTTCCCCCTTACCAGATTGCTGTTTAGCATCGTGCTACATCTCCCTCGTGGGAAATCCAGGTTAGAGGCTCTCAGGTGGGGGAGGGAATTGAATCCAGATGTTGTGTTTTTCTGGGCAAGCAGCTGAAGTGATGGGTTATGGTATGGGAAGAGGGAACCAGCTCGTCCAACCAAGGGTAACAGATGGGCTTTCGGGCTCCCGTGATGCTGCTCGCTGCAGTGGGCTTGCTGATGTTAACTGTCTGTGCCAGAGATTGGGGGAACCCCATGGTACCATGTGTTTCAGGAGTCCTTGCTGGTCTGGGGACATTTCAGAGCTGGATGCAACACCTGGCACAGCTGTGTGCCACTGGGGCACGGTGTCACTGGCTGGGCAAAGAACAGTTCATCTCTTTGCATAAAAACGTGAGGAGAGAAACCAAGTTCCTGAAATTAGTTTTTCTAGAAAGAGAATGACCTGTAAGTGTTAATTCAAGCGCCCAGTTTGTTGGTAGGGTGGCTGGGAGGGGATGTGTTTGCACCTCTCAGAGGGAATGGACTCAATCCAAGCCCCCTGCACATCCAGAAGTCCCTTGGAAACCTGAGAAGAGCCTGCTGTGTCCTGGATCCTGCCCTCCCAGTGTGGCCAGATAGGAACCTGCTTTGGCAGGGTGGTTGGACTAGATGACCTCTGGAGGTCCCTTCCAACCCCTACAACTCTGATTCTGTGATATACATATACATATCCCTGCTTCAGAGCACCAGCTCAGACACGACAAGCTTTTGAGGTGTCACTTCACCCTGTGTGGGCTCTAGGAAACCTTGTTCAGCGTCAGACACCAGACTCTCCTTAAGGCATGAGGCTGCATTTGTCATTATAGCATGGCTCATGCTGGTCAGTCATTGAGATTAACCCTGTGTGTGCTTGTTATTGCTTGGTGAGAAGTGCTTGGTGACTACTTGGACCCACTTTTGGACTCAGTTGGATCACAAAAAAATTCACAAGAGCTGTAAAGTCTACAGAAGGGGAGCTTTTAGCTCTGCTAAGCTCTGCTTAGCTTAGCTTTTTCACTCTCAGCAAAGATAACATCATGTCTCTGTGGCTCCTCACACCTGAACCCATCCACCCAACATGCCCAGCCCCCTGTGAACACTTCGGTAACAGCCCTTTCCCTCAGACACTGGGACTCACACAGCAGCGGTGGAAGGGCAGGAATCCCTCCTCTGCTGCGAGCAATGAATCATACATCCCTTCTCCTTCCCTTCACACCAGATCACATCTGTTCTTACTCATGTGTGACAGAAAAAGGCTACCTGAGTGCTGGGGGGAAGGAGAGAGTTCAAAGGCGGCAGCGGGTGCCCAAAGCAATGGTTCCCATGCTGCAGCAGCTCTGGAAAACAAAGCTCAGAGAGGAAGGAGTCTGTGCCTTGCTGGGGTGCTGTGGTGGGGGCTCAGCTCAGGACAAGGGGGTTCTGAGGGGATGGATGTACCACCCACGGTGCCAGCAGTCACCAGCCACCGCAAAGCTTCAGCCCAAAGTACTGGGGGTGCAAATGCAGACAGCATCTCCTCTAGGGAGCAGGGAGGGCAAAACCCCAGAGGGGACCGATGCAGGGCAGAAGAGATCAGCTTTGCATTGGGTAAAACTCTGTATTTAATGGTAAAAGAGCTCAGGTAAGAAGAGAGTGATTTACTAGAGTGTGTTTTTACCCACTACAGACAGTATTTCAGAGCGTGGGTATCAAACACAACGAGCTCTCTGTGTCTGTGCAGCTGAGCTTGGTTACATCACGCTTCTCACGGTAATCTTGCCAGGGCCAAGAAAACATATTAGTACACAAATCACTTTCGGTTTTATTCCGTTCTGACATTTCAGGGTCTCCAGCAACTTGGCATCACTCCGCAGAGCCAGCCACTCTGAGAAATATTTGTGTGCTAAAAGCCTGGTTTGAATCCCAAATATTTGCACGTTCTCAACACATCACTTAGGGCCCCCCTCTGACCAGGAATGTGTCTCTGGGTGACTTGCTGAGCAGAGTTCCTGGTGAGGAGCAGCCTCCCCTAGGTACCTGGTGAGGATGAGGATGCTTGTCCCACACACAGGCAGAAAGGGCGAGCGTGGCTTTAGCTGTTGTGCTGCGTCGGGGTTGTTGGTTTATCAAGAAGAGTGAAAATCTCTTGCGAAAGAAGCTGTGTGGCAACCTCCTGCTGCGCTGGGGCCCTCTTTGTGGGAAGGAGTCTATAGGTGCTGACCTACATTTAAGTAAGAGCAAGCGGGGAGCTGCTGCGCCGACTCCTGCAGAGGCACCGGGGCAGCCTTTGGGCTCCTACAAGGGCCCTCTCATGCCAGCCCAGGTCTGCCTCCATCACGGTGTACGGGTTCACACCCAGTGAGAGGTGTTAAGCCTGACATTGGGAACGTGGGGGTGAAACAAAAGATATAAATCCTTGTTCTTTACAATTTCTCCCTTGTCTTTGCGCTGATGAAGCACAATGGGACGTTTAAACCTGATTTTTAGAACGTTTTGCCTATGTAGAGATCACAGCCTGACCTGGAGAAGACACTTTGTTCTGACTACAACGATCCCATCTTTCATATTTCATTATCTTTTTTGCCTTCTCTGTTGTATTCCTGTGGTGTTCTGGCACAATATGGGCTCCCTCCAGTGGCCAAGGGACCGGGCCTCCCACTGCCTGCCTGGGGAGCTGGCAGGGTGGCTCTGGAGCCATGGCATCATGGCTTTGGAGCCATGGCATCGTGGCTTTGGAGCCATGGCATCGTGGCTTCGGAGCATGGCATCATGGCTTTGGAGCATGGCATCACGCCTCTGGATGGGGATGTGATGGGGATAAGGCTTCTCTTAGTTTCCCCCTGCTGTGCGCATTATCCCTGCTGTGTGCGTTATCCCACTTGGAATATTAAGTGCCTGTTGGGGTCCGACTGCAGCGCACCTCCTCTAACGAGGGGTCTCCTTCAGTTCCCCAAGCAGAAAGAAGCACGGGAGAGGGGGAGAGGGTGGGAGAGGATGTGCCCAACATCCTAGACATGTCAAATTTCGGCCAAAAGGGCTCAGTTTTGTGTTCCACTCTCCCTGTGGCACTCTGAGAACAGATCCAGACTCCGTCCTCAAACCTGCAACCAGCTAACGTGGCTATTGGGGGGGTGGAAAGGGGGTGTCAGCCAGGCTCTCCTAGGTACGCAATGGTTTGATTAGCTACAAGTTCACTGGAAACGATGTTATTTTGTTGGAGGCACCTTGGAGAGGCCAGGCATCCCCTCAGAGGGCAGCACCAGCCTGGCACGGGGTGCTTCCAGCAGTTTGGGACCGGAGGGCCGAGCCCTATTAGACACCTATAGCCTACCCCCGGCGTGCCTGTGCGTGGGTGTAGCTCTAGGTACGTGTAGACATACAAACAGGAGGGGAATCAACTGTTTAAAAGGGCAGAGACTGGCAGGACAAGGGGGATGGAGTGAAGCTGGAGGAGGGAAGGGTGAGAGGAGAGATTGGGGGGAAGTTCTGTGCAGAGAGAGTGGTGAGGGGCTGGAACAGGCTGCCCAGAGAGGGGGTGGGTGCCCCGTGTCTGGGGGTGTTCAAGGCCAGGTTGGATGGGGCCCTGGGCAACCTTGTGTAGCTCCAGGCCTGAGGTTGGTGTCCCTGCCTGTGGCAGGGGGTTGGAGCTCTGTGACCCTTGGGGTCCCTCCCAACCCAGGCCATTCTATCATTCTATACTCATGGGTGTAACCCCTCCCTCAGCGAGGCGCTTGCTGGCTGCCCCTGCTGGGGTGCGTGTGGAGCTGGGGGGGGGCAGGCCGGGGGCCCGGCGGCGGCTGGGGGTGCAGCAGGCCCGGGTCTCGCAGCACGCCCCGCAGAGCGGCCCGCGCGGTGTTTGTGTGGCACCGAGCCCCGTTTGCGGGCGGGGGTGCGTGTGAGCGCCCCGAGCCCTGTTTGCACAGGGGGTGTATGTGGGGGGGGGGCTCCCACCTCCACCCCCCCCCTCCCTTCCCCTAGCGCAGGCCGAGCTCGCGCCGCCGCGGAGGGGGGGGGGCGTGGCCTCCTCCTTCTCCAGCGCGCGGCCTCGCCGCTCTTTGGCTCCGTCCGCCGCGCTCATTTGCATGTGGCGGGGGCTCCCCTGTCACGTGGCCGCGCGCGGGCCGGAGGGGAGGGGGGCGGGGGCGGGGGCGGAGGAGGGGGAGGAGAGGAGGGAGGAGGAGGCGGGGGGGGGGGGGCAGACTTCCTGTTTGAGGTCAGCGCGGGGAGGGGAGGGGGAGCGCGCGGCGGAGCCTCCCCGCGGTCTCGCGCTGCCTGGCGGGGCTCTTGTCAGTTAGCAACAAAATGGCCGCGGTGGCAGCAGCTCTGCTCCTGAGGACGGCGGCGGCGGCGTCCGTGGCGGTGGCGGCGGCAGCAGCAGCGGCGGCGGCAGCGGCAGCGACGCGGAGGAGCGGGGGACCGGCCCGGCAGCACTGAGCCTGGCACCGCCTGCCTGCGAGCGGACGAGGCGAGAGCGACCGGGAGAAACGGAGAGAGGCGCTGCGGGCCCCCCCCACCCCCCCCCCCTCCTCCTCCTCCTCCTCCCCAGCCTCCGCCAGCAAGCCCGGCTGACTGACTGACTCTGCCCGAGGCGCTGCTGCGGCCCCCCTGGGGAGACGCTGCCGCCTCGGCCCGCGGCCTCCCCCCCGCTCCCCGCCTCCCCCCGGGGGCACGGGAGCCCGGGTCCTTGCCCTCCGGCGAGGGGCTCCGCTGCCGCAGCCTCCCGCCGCCCCCTTTCCCCTCCCCCCCCCCCCCCCCCCAGCTCCCTCCGGAGAGAGCCCGCGGGATCTCTTCTGCCCCCGGATCCCCTCCGCCAGCGAGGCAGACAGACTGCTGGGTTTCCCCACTCCCCCCGGCGCGTCTCCCCCCCCCCCTCCCTCCCTGAAAAGACTCTGCTGGATCCTCCTACTCGGATCCCCTCCCCGCGCCCGCTCCTTCCTGCGAGAGAGGCTGCTGGATCCTCCTCCCGCCGGAGAGACACTGCTGGATCGCTCTGCCGGGGTCCTTGCCAGAGACGCGGATCCTCCTCCTCCTCCTCCTCCCCCGAGAGACCTCTGCGGATCCTCCGCCCCTACTCGGATCTCCCTGGAGCGAGAGACTCGGCGGGATCCTCCTCCTGCCCGGAGCCTCATGTGAGACTCCGGTTCCCCCCGTGGCTCCCTGGTTGGTTTGGGGGTTGGTGTTTTGTTGTTGGTTTTATTTTTGTTTAATTTTTTTTTCTGTTGGTGGTTTTTTTTCTTTTTCTTTTTTTTTTTTTTTTTTTTTTGAAAGGAGGGGGGCGGGGATCCACCTTACAAACTTATTTTCTGGATCCCGGTTTCTCTTTTTAATTTGCACTTTTTAAAACACCTCCCCCCACCCCCCCCCCCCCCAGATGCTCCTCCATGTGGACTGAGAACCCGTCAAGACACACACACGAGAACTCACCCCCATCAACTCCAAATCCTGGCTTTCGTGGGTTTTGCTGCAACACATAAAAGCAAACTTGTATTTAAGACACACTCGTGCAAAAACTTAGCTGGGGACCTTAAGGTGTATTTTGTCTCGGTTTCTTGGTCTCCTTTTGGGTTTTTTTTTAATTTTTTTTTGTTGTTGGGTTTTGGTTTTTATTTTTCTTCACTGGAAATCAAAAGCTTGTTTTGGAATTGGACCTGCCTTTGCTGCACTTCACCTCTGGGCTGGATAACACTGAAGCTCTTTGCTCTTCTACTTGGATAGTGTTTTCCTGGTGATCTGTTTTGTTGTTTTGGGTTTGTTTTTTTTTTATTTTTCCTTTCCTTCTGTGTGGCAGACTTTTATTTTTTTGGAAGGGGGGTAAACGACAACACCACAAAAAAAAAAAAAAGAAAAACCAACACAAACTTAAATTTTTTTGGGCCGTGTGAGATTTTTTTCGTATTCAGATTCGTGAAATTACGGGTACACTTTAAAAAAAAACAAACAAACAACAACAACAAAAAAGAAGCGTTAAAATAAGGAAGGAACACGTCAGAAAGACCCCTACACGTTAGACAAAATACTCACTTGTTTCCTTACAGCAAGACTGAATCGAAAGCTGCCAAAGAGCCCCATAAAGAAAAGACTAAAAGGTAAGAAGGAGTGATAGCCTCTCTTAATGGTCGAAGTCAGCAGTGGAAGAAGCTAAGCCAGTGCATACCTCCCTTTCTCACAAGGCTAAACCAGATTTATATATATATATTTACTATTTATTATTCAGTGAAGCAAGTAACACCCTAAAGCATTTGCAAATCCGTTTGTTATTATCAGGTATATGTGTGTATATATATATTTGCTTTAAGCAACTGGAGGAAATACCTTTTTTAACCCGCTGAAATTCTACCGTTGCTTTTTTCTATGTGCCTTTCCCACCTCAAATAGCTGTTGTGAGCTTAAACCAGCCGACACAAGCGCGGGTTGTGGGTGTGCTGTGCCGCTTTAGCCATCCAGAAAGGCTTTTCTGGTGCAGACATGGCCGTGTTGCACTTGGCTTTACAACTCAGACGTGTGAGAATGACCGCAAGAGTTTTTTTGGAGATGATCCCAAGGGCTGGGAAAGGAGAGCGGTGGTGTTGGGGTATGGTCAGCACTGCTGCTCTGGTGGGAGGGGGGAGCAGATCTTTGTCCTTCGCGGCTGCTTGCTTTGAAAAGTTGAGATGTAAAGATCTGTGGGTTGGGGATTTTTTTTAACCCTCCCCCTCCACCCATCTCTCTTTCCCCACTCCACCTAAGGAGATTACGGGGAACTCTTAATTTCCCTTGGACTATCCAGGGATCTTCCTCTAAACCTGCAGTGTCCGGTGGGATATAGGGGATGTCGAGAGGAGTTGATGCTTTTTAACTGCGGCGCTGAAGGGGAAGAAAATAGGGGGGGAGGGGGAAAGGGGGTTCGGTTGTTAAACTGAGAAACCTGGAAACGCTGGAAGTTTATTAATTGTTTGAATCTTTGTTTGTATCGCGAGCTTGTGTCAAAGGTTAATCTTCTTAATATGTAATTAGTTGAAGTTCCAATTACGGGATTTATTGAACTCAATTGTGGTCCCGTGTGTGTGTCCCCCCCCCAATCTTTCCATTAAATATAATACTGCTAGTCAGACTTTGTGGCTGCTTTATTTTCTGCTAAAACCGGAGTGTATCTGTGGGGAGATACTTGTTCGATTCATACAAGAGCCAGTTTAAATTTAGAAATAATCTTCACTACGTCATACCCGTGGGGTGGGGTGGGTTTTTTTTGCCTATTTTCTCCTCCCGTATGCCTGCGTGTGTATCAGACGACCTGACGCTAATTTATATACCGAAATTTGCTAATTAAATCGGATAAATCCCTCGGTTTTTAGGGGGTTGGCTGCTCGGTGATGCTGAGCCTCCCAGCGGGTGGATGTCGGGGTGCTGCGGGGACCCGGGGACAATGCGAGTGTTGGAGGAGCATCTGCGCTGCTCTTGGGCAGAAAGTCACGTCCTTAAAGCTACTACATACCCTGTGTAGGGGGGTTATTTAGGCTCACCCCCGAGCGAGAATGAAAACGCAGTTCCTTGTCGGGTGTCACTTCTTATCCTTTCAAGAAAAGTAGTGGAAATGGAGACGCGGATTCCCGCTGCTTCCCCCCCGATGTTGTGCAAGGAAGGAGGAGGTGACTTGGCAGCGGCTGCAACCTGCGCTTAGCAAATCACGTAGGGGGTTGGTTTGTTGGGTTGTTTTTTTTTTTTTTTTGCCATAATTGCGGTTTCTCAAATTGAGAAAAGCCCTCCTCTGTGCCTGGCTGCTTCAGAGGGTTAGCTGAGAACTCGGAACGGTGTGCTGAGGAACCTGCTTCTGGATCTGCTGCTGCTCCGGCTTCTGGAATGATTTCCCCTCAGGTTAAAAAGCAGCGATGTCAGGCTTGTGTAGAGGCAGTGAGAAGAAGGCGGCTTTAGGCTGTGGGAGGCTTGTTCTTGAATTTGTAGGATTACTGATGCTTTTTGGGGGGTGAGATGACAGAGGTTGTGTTACGCGTGGATTTTTGGGTAACCTTGCTGCTCCTACGCCTGAAGAAAGCTGCGGTAAACCAGATTAATGGGAACTTCTTTTTAGTGGACATGACTGTTTGGCTAGTAGTAGTGTAATAATGCCTTGCCTAGCTGTGTCCTTATCTTCAAAGGAAAACTTATCTTTTGTGATTTGAGGTTATCTGGCTGGCATGTAGCTTGTGAAATGAAAAAGATCTCTGCTCAGCCCTTGGCAAAGAGGTGCTGCCATCAGGGATGCTGCTGGAGCCTGGCGGCAGGGCTTGCTTCGGGGCAAGAGGGATGCGGATGATGTAAGGGATGGTATGAGGGATGCCTGTGTTACAGGCTATATTCTGCACTTCTGCCTATTGACTAAGCATTTTGTTTCTAGTAACGAAGAACGCAGGGAAGGCTAACTTATGCAGAGCTTGTCTGGGTTGCAGTATGATGAGCTACTCAGGGTTTATTAGTGTTTCTACTCCCTGTATGTGCGGATTTGCATATTGACAGATTTCAGTGTCGGTATGCATCAGACTAGAAGCTGGCTTGAGTGTAGTGAGTTACATGCGGTTAGCTTCTGTGTGCTGTTAGAGCTGGTGCTGTACGGGCATCACTCTGTAATGAGGCTGTCATTGGTGCAGGGTGTCAGTCCCACTTGGGAGTTGTGGGGAGCCTCGGCCTGTGCGGTTGCTGTGCTAGGACAAAGCCTGGTGGAATTTACTCTGGGATACTGCCCTTGAGTCTTGTTTTGCATTTGGTCTGCTTAAAGCTCACCCTCTTGACCCTTGGCATCTTTGTGTCCATCAAAATCCTCCTCAGTTCACCTGTGCCTGGGATGGGGTTTAATTTAACTCTTCTGCAATTGCAAAGCCAGCTGCTGCTTGTTGGGATGGATGAAAAATCCACCTCTGGCTTAATTTATTTTCCAGGGTTTGCCTCATTAAAATAACAGGTGATGCTTTTGATGACTTTTTGTGGTCTTTTGCTGATGTTTAAGGGAAGGTAATTGTATTCTTTTTTGTTTCATGGAACTTTTAAAGACTTAAGTGAATTTCATCCTACTATTTTTCTATGAGGAAAAAAAACAAAATTGGACCTAAGAGTCCTTTTTAACCTGAGTGCTCTTTGTTGACGTTCTCACAGCTCCCATGGTCTGGACCTTGTGAGCTGGGGCAGCAACAGAACAGGTAAAGTTAAAGGGTTTGTTAAGCAGGGGTTACAATATCATCTCTTGTGTCTTGAAGCAAACTGTTGCTGAATGGCAACCTTACTGAAAGCACAGCCTTAAGCTAGCCTAGAAATAGACCCTCCCTATGTTTTGTTTTTCATTGACTTCATTCAGAAAGGCCAGGACATTTTATTCAAGTAAGGGATTTACTGCCTGCTGTTAACTCAATATGACCTACCCGTTTCCAATCCCTTCAGATACTCGATGGGATGGAGACACCTTTTCTCTTTCGTGTTGTTATTAAAAGCCCAATAGCACAACGTTTACTTTCCGTTGTAGCTGTTAAGACTTAACCAAGACTGGGATGTGTGTGTGAGTGGGTAATATGTTAACTTAGCAGCTGGCCTTGCCGAGATAAACATGCGCTTTTCCAAATGCTGTCATCTGGCCCCTTTCCAAAACAAGCTGAAGGAGGAGGTCAGGGGTGGAGCCATCCTTTGCTTTAGTAAAAAGAGGCTTTCATTTGGAAAGAATTGCTGGATAGTATTGACTGGGAGAACTGCGAAATGAAAGGGCCAAACCTTTCCTGAGTAAACGGAACCGTCTCTGTTGATGACTTGTATCTCGGTGTGTGTTACTCTGTTGGGCTTCTCTCTGAGGGTGTAGCAGCTGAAATGTGGAATGCATATTGCTTCCTCGTTAAAAATCACTGCTTTATGTACCCCTCTGAACACGAGAACTGATGAAAAATTTATCATCTTTGGTTACAATAGAGATGTGCAACACAAAAGTGCTATTGTTTTAATTGTTTAAAATTCAGATTACAAGATAACGGTAATACCATTAGAAGGTTTCCCTTTGGCCCAGAAGCTGCAGGTAGGAGCCTGTCAATCCCTTAGTATTAAAGATGAATGATAAGGAAACCTCTTAAATGCCTGTGACGCTGCAGTCTAGCCAATTTAGGATCAGCTGATGCCTTCTAGTGATAATGGCTTGAGGTTTTCAGCTGTATTATGAAGATATCAGCTAGGGGAAATAGTATTTAGAAGAGAAGTATACTTTATTGAATGGGGAGATGATCCAGAAGTGACAGCAAATTGCATTACTAAATGATCTATGTGCTCTGCACAGTCTCTTCACTGGTAAATGGTAGTGGGAAAATGAAAGATGGTTATTCTTAATGTATGAAAGCAGAGGAATCAAAGTATTACTTGATCTTCCTTTAGGAATCTGGGCTATTTATGAAAATGTCTACCAAAAGCATGGCTTAGTTTTACATCACAGTTACCAGATGTTGATGTACTTACGCTTATTTTATCATGACTTAATCACGATTAACTTCACTGTGGATTCCCATGCACAGCTATAACTGTTTCCTGAAACTTTATTTGTGCAGCTTCCTACCTTGTCACTAATGTGTTTTAAAGTCTCCCACACAAGATAAAACTGTCTGAATTTGATGATCATAACAAACTCCCCTTCTTGCACAGAACAGTTGGCAGTGCCCTGTAAGCTTGTATCACTAGCAGCAAATGCATTAGTGCTTTAAAAGATGCATCTGATTCTTCTTTTTGCAAAGATGTACCATCTCTCTTCATCCCAATAAAAAGGCTGAAGACCTCTTTATGATAACTGAAGACCTCTTTAAAATGACTACCAGTACTTAAGTTGCATGGGTCAGGGTACCAAGCACCAAAATCTGAGTGAGATTTGGTCTTAGCCCTGGATGTGAATCAGCGCTGTGATTTTTTCAGTGTTGAGGTCTTATATGTAGTTGTAATTCAAGCTCATAAAATATTACAGGCTTTGACAGTAGTGAGGTCTGCTTTCTGGAGCTCTTCCCTGTGGGTTTACAGCCAAGGATGGCTTGAGAGTGAGAACAGTTATCTGTGCTGCAGCAGTGAGGTTTTATGGCTGGATGCCCAGATTGTCTAGCTTTGCACACAGCTTTATAGTTTGCCTTTGAGGGCTATGGAGGTGGAAGCCATTTGTAATAAACAGCTATCTGCAGCTTGCTTTTTCTAGGTTTTGAAATGTACATCCATTTAAAAAATTGCAAACTAGATCCACGTTTACTTGGATTTCAATCAGGAAATTCTAGGTTTTAGAAGCTTACCTATGAGACATGTTAACAATTGCTTTTTGCTTTGTATTAAAAATAGCCAGTATTTATCCCTTGGCTGTTTGGGCTTCTTTAACGTTGAGCTCTGAATTGCTAGGGAATGAGAAGGTGGGGTTTTGTGGGAGGGGTTAGAGAAAATTTGACTTGTCAAATTGATTGGCATCTTTAGTGGTAATTAAGCCCCAGAGAAAAATATGTTTATAGGTCTCAAAATAGTTATCGTGCAACTACCAGCTATAGGCTGGTTTAGGAGGAAAAGATAACACCCACCTCCCTTCCACTGCAAGGAAACAAGCTACTCTGGGTGATGCAGTATTAGTGTCTGGCTATGGGTGTTTTCTTGATCAGTCTTTTTTCTTTCCCCCCTGGCTGCTGCCTCCTGGGGTCTGTGTGTTTTCCTGTGATGACTTTCTGAAGGGGTAGTGCCTTTGTTACTTGATCACGAGCAATCTCCTAGAGTGGTGTATCTGTGGTTTTTTTAAGATGTGCTGTTTTCCTTCCTGTTCCTTTTTTCACCTTCCTGTTGCTGTCTACTTGAAGTTTACAGTTTCCTCTCGTGTGCTGGATTGTCAGGTTTTCCCCAAGAGAAGCAGAAGACCTTTTTGTTTGGTTTGAGGGATACAGAGTACTCACAGTGGCTTGGATACCATTCTGGGGGGTCAGTATGTACACATATCGATTGTTAGTTCAAACTGACTCCTGCCAAGTCTATTTTAAGCTCAGCCAGATATCTCTGTTGTGTCAGCCTGCTTTTCAGTCATGCTGGAGTCTCAGGCTCTCAGGTCTCTTAGTTATTCAGAATTCCAAAATGTTTTCATGGCTGATGCTAACATCACAGATGCTGACAATGGAGATGCTTGTTTTCAAACAGTGGCTGGTTACTGGTAAACAAAAGAGCCTCAGCCCAGTGCTTTAATACAAGCTGTTCTAGAGAAAGGCAGCGGTTCAGTAAGAATGTGACAAAACCTCCCTGAAACAACCAACCAGCTGTACAGACCCATAATGTGCTGACTGCCATTTTACTGTATTTTCTTACAAGCTCATCAATAGAAGACCATGGAAGGTGGTCTTTGGCTGTCCTTGGAAAACTTTTTGCTTGAAATCGATGCTTGTTCAAGCCTTGAAGATGATGTTTCTTAGGAAATGTGATGTTAAAAACTCCACTGGCGCTGTTAGCATAGCCTAATGGTGTGTAAGTCAAGGAAGACTCTGCAGAGTGTATTGCCAGAGCCAGTCTGGAGCAGGATTTCTCATTATCTAACATCATTCTTTCTATCTGTAGGTCTCAACTTTCCTCTTCTCTCAGTGTTTTTAATCAATTACACAAGCTTACATAACATAGCAGAATTGCTTCCAGTGTTGCCTGATTTATTCCCCCCTCCATGTTTTCAGCTTTGAAATGGATGCTCCACTGAAAAGTTTGTCCATTACTCACTGGCTATGTAATGAAAGATGTTTCATCTCTGCAAATCTAATCATTCTTGTGTCTTCATGATGTCATAGCTGTAAGTGCACCACACTGTACCTCACTCTTGTGATGCTGCAGACAATTGCTCTTGGTTAAATGCTGTTGGCATAGGTGTGCTGATCACATCTGACTGTAATGCACCTCTTTGTTTCCCTGCTTATGAAAATACTTGGTTTCTCTTTGTGTAACATTGGCCAGTGTAAAAGGCAGAGATACATGTTTATTTTTTAAGCCTTTAGAAATGAAATTAATATGGAAAGTGCAGCATCATCTGATAAGTAAGGAGAAGAGCCTGCTGGTAACAATCTAAATGCTGTTCAATACTTTCTAGTAGGATCATCATAAAATACAGCTGTCTGATCCAGGTGTGGAGCTCAATTTGATCTGTCAGTAATAGAATTGCTTCTTATCGTGGAGGAGAATCTCTGTATAAATAGCACTGTTTCAGGTGAAAGATGTTATTAGCTGGGACTTACTGGAGCTTGGTGAATGTAATTTTTACTATTTGCATTCTTCTAATCAAACTTTTTAAGTCCTTCCTTTTTTGAAAAGCACCATCCAAGTTAAGTCTCAGTCCTGATAGTATGTTATCTAGTGATGTCAGCCTTTATGCTGTGCTCCCACGCTGGTGTGTAACTGCACAGAGCAATGGTGGTGTTACTGGATGTGTGTTTATGTCATGGTTTCCTTAAAGAGCCTCAACTTTAATTTTTCATCTTGCATTTGTGACAGTGAAGCCTTCTTCACAAGTTTCTAGGTGAAATATTGCAGTGACAACAAAATCCCATGCTTTTGAAGCAAATAACCCAGGCTGATAAGATACAATCTATTTTATCTGGCTGATATTGTAACACTCTGATAGTTCAGCTGCATTAAAATTGTGGTTTCCCACCCCCACTCTGTCTCCTGTCCCTCAGTCAGCATCCAGACAAGCAAGAGCTGATCTTTCTGGAATTCTGTCTGCATCTACTGATCAGATAATGTACTTGGAGACATTTTGGATAGATTTCTGAGAATATTTGCTCCCGTGGGCATTTCATGGACTAACTGAAGGCATAAAATAGTTATTACTAAGATGGTAATTGTCCATAAATTGATTTCCAAAGAGGTATTTACTGCAATTGGTTTTCCTGTCCCGGAAGATCATTTATGGCTATTTCCTTTCCCCATCTCTCCCCCCACCCTGTCTCTCCTCCCCCTGTGGAGACACCATTCCTTTGCTAAGTTGAAAAATGGATGGTGGCCCATTCTGATGGTGGCTCTGATATTCCAGTTTATTACTGGCAGGAATTGATGGCTAGATGCTTTTACTATGGAAAGTGGGGGAAACAGAGAACTTTGAAACTTGATGAACTAAATGGAAAGAAGAATTACCTTTTCAGCAATGCCCAGTTGATCTTTTAAACTCTGGTAGATTTGTGGTGGGAAAGATGCTAGCTTGAACCTTCTAGCTTCCTTATTTTTGTACCACAGAATAAGTCCTTCTCTGGATTTTGTGGATTCAGTATCCAGCCTAAATACAGACAGAGTAGTGCAAGGGCTTCTTATCTCACTTGAGTCACATTGCTATATTAATTTCCAAAACAGCATTGCAGCTGAAGATGTATAAAGTGCACAAAACGTTTGTGTTTAAACTTTCACATTTGCAGTGCATAACTTTTAATACAGTTTATTAGTCTACAGTATGTTTTTGTCTTCCTTCACTCGGATCACATTTGGTGTTAACCTCCTGCAGAGAATTGCAGGACCCCTGACATTTTATTGTGACTCTTGATTAGCTCACCAGGGTTCCTGCTAAGAATTCTTCTTTCATTCATTTGATAAATTGAATTCCCTATTCACAGTGCCTTTAAATAGAATGGTATTTGGAAAACTTGAAGACAACAACTTGAATGTTCAATGAGCTCACCCAGCAAATTTAAAAATGCAGGAGGAAATTGCAGGTTTGTATATTCTGAAAGCTTGTAAAAGAATAGACATTCTACAAAAACATAAGTCTCCACCTTCATCTTAACTTTAAATTTATTTGCCTTCTGGTTTCTACAGGGAGTTCTATTAACAGCTGTTTTCCCTCTTTTGTCTTATCTTGCCTCCCTACGTCAGGAGCTGGGTATTTGCCTAAATGAAGTCTGTATCTGGGAGCAAATAGAATGAGGTGGCACGTTCCTGTGCAGTGAAGCTTCAGCTCTCCAGGGCAGCATGTGTGCAGGATGCAGAGCGTCTTGTGCTGACACCCAGGACACCCTGCCCTCTGCACACCTCAAAATACCTTACACCATTCACCCACTTTTACTAGGTATCCCTTTGCTGCTGCTGTTGGCTGGGCTTGTGCTGTGGAGTACCCTTCTGAGCCCCACAGCATGAGGAATAGCACCTTTTTTCCCCCCTTTCTTCTAATTCTAGGTCTTGCCATACTGCCTCCCTATGAGGCCACTGTCCCGATGTGTCTCTCTGAGCCGCTCAGAGCTGGGGCAGCAGCAGCAATCCCCTGCACCTCCCCACTGCTTGTGCTTTGAGGTGACCCCTGGAGATCTCAGTAGTGAGATGGCAGAGGCCTGTTCCCTGTATAGCATGGTGTCTTCCTGTCAGCTGGTTTCTGCAGGCCTCTGCCACATGTCTGTGAAACCATTTTAATGCCATAGAAAAACTCAGGCTGGAAGGGACCTCAGGAGGTCATCTCAGGCAGGTCTGTATTTTGAAGCTGTGACGTCTGTGTCTGGTAACATGTCTGGTGCTGCTCACTGTGTTGCTGGTATGTGTCGGTGTTATTCTTAGACTTGCCTGGCACGGTGAGGGAAGTGTATATGCGTTTTTCTGCCATGCCTGTGGCAGAAACTTGGCCAAAAGGAGAAGTATTTCTTGCAGACCTCACCTTCCTGGGCCTTTTTCATCACCCTGGAACCACTCCTCAGCATGGCAATGGATGTGGGGGCTGTGGCTGCTGTAAGCTGGGTGTCTGTAGTTGAACATATGCTGGCACCACAGAATAAGCAGAAAAGTAGTGGTATAAACACAGATGATTTCAGCATCAATTCTGCTGCCTCCTTTCTGGTCCTGTAGGTTGTGTCATCTAGCCTGACCTGTTTGAGAGTACCAGTCTGGTCTTCAGCTCCCTTGCTAAGTGAGTTGAATATGTTTTCACCTCCTGATAACAGTGATGACAGGGCTCAGGAATAGCTGAGTACTGGCATGTGACTGTGGTGGAAGGGGGAAAGGAGGGCCAGGGCTGTTATAAATCCTTACAGGCAAAATGTTACAGCATTTTAGTTAAGCAAAATGTGCTCTTCATTTTTTTTAAAGAAACATCAAGATTTGTGCATGCTTGGTGGGTGTGAAGGTATGCTACACAGAAGCAGTGTGCCTCCCAGTCCTGCAGCATGCGATATCCCTCCTGACCCCATCACTGTCAGACAGGTGAGGTGCTGACAGGCTCCTCCAGCCTCAATCCCTGGGAGTGGTCAGCTCTCTGAGGGCCCTGAGGCTGTGGTGTGGGCAAAACATCCTGCAGAGCTGTTGCTCCTGTTCCTATTTCCTGGCATTCTGCTTCATAGTATCCCTGTGCAGCTGTTCTGGGAAGAATGCCCTCTGACATGTTCTGATTCACCTGAATAATTTGAGCCAGTAACTCTTCCTTTGGTTGCTTCTAGGTCAGGTAATCAATAATATTGAGTTGAAGAATTTGTCAGTGTGGACTTCTGTTGGCACAGGGCTCTTCTGAGTATTTACAGAAACAAAAATAGCAAACATAGTATCTGGAAAGAGACAAACATGCTGTGTTCTTCCTAAGCTCCTAGATTCCAAAGCTGTTTTCCTTTGTGTATTAAGTCCCAGGAAGACTGAGGAAGAGCTCTGGACCAGATGCTACATCAACTGCTTAGGAGGGAGACAGTGCTGTGAAAGTCAGTCTAGTTGCCTGCACTGTTCACAGGCTGTCACTTAAGTTTTCCAAGAGAGGAGTTGGTCCGTGTTTGCTGGGGGAGGAGAGGTGTTCATACCATGTTTCTTGTTTGTAGCCTGCTTTGACTGGTGAATATGATAACAGCCTTCTTGGGTGCCTTTTTTTTTTGTTTGTTTGGTTTGGCTTTGGGTCTGTGTGGCTTGGGTTTGTTTACTAGAGGGTTGAGGGAGTAAATCCTGGTGTGCTTTGTGCCTGAAACATACATAGTGGTGAGGTTTGTGTGCAATACTCTAGCCCATGCCTGGATTTCCCTACCCCAACTACTTAAGCTGCACCAGAATGGAGCTTGTTTATATGTTGATAGGCCTGCACTGTGGAAGGCAAAACCTTCACACAAGAGGCAGTATGTACCTCTGTGGCAGCAACTTCACATCCTATAGGATCATCTGTTAATTTAGATCAGGAGTTCCATGTTTAAGGAAACCTTCTGATTGTTGTAAATTACTGAGCTTTGATTCACGATGGAGTGGTCTTGGACAGCAACAGTCACTGAATGATGTGCTCCAAGGGTACAGTTAGTGCTTTCCTGCTGCAACTGAGCATAAAGTTCATGGGAGTGAACTAGAGCTGGTCTCAAGTAATAAAGTCACCTGAAAGGGGGGGATAGTCTGGCTGTCATGTCCTCTGCATGTGCTGTTGTACTCTGCCAATCCACTCCTATTGGACAGCCCTACTTGGTGATGAAGATGTAACATACATCTCCCAAAACATTCTCATTAGTGCTCCAGTACTCCTGTTAGTACACCATCTGTCTCTGGTAACAATCCAGGAGAAAGTAGACAAAAGGAAGTCAGTAGATGAAAACCAAAAACCTGCAAACGTGCCTGAGACTTGGGGAGTGCTCAAAGATGGACTTGTCAAACTTCTGATGCTTGACTTAGAGTTAATACCTATCCTTAATTTATAAAGGCTGCTTCTTTGGGATCTTCCCCCGCTTCTAGGGTTTAGTAATCAACTAGTAGGGGCCACAAGGTCAGATCAGTGTGCTTTTGCCTTTTTTCTTTTATATAATCTAGAATGGAATGCTAGGAGCTATCTGGTCTTGCTTTATTTTCATTAGTATTTATTTCAGTGGTTGTTTAATTTGCATTTAAAGTGAGGTTGCAACAAGTTAATACTAGTTGAGCAAGAATCTAGGTCCTGTGGTAAATAGTTACCACTGTCCTCAAGGTCCTGCTGCTAATTTGTTGCTCTTAACAAATAACCCAAATGGTTAGAAAGACTGTGTGCTGCTGCAGGAGATACACACCTTGTCTCAAGGCTGCAGCACAGGTGCTCTTCTGTTTTACAGATTGTAAGATCAGGATTATTCATTTAGCTTCTTGGGCGACCTAAAATCTTCCTGTAGTTCAGTAAGATACTTTAATTGAATGTGGTGCTTTTTAGATCTTGTTCTCAACTAATTCTGTAGTGTTCCTGGGTGTCTTGAATGACAACTGTGTTCTGCTCCTGCACAGTGATGGGCAGGAGTGGAGAAGGGTGCACAGAGCAGCACAGACCTGAAGAGAGCTGCCAATACCCTGTAACAAATGAAGTAAATAAAACCACAAAAGACTTAGAGCCAAAACTATTGCACAGTGAAAGGAAGCATCAAGGGGAGTATTAGTGCTCTGTTTTGGTGCAGGAATTTTGCTGGAAATTCTGTGGGACTTCAGAAATTGGACTGCTGCCCATGTTGGGAGATCAGTCCTGTGTTGCATTGACCAGACCTTGGGATCATCAAAGTACCAGGCCTGCAGTTGTTAGCAGTTAGTAGATGTTTCAGAGGAAGGGAGGAATCCCCTGCCAAGGCAAACAATGTATTAGGGAGTGACAAGTGCAGGACAGGGGCATAATTTGACAGAAGGACACCCCAAAGCATGGGAATAATAAATTATAAATTGAGGTCAAAGCAAGCCACTCATCAAGCTTCACTTATTCCCTGCAGGAACAAATTTTGCACCCATACTTTGAAATTAGAGGGTTTAGTTTCAAGCTGTGTGATCACCCCATACATGTAACTCATCCATAAACTTCCCTTGTCTACAGTGGTGTAGCTCAGGGCTTTCCCCCCACTAATTCCCTTGAGAGAGGATATTGTAGGATTTTACCTAAGGAGTGGGTAGAGGCCTCCCTTTTCAGCCTAATTACCTTTGTGTCCAGGAATGGCCCTGTATCAGTGTTGCTTCCTAATGAATATAAGCTTTCCTTTAGGTATTTTAACTCTTCTCTCCCCCAAACTTATATTTGTAAAGATTTGGTCTGTCTTTTAATGTTTTTTTTTTAAATGCTACAGTGTGGAAGGTTCTTCTTTGTACCTAATCCATATCTGTGTTGTCATTTAAACTCAGTGCTAATTACCACAGCTAAAATAGAAAGATTTTACTCTGTTCTTGTCTAACACTTGCCTGAATAAAGAGGTTGCCATCTCTTTTGATTAAATTAATCCAAGTCCAACTCTTTTTCCATGCATCCATGCTTTTTTGATGGGCTGTTGCTGTTTCCTGGACTCTTTCAGTTGATCTATATCTCTCTTACTGTAGGTAGTCCCAAACTGGTCACAAGGGAGCAGCTGCTGGGTTTCTGGCCACGTGGATTGAGACCCCTGTGACACATGGGTGTTTTCTCCCCCCACACTGGTGTTTAGCTGTAGATACGATGCCCATTCCTGCCACACATGGTACCCTGCGCTCTTTCTCACTGAACTGAGCTCTGCTTATTTTGTACATCTCAAGTTGTCAGGTTGTTCTGAGTATTGTCCTCCCTTAATTGTTTTGCAGCCCTGTGACTTGACATATTCTGGAAATTTAGCAAGTTAACATATTTTTCCAGCAGTAGAGTGGTTAATAAATTTGGCTGCTGGACATGTGGTGTATGGCATCAAAAATCCAGTGGTTCTCTGGCTCCTTGGAAGGGGAAGTGCTGTGGTTACTTGAAATGACAATAAAGTACCCATAAAACATTGAGCTTATGTTCCCTACTTTATTCTTGGAAAAAAAAGAAATATAGCAACTGTTTTTATTAACAGAACTTTGCATGGTGCTTAAAAAGTCAAATTACTTGTTGGTTCCCTTTTGTCCTTTTCAAAAATAAATTGTGCCAGTAAAAAAAATGAGAACTTTCTTTTTCCTGTCCACAAATCGTTGTGAGCTCTTACTGGTTTTATCCCTTCCCCCTTTCAAGTTACAGGCATGGTTCTTGCTGTGTGCTGGTGGTGTGGAGTGCCATCCATCTTCTCTGATTCTTTAAGGTAATCTATAATGACTTAGACATAGTTGTTCTCATGGTAAATTACTTCAGGCATGGCCAGTGAACAAACATCTGATTTCTCTAGGGACTTTTAAAGCTGTTCTTACTTCTGCTGGCCTGATTTCCTATTTGGAGCAGTAGCAAAATGTTTAGTTCCATCTATTTATTTTTTTCCCCTCCCCTGCCAGTTCATGGAAGTTTTCCTCAGGAGTTGGATCTGTATTTTTACCCAGTTTTGGGGACAGGGGACTTCAGAAACACAACACAGCTGGAGATTCTTGCACAGATCGGTGTTCACCAGCTAGAATGAAGCATTGCCATGGTGGTGGCAGAGGTCCTGGGACAGGAGCAGCTTGGTCCTTGGCTCTTTGGTGCCTCTGCCACCAGCTTGGAGCAGACCCTCCTTGTGCAGGGAGGAGTGCCCTGCAATCCCTCTGTGAAATCTGAAATCCCTGTCGTCATCTGCGGGCTCAGCACCCGGTCAGATTGTTGTTGGCCATCTGTTCCCTGCTGACCTCCTTAGTGAAGACTAAAGCAGCAAGAAAAGTACTATCACTTTAGCCCTCACAGGTTCATCTCTCAGTAGTCCCTCTTTCCCACCAACTATCAAAGTGTGTTTCTTCTTGCTTATTAATGAAGCACTTAAAAGGTTGATTCATTGTTACTTATGTGCACAATGCTGATTATTAGCCTTCCTCATCTTTGTCCCCATCTTTATGCTGGCTTTTTCCACACTAAGTCTTATTTATTTTGACCTAGTTTTGCATGCTGCTTTCTTTTTGGAAGTGATTGGAGAGCTTGTAATTAGGGACCAGCTTGACTCTTCCTGATTAATGACTGAGCCTAGACATGCAGTGAAAAAAGCTGACACTTTCTCAAGTCCCACCACCAGCTCCTGCCTTCACTGGTATTTCCTCTAGGTTGGTCACAGAGCAACAAGCAGGTTGGATTTTAGTTTATCCAGTGTAATCATGAAATCATGCTGATTGTATGGTGACATCTTGCTTTGCCTCCTATCCTTAGGGTATCCTCATTCATGTTTAAATTCTTGGTGATTTCCAAGAAACAATGCTTGCCTCTTCTACTGACACTGTCTTTCACTTGTCCTGAATGAATGAAAGCCTGCTTTTCCAGTATTCACTGCTATTTATTGTTAGCTTTTCCATTCCAGTTCATTGTCACCCTTTGAGCTCCTTTCTGTCTTCATGACATGTCTGTCTTATCATCTAGAATCAGATCTTGAAGAACTTCCTAAATAGTAATTTTCTTAATTTATATTTGAAACTGTATAGTGTTAGATTTTGAGAACTGGGCAGCTGCTGACTGTGTTTCATGTCTATGTTGTCCAGACCCTCTGTTATCACATGTAGCAATTTCTTTCAGAAAGCCTGTTCAGCATACTTTGGTAGCCTGCCTTTAGGCAATTACTTGTCAGTCCCTTGCAATTCTATCTTATAGATCACTTTTTCCTCTCCTCTTACCACTGTGAGTCAGAAACTGTGCATCCAGAAATGAATGGTGATGGGGGACGTCAAAACCAGAGCAGTGCTTGAGCAAATATGGGTAACAGCACCTTTCACAGCTACCAGGGAGGCTTTTCTGGCACTAGGTGGGATGTGAATTTAAGGTGCAGGAGGTGTTCCAGAATTAAAGTGGGGGAGCTACCGTCTCATTGGGCTAAACCAGGCAAAGACATCTGTAGACCAAGATGAAGAATGCTATTCCAGGCAGTTTTCCCTTGTAAATAAATAAACCTTCAGCATCTTAAATACATGCAAACAAAATTCATTAGGTATCCAGGTTTGGAGCTGTGTCACACTGAAGGTCAAGAGAGACAGTCTGTATTTAGTCCTGTGCTACTGCAGGGATTTCTGAACCACAAACCACTGTATGGTACCAACATTGCATGTAGTAACAAGGAGTTTGTTTAAGAATATGATACTCCCAAAAGGCATATTGCAGAATCCTCTTAGAATGTCACATCAGTGCTAATTCAAAATACCAGCTGTGCCTTCAGATGTGAAAGCAATCCAATGTTTGATACCAGCTAGAAATCTGAAGTTCTCAGCTTAAAAAATGAAATCAGCCTAGATTATTTTTCTCAAGGGTTTAATAAACCATTCTGCAATGGGCATTGACAGAACATGCCCATGGTTCTCAAGTCATTCTGGCCAGGCCCTGCATTTCATCTTCATTCCCTTTTCACAGACAGCTCCCAAGCATGCAGCCTTCAAAGATAACCTTGGTTTAAGTCTGGATTTCATGAGCTAATTGTAGTCTCTAAAAGCAACACTCAATGCCATAGCAAAACTCTCTGCTGACAGAAATCCCCCACAATTTTGATTTATCAGATCCATGTGTATGAAAAAGGCAAACTCTTACAAGTATATTCTAAGACACTTCTGGGTTAAATCCTGTGAGCTTTGTATTTATAGCTTTTTTTAGCAATTTTCCTGTAATAAAGGTTAAATTGTTGCCCAGGATGTAAAAGTGCAATACTTGCTTTTGACAATATAATCAAACTTTACATAACAATGTTTTTATTATGTTCCTTTTGTTTTGCTCTTAGATGACTAATTTCTGCCTAGAAGTGACAGCAAGAGTTGCTATCTGAGGGGCCAATTGGAGCTTTATTTCTATTTTAAGCATATTTAACACACATGTATTCAGAAGTGTCATTATGTAAATCAGCTTTGAAGATTGAACTCCATTAAAAATTATAGTATCATTTTCTGAGTTAATCTGAGGCTATTTTAATCTCAGAAATGAAATAAAAAACAGGTTTCTGCTAGGAGTGGCACTTCTACCTCTTATATTGTAATTGATATGATAATATGGTAATAAAATACATTGTATTTTTAATGGAGCAAAATGTTTGCTCTTCTTTGATTTGGAAAATCCTCTGACATGGTGTATTACCTGCATAAGGGAGGGAATAACATTAACAGTGCTTGGGAAATAGGAAAACAGAATTACTTTTAGAGGCAGAAAGGCTGGAGATAGAAGTTCATAGTGGAGTCTGGCCTAAGTGATGAGACTTTGGCAGTGATGAAGAGAACAAGACATTTAAAAAAAATAAAAGGAAAAAGGCCTAACAATGAAGCTGGGAAGTGTGTACTTAGTGCAGCCTAAATAAACTGCAGATTGAGGCCGGTGGTGGTGTGGGGATCTTTTTGTTGCTGGGTTTGTTGGGGTTTTCGTTTTTTTTTTTTTAATACTACACCATTAAAAGGGATTTTATATGTAATTGTGGTGTTCTGGTATTGCTGTAATGTGGTGGTTTTTCTTAAGTACTAGCAAGAGGAAACCAAAAGTGTTCTCGTTTTGCACTGACTGGTTTCATTCACCTGCTTTAAAAAAACAAGAAAGGCTCCAACTTCCCTTGGCAGTAGTCTGGGGCTCTGGGAGAGTTCACTTGAAGATGTGGGCTTTATGGAGTCTGATGTGACTTGAGTTACAGAGCACTGGAAATGAAGGGACTGGATGTTGTTACTTTGTAGGTACTGAAATCCTGGGGGACTTTTGTTCTTCTCTGGAGTTAACAGGAATAAAGTGAAATCTATTATGGTTTCAGCTCGGTTTCTCTTGGTAATGTAAGTCATTGTTCTAGGACTTTGCAAAAAGCCATCCACTTAAAACTACCATTTTAAGTACCCTTTTCTTAGGTGCAAAGTTGTCGGGGAAGGCAGCAGGCCTGCCCGCGGCCTAGCTCTCTTCTCCCAAGATTTAGACCCTGACAATATTCCTCTGTTCCCATGAGACAGGAAAAGTTCCTCATGCTGAGAGGATCCTAATAATCACATTCTCAAAACACAGAAGCCTTGTTGACAGGGGTACAGGCTGCCCTAAACCAAGGAGCAGTTATGGGAAGGTATTTGGGAGTAACGGAACATGTCAGGAACCAACCATAACAAGAGGGTCACAAACAGCAGGTGTGTGGATGCTTTTATGCATTAAAGGTAAACTAAGGATGTTTAGCTATAAGATAGGTTTATCAGAACTCGTTATCATCACTAACCAATCAATATGGTGTGAACAGTGTGTGTAACCAATGAGCAGTTGTTTAGCTTGCCCTGTTTGCAGTAGGAAAGGTCTAGAATCTGGGTGATTGCACCTCATAAGATGGCTTCACCTAAAATTCATATTGAATTGCGTGTTGCTCCCTGCTGGTCGCCATACAAAGTTAAGTATGTGACACAAATACCCATCCCCAACTCTTCTGAGCAAATGTTTCTCAAACAGGGGTTTACAGTACAAGCATTTGAAAGGTGCTAGGGAAAAATCTTCTACTGAAAGAGTTGTCAGGGCCTGGAACAGGCTGCCCAGGGAGGGGGCTGAGTCACCTTCTCTGGATGTGTTTAAAAAAAGGGTAGATGAGGTGCTCAGGGATCTGGCTTAGCACAGGACAGGAATGCTTGGACTTGATGATCTTAAAGGTCTCTTCCAGCCTTGTGATTCTGATCCTGTGTGGCCGTTTGAAATTGGTGTGAAGTCGAGCAGTTGTGCAGGTGATGTGGTTTTGGTTGTGATAGAAAGTGATTTGATTATTTAAAATACAGATACCTAATGCCACTTCAGGTGTCCTGACCTCCAGTTGTGCACCAGGCTTTTCTAGATGTGCCTGGCCTCCATCTGCTAGTCTAGACTCTGGGTTTTGCCATATGTCACTTAGGTAAATGGGTTGTGTGTCTAGAAGGGCACTGACACCTCTGTTGAGATGTCTGAATTGCTACTGTGATGTTTATTGGTTTGGGTAACAGAGGGAAAGGGGAACTGCTTTTGGGTGAGATCCTGCAGCATGCATTAAAATACCTGCAGTGGCCAAGCCCAGGACTTCCAGGCAATAACCAGAACACCCTCCAATTGCTAAAAGCTCAAAAAAATCGACAATATTCCTTTTTTTATAAAAAGAGAAACTATCTAAGAATGCACATACACACTAAAAGCAAAATAAAGAGTTAAACCCCAATTTTTTTCATGATGAATGTTTAAAGATGTGCAAAATCTGAAGAGTATGTGTTACCTGTACCTTTTATGTAGACCCTCCCCTGCTATTGCAGTAAAATGATTGAGCAAAGTGTTGTAACTAAAAAGACTTCTTTTGACAGTGAGATATCTAACCAAACTTACATGTAAAGCAGTAAGTTAGGCTGAAAGTGATCTCAGTGAATAATTGGGAGACATCAAATCTAATAATAATAACAGTAATGGTTTCAGCCTGTCAGAAATGGAGTATTCTCAGAAGATCTCTAAGGATGATAAATGATCAAGACCTAAAGAGCTGTCAAGGAAGATAAAATAGTTATAGAGAAGTAAATGAATTATTTGCATTGGTATTTATGTGGAAGGGTGTTGGGGAGGTTTTTTGTTATAACCATTTATTACAGTGATGGACAAAGAAAGCATAGATAGCAAGGGTTCAGATAGATCATCTTTATTTGGCATCACTTAGGTTAAACGTTAACCAAGATGCTGCTGGAACAGTCTTGTATTATACAAATTCTTCAGCTGGAATTTATAGGATGAGTGCAAAATACAATTGCTTGAATTCATCTGGGCCTTGGTTTACAACTCCTTCAGAAGAAAATGGATGCACATCAGAAATTAACATTATGTGATCGAGCAAAAGAAAAACTGGTTCTTTTCAAAACCTGAAATAACCTACTTGCTCATAGTGATTCCTGGCTGTTGAAAGCCAGCAGAACCTGCACTAATTACCTGGGGTTTGGTTTTATTTCAGCCTTAAACTTTCTTGCCATAGGATGTGCTAATATTAAGTAGCATTTTTGAGTGATGGTGGAAAGAGGCTTCCAAGTAACATCTACTCTTTCTGTGTTTTCATTGTCTGCTATTATATTTGTTATTGTTTTCAATTTTGGAAGAATGCTTTGAAATGCTTTTATTACAGCATTAGAAGCAGCCTTTTGAAAATGTAATGTATAAAATTAGCAATGTGAGTATGGATTATTTACCTTCCTAGATAAACTTCCCTTATTGAAAAGCTCTTCCCAACCTTTATTCTTATCAGGGAGAAAGAACAAGAAACACAAGAAGAGGAACATTTGATGGAAGAAAAGAAAAAGAAAAAGCAGGAAGAAAAGAAAAAGAAGGAAGGTGCTCAGAAAAAGGTTTGTCCATGTTACTGTTTGGAATTAGATAGTCACTTTACATGTAATGTGGAGATACTCATTCTGCAGCCTTTACTCCTGTGAGTAACTCTGACGCAACTGAGCGGCTCTGGTGGCTTTGGGTGAGGCTGTGGTCAGAAAATCTCTGCAGAAGCAGTTGTGACAGTTCATTAGCCACTCCCCAAGCTGCTTACCAGCCCCTGATGTGAAGTTGCTGCTCCCAATGTCTGCCTCACGTGAATGCTCCTCATCAATGTCAGCGCAGAGTTAACGGGATTAGTCTCAATTGGGACTGAAGTGACTGGATTCTGAGACCATTGCACATTTACTGTGCTCTGCATTCCCCTGCTGTTCTCTGGATTGCATAGTTCTGATGTTCAGTGGCCCTTGGGATGTGCATGGGGGTTGTTCACTGTCTCTTCCACTATTAGAAATTAGATATTAAAAAAAGGGGGTAGATTCCAAACATGAAAAAAAAAAGAAAAGCTGTGTGTTCACAAAATGCACAGTTATTTTGTGTAAGGTAATAGAATGTATGGATCCAAAGGGATACTGGATGGATTCATGGAAGCTAATTAATTATTTCCAGTGTTCAGAGGTTTGTAAATGTGTCGTTCAGTTCAGGAAGCCTCAGGACCTCAAATGATGAAAGGCTGGGTGGGATGATGGGGATACTGCTTGCCATGCTTTGGGCTGTCTCTGACATCTGCTTTTGGCTTTGGTCAGACAGGGGTAGCTATTCTTATATTCCTAACACATGGAAACAAACCAGTGTTCTCCAGTGCTTAATTGGGACTAACACCTCACTTGTGTAAGTGGTTTCTGCACAGTTAGGCCTGCAGCCTTATAATTATTAGGTATCATTTTGAATATTGACATATTTGGATAGTTGATTTGTTTTGTTCTTTTCTTCTTTCAGGCTGCTGAACAAAAAACCAAAGGTAATTTCATGTTTATACTTGTGAACTCTTTGAATTTTTTTATAAGTCTGTTTAAAAAAAAAGTGCTTGTCCTTTTTATTTGTGTCTAACTGAGGAGAGGATATCTTACTAGGGTAGGTCTGTTCTTAAAGCTTTGGAGGAGCTGACTGTATGTTGGGATTCTCAGCACAAGCTTTTTCTTTGCTTATCTTGCTGGGTATTGTAGAACATATAGATCAAATTGCTGTGAAACAACACAGAGTATGTCATCTTTTTTGTCTAATGCTGAGGCAGATCTAGTTTCTGTTTGGTTGTTTTTAGTTGTATATCAAGTTCAAAGACAACTAATTGCCACCAAAAAGGGTAGATCTCTTCCTGTGCCTGCATGATTCAGTAAGCTCAATTCATTGAAGTTAGGTGAAAGCTGTTTCCCCCACAGCCACCACCTCCTTTTATTCTTTCTGCTTGATAAGTGTCTTGGGTTGCAGAATGGTCCAGGAAGTAGCAGAGATAAGCCAGGCATTCTCTTTTTTGAGGGGCTGAAGTCTTAGGTGTGCCCTGGGAAGAGAAATGGTGTTGAAGCTATGGCTTTAAAAAAGGTGAGGAAGAGAGTTGAGGGTAACACTTCTCTTCTGCAACTGTTAGCTTACAGGTTGGGTTTTTTTGATCTAGTCTGTCCTTTGATTTTCATAACCCTACACAGAACTCAGGGCTGCAGAACAGTTCTGTTCCAGTTAATATGCACTGTTATTTATTGCTGGGTAATTAGGTGACAGACAGACAAGGAGAGCTTCCCAGATTCCCAAAGACTGAGAAATCAGAGAAGAGCCAAACCTAACATATGGGGTTGACAAAACAACTTATGCTTCAAACACTTTTTATGTATTCATACAGCAGAAATTAAGTATTGCTTCAGTAATGCTGAATTCAAGGGGAGGGGGAAATCTTAACTATGTTGAAGAAGCCATAGCAAGTAATATATTGAAGCTTTGAGCTTTTATTTCCAAATTTTTCTTATGTGGAAAGTGTGAAATCAGCAAATGTCATCTGCTGCATCTGCTCTGCAAGATCTCATGTAGTTTGTGACAGTGGGTTTTGCTTTCTGGAGAAGGAGCTAGCAGAAAGAGCTAAGCCCTGGGAAAAAATTTGGAATTAAGATGTATCAGAGTGATTTCTGTCTAAATGGAGTATTTCTGTTTCCACAGTATTACATGTTTTGTTCTCTAGATCAGCTCTTTTCTGGGTGAAAAGCTTTCACTGTTCTATAATGTATTGTAATGACTTTTTAATATCATCATTCAATGGCAGATGTTTTTGCTGTCAAAGTAACTAACTTCATTTTCACATGATACCACAGTGGCTCTTCATTTCTGTTAATATTGAAACGTGGTGCCTTCTCCTTTCCTCTGGGGGGGTATCACTATTTCTCTCTTTAGAGGCAGCTTTGGGTTTAATTGCTTGACAGTGTCAATTTGAAGTTTTTCAGAGTAACCTGCTAGTAACTCCAGCTTTTCAGGTATGCATGTGAGCTCTTTTCTTTCAAAATTAGGGACTGCTTTTCTTCATTTAGCTGAATTTTTGTTTGTTTGTTTGCTTTTGTCTATTATCTTTGTATTTCAACATCCTGTGCTACTGTGATAAAACCTGAATCAGGAAGAAGACAGCAGTAAATGAAGGTAGTTGTGTTAACAATTAAGCTTTTATTGTCCCATCTATCTATAACACACCTTCATTGGCCTGTGGAGAAATCAACCCTCTCCTGTTCCTGTTCAGTGCTGGGGTAGCATTTACTTAGTCCTGTGGATAACCCTTCTTTGCATTTCCTTTGGCAGGCAACTACTAGCTTCTTCTAAGGTTGTCTGTGGGAATGTTTAATTGCCACTTCATGATATTGGTCTCTTATATTGATCATCAGGAGGGATATACAGCAGCTTATGTTAGGTACCCAGAATTTCTTCAAATATAGAAAATATTCATTTAACAGTAATAAAATTGACTGACTATTCAAATACTAGACTTTTCATAGACTGTTCAGAGTTGACTGTAAACTTCACTGCAGTATTGCACCAAGTAGTTTAGTTTGAGGCATTGAGTGACAAATGCTATGAAAACTAAAAGACATCACAGTGCTCATTGCTGAATTCAGTTGATTTCCTGTGTATCTGGGACACAGCAATTCAGTTCTTTGTAAAGACAGGATGGCACAGTAAAACAGGGTGATTTGACTGCAGCAGGTACTGCATTCCAGTGTATGGGATGCATTAAATGGAAGATTAAACCCAGGCTGGGATGGGATCTTTTGCAGGATGTTGCTATATCCAGGCTGGGGTAGGTAAGATCTTTGTGGTAACTGAGAAAAAACCATTCCTTGCTTTTCTGTGTGTCATTCAGTTGTGCAGCTGGGTGGCTGGAGAAACCAGAGATGCCTACACCACTTGAGGCATGGGAGAGAAGGAAATTAGACAACTGGAGCTGGGATATGGGATGAGCTTCCAGTTTCTGGTTCTTGGCTGACTGGATCAAATATGTTTATGACTTTTACTTGCTCTCAGCTGGAATTTTGAAGGTGAAGGCGCTTTCTTGAAGTAAATAGGATGGGACAAATGGTGGGAGCGGATAAGCAGTACTTAGCCCTTGCCTTGCTCTGTACTAGGAACTTACACTGCATCAAGGTGCTTCTTAATTTTATTAATTAAGATTTTCAGTTATTTTGCTGGCACAATGGAAAAGGTGGAGATGCTGCCCTGCCTGCCTGGTGTGCTCTGTGTGTGAAGCTGCAGTTCTCAGGCTCCCTGGCTGCTGAGGCCTCAGGAAAGAGAAACTCGTAGGGAGGAAAGAGGTTTCCTGTGGGGGTGTGTGTGTGTGGCTGGTTGTCAGTTAAATATTGCTCTGAGGCCTCAGACAGAGCTGAGTGTTTCCATTTGTGATCTGGAGCACAAAACCTTTCCAAAATAAACATGCATTTCCACCAATAGAGGAAAGGTCTGTGGCTGCTGCTGGAGTTACTGGTCCAGGGCTGGGAAGTGCTCCTGTACACAGCTCTTGTGTCTATTTAAACAAATGATTGGTTTCTGTTTTAAGCAGGGATCCAGCTCTAAGTCTCCTCTACAGAGCAGCTTCTTCAGTGTCTGGTTTTGTGGGTTTTGGGTTTTGTTTTGTTTTGGCTTTTATTTTTTCTGCAAGGTTGTTTGCCAGAGTATGTTTGTTAGGCTGAATCTTTTATAAATACCCCTTGGCAACAATTGTAGGGAATGTGTGAAAGGGAAGGAAAAAAAAAAGATTCAAAGAGCCCATAAGTAGCTGAAATGTGTCTCAATTACTTGAAAACAAATGAAAGTAGTCTTCACGTTCAGCTGGAGAGGAGGAGTGCTGCAGAATTAGATGAGGTGGGAAATGAACGTGTTTTTATTGCTTGCTGTGCATTGTGCTTCCACATTACTGTTCTTTTATGGTGATTTTTTTTTTTTTGAGAGTAGGACTATTGAGCACAGCTTATTAGTGTTTATTTTAAATGTGTAAACTCTTGCCAGTTTATATGCACTTGATAAAGAAACTTTGTGTATAAAGGCTTTTCTAATGAAAACACTCTGCCATAACTACCAGTAAGAGTTCTTTACTGTATAGTAAATAGTCACTACTATGGTAAATGGCTGTTAGTTAATAACTACAGGGGACTTCTGAGAGCTGTGCTTGTCATAAATACTATGAGGCCAATGCATTTTGGCACCTGCTTTTTTTCTAGCCATGTTGCTGGGAGTTTAGTCAGCACACAGAGGATCAGTCCCTCCACTGCTTTGCTCCCATCCCAGCTGCATTGGATGCTCTTTGTCTAAAACAAAGTTCAAGTGCTGGTGTAAAATAGTTTAAGTGGTTTGTTACTCAAGTGTCTGTCACAGTAATTAAAAGGCAAACCTTTCTGGTTCTCCAACATTATCTGCAGTGAAGGTAAGAGTTAAATCTGCAAACACTGAAGTGAGTTAAGTATATACCATTTTTAGTCTAAAATAGGAAATATTTTGGTATATATTTGATTAGAAATGTTAGCTTGGAAAATCCTGTTTCCCCTTTTAGTCTAAAGCAGAGATGGCCACTCTCTGGGTCTTTGAACTTGGTGATATTTGTAGGTCTGTCTTTAGCATCTTCATGGGGTGGGACCAGAGAGTGTGGGCTTTCCAAGGGGAAACTTCAGCTCACTGCTTGTGGGACGAAGTGGGATTGGGGAAACTGTAATAGCTGTGATAATCCTGGGATTCAGCAGCCTGTCCAGCACTGCCTATCCTCTGCTCAAGTGGTGCAGTGGATCCTGAGCTGAGCATCATTCCCTTCTGCTTGTGGTCTGTTTCTGGAGCTTCCTTCTCCCCCAGGCTGTCTGTGGAGTCTGTCCTAGGATTCTTCTCTCTGTAATGGTTTTAATATGCAACTTGCAGAGTCAGGGAGGTTGTCTGCAGCCCAAGAGATTATTCTACCAAGGCAGACGCTTTAATTTTGGGGGACTTAAAAGAACAGAAAGCCTTTAATAGTGTGTCATTGCTTGATCAACCATTTGTGGTGTCAAATGTTTGCATACTTTAAGGGTTTTTTAAAAATTTGCACAGCATTTTTATGCTACAAGCAGTACTGTATATTATACCTGGAGGAACATGGTCAACTGTATTATAAATGGGATTTAGAGTGGGGAAAAAAAGCTCTGAGATCCCATCCCCTGCTCTGGCATTTCTATTTGGATGGCAGAAGTGGTGGCATACCTTTCTTCAGAGCCAAGCATTTCCATTTCCAAATCAGACTGTTGCACAGTTTTAAATTGATTCTTTACTTGCTCTGCCCAAATGGGCTGTTAGAATATTTTCTGCTTGTACACATTAGGGTGTTAATTACCTTCCTGTAACCTACACTCAGTTCTGCTTGTGGAGAAGTGTGGTTTTATGTACCCTGATAATGTGTACTTTCTGCCTGTGGTAGAGGTTACTGATGTTTCATATTTCATAGGCAATAGGGAAGACTAAACTGAAAAGTATTAAAATACTTTTCAGTATTTTAATTAGCATGATGACTGTGTAGCACTATCAGTCTTAAAACAAGTTCTGAGTTGATGTAGTTTGTCTCATAGAGTGGTAGGAACCAGCAGAGTTTTTTACATAAGATTAAGAAATGTGTTCCAGCCTACAAATCAGGTATGATTTACAACAGACTTACAACCTCTGACTCATTTGAGTATTTATAGCTTATGCTTGAATATCTGCCTCTGCCATCTTGTTAGTTAAGTGCTGTGTTTGTACTGAACTGCTGAACATTGTAGTGACAAAACGTGCCATAAATCATCGTTTCAGAGGAGTGGGGGGGGAGGGGGGAGCCCTGTAATAAGTTCTGCAATTAGATCTTAATATGCAGTCACTTGATAACCTATTGCCATGTATTAAAGCTTTATAACACAAAACTGTTTTCTTTTTGATAAACGTTATCACAGCATTTTGCTAATAGAAGTGGCTTTAAACAAACATGAATTTGTTCTTAGAACTGAGATACCACTTCTGTGATAGAGAAGTAATTACAATTTTACAATCTGCAAAGAATAGACTAGGAAGATAATTCCTAGAGTCTCTGCCATAATACTGGGTGAAAAGGAGTAGAAAACACAAAGAGATTAGCACAGACAGGAGGTGGAATTTGCATATTCAAGGAGACAAAGCAAGAAGAAGAGTCTGGGAGTCTTAGAGTTAACTAGTACAGAACAAAACTTTGGTTTCCTGCTTATTGTTTCAGGGGGGGTGGCTGGGACAAGCCACCCTGTTTCTGGTGGCTGTAGTTTAGTGTTACTTAATACATGCTTTTTGCTCTTGCCCAGTGTAAGCACTGCTGTGGGTATCAGCATTGCCACTCTGGAGGAGAATGAAGGGAACAAGGAAGCATATGGATAATCTCTGCTAAGCTAGCTACAAGCTGTATTGGGCCTTGTGAGTGCTTTCTGTGGTGGTCTTGCTGCTTTGCTGGTCAAAGGTGCCCAATTAGAGATTAGTCAGGGAGTTGAGAATTCCTAGAATTCCAGACTGGTTTGGGTGGGAAGGAACCTCAAAGCCCCCCAGCACCACCCCCTTGCCATGGGCAGGGACACCCCCCATCAGCCCAGGGTATCCAAAACCCATCCAACCCGGCCTTGAACCCTGCCAGGTATCCGGGGGCAGCCCCAGCTCCTCTGGGCACCCTGTGCCAAGCCCTCCCCACCCTTCCTGGGAAGGATTTCTGCCTAATGTCTAATCTAAGTCTCCCCTCCTTCAGCTGGAGGCCATTCCCCCTTGTACTGTCGCTGCATGCCCTTGGAACCAGCTTTCATCTGGGTCCCTTTAGGTACTGGAAAGTGCTGCAAAGTCTCCCTGGATCCTTCTGTTCTTCAAGCTGAACAACAATCCTTGGTGTCTTTTTGCAGGAAAGAGGATTTGTCAAGGCCTTGCACCCAAGGATTGTCAGTTCTGAAGGTTTAAATCTTCTGTTGCTCTTGTAAAGCTGTAGGCTCTTTTAACTTTGAAATAAACACTCCTTTCAGACTATGAAGCACCGAAGTAATTAGTACAGGTTTTTGGCAAAAACATTTGTCTCTTAAAAACACAAAAGTCCTGGGTTATTTGAAAATGAAAAGGAAACTATGAGATAGATTCTTCCTGATGTGCTCCTGTCCTGAGCTGGATTTACAGGACAGCTGCCCCCAAAGTGATGCAGAGCACCTTGACATCTTTGCCTAGAGTTGCTTCTTCCTCTTAGCACTCAAGTAAGCACCTACAATCCTATTCACTGGTTGTCTTGTACGGTTTGCAGATTCCTTGTCTGGGACTTGAAAAGTAGGTAAGAGCTGAAGTCCAGGGGTCTTTGATACTCTTAGTACTCCCCAGAGGTAGTTTTTATTCTCCATAGTGATAGTCTGTTGTCACTTGCCATCATGCCATGATGTCTTCTATCTGGTTTGCCTTTTCTCAGTTTGCTCAATTAGGAAATGATTTGGCCTTATCAGATTGAGGATGGCAACAGCCTGACCTGTATGTATTTAATTCAAAAACCAGGTGAGCATGGGAGCTTTCAAACACTAGGCCCAGTTGATGGAAAGGATTTTTGAAATGCTGTGAAAGTTGTAAGGATTGATACCCTGTTTGCAGGCAGTCCATTCTTGCAACAGATCTCTCTGTCCGCTGTCGAATAGATTTCAAGCCTGGGACATTATCTCCACAAGAGTACTCTGTGAGGAGAGAATGAGAACAAATTAGATAACACCAGTTTGGCTTATTCTCATCTAGACCTAATTGTCAGGATGCCCCTTGGTGGTAATGTGTCTCAGATAAATCCCTGGCTTGCTTTCTGAAAAACAAAACAACTGCCAATACAGTTGTTGACAACTGTATATTCTAGAATATCAATTTTAACACAGCTACACGGTGATAATAGTGGTAGTTATGATCAAACTGCATGCTGGTTTATGGTTATTTATCTGCCCACAGTGTGTGCTTTCATACTCAGCAATAGGCTGCGTGTTCAGTAATGGGCATCGCCGAGCGCAGTGTGCTCAGGCATGTCGCGTGTGAGGCAGTCCAGCCCGTGCACTCGCTGGCATCACAGCAGATCAGGCTGCACTGATTATTCCATTCTTCCATCAGTCTGCTTAGCAAATAACTATTTTCCAATTAAAACGCTGTTTGATACTTGTTGCCCATCAGAGAATACAACCCCCCCCCAGTACTAGAGGCCAGATGCTTTTTGCTGTTTTAGCATGCCACCACTATGTTCTGTGTCTGCTGATCTTAACGCCAGGGAACACCCACCCTGCAGCTCCCAGCTTGCTTACCACCCAGCAGAGCCTGAGATTGGTTTTCTTGCAAGTGTCTGTATAGCACAGCTCACCTAATTTATCAGTGTGGGTCTCCCTTTACTTTCTCACCTGTACCCTTCTTTTAATGACACATCTCATTAAGGCAGTTTCTGGTCTGCCTTGAGCACTGTCTCACTCAGATAATTCTTTTGTAGGAAGCTGGGTGCTGTGATGCCTTCTCCATGAAAACCCATCAGCTCTGGTTTACCTGCTGTGTGCTGACCACTTTTCCGTTATTAATCATCTTACTACCTTGGAGGAGCTTTTATTGCATATAAATATAGTATCTGTAAGATCTGCAACGTCAGCTTGAGGAGAGATTAATCAGAAAATGCATTTAGGTCAGATCAGTAATTAGTATTTTGAGAAACATGCCAGTATTTTATTGTTTGGTCCCTTCCTTGGGAAGGATGAAACCACATTTGAACTGTAACATTGATACATGCTTGGGGTAGTTACTGTACAAATGCTGAAAAGGGTTATCTTGGGAAACTGAAGGAAAGGAAAATGTGTTTTGATTCTTTTACACTGGGTGTGAAGCCTTTGGCCTGAGGGACTTTGTGTTCTGTAGACAACCTGGTGTTGACATGCCTCTACTCTCAGAACCTCGGCTGTCTCTTAACTTCCCTGTGTCTTGCTACATTGTCTTAATGCTTTTCCTGAGTTGTCAGAGGTGGTAGCTCACACTTTACAAATCCTTCAGGACTGCTTAAAATGTCTGTGTAACCAGCTCACACTTCCCTAAATGTTCTGAAGCATTCTGGTCCAGTTTGCATCCTGTATCCCATCATTCAGGTTATTCCTGAACTGGTTCAGGCAGCGTAGTGCGCATTAGCATCCTAAGAGCTAGTTACTCATGAGGTTGATTGTAGGTCCCAGATCCCTGTGAGAGGTGATTTTCTGTTTAAGCATCCTGCCCTGGCTTCGTGGTGTGGTAGCAGGGGCTCATACTAAGCAGCCTTTTGGGACCTGTGCTTAGTAGCACCATTAAATGCCTTGGACGCTCCTCAGCTGCCCCAAGCACGTCAGCAGCTGTTATTACTGCTCGCCCAAGGGGAACGGTTGAACTTGAGGCATGATTCAGGCTCTTTGATTGCCCCTTCCCATGTTAACAGAAGTAGTTCTCTGTCTTAGAGTTTCCTGAAGATCTGTCCTGTTTTCAGGATGCTCTTCATGTTTCTGACATGATCTCTGACAGGCTGCTTCTGCTGTCTTTTTTTCCAGCTGTCTATGGAGCTGAGCCTTTCACCTTCCTAAGGCCATACAGGCACTCATGAACTTTTCTGTTGAAGCACACGAGTTACTAAGCTCCAGAACTGACAGGGCCATTAAAAATTCAAATGCCACAATGAAGTCATAAAATCATAAGACCAGATATATCCCTTTACATGAGGAAGAAGGGATGTCTTATCCATCTCCACAGTCAGACAGGCCCAATAGATCTTCTTTGAGGACATTTTCATTATTGTTGGAAGGTTTTCTTGGTACTCAGCCTGAACTGTCTTAACTATAAGTTAAGCCTGTTCTTTCTTGGCTGATTTTCCCAGTTAGTGGAGGGCAGGGCTTTCCCCTCCTCTTCAGAGGCCTTTTTGTGTCTCTTTGTTTTACTGAAGAGCCCATTCAGTCATCATGCTTTGTTTCTCTTCTTTGGAAGTCCTTCCAGTTAGTCCAAAATTACTTTTTAAATACAATCTGTAACTGGAGGATTATTAAGTAACCTTTGAGATAACCTTACTACTGTTGTTTACATGTTACAGAGGTTATAGTTAAATCTAAGGCTTATTTTTTATGCCTTTCAGGCTCGCTCCATTGTGCAGCTCCAGGCTGTTTTATAGCAGTGCTGATGATGATTCTTCTTGGGCAGTTACCTGTCCCTAAACTCAGCTTGCTTTGAGAAATTCCTAGATTTCATAAGCCCTCTTCTCTAATTCTGTAGGATGCTGAATTGATAATGTGGAGTTTCTTCTTCCAAGTCTTCCCCTTTCTCTTTTTTGATCACTAACCATTTTCTCTGCAGGGTAGGCCTCTGAAGCATACATTTAATCATATATTTGCTTTAATTTCCCAACAATTTCCACTGCAGTTGTTTAGGTCGGTTGACAAAAGGTGAGAAACCTTTCTGACTGTGCTGGAGGTGATGGGCTGTCTGTCCTGCTGCCTTTTCAGTTCTTCTCTGATGGATGTGTGAGGGGAGACCCTGGTACCTGAGTAGGGACTGTCCTCAACAAGAGTAAAATAGGAAGGAAAAAATGTATTCAATGCTATGTTTCTGACAGAGGCTCCATCCATAATTCATCCCTTGCTATCTGCCATCTTCCAAGAGTAATGATTTAATTTTTTTCTTTGTCATTCAGTTATTTCTAAACTTGCCCAACACTCACTGTGGGAAATGAAATGGAATGTCTTCTTCAGCTGCCTCAGTTGTTTTGCTCTTCCTTCCCAGATAGGAGCTATATGTCCATGTTCTGTTTTTTCCCATGCCAACTAGCAAACTCCAGAACCCTTGTACCTGCCTCACCTTTCCTTCAGCTTACTGTTCAATTACAGAATCACAAGAATTGTAGGGGTTGGAAAGGACCTTGAGAGATCATTGGGTCCAAACTCCAAATTCTGTTTGTCTCGTTACAGTGTACTGCAGGGAGCCTGCCTGCATCTCTCTGCTCAGTTTCTCCATGTGAAATTTCCAGTATATAGTACAAGAAAGCTACAAACCCCACTAAATTTGCCAAGGTGACCCTTTAGTGCCTGACCACCCCTTGTGCTGTGTCCTCCTGCTTTCCACTACAAAAGATAGCTTCTCTCTCAGCCAAGTCAGATTCCTGCTCTTTTATTGTAGGTGAATGAGGCTTGTACCAGAAAATCTCCCTGTGAGATCAGTTTCTGGCTTATTCACAGTGTTTTTCCAAAAGCTTTGGGTGCCTTTTCTTGACATCCTTCTTAAACTCCATTGTGAACTTAGTGATCATTGTCCAAACTATTTCTGTTTGAGTAGTTGCAAGGACTGTGTTACCTGTGTTAGACCTCGCTGGGAAGCTCTCGAGTCATCCCCACTTCCCAAAAGACTTCTGCCATGAAAGTTGGTCCAGCTTGAAGAAGAGCTGCCAATTGTTGTTGGCTGTGGTGGGGGGCACAAGCATCAAACAAAGAAGTGAAACCATGGCAGAATTTCACCTGTAGTTGTTTGGCTTATGTTGTTCTGAAAAGCAAATAAAGAGAAGGTGAGTAGAGAGTAAAAATGGGTTTGGTTCTTGACATAGTACTAAAACTCCATGAAGTTTTGAAGGGATAGTAGTGATAGCTTTATCAAGTTGAAAGTTCAATTTGAAAATGTTATAAAGATTCCAAAATGTCTAATTACTTATATGTTAGTTAAGGCATTTTCAGAGAATCACAGAAGCTCCTGAGTTGGAAGGGACCCATAAGGACCATCGAGTCCAACTCCTGGCTCCACAAGGCCCAGCCAAGTCAGAGCAGGGCACTGAGCACATCATGCAGACATTTCCTGACCTCAGCCCAGCTCGGGGCTGTGACCCCTTCCCTGGGGAGCCTGTTCCAGTGCCTAACCCCTCTCTCAGTACAGAACCTCTTCCTAACACCCAACCTAAACCTCCCCTGGTGCAGCTTCATGCTGTTCCTTGGGTTCTAGCCCTGGTCTCACTGTCTCTTGGTGGTGTATAGGGTACTGTCCACTCAGATGTTTCTTTGTTTAGTATTAGGATAACTGAGTCACATCCATGGGCATGTAGAGTATTTCTCCAGGTTGGTCCTTGGATGCTGAAATACATTTTGAACATGAAGAAATTTTGATTTGATGCTGCCTTATGACTACTAAGAATTAAAGGAAATAAAAAATCTGAATTCTAACATGAAATTTGTGGATAACAACAGAGATACATAATAAAAATGAACACTTTAATCCATAATCCTGTTTTACTGATACCTGGAATGCTGCCAGGATGTAAAGCATACCTTGTTCCACATGTTGTGTTAATGCCCCCTTGCTTTTCCCTCTGCCTTCATGCCTCTTGTCCAATTGAAATTCAGAAAAGGTTGATTACACTTAGTTACTATATTTGTTTAATGAAAGTATTGGCTTTCCTATGGGTGTTTAACAGCACTTGAACCGAACCAGCTGCTGGGGGTGATGTCATTGCCATCACTGCCTGGGGTGACATCAGCACGGCCAGCGGCAGATAGGAGAACACCGTGTGCTCCCCCTGCTGTCACCAGCTGCCTCCTCTCACAGAAACACAATTCCTTTTTGAAAAGTTCAGTGGAAAGGTGATCTGTGATGCTGAGAGGTGATTGATGTTAGGTAGGGCCCGTGTGTGCCTGAAGTATCTTGGTGGGTCATAGAATCATAGAATGGCAAGGGTTGGAAGGGACCCCGAGGATCATAAAGCTCCAACCCCCCTGCCACAGGCAGGGACACCAACCTCACGCCTGGAGCTACACAAGGTTGCCCAGGGCCCCATCCAACCTGGCCTTGAACACCCCCAGGGACGGGGCATCCACCACCTCTCTGGGCAGCCTGTTCCAGGACCTCACCACTCTTTCCGTAAAAAAACTTCCCCCTAATATCCAATCTAACCCTTCCCTCCTTTAGCTTTAATCCATCCCCCTTGTCCTGCCAGTCTCTGCCCTTTTAAAAAGTTGATTCCCCTCCTGTTCCTCTGCTCCCTTCAGGGACTGGCAGGCTGCAATGAGGTCCCCCCACAGCCTTCTCTTCTCCAGGCTGAACAAGCCCAGCTCCCTCAGCCTCTCCTTGTAGGGCAGCTGCTCCAGTCCTCTGAGCATCCTTGTGGCTCCTCTGACCCCTCTCCAACAGTTCTACATCCTTCTTGTATTGGGAGCCCCAGCTCTGGACACAGTACTCCAGGTGGGGCCTCCCCAGGGCAGAGCAGAGAGGGACAATCCCCTCCCTGTCCCTGCTGCCACCCCTCTGCTGATGGAGCCCAGGATCCCATTGGCCTTGGGAGCTGCCAGAGCCACTGCTGGCTCATGTTCAGTTTCTCATCCACTATGACATCCAGGTCCTTCTCACAGGGCTGCTCTCAAGGAGCTCTTCTCCCAGTCTGTATCTATGGCTGGGATTCTTCCGGCCCAAGTGCAAGACATTACACTTGTTGAAGCTGAAGTCGGGGTCATCGGAATGGCATTAATACCATCAGTTGGCAATTAGAACTTGCCCTTGGGTTTCTTAGACTTAGAAACTTGGGGCATCTTGGGTTTGCCCCCAGCTGGCTGTCCTACTCTAATGTGCAATAACCTAAAAAGTGAAGTTAATAATAAATGAAGGAGATCTGTAGAGCCATTGGAGAGCTGTTATTTTTGTAGCCTGCCTACACAGGCAGAGTATTCTCCTTTCTTTGTACTTGGACCTATTGAAAAAAGAGGTTTTTTTCTTCCCCCTGCAAAAAGCAAAAATAAAACTCTTTGGAAACTGGACACAAATCACTGAAGGTGTAGGGATTTACCAGAAGAAGGAAGGGAAGTCTTTAAGGTGTCACACGCTAAACCAAGCTGTATATCACAGCTGAACACTCTTTAACATGTCAGTGTTACTTCCTTTGGATAAGTGTAAGCATACCACTATGAAATAAATGTGTGTAATGTATGTGGAGTAATTAGGTATTCCTTCCTAGGAAAGGGAAGACATGTGTCTAAAATAAACTGAGCAGAGTTTTTGAATTAAAATGAAGTAATAATATTAAGTTATTATTAGTAATCTTTATTAAAACATCTTTAATTTCTTTTAACATTCATGTAATAGAATCTGATTTACTGGGAGTGGCATTTAATTAATTTAATTCAATTTAGAGAGTTAACTCTATTACATATTAGTACAGAAAATTACCTCTGAACAGTCATTTCTCACTGGTGACATGCAATAAGTTAATTTAGCTCAGAGTTCGTTTGGGTGCATTGTGAGTTCTTAGTGAAAGTTGCTATGGTGACAGTCTGATCAACCAGAGCTGTCATCTAAACCAACAAATACACCAGCCCTGCTTGCAGTGACACTGCTGACAGATGGAACCTCTCTGCTCCATGCTTTTTTTCTGGCTCTGGTCTTTTTAGTTGGACTTTGGTCACTTCAGTCTGCAGCGATGCCAAGGTTACACTGCCCAAGGGATGCTTGGGCTTTGAGAGTCCTGTACCCCTCTCTCAAAAGGGCTTGTCTGTCTTAATAAAAACTCTCATGTTGATCTCTAAGATGGTGATCCATGGAATTGCCCTGCTTTCTGTGTTTTAAGTCTCAAGGCTTGTTCAGGCAAACAGAATCCTGTAGATGCATCACTGTTCAAGGTTGCAGGTGAAATTTTAGGCTCCTTGCATATAGTAAATTGATAGGCACTGAGATCATCCTAGGCATCAGTGACTTGTGGGCATACAAATTACTGGGAGTTTTCATATTTATCAGTTTCTGTGAATGGTTTAACAGGATTTCTGTGGTAAAGAATTTTTACTGTTAGGTCTGTACCTGGAAGTGGCCTCTTAAATTAAGAATAAAGAATGTTGTTAGTGTGATGGCTTAACACCTCTGTAAATTTGTTTTTAAAAAATCATTTAAATAAGAGACCTGCATGCAAGACATTGTCTAATGAGGTTAAACCACACAGTTTAAAATTAAGGGATTCAATTCCTGCTCCTGCCCAGACTGTTTATGTGAAGTTAGTTAAGGTTGTTATAGGCTTGGATTTTCATACTAGTACTTGAGGCTGACAGTGTCAGCACTGTGCAGGGTAACTCCTAAGCTCTTTCATCTTTGACTTGTCTTTATTTTAAATAAAAGACTGTTTTTAGTGATAGAGGTGCACTGCTTGGGGCAACACTTAGGAAGGGTTTGGAGGGTGAGAGCAGAGGTGAAGGAGGGAGCTTGTAACAAGTCTTGCCTGTGACTGCTTCCTGCTGTTAAAGAGGTATCATCCTTTACTGTGTTCCAAATAGTTGTGATCGTGTGGGTGAGGCTCTCCTATCCCACTGATGGGTTAGAGCACTGTGTGTTTGCTTAGTGGGTCTTTTTAAAATGAGATGGTGGAGTTTAGATGTCTGTACTCCAGGGAGGAGGAACACAAGATGTGAATTCTCTAGCTGTGAAGAGGGCTGAACTCACTTTGTCTTGTATCAGAAACCTGAGAAAAAGACAAATGTTTCCAAATGCTGAATAATTCCTCTCTCCATTCAGAGCTCCCCACTGTCCTACTTTCAGCTGGGATACAGGTAATTTTCTATATAAGTAGCTACTATGGGGCTGTGCTTTGGATTTGAGCTGAAAGATAGTGTTGTTTGTACAAATGCATCTCAGTGTTCAGAGGGGTCTTTGTTACTGCTGAGCAGGGCTTCCACAGAGTCAAGGCTTTTCTGCTCCTCACACCATGCACTCACTGCATTGTAGTGCTCATCATCTCAGCAATGACTCTTGTCACCCTCTGTCCTTTTTAGACAGTTCTTAATGCTGCTGTTTCTTAATGTTATTAACACAAGGGATTAAAAACTTCTAACACCTTCATTATGTTCCCTTTTTTAAATAGGCAAGTTGGCTTTCTCATGTCAGGGCTTTGTCCTGCTCTGGAGGTGGGAATTGAGTTTACAGGAGTCTGAATTCCAAGTTAAATGTGTGATGACACATTGAATGAAATATGCCTGAGATGAAATGTCAGAGGCTTCAGGACAGGCATAGCTTCTAGCAAGATGGAGTTATTTATTTATTTGTCACTGCTTTAGGGGGTGTGTGTGCCTGGACACGTCTGTGTGCAGAGTGACTTACATGATGAATGCTGGTGTTTGACTTACATGAGTTCAGCAGTGCAGTTCCATGTTGCCCTGTACATTATAGAACTATTGCTTGAAAGAAAACAGACCAGTTCTGAAGTCTTGAAAGTTACCATCTGGTGTCAGTTCACATCCTGAAGGAATGTAGAGATGGTAATTTAACTGTTCCATTACCATGAATCTTGATTTGTGGCTTGGACTTCTAAGTTTGAGGCCTGATGTGTACAGCCCAATTTCTATTCAGCAATTAGGCCATGGTAAACTCTGTGTGTGTGTGTGTGTGTGCTCAGAGCCTTCAGTAACAGCAGAGAGTTGGATTTGCAGTGCAAGAGCATCATATTTGCTTTGGATTATCAATCTATTGTTGATGACAACCTATCAACCTAATTAGCTGTACCATTTTTAATGGCACACATAATTAATTGTGAATTTAAAATTAAAATTATAATCAGTGCTACTGTGGAGGGAAGGGATGAGGAAGCTGTGAAAAGTGTAAGTATTCTTCACAATACTGCAGCCTGTGAAACCAACCTGGGGAATGTAGACTGGCATTGATGGAAGCACTTAAAAACACTTGTTGACTCTCAGAAACCTGCAGCAGGGTGAGGTGTGCTGGGCTTACCAAGAGAATGCAAACCCATTGGTGGTGGAGGGATAAAATGGATTGATGCAATTTCAAGTTAATGTTAATAACATGGAAAATCTGGACAAGTGGGACTGATGAAGAAAGACCACATCAACTTATTAAAAAGGCAGCAGAAGCTGGAGAGACTATCAAGCCAAGAGAAGCTCCTTGTCCTGTCTGAGACCAGCAGGAGAACTGAATAAAGTGGATTTTGAGCTCCATTTTACATGTAGGATTATAGAAAATAGTGCTAGAAGGGTTCTTGGGAGGTCATCTAAGAGATGAGATCACCAAACCTGTGTCATGCCTGCCAATAATCCATAACCATCCTTATAGCTAGAAATGTAAATCCTCATCTCCCTGGTTGCTATTTAAACCCAACAAGTCTTGTCTTAACTTGCTGTGTGATGGAGCAAATGATTTCTTCCTCTTCCTTTTGTGGGTGTGTTTTGTCGTTGTTGCCTGGTGTTCTTTGTGTACCCAGTGTCTTCTAGACTGAAGCACCTCTTTGCCTTCTGTTTATGCTAGTTCATGTATCCAGATTTCCCTTCCCTTCATATTCTTTCCAGGTGGTCCAGCTCTTCCTTGAAGAGAGTTTGTCACCCATGGGGACAGGCAGTGCTTTAGTGAAGGCTTTAAGATGCCAGACTGAAGTTTTACTGTTACACTGTCTTCTTACAACAGCCTCATGTCTTAAATTCTCTTTGCTTTGTGATCTGCTAAGCCATTGGCATCTTTTCCTGCAGAACTGCTGTGGGGTGAGCCAATGGCCATTCAGTGTTTAATTCTTCCTGCCTAATAACGTGCCTTTCCTACCCAATTGCAGCCACTTTTCCACACCACTTCTCCAGTTTGTCATTACTGAGTTCCCATCCCACCACACAGCAATCTGATCACCCCTGTCTTCCTCTTTCCCTAGCTTGGTGTCATTTGCAGATTTAATAAGGATATTCTGTAGTCCATCATCCAGTTGTTAATGAAAACACTGAACAGTGTAGTCTCAAATCAAGTCCCTCTGGAATCTATTCTGAAACACACTCCTGTTTTGACAGCAAACCATTGATTCTTCCAGAGACTATTTCAGCCAGTTTTACATTTAGCTCCAGTGTGCTTATGACAATATAAAGTAAGAATTTCATGTCAGAAACCATTACAATCTTAAGATGTATAGAGCAGACTTTGGATCACAGAATCACAGAGTTGTAGGGGTTGGAAGGGCCCTCCAGAGCTCATTGGGTCCAGCCCCCTGCCAAAGCAGCTCCCCAGCTCATACTGCACAGGTCGGTGTCCAGACGGGGCTGGAATCTCTCCAGAGAAGGAGACTCCACACCCCCTGGGCAGCCTGTCCCAGGGCTCCCTCACCCTCACTGGGGAAAAGTTCCTCCCCAGGTTGGTGTGGAACTTCCTGTGCTCCAACTTGCAGCCATTGCCCCTTGTCCTGTCCCCACAGACACTGAAAAGGGGCTGGCCAATTCCCCTGCATCCCACACTTAAGATATTGATAAACATTGATCAGATCCCCCCTCAGTCTTCTTCTCTCCAGGCTGAACAGCCCCAGCTCTCTCAGCCTTTCCTCCCAGGGTAGTTGTTCCAGGCCCTTCATCATCTCCGTAGCCCTTCTCTGGACTCTCTCCAGGAGATCCCTGTCTTTTTTATCCCAGGGATCCCAGCCCTGGACACAACACTCCAGCTGGGGCCTGAGGAGGGCAGAGCAGAGGGGGAGGATCCCCTCCTGTGACCTGCTGCCCACACTCCTCCTGATGCCCCCAGGATCCCATTTGCTCTCTCAGCCCTCAGGGCACACTGCTGGCTCATGGCCACCCTGTCGTGGAATGTGGGAATGTCGTGGGATGGTGGGACACTGATGGAAAATGTGAGAAAACAGGTAGAATTTGTTTGCACTAAAGCAGGTGACTGGATCAGAGTGGAGGGAAGAGCAAGTGGGTGTCAGGTTAGAGGTCAGCTGGATGTGTGAATACACCACTCCAGTCGAGAGAGAGAGGTAGTGCATCAATGTTTCTCTTTCAGACCTTTGTGTAAAGCCAGTAGTTAAGAAGATAATGCCTGTAATTAAATGAATTGGGGAGAAAAACAAGATGATGAGAAAAAGGTTCTAAGTGGTAACCAGGGACAGATTTGAGCAAATGGGTCTGATAAAGCACGGGTATTAAGACACCAAGTTCTAGCCAAGGAAACGGCATTAGAAACTTCAGAAGCTCTTACAGCTCAGTTACAGACAGAGGTGAGGCTGTGAGGTGCTGGGGAGGGGACAGAGCTATGGAGACAAACAAGTGAGGCCACGATGGGTTTATTAAGACAAGCCTGAACCATGCACGTGCTCTGGGGGGACCCTGGGATGCAGAGATCAGAGAAGGGTGAGTACGCAGTGGGAGTGTGGATAGTGTGCTATGGGGAAAGGCTGGAAATGCCTGAGAAAGCACAAGGACTAACAGAAACCAGGTCATAAACTTTAGTGCTAGTCATTTGGGAGGGTCTTGTCTGCACGGCCTCTTAGTGCCTGCAGAAAAACAGGCAGGCAGCCCTTACGTCGTGGAGATGCTGTTTTTCCATCAGCAACTGAGGCAGTATCTGTTTAAAATGTATTAATTAAAATATTTTACGTTCCTCCATTATTCCATGATTTATGAAGCTATATTTTATTTAATTTCCCTGTTAATTTTCCCCAAAAGATTTCTACTCTTTCCTTCATTGATCCAAAATTAATCAACATTAACTTCCACAAAATTAACATGGACTCCTAGTTTTAGGGACATGTGATACAAAACTATGGAAAAATGGTCTAGTAAATAAATATTCTGCATATATTTTTGCCCTAGTTTCCTAAGGAAAATGAGGCTTATGAGATTGAATTGTGTTCCTCTCTGGGTCTCCCCATTTAGCTTTAGAAATTCCTCTCCAATTGTGACTAAATTTGATAGGAGATGCACAGAGGGTCCTTGAGATGTGTGGCTGGGTGCACAGCAGTGCCTTAGTGCCCTTACTTCCCTTTCCCATCTGCCTGCTGAGGTCTTGTGGAGTCTTTCCTGCATTTACTGGTTATCTGTTGTGGTTAGTGTGAACAAGCCATGTTAAGGGCTGGTTAATGCCAATGTCTGCTTTAGAAAAGAATTATAGAATACAACCAGCTGGAATACACAGTCCAGCTTGCTTAATACGGATATGGCTTTGAGTACCTCTAGGAATGAAGATTAAAATAAAACCCTTAATTTCTGAGAGGTAATTTGGAAGTCTCACTCTTGGGAAGATAATTTGTGACTGGCTCGTTGCTGTGGGCCCTATAAGTTATTATGGTTTCCTCATAAAATATTGGTTTCCCACAGATGGCTGTAAAATCTTTCTGGATGACATACTTTCAGAGGAGGTTTCCCAGCATCAAAACTAGAAATTAATTCTTGACTGAACTGCAATCCACTGAATAGATAACAGATCTCAGGGCTGTATATGGACCAGTTTGTGGTGCAGTCGTGGTGTATCCCAGCTGACAGCTGAGCCCCACGGAGCTGCTTGCTCACCCCCCACCCCACAACAGATTTGGGGGGACAGAAATGGAAGAGTGAAAGCAGTAAAACTCGTGGTTTGAGATTAAGGCAATTTAATAAGCAAAGCAAAAGCCATGCAAGCCAAGGAGCCCTGTCTCTGAGCTACAGTCTCTCCAGGGTTGTATCTGCTGCGGCACAGGCTTAGCCACAGTGCCTGTTACAGCATGGCCCTCTCCACGGGCCACGGTACCTTCAGAGATAGCCTTGTTGCAGCCTGACCTTGCCCACAGTGAATGTCAGTGTCTTCAGAAATAAACCTGCCCTGTTCTGGGCTCATGCATGGCCAGACACATTGAGGTGCTCCAGCATGACTCCCATGCCCAACCATTGCTGCTTCAAGGTGCTCCTGCTGCAGCGTGGACTTAGCTACAGCCACAGATGCTTTGAGATGTACCTGCTCTGGTGTGGACTCATTCACAGCCACAGAGGCTTCGGGGTGTCCTGCTCCCACCTGGCCTCACCCCCAGGTCTCCATCCCTGTTCACACGGGAGTTCCAGCCTGTCCAGTGCAGCAGCACAGAGCTGGCAGCGATGCCCTGGCCATCGGCCAGCCCAGGCCATCTCATCACTGGTATCAACGTGTTCCCAGGCACAGCACAGCAAGATGATGAGCAGGGCAGCAGGACAGCGAGCAGGGGAAGCAAGAGCAGCCGCTAACGAGCACCGGGCCGTGCTGTACAGTCAGGCAGCCCCCATGGCAAAATACCTCTGCTGAAACCAGGGCAGGTTCATAGTTGCCCACTAACTTCATGCAATGATCGTATGTGTGAATATAGTGTTAGAGTAACTTGTGCTCCTATCTTGAGGAAGCCTGTGAAACTTACTCAGAGGAGCAGATCAGGCCAGAAGCTGCACAGTGGGCTTTGGCTTTATCCTAGAATAGGCAGATACCAGAACCACTTAGTTATGGTTGGGGAGCTTTGTCAGCCAAGAACATAGAATCGTAGAATGGCAAGGGTTGGGAGGGACCCCAAGGATCATAAAGCTCCAACCCCCCTGCCACAGGCAGGGCCACCAACCTCAGGCCTGGAACATCTTGGTAAGCATGACTTTGAAAGGCCTCCAAAACAAGGAGGAAAGCCCTCACCTGTTGGTATTTCCCACCAAAGAGCCCCTCTTTGACAAAATCAGTATTTTAAAACTCTTCTTTCACCTCTGTCTGTAAAAAGACTTTCCAGGTGTGGTTTGGGTGTGAGCTGGTGCAGTTTGAGGTGGGTGGATGTGTATTCAGAACTTTGATGTCTTATTTTTTTGCAGTTTTAAACTGACTGTTCTAATTAATTACACAGTGTATACCAGTGTGTTCTGATACTAGTATTAATCAGTTGCAGTTCAGGTAATATATAAGCACTAGCAGTTACCAAATAGTAAAGCTGGTTTCTGGAGGTGGGAGGCTGAGGCTGGCTACATGATCATCCATATATCATTGATTCTCAAGCAAAGAGGAGCCTGGAGCAGGGATCTGGGTTTCAACAGTACGTCTTCTTGAGGAACTTCCTTGGTTATCTTTTACCATTAAATCACACCAAACTGAGCTATTGAAGGTGGTTGAGAAATCCTACCAATTGATTTTGAGGTTTTCTATTAACTTTGCAGCTTCCTGTTAGTCCCCAATCAGGCTTAAAGCTTCCTGGCAAAAATAATAAAAGTAAATCCAAGTTCTGTGTAAAAGGTGGAAGCAGAAGTGAGAAGGATCTGCAGAGTCCTTGGGGAAGGGTATGTCATGGTGAGAGGTTTTAGAAGTGGGATGTTGAAAGATGGAGACAGATACTACTCAGAAGAGAGGAAACGTCTGCAAGAAGTGGCAGAAGATGCATTGTGGTCAGGTCTAATGGAAGGGAAAATAAGCCAGGAACAAGCTTCATTTGTGCTTAGGTTTAAATAAGGAGGAATTAGTGCACAATCAAGGTGTTGCTTTAACTAAATAGTGTTAGGGTTCCAAGGCTGTGACAAAAACATGTATTTTTACTTTTAACCCTGACTTGGATGTTGAACTGCAGCTTCTTGTACCGTTCTTAGAGAGGCATAGCATTGACTCCTAATTTAGGGATTTCTCATGGCTCTAGACCTTAACTTCTCTGCTGTTTACATTCTAAGGTGTGGGGGGGCTTAGAAGTAGTTTGTGTGCTTGGGAGAAGGGAGGACCAAGACAGAAAATGACTCATTTTGTATAGAAACATTAGGAAGCGTTAGGTTTTCGAGCGATAGTTTCCTGAAATACCTTTACTCTTGCCAGTAGATGTCACTGTGGATAAGAAATACCAGTGCTTAGTAGACAAAGGAGGTAATTTGCTAAATGAAAATTCATCCTTTGAAAGTAGATTGGGGGGGGGCAGCATTTTTTCCCTAAAGCAAGACTTTTTTCCAGCATATAAAAATGGATTTCTTACTAACTGGGACAGCTGGTTTTGCCCACTACAACCCCCTGGCTTTTGGTTATCTTCCCCCGACTTGGGTAAGTTCACAGCTTTCTGTCTGACTTCCTAGGGGTGTCTGTGCATGAGCCTGCTCCTGTTCCAGCTTCATTTTGAAAGCCTTTCCTGTTCAGAGGTTGCTTTAGTGAGCCCCAGTTGTCGCTGCAGTGTGTGTGTGTGCAGGGAATTGGACATGGAGGAAGTGGCTTCATTAAGGTTGATTTGGAGGGGGGGAGCAAGATGAGGAGGGGGGGGGGGAAAAAAAGCCCATATGATTGGCTGGAAGAATAGCTCTGAATTATGGGATCCATCTGTTTCCTGTAATGAATTCATAAACCCATCAAACAATGACCTGAACGAATTGCTGAAGGAAAAAAATAATACACTGGCATGATATGTTTAACGCAGTGAGGCATTGGCATTGGATAATCAAAAATTCTTCTCACATCCAGCACTTTGTAATGGAGCTGCTGTGTTTAATAGAAGCTGTAAATAAATCCTGTCACAGTAGCAGCCAAGAATGCATTTCTGGGTTTAACTGTTTCTCTTCTGGAATGTCTGGTCCTGGAAGGCTTTAGAAACGGGAGTTTTATAGAGCTGGAGTTGGGGGGGATTCTGAAATGCAGAGAAATGTTAATGAGGTGAATGAAAGGAAAAAGCTGCCATAAATCAGTATTATGTGGCTTAACCAGTTTCTTTCATTTATGCATGTTCTTTCCTTATGTCATAGAAATGTACTTAAAAGCTATTGTTGTAATTGAAATCTGTTAGACTGATCCTATTCATTACATTAATAAAATCCACCTACAATTGCTCCTAACACTTTTTTATGCAGTTGGGATTCCTGAGATTGTAAGCATCAAAAAGCCTACGGAGTAATTATTGGATTTGTTTGGGTAAAATTGGATTAAGAAGTTTAGATACCATTAAGTACTGATAATTATTACAAGCAAGCTCATTGTTTAGTGTATGTACAGCTCTTGGTGTAGAAGCAGCAGATACCCATCACAAACATTCTGAGAGCAGCAATCTCAAGGCTTTTATTTTATGCTTTTAATTGTATTTCTGCAAGAGGCTTTCTTCTGAAATGTTTTTTTCCTTTAGCTTTTTAATCATGTGCTAGTTATGAAAATCACTTTGTATTAAATCCTTCCCCCCCCCCCCCCAAATCTGAAATAATATTTTTACCATTAAGGCAAATTTAGCCATAAAAGCTCCATTTGAATTCCTGCATTTGAGAGCTGCCCACACAGCATTACCCTGACAGTGGCTTACTTTCAGGTGAAAGGGTAGACAGGCTGCTCCTTTGGGGACCACCAAGGTCCCTCTATAGATTGGCAGCTTGGCCCTTGGGGCTGATTAAACGTACAGCACACAGAGCATCAGTGTTGAGGCAGCCCCTGCTGACCAGGGCACTGCTGTGCTGTATGTGAAAGGTCGCTGTCTGCTTGGGCTTTTTTAGCCTGCAGTTTGCTGAAATATTTATGCCTTTGTACACTCCATGTTCTGCAAGGGATGGATAGGCAGCACCTCCAAATACAGCCCTCAGAGGAAGGAGAAGGGCTAAATGGGTTCTAAAGGTGCTCTTAGAGCCAATCTATTTTGTAGGGCAATTAATAATTTGGAGATTTTAATGTAGGTGCTTCGACCAGGAGGTGTGTTCCTCACAGTGCCTAGCAAATGAAAACTGCTGCTTAAACAGTGCTGAAGATAAATATATTTAAATAATAAACAGGTGTTGACTTTTCCCAAGGAATACAGTTGGATTGTCTTTATAATATACGTTCTCCAAACATTGGTGCTGTACTTGAAGGCTAAATTCTGGCCAGGTAGGAAGCTGGAACTTGAGAATCAAGCCCATTCCTGTGATGTTTTTGCCTTGTTTCCTGACAGTAATGTAATTAAACAGTTACTTTCCTCCTACCATGATTTGTATACACAGTATTCTTGCAAGAGCTTCCTTTTAAGTAGCCTTACAGAGATTTTGATGTACAAAATATTGATTAGAGAAAACCAGTAATGTTAATCTGCAGAAATCTTTTTACTCTAAAGTACAGTGTGTCTGATATTTGGATTTTCTTTGTTCTTTTCTCTCATCAGTGGTTCAGGCATGTAGATGGGAACGTCTCTAACACTGAAATTGGGTTTCTCTGGCCACACCTTTGTGATGAAACAGCTTTGTTAATTCACATTAAAGCACAGAGTGTTGTGTATTCTGTGACATGCATTACTGATGGGTCATTTGATGATATAGATGCACTCCTAAGTGGAAGTATCAGATAGTATCCAGTATCCAGTACTGAGATTAATACAGTGCTTTTTAAAAAGCAACCTGTCTTGATCTCTCAAATATGTTTCCAATTAATTAATATTCCTTAAGAAAATCTGGAGGCCAGACAAATCTCAGCTCTGCTGGCAGGGTGCCACTCAGTGCTTTAATTCCCCTGTACACTTTTTGAATTCCATGGAAAAAGAACTTCTCAGTTTAAAAGAACAAAAAGGCAAAACAGAGTGTCTCCCTTTGCCATTGGATTGTCCCTTCCAACCACTGCTCCCAGCTGATAACGACCTGGGATCGCTTCAGTGTTGGATGGGTAGAGCTGAGCTGGCTTGGTGAGATGTGGGGGGAGCAGTTCTCACCCCTACCTGGCTGCCACCTCCTGCTTCATCCCTTTTCCTCCTTTTCCCTGGTATTCCCTCCTGTCTGTTGGCACGAGGGTTTGTGCAGCTGGTATCCAGGTTGGGGAAACTTCCTGGCTGAAATGGTCTCCAAAACAGAATTGTTATGGCAAAAGTAGTAGAAGTCGTCCTGTCTCTCCAAGGAAAGGAAGTCATTATGACCAGAGTTTTAATTGTAACTTTTGAAAACATAAGCCTATGTTTTTGAAGTCCTTAAACATGATTAAATACATAAACTGCCTGTGAGCATGGTTTTCTTTTTAAATCCCAATACACAGAACTCATTTGGGCATCATTGCAGGTACAAGGATTTTGCACGTATGTCTAGAGACTGGGTAAAGCAGGAGTAACACAAATTAACCTTCACTTGAAAACTTTCCTTACTAGTTCTTTTCCCCTCTAATACAGGCTCCTTTCAATTGGATTCATTTTATGAAATTCAAACCTGCCAGAATGTTATTTGCTGTGTGCTAATACCTCTTCCATTTAAAAAAGAGTTACTCTGTGACACTATTTCTACTTTAATTATTTTTTCCTGCATATTTGAGCATAACAATTACTTCTAGCCATCTTACTGGGCATTTACTTCCTGTTGTAGGGTGTGTGTTATTTGACCTTTTGTTTTGACAGCAATTCAGGATGTCTCAGAAGTGCTGGGAGTGAAAGCACCTAAGAAGTTTTTTCCCTTGCTCTGTTGTAGGGTTAATAGGAAATTGATGTATTTCTTCTCAGTGTTGTGCTTTCCTAATCCATATGTAGTATAAACACATGTGTAGTATAAACACATGTGTAGTATAAACACTCCAACAGACAGGTTTGTGTCTACAGGAGCCATCAGGGCATTGATGGGAATTAGTTGTGTGCCTGTAGATCGCTCTGTCTTCCAGCTCTCTCTCCCCTCCTCATGCAGCCAGTACCAGGTATTCATAGCAAAGTCTCTGTCTAGTGCTGCTGGCTGGTGACACAGCCCAGGGTGGGTGTGAGAGTGGGTTGGGGGGGGTCACACAGTTACAGAAGCCGGGTGGTCTCTCACAGGGCTGGGTGTGAAGCAGCTCTATTCTGGTTCATAAACTTCTCAGCCATACAAACCCAGGTTTTTAGCTGGAAATTTCAAGAGTGTTGTATAAAATGTTCCAGGAGGCTCCTTGCTTAGGAAGCTTGCCCTGAGTTCTGCTCCTAACACTTCTCTGTTTAGAATAGGTTTGGTGTATTTTACAGCCCATGTTTTACCAACTGTTGTTTGGGGAAATGAAAACCTTTATCCCCTTAGTTCAGTCACAGGATTAAAAAAAAACCCCCAACCCACAGCTTTTCTGATGCTAAAGCAATTTGTGTTTTTGTTTCAATGTAGTGCCAGAACCTATTAAGACCAGTTTAAGCCAGCCCCAACCTGCCGGTACCGGTACCAGTACTTCCACCAGCACTATTACCAACAGCAGCAATGGCAAGCGTGCGTCTGCTAATGGGCAGCAGCCAGCCGCGTCCCGTTACCTGCCTCGAGAGGTGCCTCCACGCTTCCGCCAGCAAGAACAGAAGCAGCTCCTAAAGCGGGGTCAGCCACTGCCTACGGGGACTCTGACCGGCACCAGCCCAGCGCAAGGTACTGGACAAGCAGGGGCGAGTCCTCCCCCCCAGCAAGGAGCAGGTGGGCAGCATCATCCCAGTAAGACCCAAACAGGTAAGAATGGAAACCGGTGGGATAGCGACTGGTTCCTTCTGTAGTCGTGCCCTCTGCTGTTAGAGTGAGCTTTGCAAAGAACTGAAGGAATATTGAGAATTGCTTTAAAATAAGAGGATGTAAAGCAAAAGGAATATTGACAATTGTTTTGAAACAAGAAGATTTAAAGCAAAGTGTCTGCTGTTGCTCTCTTTTTCCTTAGATCATGTGATTTTTAGGATCCAGTTCTAAAAAAACTTTCTTCTTTATTTAGATGCTCAGGCCTGTGGGGGCTTTTCCCAGTTGTTTTCTGTTTCTTTGGTGTAGTTATAATGGATATTTGTTCTTCAGGACATTCTGATATTTCTTTACTGATCATTCTTCCAGAGCCATTGTTAATTTGGGTTTTCTCAAGTTTTTGCCTATCATGTTGGCAGTTTTGATGCTCTTCAGAGAGAGCTTTGTGTATGACTATACATAAATCAAGAAGAGGAGCATTGCTTATGTTGTGTCATGACACTTTGATGCCTCTACTTCCTTATGCTCTCAGTTGTTATTTTCACATAAGGAAGATCATATTCTGGGAAAAGTAGTTTGATATCTAAGGTCTTTGTACCACTTCATACCATCCTTCACAGACAGACACCCCAACCTGCTCTTGGCTACTGAAAATAGTGTATTGAGGAGTAAGTCTCCTGGTGACCTTTTTTCTCCTGAAGCTGCAGCTGAGAAAATAAGAAGTGACTCTCTGCTCATTTGCCCTTCAGTGCTAGAAATCAGTAATTGGTATAAATCACCTTCATCATCACTGCTGTGTATATGTGTCATGTTAGGCAAAATGGGGAGTGTTCTAAGGTACAGTTATCTATGGCTCAGAAAAAATTATCTGGACCAAGTCACAAGGGGGTTTTGATATCTTGAATATTAGTAATTTCTCTATGATCTCAAGTGTTGCTCATTATCACTCATTAATGCTGTCAGACATCACAAAATCTGGATCTGAACTGTCTGCAGCTTTTCCCTTTGGACATCAGTGAATCTTTCACTATTCTTGCTGTACTTGCTGCTGTGATACTTAATTCCAGCAGAGAAAATTATTTGGTGTTGTCCTTAGAAGTTTTAGTTAGATAAGAAAAGCATCTCTGGGAAATGATAGCTTTTCTGGTTATGGAGATGCATATGGAAATATCACTTCACTGCTCCCCAGAAACACAAATCTGAAAAGGCAAAATAAACCAGTCATTTACTGAAAATGTTGGGGGTTTAGGAAGGAGCAGAAGTTCTGCTTCTGTATTCTGGAGCATATGGCTCTAGTGAGGTGGAAAGTGATGAGTTCCCACCAGGTAGAGCAGCATTCACATCATCTTTACAAACCTCAGTTCAGCAGGGGTGGTGGCTGACATTTATGGCTTCTTTTTCATTTGGAGATGTTTGTTAATCAGCATATTGATGTTCTGTGGGGTGTGTGTGTGGATTGTCTATTATTTTATCTTCAGATATCTATTAATTATTGATATGGTAGAGACAGACCAAGCGACTCAAGTGGCTCAGGCAGGCTGAGGGTCAGTATTAGTGCATCATTCTAGACATACCTGAAACACCTTTGCTCTCTAGGAAACATGCTGTATAAAACAAGTACTTGTTTCTGTAGTTTCTCAGCTTGGCAACTATCAGCAGATATTTTATGCTGTTGAATTAATTATTTCTTGCTTATTTTGCTACTTTCTGTCACTGTTGGAAGAATTCAGAGTCGAGAAAAAGCTGGTACAAACAGGAGTGAGGCAGCTCTTCTGCTTCAAATCCTACTCCGTATTGCACAAAAGCATGGTAACCCCCATCACGTTCTTAGCAGATGTGTTACCTCAGAGCAATTAGTGCTCAGAGTCAACATCATCAGGTTGTTGTTTACTGTGTAAAGTCAACACAAAAGCTTTCAGAGGCACCTGAAATCTGTGCAGGGTTCTTGGAGCAGGGAGGAGAACCTTAGACCAGCTCAATGCTTGGCTACTTTCTTCTCTTTGGTGTTTTGAGACTGAAATGGTTGTGTCTTCCTTATAGAAAGAACTTGGTGAACGCTGGAGCTCATTATTTTCTCCTTCCAGCAGATGGAGCATCAGTGCATTTTACTAACTGCAAACAGTTCCAGGAGGAGAAAAAACCCAATCTTAGCCAGCTCAGTTTATAAGCACAACAGCTGTGTGCCTGAGGCCGGGAGGGGAGTATAGTGTATCACACCCCCCCGGGACCTCTGTGGCCAGTCTTATTTGATGGCTCATGCTGGCTTTATCTTCACCTCAATGAGCATAAAGAGCAAAAAATCAAAGAAGCATATCCAGGGAAGGCCAAAACTTTTTCATCTCAGCTACTAGGATCAAGTAACTGTTCACCTTAAAAACATTTTGGGATTGTATATCCTGAAACTTAAGTGCTGGAAGTTTAATAATGTGAATTTGCATTCCATTTTGTGGCACATTTTTGTGAATATGAAAATAATTTAAAACATGAGGATTCTGACTGAGCAATACATTGTCATCATCATCATAGAATGGTCTGGGTTGGAAGGGACCCCAAGGGTCACAGAGCTCCAACCCTCCTGCCACAGGGACACCAACCTCAGGCCTGGAGCCACACAAGGTTGCCCAGGGCCCCATCCAACCTGGCCTTGAAGGAAAGGAAACTCTTTGCCTTCCACCTCTTCCCATCAGTAGGAACTGTTTGCCTTTGAATGCCTGACTCTGGTTCCCTGGGTCTTTCATTTACTGAAGAGTCTTTGCAAGTAAAAGTTCTCTCAGGAAGTGAAGGAATGAAATAGTCAAAGTTGTCCAGAAAAATCAGTGTAGGTACCTGTTCCACATAGAAACAGTCATTCTAGGTGTCTGAACAGCACCTGCCTTGTACATGAATGATCACTTTGTGAACGTTATTAGAGGTCTTCAAAGTCTGGAGGTAGTTAACAATACCCTGATGCTCAAGGCTTTCTCCCTCTCCTTCGTAGATGTGTGCTGGCTGCTGCCCCAGCCCATCTCCGTTCATGGCTGAGCTGCAGTGACTTCCTTTGGACGGAGAACCTGCTGTTAATGGAAGAGCCAGGGCTGTCATAAGCTATCATCCTGTATCCACAAGATGCTTAATTCATCTCCACAGCTTATCTTTTTATAGGGTCCTGTTCCTCCATACTTAACTTGAAATTATGCAGCTGTGTTCCTTCCAGGCCCTATTTATACCTACCTGGATACAAGGAGAGGTTGTTGGAGAGAGCTGCCAGGCTCTTGCTGTAACAATCACACTGGTTTATCTCTTCATTCTCTTATCAGCAGTCTCTGTTATCAGCACTGCCTTGGCCTATCCAAAACACTTATCAGGACTCAACCTGCAGTGTCATGAATTAAAAAGGATGTTCTGCCAATGTAAGGGAAGTGGCAATTAATGACCACTAATACATTCTTTGTCAGGTCTGTCATCTGGAAATATCAGTGAATATTAGAGAATACTGGGGTTTTTCTCTTTTGAGGCAACCTGTAACACATTAACTAGAGAAACTGTTGAGGAATTAAACCCTTGCAAATGGCACAGGCTATTTAAAAAATCTTATCCCTTGCAAATAGTCTTTTATTTGTTGTTAAACATTATAAAAGTGTTTTCTGTAGTACTTCTGAGCTGCTTCTATAGAATAGTTTATTTATCTGGAGCTACAAAGCTTGTTCTCAACCTGCCCGCTCTGTAATCCTTTTCAGGATGACACTGAAGGGAAGCTGTGCCTGTAATTCATGAGCACTATTCTAATATCTGGTCTAGTTTGTTATTTTTACTTTAAGAGGGAGCTTTTTATCTCTTCCTTCCATACTTTGTCAACTCACTCCAATAAATGTGAGTAGTTACCTTCTCATTAAGGTGTGAGGCACTAATGGAGCAATCCTTTTGCCACCTGATCTTAAAAGAATTTAGGTAATTTTGGGAAACTACCATGGGAGATTAAAAATAACAAGTAATACACCCTTCTTTGTTTCATTACAAAGTTTCCATAGGAGTCTCCAGGCAACCATTGTGTGTTTGATGATTATAAGAACAAAGATCAAAAGAAGGAATCAGTTTTTCTTGAAGATGCCTTTCACTTTTCTGCAATTCAGCACTGGGAAACCAGCACCCATCAACTCAAAAGAGATGCACAGTGTCCTGTAAGAGTCATGGTGAAACTTCAGTGCTGCTCTCGTGTTGGTGAGGAGAGTATTTTGTGGGATAGATCTCTAACATATGTTTCTGAAATGGAAAAAGAAATGAAAGCAAGTAATTAGTGCAGTAGCTGGAGAGAGCACACAAGCATTGTGGATGTAGAGTTATGCTTCTAATTTGTTCTGTTGTTCTCTGGGAAGTGAGAATTTGACAGCAGTTACAGAGATTTACATTCCTACTGTGGGCTGCTGCCAGATTCTCTGGTGAATTTTTCTCTCCTTTTCTGTGAAGCTGGAAGTTGTGTCTCACCTTTGAAGATTTGTGAGGCTGCAGCTCGTGGCACGGGGTGTGCGTGTTGAGGTTGGGGTTGTGGGCAGCTGGGAGTTGCTGAGTGCAGTTGTGGGGCAGGTTAGCTTTTCTTACAAACCTCTTTCTATTAACTTTGGTTTGGATAATACTTTTGGGAAGGAAGATTTTTAAAAAACCCAACAAACCCAAACAGGCTTCATGTTAAGATCTGACATTACTTGTTTCCAAACATCCACTCTTGTAACTGTGAGTTACTTTAGAGTTCCTTCTGCTGGACTCATTTTATACAGTTGTAAAGTCAAATGTGGAGAAAAGTTTTAGGGAGAGATAACAACTCTTCTAAACCCAGGCAATAAAGTTGGGAAACACAGATAAGCTTTGGCTTAGGGCAGGCAATGGTAGGACAAGGGGAATGGATTAAAGCTGAAGGAGGGAAGGTTTACGTTGGATATTAGGGGGAAGTTTTTTACAGAAAGAGTGGTGAGGGGCTGGCACAGGCTGCCCAGAGAGGGGGTGGGTGCCCTATCCCTGGGGGTGTTCAGGGCCAGGTTGGATGGGGCCCTGGGCAACCTTGTGTAGCTCCAGGCCTGAGGTTGGTGTCCCTGCCTGTGGCAGGGGGTTGGAGCTCTGTGACCCTTGGGGTCCCTTCCAACCCATGCCATATTAAAAAAAAAATATATATATATATATATATACAGTTGTTTCATCAGATCCAGCAAAGTAATCATGACCTTCAAGCTGAAGGCATCTTTGACCAGTTGCCCAGTTTAGCTAGTCATACCTGGTGATGACTGCAGGTTAGATGTGTATGCTCTGCAGCATGTGAGTAAACTCTCATTTCAGAAGTTTGAAATAAGATTGAGCAAATTTCTTCTCCTTGACATTTGCATTGGTCTTTTGGCTATGAACAACAAAGAGCCTTCAGTAAATGTTTGAAAGATACCAAGCTGGGGAGGAGTGCAAGGTGACTGGAAGGCAGAATTGCAGTATGGAGTAGTGGTGACAAAACTGTGTGATTGTAGAAGAAATAAAGAAGAGGGACAGGTCCTTTATTTTGACCAGAGCTGCTCTGCTCACAAATATGGTTACAAGAATATCACACTGCTAAAATGGATCTGGAGTTGGTCACAGGATAAACCAGATGAATGGTGTCACACCGATGCAAAGGCAACAACCATACTGCAGGATACAAACAGTGTTGCTTCCTGTGAGCACTTCTGATAAGGCCTCTGAATGTTTGGGGTCTTGCACCTCCCAGGGGAAGTGAACCAGCTGGAAGGAGCAGGGAGGAATGTAGCAGATGTTGGAAACAAGCCTTGCAAAGTGGGAAGGAACTGGAGCTTGAGTCCAAGGAACACTGGAACTAGAAATGCAGAGATGCCTGAAGGACTGCTGTAAGGAAGCAAGCAGGATGATCTCTGTGTGGGGGGCAGAGGTGATGGATTGGGTAGGAAATAATGGGCTTAACCTGCAACGAGGAAGATGAAGGTTAGATGTTAGGAAAAACATGTTGGTATGAAACCCATCTGAAGTGAGAGTGAGTGCTTGGGAGTGGGCAGCCTCCGTGGCTGGAAGGGCTGCCTTGCTGGGCTGGGTGCATGTCCTGGTGAACAGGGGCTTAGGTCAGGGGAGTGTTCTGCCTGGCCTCTCAAACCCACCTGAGTTAGTCTTTGGGTACCTGTAGGGTTTCCCAGACATGTGCCCTGCCAAGGTTGCTACAGGATGGGCCACGTGAAAGGGAGCAGAGGGTCTCTGCCTGCGTGACTGGAGTGGGAGCAGTGCTGTGTTTTGTCCCCAAATCTTGGTGAGGGTTCTGACTTCTCCCAGGGGTGCAGCGTTGCCTCCCTGCATACCCATCTGGTAAGCACAGCCCTGTGACTCGGTGCCCTTTACAAGCCTCTACCTCTGTAAATGGAAGTTGGTTACAAGAAATTTCACTTATAAGAAAAATACAAGGAACATGGGAATGTGTCTTACGTTCTCTTCCAGCTTGGATACATCATCTTAACTCATGGAAATTTTGGTCATGTATAGCTGGTATTAAAGGAATATGATGAACAGCAACAATATTTTCACTCTATAAAGTTATTGCAGAATTGACTCAAGCTTCTTTTCTGGTTGCATTCAAAGTAGTTTTCTGAATGGAAAGAAAACCAAACAGATTTGATTTTCATTCATCTGTTGTTTTTAAAATGAGGTTAAACCCATCCAGTATTCAGAGGCTATTGCAGAGAAACAGAGAATAAATGTCTTCAGAAGGAAAGCAACTATTTTCAGAAGTGCTTTAGTGGAACAGTTCTGGAGCCAAGAATAGCAGCAGCGATTGTGCTCTGGTCCTGAAGTGGCAGCAGTTGTGAGAGCGTAGGCAGACCTTTAAAGGGACAGGACTTGGGTGCAACCCCATGCAGGAGGGTGCAACTGCTCAAACACCCAACGAGAACTCAAACAGCAGATGTACAACGTGCTCCATTTACAGCAGAATTAATATGTATTTGGGGCATATGGGAGGAGGAGGAAGAGTGAGAAAGGGAAATAATTGTAAAGGACTCGATGAGACATACTGGATGCTTGTGTGTAAATTATCTGTCGAGATTTGTATAGTTCCCTACGTGTGTTCCCAGAATTTGTGGTGGCATTCAGGTCCTGAACACGTTAAGCTCCTGTTCACCCTCGCTGTGTTCCTGTGCTTTAGAGACAGCTCACGCTCTCCAGCTCTTGGTTGTGACAAGATGGTTGGTCCCTGCTTCCTCAGGAGGCAGAAAGCGCCCGGATCCGCGCCGCGCTGGGTAGGGCAGTGCTGCTCTGCGTTTATAAACAAGAGCGCCTCTGATTAATATGCTCTCATGTTTGCCACTTAGATCTTTTTTAGATAGAGGCAGGGAAGTCATTAAGGGTTTGGCTGCACGCCAATATACATCTGGGACTTGGTCTGCTGCTCACCCGCCAAGCTGTGGAGGAGCTGCCTCGGGGCGGGCAGGAGGATGCTGGGCAGGGGGTGCTGCCCGTGTGGGCAGGAGGAGCTGTGTTGGGGCAGGCAGGAGGACACCGGGCAGGAGCTGTGTTGGGGTGGGCAGGAGGACATCAGGCAGGAGCTGCCACCGGGGCAGGCAGGAGGCAGGAGCCGCTGCCCATGCAGGCGGTCGGCAGCCGCCAGAGTCTTCTCTTGGCTGACTTTCAAAAGCCAGCAGAAAAGCAGCTAGGGTGCTAATTGTAGCTGGGTCCTGAAGTGAAAATGTTTTGTGACAGTTGAAAGAATTTAAAGAGGAAGGAAGATCGGTTTAGTGTCAGCTGCAATTAGATAATCAAAGCTTAAAAAATCCTACTCTGTTGATACCTTCACCTAGAGTTAAGGAGCGGAGCGAGGGGAAGGGGGAGGAGGGCTGTGCGTGGAAAGGGCATTTCCATAGCCAGTGCAACCGAGGCCCGACCGAGCTTGCAGGTTGTCTGGGCGCACGCTTGCACAGAGAGATTTTCTTGGCAGCTCTACAGGATGAGGCTCACACTGTACACAGCCGACATATTGAAGCCGAGAGCCCTGGAGAACGTAGATGCAGGAGTAGAAACAGCTCTGCACACAATGTAGCGTCTCCTAGGATGGTTGGGCGGCTCCTTTCTTCAGGTATTTTATTACCCATCAGCCCTTTTTAGAGCCAAAAAAAGAGAGAAAGTAACCCTAACCCTGAGAAAATAGCATCTGCTTCTGTTAAATCAATTTATTACATAACATTTCAGAGAGAGAGAGCAGCAGCACAGCGTCCTAAGCTTTTTGGCTGCATTTCAGGTTTGATAAAATGGCGTCTTCGCAGTGAGCTGCTTGCTAAAGATATGTTGCACCGAGCAGAAAAATGCAATTACTTGCTGTTTTCTACTGCTGCTTTTGTTTGGGAGAGGTAGCATTTAGTGGAATTTCTGCTAGTTAACTGTGTGTTTATTTCTGCTTGTTTTCTTACCGCGTCTCAAAGCTTTCAGCAGCAGAGGAGAAGGAGCTCCATTTGAATGTCGTAGTGCAGGAAATTAAAATGGGATAACAGGCTTTCCCACTTGTGTGCTTAACTATGGGCTAGTTTTAAAAATAAAGCAAGCTGCTTTATTCAGTGCTTTCCATCTCTTTTCTGGCTTTCCACGTTATGCACGCTGTGGAGGATTTCAGCTTCCTAACATCTGTGAGGCTCGTTGTAAGTTAGCTCTGTAAGCGCCTTCAAATAGAAAACAGTTTTCAGATCTGTGCTCTGGCTCAGGCAGGGTATGCATAGAGCTGGGTGTAGCAGGCAGCCTGAAATATTAAGCACTGCTATTGCCAGATTTTCTCCTTTATTGTATTTTATTCTTCAGAATAGATGCTTGTCTCAACTTTTTATTTCTTGAATGGAAATTAGGCTGCATTTGATCTAGCACTTAAAAACCTTTCTGGCAATTTCTATTTCGTTCAGATTCAGGGAAAAAAAAAAAAAAAAGATGTGTAGCCTTTTTAACATCTGTTCATGTTGGATTGAAACCCATTTCTTTTAGGGGGAAGAAAGTAATTTGCCCTTTTTCTCAACTTCCTACTAGGAATCACTAACCTGTGTGTGACAGATAACGCTCCCCTAGGACTGTCACTACCCTGTAGGATTTTTTTTCTCTCTCTCTTCTGCATGTCAAAGCAGAGAACAGCATTGTCTGTAATCTCTCCTTTGGGCAGGAAGAACCAATGAATCTGGAGGTTGTTTTGCTGACTAGAGGAATTGAAAAATAAAACTGGCAATAAGGGAGGGAGTCACTCTTAGGTCGGATTGAAAATTGGACGAAGAAAACTTAGTAATAATATGTTTCTCATTAAAAGTTTATCCAGGCTTTGCCATTTCACACTGTCTCCATCCCTCAGCTTCTAAGTCAGCTGGATGTTATGTTATAGTTCAGGATGCATAATTTTACTGCGCAGCATTCCAGCTAATTACTGTGATGGAAGGTATGAAGATGCAGTTGCTTTGAACTTGGCTGAATGAAAAGAAATACTCTTGCAAATGACATTTTCAGAGGAGGGTGGAAATTTGGGGTAAGCTGCTTGTGCAGGCAAAGTGTTTGGCTTTTCTAAGAGATGCATGCAACAGCTTCTCCCACTGCACCCTCCTCATACCTTACACTCCTCATCTTTGTAAACATTAAACTGATTTGGCAACTAATTCATATTCATTATCAAACGCAGCCAAAAGCAGTTTCTATTTTTAATAAGTACTAAATTAAAGCTGGTAAAGTGTGTTGGGTACAGTATGTAATAACAGCAGCAGTCTCCTCCCATCGCATTAAGGATATTATTTGAAACCAAAACAAACCCCTCCTGCTCATGGGTAGCAGGGATCAAAGCAGTGCCATTCTGCAGGTAGCATGTATGGCTGTGATCTGACAGAAGTTAATTCACATTGCAGCTGTTATTCTTCCTATTAGCTCATTTTTCCTTCCTGATTGCTGGGGAAATGCCATCAAGAAAGGGAATCCTGTTTTATAAAAGATGCCTAATTAGGATTTTCATACATTAAGTATTATTTTAAAAATCAATTTCACTCTGCAATGTACCAGCACTAGGATTCACTGACATAAAATAACCTGTGGTGCCTGTGCTTGATGTTTTGTTTAAAATCTTTGCTCAGTTCAAGAGGAGGGGTGGAAGTGCTGCTGGTGGACTGCGGTGCTTTTATTTCTGACCTTTGCCTAGATAAAGAGGAATGAATTTTAAAAATTATTTATTTATTTTAAATGGCTTTCCCATTTCAGCCTTTAAAAATAAAAGGAAATATTTACAATTTCTATGAAGAGTTGGTTTCCTGAAAAGCTGGAGGAAATCTATATGTTCAAAACAACCCTCAAGCAAGCAAAATATTCTCAAGGTTTAATAAGATAAAACATTTTGCTCTTATTATTTTCCCTAAATACTGAAGTCCTTATGGACTAAGTAGGACTGTGCTACTAGGTTATTTAATTTACAGGAACGAACTCTTAGCCTACAGCAAAGGGAACAGTGTCTTGGTTATTTGCTTCTGGAGACAAGAATATAAAAAGTCCTCTCTTCAGGGTCAGTCTGTACTCAAGCTCATTTCTGTTTGCCCAGCACCAAAGTCACACTTTTTGCAGCTTTCTGTTTATATTGTGATTTATTTTTCCCCCTTCTCCTTTATTCTACCTGTCCTATTTGTTACAGGTTTTACAGCAGCAGCCCTTGGTGCTCAAACCAATTGCTCCAGTAAATACTGGGATGTTAGGAAATTCTTGCCTGTCTCTGATTTTCCTCTTGGGTTGTTTTTTGTTGGTTGGTTGGGGTTTTTGGGGGTGGGTTTTTTTTGACTCTTTGACTTGCCAAAGGTACTGTCGTGGTTCTGCTGGCCCCAGCAGCACAGGCACACTGGGGGAGCTGCCTTTTTTTACATCACCCACAGGGATTTACTGTAATCCCCACCAAAGCAACCGCTTCCAGATTAGTCGGCGGTTATTGTCGAGGGCATAATCTGGACCTCAGGAAGAGGAGCTATGCTGAGGGGGTAAGAAAGGGAGTAATGATGGAGTTGCAGAGCTCTGTGAGGCAAAGGGTTTGAGCTGCCTGTGCAGCTTCCAAGCCAAACATACTTGGTGTGATAGTGTCTGGTGTAGATGTGCTTATCCAAGCTAAAGCACTTGGCTGTTTTCTACTTTCATTATGGACATCTCTTGGGTTTTATAGTTCTACCCCCTCAGAATATTTTTTCTTATTGTTTCTCTGGCTGCTCTTCAAAATGCTGGTATCTTATTTAATGAACTGTTTTGCTCCCTACTCTCAGGCATCTTTCTAAGCTCTTTTGTCATCTTCCTCCCCCATTCCCACCCCTTCCCTTTATTTTTTCTGCCTCCTGACTGCTCTCAAACTTGAGCAATGCTTTAACCACCATCTTTGGGGGAGAAGAAAAAGAAAAAGAGACGAGCAGCTCCCTTTCATCTCATCTTGTCGGTCTGAGGGCCGTTTTCTGAGTACTGAGACATCTTGCACTGTGCTCTTGATCCTTCTTCACAAACCTGCCCTGCACAGACGCTCTCGCTCGCCTTGGGCAGCACCATCATTCTCCCAGGCACTTGCATATGTAGCTTAGGGTTCAGCTTTGACAGGACCTTTTTATTGGAACAATGTATTTCAAGATGCTTTTGAATCTCTCTGTCGTGTCTGAAATGCTGTGCTGAATCTCACCACCCACGGTGTTGAAAAAAAAGACCTGGAGAAACTCCTCTTATCTGATTCCTTGGTTGCCTCAACTTCTTATCTCCTGGCCTGGACTGCTGTGGCTTTTTTCTTTTGTTCCTTTCTGCTCTGCTAAGAGCACTGCTTGGCTCATTCCTCTGCCCCCGTTGACCCTTTTAAAGTCATTTCACAGCCACCCTTTCCCTTCCAAGCCTTAGCTGGGATTCTGGACTCCATTCAACACCTATATAGCAAACTTACATTGTCAGGGAAATTTTCAGCCTTCATCCTTAGCTGTGTAATGTACCCAATTGGCTTTACCCAGGGATAACACGATGCTTTCTTCCTTTCTACCCATTGTGTGGGGAAGAGAATCCAGGTAAATCCAAATGGCTCCTTTCACATTTTCTTTCAGATTTGTCATACATTAATTATTTAGCTCTTGCTGTGAAATGCTAGGCTTTTCCTGGCATCATGAGAAGACAGGTGATGAGCTAAGACTCTGTTCCCTTCCTTTCTCTTAACAATCATACTTTTGCTTCAATTGATTTAAGATTATTTTTTTAAAAAAGGCAAGATGCCATCTCTCCTGGTTTAATCTGTTCTTTCTTCATCTTGATAAATCTTCATGAGGCAATCAAGTAATCATCCCCCTTTCCTTGAACAGCTACAGGTGAAATGTGTGAGTAAGAGGGACTATGAGAGAGCGAGCTTTTTATATTCTTGAAACAATCTTTGGCAGTATTAGAACACTTCTAATTGAAGGCAGTTAGAGGAGCTAATCACACCAAAATATTTGTGATTTAAATTAATGCATATTAGGCATCCGCTGTTAACAGCTTATTTGGGAGGTTTGTTGCATCCATCTTCCTCACAAAATATTCCTCTTACTCAAATCATATCAAGAAAAAGTCATATTCCTGCAGATTTACAGCATGTAAAAAATAATTGACATCCACAATTCTGAACTTCAATCTGTGAAGTTGTCTCCTTTATTTAGACAACCAGTTAAGAGGAACTGTTCTGCAGTCTCTAGTACATGTAGATACATCCCTAAGGACCAGACCAAATCACTTGCTATACAGTTCCCATCAAAAGAATCTTAGGAGCGTTCTGTACTAGAAACCCTGGATAGTAAGTAAATGCAAAACTGAGACCTAAGCCTGAGTTCTGAGCATGGGAAGTGTTGTGTCTTCTGCTTTTGCTTTTGCACCTTAGCAAGCTACTAGATGCTGAAGAGCTTTTGTTTAATTTTTTGGATGAGCATCGATGTTTGAGGATGTGGGAGGTGCTGTGAAAAGACTCTGTACAGCATAGTGTTGGTTTTCATTGGTGTGGGGGGAATTGGGCTGTGTGTGAGTGCAGGAGAATGTTTAAACTGCATGAAAATCCTCCAAGAGATGTTTCTGAACAAAACTGGTGCTTAGAAATGCTCTAGTTCTCTGCTAAAATGTAAGTTGCAGTGGTGTTTAGACACTGAATAGGGGAGGTGGCTGTCAGTATTTGTCCTTTTATTTATGGGAAGGGTTGAAGACCTAAATGCAGCATGAATTTAGTGTGCTGAGTGTGATGTGGATGTAGCATCTCGTGGCAGGCAGACACTTTCTTTGTGATTTTCTGAAGAAGGAGAATTGAATTGAAATAAATGGTAAGATCTGCTTAATCTTCTTCTGTGTTTTTTCCCAGATTTGCTTTTTTAGATTTTTCACATAGATTGGTGCATTTGCTATCCCTTTATTGCCTGTTTGTTATTTTTCCTAGTATTCTTAAAAAAACTACTTCTGTTGCTCTGTTCTAAAATGGAATTGTCGCAGTATTTTAATTGAGATGTCACCAGATTTTAAAAAAAAAAAAACCCACCCAGAACTAAATATGAGCACGGTGAGGAAGACAGTATTGTGTTGGAAATTGTACACTGGATTTTAGCAGAGTGCAGCCTTGTGACAATGTAAAATAGGTAATGGAGGGCTTTAGCAATGTTTGAACAGTGGTCTGATTTTTAACCTTGTTGGATCCTTTCAGATCTCAGCCACAGTGGATTGGGAGACCATTATGAGAATTCCCACTGGGGACAGCAGCCCGCTTTCAGGAGTGACGGCAACTGCAGCTGGGATAAAGTGATAATAGACAGGACTGACAAGGAAGCGTGGCCTTCCATTACCGGAGCTGAGACTGAGTCTGCCTCAGAATGTACTACAGACACTGACTCTGCCTCCAACTGTGGCTCAGAGAACAGTAGCATGGCTACAGGGAGTGCCCAAGGCAACTTCACTGGACATACAAAGAAAACTAATGGCAATAATGGCGCCAACGGAGCACTCGTCCAAAGCACTTCTAACCAGAGTGCCCTTGGAGCTGGTGGAGCAAACGGTAACGGCAACTCGGCCAGAGTGTGGGGAGTGGCTGCGGGCTCCGGCTCTGGCCTAGCTCACTGCTCTGCCAGCGGTGGGGATGGAAAGATGGACAACATGATGGGAGATGGTAGAAGTCAGAACTGCTGGGGTGCTTCCAACTCGAATGCTGGCATTAATCTTAACCTTAACCCTAATGCCAATCCAGCTGCCTGGCCTGTACTTGGACATGAAGGAACTGTGGGAGCAGGCAACCCTTCCAGTATTTGCAGTCCAGTCAGTGCCATAGGTCAGAACATGGGCAACCAGAATGGGAACCCGACAGGCACCTTGGGTGCTTGGGGAAACTTGCTGCCGCAAGAGAGCACAGAACCACAAACGTCCACTTCTCAGAATGTGTCTTTCAGCGTACAACCTCAGAACCTTAACACTGATGGACCAAATAACACTAACCCCATGAACTCTTCACCAAACCCTATCAATGCAATGCAGACAAATGGACTGCCGAACTGGGGGATGGCTGTTGGTATGGGGGCCATCATCCCGCCCCACCTGCAAGGCCTTCCTGGTGCTAACGGAACATCAGTTTCTCAAGTCAGCGGGGGCAGTGGTGAAGGAATAGGCAGTTCAGTGTGGGGGATGTCCCCAGGTAATCCTGCCACAGGAAACAGCAATTCTGGGTTCAGTCAGGGGAATGGAGACACTGTGAACTCAGCATTAAGTGCTAAACAAAACGGATCCAGCAGTGCTGCGCAAAAGGAAGGAAACGGAGCGAGCGCTTGGGATTCGGGGCCTCCTTCAGGGCCTGGGGTACTGGCGTGGGGCAGGGGCGGTGGCAACGGCGGTGTTGGTGGTATGCATTCTGGAGCTTGGGGCCACCCCAACCGTAACACCAGTAACGGTGTGAACGGTGAATGGGGCAAGCCCCCAAACCAGCATTCCAATAGCGACATCAATGGGAAAGGATCAGCAGGGTGGGACAGCTCGAGCGTTACCAGTCCAAATCCCACCATGCAGCAGGGCAATGAACAAATGAACTCTTGGGCCAAAGCTGCAGCATCTGGCACCACAGCTAGTGAAGGAAGTAACGACAGCGGTGGGAGTCAAAATGAAGGCAGTACTGGGAGGGAGGGGGCTGGAGAGAGTAGGAGGAGAGACAAAGGGATGATAGACCAAGGGCAAGTTCAGTTGCCAAGAAATGACCTTGACCCCAGGGTCCTGTCCAATACGGGGTGGGGACAGACCCCTGTCAAGCAAAACACTGCCTGGGAATTTGAAGAGTCCCCAAGGTCCGAACGTAAGAATGACAATGGAACAGAGGCCTGGGGTTGTGCAGCTACTCAATCTTCAAACTCAGGGGGGAAGAACGATGGGTCCATCATGAACAGTACAAATACCTCTTCAGTATCTGGGTGGGTCAACTCTCCACCGGCAGCTGTTCCAACAAATACAGGTTGGGGAGACAATAACAACAAAGCACCAAATGGCCCGGGGGGGTGGGGAGAGTCAGCAAGCTCTACTACTGTTAATAATGCTGCTGCTGCCAAAAGCGGCCACGCTTGGAGTGGGACCGCAAATCAGGAGGACAAATCACCTACCTGGGGTGAACCTCAGAAACCCAAATCTCAAAACTGGGGAGATGGACAGAAATCAAATCCAAGCTGGACTTCAGGAGGTGGAGATTGGACAGATTCATCGTCTGTTCCTGGACACTTGGGTGATGGGAAGAAGAATGGATCTGGGTGGGATTCTGACAATAGATCAGGGTCCGGTTGGAACGATTCCACAAGGTCTGGGACCAGTGGTTGGGGAAATGGCACAAACAGCAAGGCTAATACAGGTACAAGTTGGGGGGAATCTTTAAAGCCAGGCCCCCAACAAAACTGGGCTAATAAACCCCAGGACAACAATGTGAGTAACTGGGGAGGAGCTGCTTCTGTAAAACAGACGGGGTCAGGGTGGGTTGGTGGGCCAGTGCCAGCCAAACAAAAAGAGAACTGTGAGGCAACTGGCTGGGAAGAGCCATCTCCACCCTCCATTCGCCGCAAGATGGAAATCGATGATGGTACCTCAGCTTGGGGCGACCCAAATTACAACAACAACAAGACTGTAAACATGTGGGATAGAAATAATCCTATCATTCAGAGCAGTACCACAACCAATACCACCACCACTAGCACCATTATCAACACAAATATGGTTGAACCTCAGCCATCGCACCAGTCAAGTGCCCAGCCGAACCGGTCCCCGCTGCTTGGTCCAGGTATGAAAACCCTTTTACTAGATGCTTTATACCAGTACCAATGGCTCATTGCTGTCTGGCCTGATCGGTGTGGAGTTAGGAATCCTGTCCTTATGTCATGAGTTATTCAGTTACTCTGAAGCAGTGTTCATTTCTTGCCTTGAGGAGGACATGACCCATGGAACCAGGTACACAAAAGTTGGGAGTGAACATAAGAAAGGTCTGAAACAATCCCTGATCAATAACAGCCAGGGCCTGAGATTGTTGATCCATATTTATTTCTTCAGGTCTTCCACAGTTACTTAGCACTTTCTTTTCATTCAACTGTTGGCAAGTTTGGGCCTCTTTGCTAACCTTTTTTATCTGTTACTTGTCTTCCCCTACCATCGCTCGGGCTTTGTTCTTGTTTGGACACCGTGCATCTGTTTCTTTTCTGCAAACCAAATCTCTTGGCAACAGAGGTTTTTTACCCATTGCACGAATCTAGGCTGTTCTTCTGCCTTGTGTTTGTTGTTTTATGAAGAAACAGTTGTCTTCCACACTCCAGGCCTCAAGCATGGGTAGTATGCCCCTCTCAGAAGATGCTTAAGCATGTGAGAGAGGAAATTGAGTGACAGTGAGGACAATTTAAAAGCCAGCTCTGATAGTAAAATTTAGATCAAGTTATTGAAGGCGTAAGTTGGGCCTTTTGTTGTGTATTTTTGCTGCCTACCCTTACAGTTGTGTGCCTGGGTACAGGTGTAAAGGCCATGCATGGAAATACTTTGGAGCATTATTGTCTAAGGTGCACAAGGAAGCTAGGAGCAGTGCCCTGTGCCTTCGTGTGTTACACCCATCTTTAGTTTTCATTGTGCCTGAGAGGGGCTGGTCTCCTGCTTGTCTTAGAGCAAAACCCACAGCTCTAAATGACCCTACTCCTGGAGTTTCCCCATTCAGAGTGCAGGAGGCCTATTTTCAACGCTGCCCGTGGCACGCAGCGCCTGTCGAGCAGTAATCCTGCTGCTCTGTGGAAATTTATACAGACTTTAAACATCTGCAAATCATGTCCTGTCTGGAACAGCTAAAAGATGAGCAGCAAGCCACGAGCAGCTTTCCTACGATGCAGGCATGGGCTTGTAGTTTGTTGTTGTGCTATTTAGCCTTATTTTTCCCTACTCCACTTCCCCATCCTGAGGGCTATGTGTTTCCAATCTCTGCAGTAAGGGAGACAAGGATCCTGTAGCCAGGAGCCTTCTGTAATCCACACCCAACAATAGCTCTCCTCTTTTCCATGGATTTCCATGCAAAAAGTGATTATGGAATTAAAGGTTAAGTGCTCATCTGGAATCCTACAGCATTTGAGCTAAGTAGTTAGCACTGGGCTTTGTCTTCTGGATGGGTCATGACATGCTTTGCCAATCCCTCTTATAATTTAATTTCTCATTCCCTGATACTTAAGGAATACCCTGAGGAAGGAACCCTGGAGCCTGTTCCTGTATTACTGGGGAAACCTGGCACAGCTGCAGGGTGGCACAGTCACACAAAAGGGATTTTAATTGTGCTGTACAGGACTAGTTAACTGCTCAGGAAGGAGAAGCAGCCCTTTTTGCCTTTTGGGTTTTAAGTTTGTACTCAATCAGCTTAGAAATGGAGGCCAAGTTACAGTCTTGGTACTCAAGTTGTCACCCGTCCCCAGAAGTTCTCAAAATTCTTTGAGTACAGAACTGAAAAGCTCCTGATGGGAAGCAGATGTTGGTACACACTTGATGAAAATGCACAATGCTCTAAGGAGGTTCTGTTTCTATTGGAAAGGGGGGAAAAAAAGGGAAAGATAATGTGATGAACATAGCCCTTTTGTTATAGCAGCTTGCTTCCAAACCACTGCTGAGTTAAAGCCAGTGGGTTTGATTTAGGTTCAGTTTTTATCTAAATTACTTGCATATAATTCTCACTAGAGCTATTAACTCTTGCAGCTTTGGTACAAGGGGAATAGGAACTGAGGAAAGGTTTTGCAAACAAGGATGATGGTAAGAGAACTCTCTAGATCCCAAACAGCACAGTGTCCTTCCTCCAGATGATGAGGAGTGGGCTTGATGCTTTCCTGTTCCCATTGGGTTGGTAGGGACTGGCAGGGTTCCACTCACCCATCCTCTAGCTCAGAAAAGACCCCAACAAGAGATAACATTCACTTCCTTGTGGAGATTGTAGGTCGAAAATTGAAGCCTCTTGGTTCCTAGAGAGTAAGGAGCGGAAGCTTTAAAAATCTGAACCAGGTCTCAGTTCCAAAAGCTCTGAACATCTCTCTGTTCCTTTTCTAATCCCGTGCCATTGTCTCAGCAGTGACTTGTGTGTCATTTGCAGCCTGTGATTCATGTGGAACAGAGAAGGCAGGTGATGGGCTTTCCTTAATTTGAACTTCCATCACAGTGAGTATGACACCAGCTCAGCTTGGAGCTCCAGTAGGAAGCTCATGTAAAAACCTGAAATCCTGTTGTGGGTGCTCAGCCCTAATAGCCAAGTTCAGAGGCTTGACCCCCAAATACACAGAGGTTACACTGACACTGAGGAACCTATCCTCTGTGGTCACACGAGGTTGTGATCTCATTGTGGAGAGCCAAGGAAGAGCATCCCTAATGCTGAACGATACAAGGAGGTGTGGAGCTGCCACTCAGAAAATGGAGATTTGAAAGGTTAAGGGTTACAGGTGACCTGAACATCTAAATATGAATAGATTTAAATTTTTAAAAAATGATAACCCCCCTCCAACCCTTCCTTTTATACACACATGCTCCCCTGTAGCTTATTCCTCTATTAGCAGACTCCCCAGTTACTATTCAATAAACAGTCTCATTTCTCTACCTAATTTCTTTCTTTTTTGCCTACATAAGGTTCTGATATTTTAGTTTGCCTGCATTGTAGTCATACTCTCTGGTATTTATCTGGCCCAAACAACTTTAAGGAAAACAACTTCTGCCATCCAAATGGCTATAGGGTTATTTTGAGGGAAAACAACTGCATCCTGCCACGGCTTAGTTAACATTGCACTTTCCCTTGAGGATTTCCTGTTGGCTGTGGCCCAATGTTAATTATGTTTTTATTTCTGTAAAACAAAGCTCTGCCAATGTGGCCAAATTTATTACTCGCTGTGATCTTTTTGTTTCTTGCAATCCTACCAGTGCTTAAAAACTCAAGTATTAAAACCTTGCTTTCATGCCAGAGAGCCCTTTAACGGGGCTTATTCTGGTGCAGAGCAACATCCATGTGGAGCTGGGTGTTTCTTGAGGCATGGAGTCTTTTCCCCATAGCAAAGCCTACACACGTATCATTTTCATGAAGAAAAGAGTAAGTTTTCAGCAGAAACTTCAGAAAATTTTGGACAGGTTCTAATTTTGAGACCACTGTGAAAGTGTTTTCCCTCCAAAGGAACTCTGAAGCAGCATCTTGCTTTCATTCAACTCACTAATGCCATTTGTGAGCTGCTTTTACTGGGAAGCTGTATGGTAGTACTGGAAAGCATCGCCAGAGCAAGCTGGTGGGGGCTACAAACTCTTTGAACTAATCTTCCACCTGGGTCTGTCTCAAACACAAAGCATACTGGGTTAGTGCATTGAGGAAAAAGCTTATTTAAAAAGATGAGCCATTTTCAGACATTCCAGGTTTTAATTCCACCCAACCAAACAGAAGAAAGAGTCCTTTGGAGAACACAAATCAGATTTCTCCTTTCACCTGTAGAATTTTGCATCAACTTGTTTAAAAAAAGTCACTATTCAGCTTTTTAAAGTTTCTAAGATCAGAATCATATGAAGGTAGCACAGAGGTGATGCTGTTAAAACAGCAGGTACATACCACTGAGGGGAGAACAGGCTCATAATTGAGAAGCACTCTGGGATTTACAGAGATGAATTCTTGTGCTGCACAAGTTAGTTCTCCATCAGCCTCCAGCTTGTATTTACCAATTTCTTGCCCTTGGTTTGGTCTGCTAAGACAGTTTTCAAAACTTCCAGTGGATGTGTTTTGTTTGTGTGTGTGTACTTGTAGGTATTAGCTGTTAGCAGAGAGCAGCTCCCTGGTTATTCCTAATCCCGTATTATTTACTGCTCAGCGCATTTAAAGCACTTATCTCAAAATAACTTGGACATCACACATCCATGCTCTTTAATCAATGTTGCTGATTTGATAGTAAAGAGCAACAGGACAGGTTCTTTTGTACCTTTATCATACAACCTAGCACACTTTGCCTCTTCAGTGTGAGAATTGTTTTAAGGTTCATTTCATAAATTGAATTACTCAAGAGTTTCCAGCTTGGGTGGTGTGAACCCAGGGAAATACTAGCATTCTGTGTGCTCTCCAGTTGTATCTGTATTCAGGTGGGTGCTTGGGAGATGGTTGGTTTTCTGTTTCATGTGCCTGCAGTTAATCTGTTTCAGATGCCGCTGTGATTAGGTACACGCAGGTGTCTGACAAGGTTGCCTCCTGAGCAGTGAGGCAGAAATTCAAAGCAAGTGCTCCTTAAATAAAGTTGGCTTAAAGGTGCAAGTGGAAAGCTTGAGCCAGTATTTTAGGTGCAGCACGGAGGAAGTTGTTAAGTAGAGGTTTGTTTATGTACATACAGGGGTGTGTGTCCACCAGCTGGTCCTCTGCCCACACTTGGAATTACCAGGAATTAAAGATACATCGATAGAGCTTAGAACAAAGTTGGTTTGGTTCCCAGCGGAAATGAGTGAAACAAAGCAGTGACATTATGGGTTGTTTTGGTGTATGTGTTGCTGCTGGTGAAGGAGCTTTATTCTGCTGTGTGTCCCTCACCGTGTCGGCTCTGTTTGAATCACAGAATCACCAGGTTAGATCATCAAGTCCAACCATTCCTGTCCTAAGCTAAACCAGATCCCTAACTACCTCATCTAGCCTTTTTCTGAACCCATCCAGGGAAGGTGACTCAACCCCCTCCCTGGGCAGCCTGTGCCAGACCCTGACAACTCTTTCAGTGAAGAATTTTTCCCTCCCATCTGCTCTGCCCCTGCCCTGGGGCAGCTTGAGCCCATTGCCCCTTGTCCCATCTCCTGTCCCCTGGCTGAAGAGACCATCGCCCACCTCTCTGCACCTTCCTGTCAGGTAGTTGTAGGCAGTGATAAGGTCTCCCCTCAGCCTCCTCTTCTCCAGGCTGAGCACCCCCAGCTCCCTCAGCTGCTCCTCAGAGGATTTGCCCTCCAGCCCCTTCCCCAGCCTGGTTGCCCTTCTCTGGACTCGCTCCAGGACCTCAATGCCCTTCTGATGGTGAGGAGCCCAGAAGAAAGGTTTGGGTACATTTAATGTTATACATGCTCTTATCAGTGTCTAAGAGACCTGCAGTTGCTGTGAGAAGCAGAGCCTGAGATAACTCAGTGACAGGGCAGTACTGCAGCAGTGGGTGACACTAGCCCAGCTATCAGAAGGGGGATTATTTTCACTGCTAGCCAGCTCTTGAGTTACTGTTGATGGTCTGTTGCCCACAGTTTCTAGTAATTGTTGATCAGAATGAAATACCCATACTTGATAATACTAACCTCCAGTGAAAAGAAGGGAAGTTCTTGAGTAAGCAGTCTAAGTAATAATGGAAGCTCTTAAGCATGCTGAATTCTGCAGTACTTTTTGAGATCTAGGTTGTCATGCAATGTGTTTTGTGATACTTCCAGAGAACCAGGTTTATCTCAGGTCTGTGGAAAAGCTGTTTTCTTGCCTGTTAACATGTCTGCCTCTTTTATATGCTTTTAAACCTTGAACTCTTGTCTACAATCCAAACGTGTGTCTTCAGAAAAAAAACCCTTGGATTAAGAGGTCATGGTGGTTTTAAATTCAATTTATGCTTTTGTTGTGTTGGTCAGGGTTGTTCTTTAGGACTTAGAAGCGATATGGCTGTGCCTAACGCATTTGACTTCAGTGCTAAAATCGGTGTCCTATGGATTTAAGCTCATTATGTTCAAGACAAGCCAGACTAAGACAGTTTCTTTATAGTAGCTTAGGTTTTTCAGTGATTTAAAGTAGGAAAACAGTGACTGGTACCTGCCGTGCCTCGTGGTTTGACTATATAGATTGCAATTGCAGTCCTGTCTAGTTTTCTTTAAAAATCATCTGTATTGTACTGTGAAGTAGAGACTGGGTGATGAAGGGCTGCGTGGGGAACACAGCACAAGCTGTAAGAAAAGCTTTAAGGAAGGTAACACAGATGCTGTATGAAAGTGGTAACAAACAACTGTCATCTATTGTAGGGAGATGAGAAAGGAGATTTGTAAATTGTTAAAAAGAATCAAAATAGCTTAAAACCTTTCAGTGAAGGAAAACCCAGCTCAAGGTTGGATCCAGGTCTGAATTCACAGAGGCCTTTTGCTCTGCTCGGAGAGGTCACATCAAGTGCAGCTACTCCCATGGGATCGGGTCTGGTGCTCGCGTGGCAATGACTGCTCCTGGTCTTGTGAAAAGTGCTCTTTCTGTCTGGGCAGCATCAGTATTCCAGTAAGAAGGTTTTGAGACCAAATCACAGGGATTTGATTTTTTTTAGAATATACACTTAATTAGAATCCCAGTGTCTCCTTACTGGTTCATGCTCTTTCCAGACAAGCTCTTCACTAAAAATGTCCATCTTAAAATCACCACGAAAAGAAAGGTTTCCTCTCATCACTGTTCTTCTCTCCTTGCCCTTGCTTCAGCAGGCTGGGGAGAAATGCCTACTGTCCACACAAAGACTGAAGCTTCCTGGGGAGAGCCGTCATCCCCTTCTGCTGCAGTTGATAATGGCACTTCAGCGTGGGGGAAACCCCCCAGCAGTGGTACAGGGTGGGGAGATAATCCTGCCGAGTCGGCAGGGACATATGGAAGAACAAACGCTCCAGCTGCTGCCCCAGCACTGTGCAAACCAGGTACGTGGCTGTCACTGTCCTGAGAGGTGGGGGAAAAGAAAGGCAAAGCTTGTTTGCTTCTGCCAGGATTGGTAAATGGCACTGCTGGCTTTCTGTGTGTAAAGTCTCAGTCATTTCATCCTTCAGACTCCCAGAGCTGCCTCAAAACTTCGATATTACAGATACCAAACTCATATAAAAATAGAAATACAGTCCATTGCTCCAGGAAATCTGAAGGTATTCCTTAGGGTGTTTCTATGTACTTTGAAAGCAGTGCAGTAGAAATTGTAGAGATTCAGGAGATGGCAGAAGAACGTGACCAGTACTTACCCCTGGCTGGCTAAAGGAAACCTGTGCTAGGATGGGGAGCAGCTGAGCTCTGTCATGACAGGATTGATTCTGGTAGGAGTAGCAACACTTGAGAACCACGAATTGTAACTGCCCTATTAAGTTTAGCTGGGGAGAGTGGGTATCTTCTTCAGCTATTAAACCTGCTCACAGGTGCAGGAACATCCTGAACTACTTAGTGCTGCGTGGTTCCTACCCAATGTGATTTGATTAAAATCCTGTAAAGCTTAAGACATCTGTTTTGGCTGTGTTAGTCTTGAAGCTTCACTTCCCCAAAATACAGCACTGAGAGATGGATAGAAGGCCCAGAAAGCCTGAGAGGAGTGAGAGATTTTAGGATGAGTAATCTCAGCTTGAAACAGTAAATGGAATAACACAGAACAAGGTGACACAACCATGTCACTTCATGGAAAGTGTTCCTTGCAGCCCACATGCTCCTTTCCGTTCCCATTCTTCTGAGGTTGGAGTGAGTTTCTGACCAGTAGTCACCCCAAAATTTAGATTTGTTCATTGAAAGAATGTGGCAGCTGCAATGGTGAGGTTCATTGAAAGCAAAATTGCACTTAAGTATGTGGTCGTACTTCTGGTTCCTTGTTCCTAGGAGACTGGAGTGACCATGACCACAGATCTTACTTGCCCAGGAAAAAGCAAGAGTTGCCATTGCTGGACTACTATAGAGAACGTTTTTGCTAGCTTCAAAGGGAGGGAGTCCTTATCATTTAATGCCAGTTAAGCTACTGATGGTCCTCTCTATCTCTGGAAAATACCTGAATGTTGGTGTACTGGGTATGGCATCAAAAGATACTGCTGTAAAATGTGCAGGAAAGTGAATCTGAGTTTTCTTCTCCCTCTTTTCTCCCAGCTTCAAAATCTATGCAAGAAGGCTGGGGCAGTGGTGGGGATGAAGTGAATCTCAGTACTAGTCAGTGGGAAGATGAGGAAGGAGATATGTGGAATAATACTGCTTCACAAGAGAGCAGCTCCTCCTGTAATTCCTGGGGGAATGCCCCGAAGAAAGGACTTCAAAAGGTAAGACACAAAGAAAGGTAGTCTGTAGAAGTGAGTGAAATTAGTATGATGTTTTCTAGAACCAGTTGCCATAAAATGTCTGTTGTGATACACCTGAACTCACAAACACTTGCCACTACAGTGGTTCAAGTACAGCCAGCTGCCTGCGGGGGAGAATGGGGGAACCTTTGACGTGCAGCATCGGGTACGTCGGGAGGTTTTGGTATCACTGCTTTTGTTTTCTCTGAGTTTTATACCCTTTATATATTCTAAAGGGATTATAATGTATTAACAGAAACAGAGAAACTATTAAGGGGGCTCTCAGACTTTTGCCATGGTGGTAAAAAGCAAACTGTAGTTTGTCATGAAGTGGTTCAACAAAAAGAAAATAGAATCTATTTGTGATGAAATGGTTCAACAAAAAGGAATAGAATTTATTTGTGGTGAAGTGGTTCACCAAAACAAAGTAAAATCTATTTGTGGTGAAGTGGTTCAATAAAAAGAAATAGAATTTATTTCCTATTTGTGAGGAACAGATAGATAATTGGAGGTGTGTACTGCTATGAGAACAAAGCAAACTTGTATTAATGCTGCGTTCAACTGAGAATACAAATGATTGTTAGGAGGTTTTCCACTGTACAGTCTTTATTTCAGGAGAAGGCCAGGCTGTAACTTAAAGGAATTGGGAATGCATTTAGCCAGTTTGTTTGTTATTCCATTAGTCACCAGTTAGGCCAGTGATTTGATCAAGTATGGTTGTTTCTTGTACTGTCCGCAGCCCAAAACAAATCCACGCTTGTCCCTTGGTACTTTCTGGAGAACTGAAAGGAAGAGACTTCTTAAGGATTTTGTGATAGAAAAGCTGCACAGAGATCTTTTAAAGGTGTTTATCTAGACGCTCTTGTTTGTTTTTAAGAAAATACACCCGAGTAACGTTCTGAACTTCAAGGTTGGAAAGTCGGTTTTGGGAATGTTTTCAGGAAGTGGTGTACTATTTCAGCAAATTGGATTTCCTTATGTTTTTCTGCCAAGGATTAAATGAAATATGTAAATTCAAAGGTGGCTTTAATTCAGTGGTCTGCAAATCAAATACTAAATTGTACACTGAACATCTATTCAACTGAGATAAAATTTGTACACTTTGTGGGGGAAGAGAATCGTAGTTACATTGCTCGGAGGGTTCTTCAATGCTTTCTAAATTAATGTACTAATACATCTTTCAGTAGCATGTGTTATTAATAAGAGACACTTAACATCTATATTATGTACGTCTGGCTGGTATGAACACAGGAACCAGACCATTAATGGAATCTCCCATTCGTTTACTAAGGGCATGAAGACATCCAGCAAGCAAGATGAGGCCTGGATCATGAACCGTCTGATCAAACAGCTCACAGACATGGGCTTCCCTGTGAGTAATGTTCCCAGCTGGCACTCCCATGGTTTGGCTTTTGCAGCTTGGAGTTGGACTTAATGGTGTTTCAGACTGTTGCTACAAAATGATCTGTGGTCTCTTTTTTGGGTTGGGAAGTACTTCTGTTACCTGCATATTTCCTGGGATTTCAGACATCTGCCCAAAACAGAGTGCTTTCTGAGATGACTTGATGATCTATTTTGTGTGATGACATTTATAGACCATTTGAAGTTCAGAGTTGTAGAACAGTAAGCACTGCTTTGAACTTCAGTCATAATTCCACTCTGATCTCCTTTTCTTACCAAACAGGTAGAATCAGAGCGTTGCTGCTTTAGGGTTTTTTTTCCAGAGAAGGACATATCATAGTGATACTTAAGCTGTCCACGGAAAACAGGAAGGAATTTCAATAAACCAGTAGGATTTGACATTATAGAACTGGGACTTGACAAACTGAAACTAACAGAATTGTTGTGGGATTTGGTAAAAGTGAAAAAAAAAGGCAAGCAGACATTATTTGTGCTGCTGAGTAAATATTAAATGCAGTATTTGAAATGTATCTCTTGTCTCAGTGTGCTTTGAAATCACCTAAGCACAATTACTTTTGCTCTGACCATAATCTGTGTTTGTGGCAGAGAGAGCCAGCAGAAGAGGCCTTGAAGAGCAACAATATGAATCTCGATCAGGCCATGAGTAAGTATCAGTACAACTCATTATTTTTCTTCTTTAAAACAACACAGGAGCAATTCCTGATTCTGAGAGTTTGATCATTCCCAGATACATTCAGTTATATTTATTGTATTGCTTTATAAGCACAGCCCAGACCTCTGAACGACTGTTGGCAAACTTGCTGTGGTTGCATCACCTTTTTTCAACTCATTTCCCCTTCCTGTCAAGGTGCTCTACTGGAAAAGAAGGTGGAAATGGACAAGCGTGGAATGGGAGTGACCGACTACAATGGAATGGTCACCAAACCCCTTGGCTGCCGCCCACCACCAATCTCCAAAGAGTCTTCCATGGACCGCCCCACCTTCCTTGACAAGGTAAGTTCAGCAATGGGAATGTTAAAACTGCCCACAGTATAGGAACAGTGATGGTTTCCTCTCTTTGGAAAGCTGTAGAGAGGAATGTGGTAGATCATTATGTGAAAGCCTGTGAAGGAATCTGTAACTCAATGGAACTAGAAATGGGAAAAACAAAGACATGGAGCACAGAAAAGCCTTTCGCTCTATAAGGATCCAGAGAGTCAGTGACCCAACCAAGGCCAAAATCTTCAAGACTTGGGTTCCTAATTCCTGTTCTAGTTTCGAGCTCCTTATAGATTTCAGTGAGAGTTCAGTACTTAAATAGGAATGAGGAGCTGAGGTATTTTTAAGTCAAAGAGCAGACACACAGAGTCATAAATAGCTTATCTGATGAGTTTCTTTTCCTGTGGTCATGTATGACAAATTTTCCAGCACTGTTTAGTGACTGAGAAGGTGGCTCAGGCAGTTCCCAGTGCCCAAGATTCAAAGTGCCTAAAGAAAAGGATGTAGGAGAAGCGCAGCCAGACCTTCAGTAGGAAATGAGATTGTAGGACTTGCTGTCAAGTTGTAAGAAGAGACCCACCAAATCACCTAAGAATCACCCTGAAAGGAAGGAAAAAAACTAGCCTCTGGTGCCATTCTTTATTTCACAGGTTGTTTGAAATGCTCATAAGGATTGTGGGGCCTGTTTGTGAACCCAGAAACCCCCAGTTTTCACACAGTGTGCTGAAACCAATTCATTTTACAAGAGCTGTTTCCAGGATGTGAGACAGTAATGCCACCTAGCCTTGTTAACACAGGCTGTATGAAAACCTTGACCAACCTTGAGGAACAATTCTCTTTCCAGTCCTTCCCCTGCTGTTTGCTTACAGATTTGACTATAGTGTTAGCCCAAAAGTCATGGTTTGTGTTGTGACAGGCTCCTGGCTGTTGTGCTGAGGTGTTGTGCTCTTCTCTGTGCTTATCTGTCTGATAAGTCTTGACCTTTCAGTGACAACTGTCCCTGTCTCTGCTGCCAGCACAGTCTGAACAGTTTGCTGAGTTTTGGTGCAAACTGTAAACAAGTTAATTCAGTTAAACACAAATGCAGCTTACGTAACTGTGGGTTATTTGTACTGGTAAGGAAATAATTAGCATCTATATAAAACTTGCTTTGGAGAGTCCTTACATACTGGAAGCTTTTGTGATTAGTTGAGATGCTGCCACAGTGGCTGTGCAATCTGGGGTCGTGGTGGTTTCCTCCACAGATTTTATATTAGAAAACTGCCTCTTTCTGGGGGAATAAGGACATTTGTTGTGTCTGGGCTCCCTACTCACACTGAATTACGTGGCACCCCTAAAGCAGACTGAACTGAGTGTGTGTTTCCTACAGCAGAACGCTCAGCTTGGCTCTTCTTCCTTTTCTTTCCTCTTCCTGCCATGTAAAGTTCATTCTGAACTATGGCAAATCTCTTTGGTTATGGCAAACTGTGATGAATGTGTTAATGGAGAGATGTCTTTCTGGTGAAGGTCAAAACCTCACATGTGCCATTTAACCTTTTCTAGGATAACAATGTCTTGAGCAGTAAAACTCTTGCCAGAGAGAGGTGCATTATGTGCAGCATGGTGCATGATTATGGCAACATATTAAATGCAGCTACTGAGATGGGAGCACTGACATCATTAGTGTTCATACAGCAAGTAACATCTGCAGGCTAGGCATGATCTGTCACAGTGACTTTCCTATAACAAAGGAAATAACCCCAAACAATGTGTGTTTCACAACTTGCACAGTGAATTAAACAAATACAGTTTCTTCTCTAAGAATAGCTATTTTTTCCAGAGAAGCTCTTTCCAGATTTACAGCTCAGGCTACCAGAGCAACTCCTCTTCCCCAAAACTTTTTTGCCCTGTGAGGTACTATTTCAGAGTGTGAGCCTGGAGCTGCCTTGCTTCCTGCTCGGGTCAGGCTTGGTCAGCAAACAGCTGCACAAAGCACTTCAGCCAGCAGACTTGATGTTACTTACTGTCTTATTGGGTCAGTATCCTTTTGCTTTGCTGAGTCTTCAGTTAGTTTTGTGTGGTCCCTCTTCATGAAGCTGTACGTTGGGTCAGTGTGCTCATTGCTGTGAGTCTTTCTCAGCTGATGCTCTCAGCTCACCCAAGCTGAGTCTCTTGTGATTTTTCCCCTGCATATTTTCTCTGATAGGCAAAGCCAGCACTTTTCCTTTAACCCTGTGCATTTGAGGAGAGAGCATTTCCAGCCCTGACATTAGCTTATGGACTCACTGAACTCCATGTTCTCTCTGGATTAGTAATGGTGTGTGCAACTAAACATCACCTTTGAATGTGTTTTCACTTGTTCCTCAACACTTGCTGCAGACACACTTTATTCTTTGTCACACTGAGTCAATCTTTGGCATTCAGTGCTTGGTTAATTGTATTATTTTTCAGGATATTATCTTGCCCCTGCAGCACCATAAAAGGAGAGGGGAGAAAATCCAATGGCTTTGAGGAAACAAAGATCCAGCCTAGCAGCACCCTGATTTGTGATCTCAACCACGTTATCTTATACTTGGTGGGAAGTGTGCTGTACTTAGGTATCAGGTTTGCTTGAAGATGTTACCTGATGTCTTCTGGAGCCATCAAATCTGTAAGAAAAGCATGTAAGATTTTCCTGGAAGCATCCTGCAAAATACCAGAAGTAAGCCCAGAGTGCTTCAAGGGATCTTCTCTTAACAGTGTGGGGGTTTGGCTTGGTACCACCCCTGAGTACTGGGGTTCAAGTCTGATGTGTGTTCCCACTGCTCCTAGCACTGTTCTGAGCTCAGAAGGACAAAGTGGTGGTTTGCTGATCGGTGCTTGACACCCCATAATAGAAAATCTTGAACCATACAGAGACATCATGTCACTTTCTAGCACAAGCTGCTTGCAGGTGATGAACTCTGCACCATGGCATTGGGTGTGTGTGAGCCAAAGTCAGGTCAGCTCTCAGAGACATGACATCAGCCTGTGCTGACACTACCCACACTTGGCAGACTCATTTTCCCTCCTGCTCTCCCCATCTTTGTCCTCTCATGCTTCCCCTGTACTGCCAGCAGAATCTCCTGGCTTCCTTTGTCCTAATGCTGCTTCCAAACTTTCCCCCAAATTCTTGAGTATATAGGAGACCATGAAATCATCACCCTGCGAATGAAGCCCCCTTTTCACTGCTCCCTCATCCATCCATCAGCTTCTGTTCTCAGCTGTAAAAAACCCAGGTTGACAAGTCTAAGTCTTGATGCCTGTGGCTGCAATCACATTCTTCCAAAAACCATTCTGAGTGACTTTGTCCTTGTTTCTAACTCCAACACAGTATTTATGGGGGTTTTTCAACCTCACCCTTCACATTCTGGTCCCACTTCTCTCTGGTGAGTGTGATTGCTTTTGTCTTTGATATTCTGAATGAAATAGTTTGTCATTATGCAGAAACACTTTGTAGGCCTTGCAATTAGGTGATGATCACTACAGTTCTAAGGTTGACCTTTAAATAGTTATTCTTTCTTCATCTCTGCTTCCTATGATCCAGTGAGGTTTTTTTCCAAACTTCTGAATTTTAAAACCTCTTTCACATTCCCATGGTTTCAGAATTAAAACTATCAGTGATGGGTACTCCTTGGAGTACTGTATCTCCTGCAGGTTTCTATTGCCTGTACCTAGCTCCTGTCAGATTTGAAGAGAACTTATTTTGAGGTCACATTTTATTACTTAACTTCCTCTTTTGGAAAAGGGTAGGGGTGTTTTTTCTTTTTTAAGAAGCTATTAATGTGTATTTCCTACTAAGTACATCTCTGACTGACTCTGTAAAGACCTCTGGCAAGTTCATCAGTCTCCCATCTGTCTGTTGGGACATTTTGATTCCTGAAGTAGCAGTTGTTGGCAGGTGACTGCCAAAGTGTCCAGGAATCCCCTGCTAAACTGTCATACCTCATAGGGCTAAAAAACCTTTGAGGAATGCTGCTTGTATTTGGTATTAAGCCTATTGTCAGAGACTTTACCAAAGCCCTAAAAGTAGCATTATGTGAAGCACCAGGGTGGTGCTTTTGTGTTGGAGGAAATACTGCTACTTGCAGGAATTTACACTCCCTTCAGAAAAGTCAAACACTGGGCTGGATTGAGGGTGGTTTTAACAATTAGGGTGTAAGGGATTTGTTTAATTGATAAGCCTGAGGGAGAAATGTAACAGAAATTTGTAAGAAAATCACTGAGGTGGAAAGGCTAGGTAGAAAATATTATTCTTAAGGAAGTAAATATTACATAAAGGAGCCTGAATAACAATGGGTCACAAACCATTGTCAGCAGTAAAGGTATCACCTTGTCTCAGTACTTCATGTTGACTGCCTGAAATACTCTAGATGAAATGAATTGCTTTCAGCTCACAGAGCACAGATTTGTGCAGCACAGAGTGGAACTTAGGATAAGTTCAAGTTCATAAAACCCCAAAGTGGATGTGAATGATGTGTTATCAACTCGCTAGATAGAAAGACGTTTGCTGCAGGTCACTCAAGGAACACACTTGTGAAGGTGGCCTGGCAGCCAGAGTCCATCTGCTCTGGAAATTAGATGCCTGAGTCTCCAGTGTGGCTTGTCCTCCACTGGCCCTGGCGCTGCCTCTTTCCAAAATGGAAAAAAAAAAATCATAAAATAACGTCAGTGAGACAAGACTTGAATAAATTTTGGGTGCAGGGAGGGATCACATTGGTCTTTCATGGTCAATAGGTGTGTTGAGATAGGAAACAATGGCATCTGAAGGAGAGAGCACGCACAAGCTTGAAATGATTTTCACTTTAAAGGGGGAAGGGTAGAATTGTAAACATATGTCTGTGATCTAAGGAGAAATCCTTGAACCTGTTACTGTCATGCAAGCAGCAGTTGTTTGTGGAGTGTGACTGATGTCCAGTAGAATGTAAAATATCCTGAGCTGAAAGGCCTTGGGGATATCATTAGAAAATGTCAGTGTCCCCCTCAGGATAGTCAGATAGTGTGTCAAGTGTCACTTTGCTTGATAGTAAAGAAACTTCTTCTTTGCATCAAAGGAGAACTGTTGAAAATGCATTTTTCAGGATTAACTTAGAACATAAAATTTACTGAGCGTGCTCCCTGCATTAGGCTGTTTGTTTGGGGATCTGGTTAGCAGCCTGGGTGGCTTTTTTTTTTTAACAAAGGAGGTTTTTTTCAGTATCTCTGAATCTTCTGAGGCATTGAAAGCGTTGGTTGAAAGAACCTAGCTCCTCACCTATTTAAAAACCTTTCTTTCCTATGAATATATTGCCTGAAAAACACCAGTCCAACACACTGCAAATGAAAGGTTTTTTTTCACTCTGCCCATCTTTGGAGCTCTACTTTGTACACAGTGTTATTTGATCATGCTTGCCGCAGGCTTCCCAGACATCAAAGCACAGTTTGAGATGGAACTCGGTACCCCACTGTAATACTAGCTAGATATCTACCTGTTTGATTGGGGATTAGATGATTTATTTTATTTTATGACTTACTGTTTGCCCCCTGTGGGGGCTGCCTTCTGTGTGCATCCGATCCATGTTCAGCCCTGGTTCTTTACAGCCCAGTTATCAGAGGGGGCTCCTTATGTCGTGCTAAAATCTGCCTCTTCCTGGGGGATGTTGAGGCAGCATCTTAATCACCTTCCTAGGAAGGCTGCACAGGCAACAGTATCATTACTGGCTTTAAGTATTCTTGTGTTCATTGGCTATGTTGGAGTGTAATGTTTCGTGGTGGATAATAATAACTCGGTGCTGTGTGAATATTAAAAGAGGCTCATGTGTCTCTGTTAGGAAAGGGGATTAATGCAAAAAGGCTTTTTTAAGAGCAGAGCTATGATGTGGAACCAAATCCAGCCTGGTGTCAGGTCTGGCCTTTCTCAGGTTCTGGGTTAGTGAAAGCGGTGTGTCATATGTCTGGGCTCCGCTGCCCAGAGTTTACCAAAGGAGTGGAAGACTTCCCTGAATTGGGCTGAGTCTCCTCCCTTTCCACCTTTCAGTCTGGTGGAGAAAAGAGGACAAAATCTAAGCAGGAGGAAGCAATGGCCACATAATAGCTCTGCAATGGGTTGCTAGAATCTCTCCTTCCAGAGGGATGGGTGAGGTGATTGTGCAATTGTGGATTAAGTGCAACAGAGTAAAGAAAAGCAGTTCCTTAATCCTATTTTTCTCTCTCTTCTCCCCTCACTCCATCCTTTTCATTCCCTGCTATCCATACTTTTTTGTTTTTCTTTTTAATTATCCTTTTTTTTTTTTTTAAATCTCTCTTTATTCATCCATGCCCTTTTATATTTCCATGGGACACTGTTCTGTGTGCTGTCTGCTCCTGGGCACCGCACACAGCTCACCCTTTCTTTCTCCAATCAGGATGGCGGCCTAGTGGAAGAGCCCACTACTTCACCATTTTTGCCTTCACCAAGCCTGAAGCTCCCCCTTTCAAACAGTGCACTCCCTAATCAGACCCTGGGCGGGATTGCCTCAGGGCTGGGCATGCAAAACTTGAATTCTTCTAGACAGGTAAGGCTGTTGGGGAGATCCCAAGTTGAATTTCAGCTCTCTTGGACTCTAGTGCCCATCACTTCCCCAGGGAAAACGTTGTGCACACGTTCAGTTTAAAGCACCGACCTTGTTCCTGTGAAATGTCAGTGAGAAACTACCTGCTGTGTAAATGTTTCACCTTATAGGACATAAACCAACTGCTTAGTTGTAATTAGCCTGCTAATTACACCCATCCATTGAGAAGAGCCTGTGGTATTACAGATTTATACCACTGAACCCTGCTCTAGCTCTGCCTTGATTGATGTGAGGTTCCTCTTTTTTTTTTGGAGGCGTTGCTGTCACAGACTCTTAGGGCAGAGACATGTCTCTAATTCATCTTTCCTGGCTGGCATAATTATTCAGCGATGAGATGGGTGAGAAGTGATGGGGGCTTTCCTATTCCTGCTCTAAGTGTCAAGACAGCTTGTAGCTTTGACAGGTGGTGAGAAGGAAAAAACTCTGCTTCTAGCACCTCTGGTCAAATGCAGCGTTGTGGCTAAAGGGGTATTTTGGCCCCTGGGTAGAAAGAACATGCTGAAAGGGAAAGAAAAGGAATGGAGATGGAGGGGAAGATTTCATAAACACGATGAGACTGAGAGGTCATAAAGTACTGCTGATTATGTAAAGGTTATTTCTGCCATATAAATTGAAGCTCCAGCAAAGGGAAGATATAACAATGCAGAAAAGCTCCTCTGTGTTGTTCTGTGGTGGCTCTTATTACATGTATTCTTGTTAAGTTAATTCTCTGAAGGCAATACCTGTCCAGCACCTGCAGCCTGAAGCCTATCTTCCAGAAGTGGTGGCTGTACTAATAGCCTATCCATTATCAGTGGCTTTGTAAAAGAGCTAATAAAACTGGGATTACCGGGATGCTGTGGGCTTAACGACCCCGTTCACCTGCCCCTTGGTGCACAAATACAAACATTTCTGGCAAGTCCTTTTCATTGTTCATCTTGTGACCCTCTGGGGTTCTGCATCCTTAGAAAAGGATCTTCAGCTTCAGCTGCCTTTTGGTCAGGCAGCTGTGTACATCTTTGGGATGTCGTTGGGTACCTGGTGATCTTTGCCACGCCTGATCCTAAACCCGATAGTCAGTACGGGCTCTCTGTACTGGGATCTTCACCTGTCCCTGTCGTAATCACTGAGGAGAAAGTCTGTGGATAAGTGGCTGTCAGGTTACAGGTCGAGTGATGTCTTTAAATGCTGATGTCTTTCCTGTCCTGCTGTAGATACCGAGTGGCAATCTGGGTATGTTTGGCAATAGCGGAGCAGCACAAGCCAGGACCATGCAACAGCCGCAGCAACCGCCAGTGCAACCTCTTAATTCATCCCAGCCTAGTCTTCGTGCTCAAGTGCCTCAGTTTCTATCCCCTCAGGTTAGACAGTGCTTCCACTCTTGAGTTTTCCTTGGAACTTTTCTATATGCCCTCTCCTTCCCATATGCATTCTGTGGGGCTCCTGAGGCTTTGCAGCTACTATTGGCTGGCTCAGTGTGTTATTTACTAGCTAGTAAGCGTGTGCCGCAGGTACGATGCCTTTGTGCATAGACTCTGTACATTAGCTATCTGATGGGCACGTTCTCTTGGTCCCTTTTGCACAAAGTAATGTTTTTAGAGAGCTGAGGAGTTTGTGTTCAGCTGTTTTTCTATAAATGGATGTTTGAGTGTGGTCATTAAGATGTGTGTGAGTCTCATTAAGAACTTTTTGATAGTTCATGGTACTACTTCTGGTAATAGTAATATTTTCCAGCTGATGTCTTGTGACTCTTATTAATGGCTTACACAGTTGCCAGTGTTAAAAATAAATGTACAATATTTAATACACCCCTTTTTCTTAGGTTCAAGCACAGCTTTTGCAGTTTGCAGCAAAAAACATTGGTCTCAGCCCTGCACAGTTAACCTCGCCAATTAATAATCCTCAGCATATGACGATGTTGAACCAGCTCTATCAGCTGCAGCTGGTAAGTTAAAATACATGGCAAATAAGCTCTAAATGAGAATGGAAGGCACAGAGATAGAATAAGTGAATGGCTAAGTAAATTTTTAAATGGACATGACAGATCTTAAAACAATCAGCTACTGATTTCTTTGGTAGAGTTTCTTTTCAAAGAAACAAAATCATGGGGTTTGGCTCAGGCTTAATAAACAATCATTTGTGTAATAATTATCCCTTTTACGGCTGATCAGTGGAACTAAAACTCAGTTGTCTTTGTATTGGTACTGAGTAACAGAGTATATTCTCCAGGAGCACTGATCTGCGTGGTACATGCCAACCTGCACAACTGACTGACCAACTGGAAAATTTCTATCACAACAGAGAGGAATTTCCTGTAATTAATGGAATGTATATGAAGCACAATGTGTCCTAAGAATTGCTTTTTCCCTAAAAGTTGTAGAATTGTGATGTATTTGCAAATTTTACATAGATATGTGTGGATATGGAAATATTGAATTGGATTTTACAAATATTTTAGAAGGAGATACTGCTGACATCTAAAGTTAA